>JAWZSL010000089.1:102500-819834 GCA_034769285.1 Lutjanus argentimaculatus
ATTCAGTCCGACATAGTTCTCAGTATTTTCACGTTAACATGCAGAACGTGTTTAGTAGAAAAAACTCTTTAGAGTCTTTAAATCTATGAAAAAATCTTCAGAATCAGAATCAGAATGTGATAAAAAGTCCATCCATCCATCCATTTTCTGTAACCGCTTATCCGTGAGGGTCGCGGGGAGCTGGAGCCTATCCCAGCTGACTTTGGGCGAGAGGCGGGGTACACCCTGGACAAGTCGCCAGTTCATCGCAGGGCTGACACACAGAGACAAACAACCACTCACACTCACATTCACACCTACGGGCAATTTAGAGTCACCAATTAACCCGCTGCATGTGGGAGGAAGCCGGAGTACCCGGAGAGAACCCACGCGGGACACGAGGAGAACATGCAAACTCCACACAGAAAGGCCCTGCCGGCTCGGGGATTCGAACCCAGGACCTTCTTGCTGTGCGGCGGCAGCGCTAACCACTGCGCCATCGCGCCGCCCGTGATAAAAAGTCATACTCACTAAATAAAAAAGTTATAATTAAACTAAATAAAAAGTTATAATTGTGAGAAAAACATTTTAAAAAGTCATAATAATGACAATGAGACTAAAAAATCATAATAATGAGATAAAAGTCATTATCATGTAATAAAAAGCTATAATTATTCAATAAAAGTTGGAATTATGAGATTTTAAAAACTGACTTTTTTAGAATTATGACCGTGGACATACTGTATGTTTTTTCTTTTATTGACTAAAATCAGCCTCCATATTAATCCCTGTTGTATTAAATCTAAATCATTCAGATCAGGAGGACTCACTCTCTGTCGCTACCTCTCCTTTAAACTCCTCTTTCCCTCCATCTGTTCTCTAATACCCCGCTGTGCCTCCTCTTTCCTCAGTCTGACATCTCATATCCCTGCATCCTACTCTACTTCCTCCCTTCCTTCCTTCCTTCCCCCATTTCCCCTCTAATGTCTCCTTTCTCCTTCTATTTTTTCCCTCTTTCCTTTCATCTATTATAAACTGATGCTAAATTTTCCAAACTGTGAAAACATTTTAAATGCCAAATATGGTCATCCAACAAGTTGCCATGCCAACCGCATCCACCAGAGAGCTCTGTGTGTGTGTGTGTGTGTGTGTGTGTCCTTCTACATCTTTTACATAATAAGACAAAACTGCTGCATCTGTTTCTTTCTCCAAACACAGAATTAGCGAGATTTACAACACACACACACACGCGCGCACGCACGCACACACACGCACACACACACACACACACACGCACGCACACGCGTGCACGCACGCACGCACCGCACGCACACACACACACACACACGCACACATATCTATCAATTTTGGCCGTGGTCTGTTTTTAGGGATCACTTCCTCTTCCTGTGACAGAAGTCGTTATATTTAGCTGCCATCTGCACACACACACACACACACACACACACACACACACACACACACAGTGGGTGTTGATCAGATCTGCTTTGTTCACTGATCTTATTCTTTGTGTCTGTTTGTTTTTTTGTCCAAACCACTTTCTCTTTTTTTCTCACAACTCTTTGAATCGTCTGCAGATTATTTTTAACTCTCTGTTGTCGCCACCGGCTGGTCTGATGAGGAGAAACCCTCGAATTCACAACTTAAACATCGTACAGACACCAGGCAGCTGCAGGCCAGAGCCCGTATCTCTTCACTGTGTGGTAACCATGGTGATTAGACTTAGGACCTGGTTTAGGAAAAACACTGTTACAGATGAACAGTTCCTGAGTTGATGTTTTACACAAACATCCTGACTACTTGAGCAGCTAATTACATATTTTAAGGGAAATATTTGACAAGTGGAAAGTTGGCTGGTTTAATAAAAACCATCAGCCAAAATCAAGATGGCTGCCATTCTTCTGAGATTCTTCTGAGATGGCTCCCATTTTCAGTCCAGAAATGCTGTTCTGGGGTCAGTTTTGTGTAGAATTGTACTAATATAAATGATCCTGCAATCAAATCAAACACTGTCGACCACAGAGAGGCCTGGTTTATATGCAGCTGGGCTTCTAGTAGCTAACCAGTTAGCTGCATATGATTGAAAGTTATCATCTGTATTATTATCCTGAGTGTACAGACACTCTGCAACCAACAACGGATTATTTCATAACTTCACGGCCAAGAGACTCTGACAGACCCCCCCACCTCAGAAAGCTCCAGCAGCGCAGTAGGTGGTAGATCCTTTCTAATAAAAAATTCAGAGGAAATGGCAAAGAGGTGTATAAAAATGATTCTGATGAGTTATAAACTTTTCATTCTACACCAGAACCGTCAAAATCAGCCCCAACAGTGACTTCTGTAGTTAACAATGGCTGAAATGGCTGCCATCTTTAAAAATGGTGGTGATTTTGAAATTGAGGTGGCTAACGGGATCTTTCAAAAGAATGGTGTTTATGGTGGAGATGGTCTGTTTTCTCAGCTCACTCTGGGTCCTCTCTCACACCCAACACAAAGCCGCTGTGCTGGTGGTGCAGCTGGCTTTGCTATTTCACACCAGTGCAGTTTCCACCAGCTAAAACCTGGTTGAAGCACAAAGTCTGTGGCTCAATCGTTCTGAATGCATAAGATAGCAATCGCCGCGTTTGGCCGAAGCACATGCGCACACACACACACGCACACACACATACGCACACACACACACGTCTCCACAAGCACAAAACACCTTTCATTTATGCTACATACAAAATGAATTATGTTTCATCTGAGCATGAGACCGGCCCGACCCGGGGAGAACGAGGTCTGCGTGCTTCTGCTCTGGTTGGATAAACCTGCTGGAAACCTGTGTGTAATTTTATCTGTGTTGGATTTTATTCTGAAGTTATCAAACTTCAGAAACACTTTCTGATTCTGTTTCCTCTAATCACAGTAGTGGTTAGCAGCAGCAACAGCAGCTTCATCTAGGTCGATGTGCCTCTTTCCCCCACTAATAATGATGATGATAATGAATTATAAATATAAAGGTGCTTCAGTGTGAAACATAACCAGTTACATATCTGCAGAACATTTACGGTTCATGTATTGTGTTAGTTTTTGCAGGTGTTAATGTAAAATAAACTATTTACACAGAGGCTGCTTTAGAGATGTCCTGTCCTCGCCATATATTTCGAGCTCTCACACTTTTACATCTTGAACCAGGACAGGAGCATGAAGAGCTGACTTTCTGATTGGCTTATAGCATGTTTGACCTAAACTCACTCATGAATTAATCAGGGCACTTGTGCACAGCTGATAGGTGTATCCTGCACTGTGCTGCTGGTGCAAGACAGCAAAGGTAGATCTGAACACACCTTGAATAAATTAAATCCAGTGCACCATGTGTTTTCAACTTGTGCTTTAGATCAGAGTAAGATAGGGTTCTCTGTCTTTTATCTCCTGAGTTAACATTGTTGTAAATTTCCTAGAAAGAACATCTTTGGATGTCTGTACAGATGTTACCAACACCTCCAACTCATCTGTCTTCAAGCTCAGTTGTTTTTGCTCCATTTTTTGTGTGTTTTAATGCATTTCAGTGTGTTAAAACAACAACAACAAAGTTATTTAGCTTAGCAAGATGATAAAATTAGTGTTGGTTGATATGGTAACAGACATAAAAGTTGTCTATTGAATATTTAAAATTTCCTAACCTGAGATAATATTCCTAAAGTTAATTATGATTTGGGAGAAATCTCATTTTAGACTCTTAACTTCTTAACTTAGCTTAAGATGGGAAGCTTCAGTAATACAGCCCCAGGAAACTGACCTTATTTGTTATTTATTATCAATTATTAAGAGCTAAACATTTCAACTATTATCACACACACACACACACACACACACACACACACACGTGTAAAGCTCCAAACATCACTCTTTCTCCCTCAGCAGGTCTGGAGCTCACTCGCCCACTACAGACACTGACCCACTTAGTCACACACACACACACACACACACACACACACACACACACACACACACACACAATTATCAGTTGAACAATCTGTCTGTCTGAACCTTGGCTGCCCACACCAGACTCCATTCAAAAACAACTCATTTTAACGTTAATCTGCTCATTACCTCGCATCCCTTCTGTGTAAAATCTGATAACAAGAGATTTTTCAGATCGTGACGACTCACTCTTAAATTCAGTGTGTAGAATAATCCTCCCAGCAGCTTTTACTTAGATATAAATGTCATCAGTTGGTTCACACTGCTCGCTTCCACCCACCGGTACGGAGGATCGGCCATCTGGAGGATTGTTGTCGAGCTGCTGTGAGTCCACAAACACTGAGACAAAAAGATGCAACACTGTCCTGAAAACATGACGGTCTGGACTGAGGACACGTTTGAAGGTCCTCATGATTGACTTTTTCTAACACATCACTCAAACATGAACCCTTTTAGGAACCTCTTTTAATCCACAAAGTTGATTTTCTCTCCAGTCTCAACCTGAGCCTCATTAGTGTGACAGAGCACAGCAGCATGACAAAAGGGAACTTAAAGGAGAAATCTGTAATATATTTACTGCAATCATAAAATCATAAAATGACCACAACATGTCATCAGAAATAAGGAAACATGTTAACTTAAAATATTCGCTACTCTGACAGCAGTGCTGCAGTGCTCCTGCAGTGTCCCGCAGTGCTTCCGCAGTGCTCACGCAGTGCTCCCGCAGTGCTCTCGCAGTGTTCCCGCAGTGCTCCCGCAGTGTTCATGCAGTGTTCTCGCAGTGCTCCCGCAGTGCTCCCGCAGTGTTCCCGCAGTGCTCCCGCAGTGTTCCCGCAGTGCTCCCGCAGTGCTCTCGCAGTGCTCCCGCAGTGCTCCCGCAGTGTTCCCGCAGTGCTCCCGCAGTGCTCTCGCAGTGTTCCCGCAGTGTTCCCGCAGTGTTCCCGCAGTGCTCCTGCAGCGCTTCCGCAGCGCTCCCGCAGCGCTCTCGCAGTGTTCCCGCAGTGTTCCCGCAGTGTTCCCGCAGTGCTCCTGCAGCGCTTCCGCAGTGCTCCCGCAGTGCTCCCGCAGTGTTCCCGCAGTGCTCCCGCAGTGCTCTCGCAGTGTTCCCGCAGTGTTCCCGCAGTGCTCCTGCAGCGCTTCCGCAGCGCTTCCGCAGTGCTCCCGCAGTGTTCCCGCAGTGCTCCTGCAGTGCGCCCGCAGTGCTCCCGCAGTGTTCCCGCAGTGCTCCCGCAGTGCTCTCGCAGTGTTCCCGCAGTGTTCCCGCAGTGCTCCTGCAGCGCTTCCGCAGCGCTTCCGCAGTGGTCCCGCAGTGTTCCCGCAGTGCTCCTGCAGTGCGCCCGCAGTGCTCCTGCAGTGTTACCGCAGTGTTCCCGCAGTGCCCTGCAGTGTCCGCAGTGTTCCTGCAGTGTTCCCGCAGTGCTCACGCAGTGTTCTCGCAGTGTTCTCGCAGTGTTCCTGCAGTGCTCCTGCAGTGTTCACGCAGTGCTCCCACAGTGTTCTCGCAGTGCTCCCGCAGTGTTCACGCAGTGCTCCCGCAGTGTTCTCGCAGTGTTCCCGCAGTGCTCCCGCAGTGTTCACACAGTGCTCCGCAGTGTTCTTGCAGTGTTCCCGCAGTGTTCCCGCAGTGCTCCCGCAGTGTTCACGCAGTGCTCCCGCAGTGTTCTCGCAGTGTTCCCGCAGTGCTCCCGCAGTGTTCATGCAGTGTTCTCACAGTGTTCCCGCAGTGCTCCCGCAGTGTTCCTCCAGGATTCCTTTTTGGATGTTATTTCTCCTCTAAAGTTACCGCAGGCTTGTTCTTCTCATCACACATGGAGTCTTTTGATGCAGGAAGCAGTTTGGTTGATGATGTGAAGATTGATCGTGTGTGTAAAATGTTCCTGGCTGTTGCACATTTTTAAAAATCTCCTCATAAGAAATGTGTACTTTGTATACATTTTAAAACAAAAACAAATGAAATAATCTTGCATTAAATATTATTGGTGATGATGGTAGTAATAATGACAATGGTAATATTTATGTTGCTGTTATGATTGTCATTATTATTATTATTATTATTATAATTATTATTATTGCTTATTTATTTATTTACTATTATTGTTATTTTTGTTTGGGTTTTTCTCTCTTTTTTCTTTTTTTTCCTTCTCTACTTAAAAAATACTGATATTGAATCTATATAGGATGCCTATGTTTCAGCATGTTCTTTGTCTTGATATGATTTATATTACACAGTGATCAAAGATAGTCAGAATACAGAACACAGTCACCACGGTTCCTTGTGTTCTGTTTCTCTCCAGACCTGCAGGTCTTCTAAAATCTAAAATCTAAATTCACAGCTGACAACCTGCAGGATTAAAACAAAAAACAAAAAAACTTTATGTGAACTCGTCTCACAACCTAACAACACAAAACACAGTGTGTGAAATCATCTCAATCTGTGGCGTCAGCGCTGGCGTGCCGGCTGCCATGGAAACCGGGCACTCATTGATCAGAAGTTTTCATACTGACTCAAACAACAGCACGTTTCGATATGTTTATTGCTGTTGGTTGCCATGGCTACCAATGAGCTGAAATAATCCTGTGTGTCAGAACGTAGGCCGACACAAACATGACATTTGCTCGCTGTCATCATGTGACCGTGACTGTCGGCGGATGATTCTGTCCAAAGGGACGTTTAGAAATGTTTCACCCACACGTGCTGGTAGCAGTTTGTTGGACGGAGGCGTCACAAGTGTCGTACTGTCTTCACTCTAAGGTGGTGTGTTTTATTTATAGGTGTGTTTGAGGTCAGTGTGTTTCATAAGACGCCTGTTTAGTATCATGATCCTCCCACTTAAAACAGTTTGAAGCTGCACTCACAGGACAAAACACAACTGTGAAGTCCACTCAGTTTTCAATCATTTTTACACATGGACACCTACTGACAGTTAAAGAGGAGAGGAGTAGGTTTAACATGGCAGGAAAGTTTGTTTGTTTTTTTTGGTTTTTGTACTTTTATTTTTATTCTTATTATTGTTGTATTGTTTTTTGTATTGTCAAGTCTACATTTGTATGTTGAGTCCTTGTATTTTTTTTATGTCTGGACCCCCGCGAAAACGAGATGATACATCTCAAGGGGTTTATCCAAATAAATAAATTTCAATTTAATAAACACCTGAACGTGACAACATCGCCCATAATCAAGAGGAAGAAGGTTCATGTTGGTGATGAAATCACTCCAGAATTCATGAGATTTCATGAAAGTCACTTCAGAATTAACCAACCGTAAATGTACCAACACACAGACGTGTAGCCGAGACACACAGGAGAGGCCAGTGCAGTATCCACAGATGGAAAGTAACTGAGTACAAATACTTTCTTACTGTACTTAGGTGGCTTTTTCAGGTATCTGTCATTTTAGATTTTGAGGGAAGATTTTTCTCTTTTTACAGTTACTCTGAACACAAATATCTGCTTTTTACATTTTACAGGCTCGTTACTTTAGTTTTAACGTGAGACGAAAACAAAAAGACGTAACAAACAAAAAAGACCAAAACATGTAACAAGACTAAAATAATATAAAAGATGAAAATGACATAAAAGACATAAGATGAAAGTTACATAAGGATGTGAGACAGAGACTGAAGAAAAGAAAAGGTTCAGTTCTGTTGTCTTTGTCCAGAAACAGAAACAGTCAGTAGAAATGTCCTTCAGAGGACGACTTTTTACTTTTATACTTTGAGGACATTTCAGAGCCTGAACTTTTTCACTTTTACTGCAGTAAACAAGTTGAATCAGTAGGCTACTTCTACTTTTACTCGAGTACCTGTACTTGTACTTGAGTACAGAATGTGTGGACTTTTGTCTCGTCTGTCTGTCTGTTTGTATTTATGTTTCTATGACTATGATAAGAACTTTGCTCAGTTTATCAACCAGCTGATGGAAACTCAGCTTTCAGTTTGATGCAAATTCCCGACTCAAGTTTAAAATTCCTCTGATTGTGGTGTCGACTCTGCAGGACGGCGGCGCTCAGACACTGTGTTTGTGTTTCCTGCAGAGATGCAGGCAGAGGAGAGAAGATGATGGTAGTCATGAGGAAGAAACGTTGACTGCAGAGAGCAGCTGTGTCTGAGAGGAGGTGAGCGTTCAGCCGCCTTCAGGCGTTCTGACACGTTATGTAACGCACCACGAGCCTGGCACGTTCCTGGACGAAGACCAGCAGCTGAGAAAACTGCGTCCTAAAGGTCGAACTGAGCTGCAGGAAACTTCTCACAGTTTCTCTGTTTCAGATGGAAATGTCACGAGGCTCAGAGCGTCTGCACAACGTTAACCAGCTGCTCATTAAAAACCAAAAGGGGACGCTTCAGTTTCCAGGTCACTCACCTCCAGCACCTGATTTTTAAGGTTCAGGTTTTTTTGAATCGTGGTTCTACGAGGTGCTTCTCTACAGTCAGTGTGCCACCAGCAGGGATAATTATGGAGTATTGATATTGGAGTTCTTTACATTTTTCAGTGTTGACATTCAGGTTCTTAAGGACTTTAGCATGAATGTTTTGTTTTATTTTTCTGACAGATTTTAGCCTTGATATTGGGGTGCTTGATGATTTTCAGCATTGATATGAGGGTTCTTGATGGTTGTTGGTGTTTGATATGAGGGTTCTTTGTAATATTTAGTGTTGATATCTGTGTTCTTGATATTTTGGAGTGTTGGTATCCGGGTTCTGTACTGCTGTGGACGGGGCCAGCAGCCAAATGCATTTCAGACACCTAAACAAAAACAAAAAAAGAAACGTGAAAGCGTCTTCTCACCTTCCATCACGTAGACCAGAGAGCCTACGTCGCCTTCTTCGATGATGCAGGCGTCCCTCCCATAATCCACCGGGTACATGCAGTCCACAATCTCCTGGATCTGAGACAGCTCCAGGTTCTTCATGAAGTCGTTATCCAAGATGGCCTCCTTTATCATCTCCTTTGACCTGAGGGGAGCAGACGAGGAGAGGAGAGACACGTGAGATACTGTGAGGTGATTGGCTGCAGGACACTGATCATTTTTGATTTACTGAGTTGAGGAGAAGAATATTTCTGTTTACATTTCTGTTATTCGTCATTATTCATTTTACAACATCCTACTGTAAATGTCTGCAGTCTACAAAAAATCATTTAATTTGTTATCTTGTGTGCAAAAATAATCATTTTGTGTTTTGGTGCAGTGAATTGCTGATATAATAATTTAGTCGTAGGACTTCACATTATGACTGAGGAAATAAAGACCTCAGACCTCTTCTGTGCAAACAAAAGATTATCAGGTTTTGTTCACAAATGATTCAAATCTGTCAGTGAGCACAAAATAATAAAACTTGACAGATGTCAACAAGTTGCTCAGTTTAACAAAAATCAAAAGTTTGACACAAAATATTAATTTAAAAATGATTGTATTGCTCCTCCAGCAACAGTGGTTTTCACAGCAATGATCCACTATAGAAATAACAGACCTCCAAATGCCATAACTGACCAATCAGAATCGAGTATTTAACAAAGCCGTGTAATAGGCTGATGTATTCGACGAGTCAGGAGTGAGAACTGTCTGTATAATACAGTAAAAACTTGACATCTGTTCATGTTTCTCACAGACACACACAGGGCATCTGATAATGATGCACTGAAACACACACACACACACACACAAACACACACACACACACACACACACACACACACACACACAGCTCTGCTGTTAACTGACTTCATATCGCTCTATGAACACAGTGAGAAGCAGAAAGAGGATTCAGTGTTTTAGCCCTCAGGTGAACCATGAAATGACTCTGTGTGTGTGTGTGTGTGTGTGTGTGTGTGTGTGTGTGTGTGTGTGTGTGTGTGTGTGTGTGTGTGTGTGTGTGTGTGTGTGGCAGTTCATTAGTGTATGATCACTCCTGGATGAGCACTAAACAAACTCCACCTGCTCTCAGTGCAGATTTGCAGCAGGACTCAGCAGGAAAACATCCAGTAAAGTTTCAGATGTGCAGTGAGTCTCTTTTTCTTCCTGTAGGATGAATCTGACGCGTCTGTTTGACAGAATCTGAAACTACAGTTTTCTGTCACATCTTCTGCTCAATACCTGCAGTTTGAAGAATAACTTTAACATTTACTCATGTTTTTCTCTGCTGGTTTCATCGTCTGTCTTCGTTTGATGAAGTTAATGCGTGTTTGATCCACAGCTGAATGTCAGACTGCAGTTTAATGTCAGAGAGACGTCCTCCTCCGTCCTGCTGTCCACTACAGTTCCACACTGACATAAAGTAACACAATAACACAAAACACACGGACAGATGGAGGCAGCTGTGGTTTGCAGAGAGAGATATCTGTCTTACATGAGACGTCACTGCTTCTTCGAAAAGTTTCTTTGCTTCAGTCACTTTATTTATTCTGAGAATAAATCACATATTGGATCTAAAATTAACTTTGATTATTGTCCAGATGAATGTAAATTCTCAATTACTGTTATAATGACACATTCTGTCAGCAGCTGATGCCTCACAGCTTTTATATGAGAGCTGAAGAGAGAAGCGTCTTCCTCCTTTAAACGTGGACAAATGAGAAGCAGCTGAGCCGCCATCGTGAGTTGACACGGTCGAGCCCCACAGACACTGTACGGGGGGGGGGACAGAGAGAGAGAGAGGGAGAGGGAGAGGGAGAGAGAGACAGAGAGAGAGAGAGAGAGACGGGGGGGCAGAGACAGAGAGAGAGGGAGAGAGACAGAGAGAGACAGGGACAGAAGAGAGGGAGAGAGACGGGGGGGCAGAGACAGAGAAGAGGGAGAGAGACAGAGAGAGACAGGAGAGAGAGGGAGAGAGACGGGGGGGCAGAGAGAGAGAGAGGGAGAGAGCAGAGAGAGAGGACAGAGAGAGGAGGGAGAGAGGGAGAGACAGGGGGGGCAGAGAGAGAGAGAGGGAGAGAGGGAGACAGGGGAAGAGAGAGAGAGGAGAGAGAGAGGGGGGGCAGAGACAGAGAGAGAGGAGAGAGACAGAGAGAGACAGGGGACAGAGAGAGAGAGAGGGAGAGAGACGGGGGGGCAGAGACAGAGAGAGAGGGAGAGAGACAGAGAGAGAGACAGGGGAAGAGAGAGGGAGAGAGACGGGGGGGGACAGAGAGAGAGGGGGAGAGCAGAGAGAGAGAGAAGAGAGAGAAGAGGAGAGAGGGAGAGGACAGAGGGGCGGAGAGAGAGAGAGAGGGAGAGGGGGGGAGAGGAGAGAGAGGAGGAGGAGGAGGGGAGGAGAGAGGGAGGGAGAGAGAGACGAGCGCCACGAGAGTGAGAGGGAGCACAGAATGACGGGAGGAGGGGGGGGACAGAGGAGAGAGAGAGGGAGAGGAGAAGAAGGAGAGAGAGACAGAGGAGAGAGAGGAGAGACGGGGAGAGACAGAGAGAGGGGAGAGACAGAGAGAGCAGGGAGAGAGAGAGAGGGGGAGAGAGAGAGGAGGAGGGACGGAGAGAGGAGAGAGGGAGAGAGAGAGAGGAGGCAGAGAGAGGAGAGACGGAGAGAGAGAGAGAGAGAGAGACAGAGAGAGAGAGAGGAGGACAGAGAGAGAGACAGAGGAGAGAGAGCAGAGAGGGGGCAGAGAGAGAGAGAGGCAGAGACAGAGAGAGAGACAGAGAGAGACAGAGACAGACAGGACAGGAGAGGAAGAGAGAGACAGAGGCAGAGACAGAGAGAGGGAGAGAGAAGGACAGAGAGAGGACAGAGAAGAGAGAGAGAGGAGAGAGAGGAGAGAGAGAGGGAAGAGACAGGACGAGGAGACAGAGAGGGAGAGAGAGAGAGAGAGCAGAGGAGGGAGACAGAGAGAGAGAGGAGAGAGAGAGAGAGAGAGAGGGAGAGGAGGAGAGAGGAGAGGAGGCAGGACAGAGAGAGAGAGAGAGAGAGACGGAGAGAGGAGAGAGAGACGAGAGAGAAGAGAGACAGGAGAGAGAGAGAGAAGAGAGAGAAGAAGAGAGAGGGAGAGAGAGCAGAGAGGGAGGAGGAGAGAGAGGCAGGACAGGACGAGAGGAGAGAAGGAAGAGAGAGACGCAGAGACAGAGCAGAGAGCAGCGATGTGAGCAGCGGAAGAGAAGGAGGACGGAGCAAAGAGGGCTAGAGAGAGAGACAGACAGCAGAGCAGGAGAGACGACAGACAGAGAGACAGAAGAGACAGAAAGAGAGAGAGCAGACAGCGCGTCCGTCAACTCAATAAAACACACCTGAACTGAAAGAGACGACAGAAAGAAGGACAGATGAAGAGAGGACAACAAAGAGTCCAAAAATCAGCGCTGGCAGCTGAAACCTTGATCACGTTTAGCTTCAGGACTTCAGGAGAACAGTTTCAGTTCAGATTATCTGACAGAAGCCTGCAGACGAATCAGATCTTTACTTTATTTGAAGTAGTTATAACGAGATGCTTCATTAATTATGATCACAACACTTCGGCTGTGACTGGGCAGGATTTGTGTCCCTTTAACTGCAGACTGACCTCTGAAGACAGAAAAATCATTAATAACTCAGAAATAATGACAACTAGTTCTTTTATGAATGAATGTACAAACTTGAACATGTTAAATTAATGAGAGAAGATTAGCAGTTGTTTTTCTTCTTCTTTTTGAAGAGAGTTTTTAATTATTTATATTTTTAACATTAATCTGCTGTTGAAGCTCATCAACAGGAAATATTTAGTTTGAAACACAGAGTGAGGATTTAATTTTTTACTTTTCTTTGAACACAAATATCTGAACTTTGTACTGTTCACATTTTCAAAACAGGCTCATTACTTTAGTTTTAATGTAAGATGGAAACACTGTAAAAAGACCAAAACAACAATACGGAACAAGACAAAAACTATAGAAAAAACATAACAAGACTGAAATGACATCATACAGAAACAACGTAAAAGACATAACATGAAAACGATGTACTAACACGTAAAAAGACAAAAACAAAATAACATGAAAATGATGGAACAAGATGAAAAAGATGTAAAAGACGTAACAAGACAAAAACAATACGTAACAATTAAAAATGACATAATGGGATGAAAACGACATAACACGTAACAAGATGAAAAAGACGTAAAAGATTTAACAACTACGTAACAAGACTAAAATGACGTAACAAAACTTAATGCAATAAAACAATAAAAAGACATAAGAAGCCAAACAGACAGATGGACCTCAGCTGTGGACAAAAGCTCAGGTTCAGTTGTCTTTGTACAGAGACAGTCAGTAGAAATGTCCTTCAGAGGACGACTTCTTACTTTTATACTCTGAGGACATTTCAGAGCCTGAACCTTTTCACTTTTACTGCAGTAAACAAGTTGAATCAGTTCTTTTACTTTTACTTGAGTATCAGTACAGAGGACTTTTGCCACCTCTGGCATCTAGTGGACATTAGAGGAACTGCAGCTGACTCTGGAACTCTGGTGACAGTTTGGACCAAATTAAATTCACAGCTGAAATATTGGTTTTGCGGAAAGTTTTCAGAGCTGAGGCTGCCGACATTTCTCTCCGAGGCTGTACACCACCTTGAGGAACGCTGGATTATAAACGATAACTCTGTTGTAAGGAGGAAAAGACACCTAAAGGTCTACCTGAGAACAGATGGAGAGTTTTATTTTATCCAGCGGCGGAGAAGAGCACCGAGAGGAGCTATTAGAGCCAGATTTTATTTTGAAATATTTCAGCCCGGCCTCAATATCTGCATGTAAATTGAACTCAGGAGGAAACCAACTTCAATGAAAACACATTGAGAACGGATGGAGGGGGGTGATGAAGGAGACCCTTGTGTTATTACTGCATGAGTCACAGGGGAGGGACAACTGAAGAAAACTCAACAGAGAGAATTTACAGGCTGAAAGAAAGAAAATAAAGCCAAGAGATGAAGAAACCTGCAGGGAGAGACGAGCAAAACAGGCAGGTACATAAAACAAGGCAAAAGAACGAACATAAAAGAACAAATTACAAGAATATAAGAAGAGGTAAACAAAGAAACGGAGCAGCAAAAAACACACAGAGACATTTAAAGAGGTAGAGGAGGAAAAAAAAAGTTCAGAGGAAAGAAGACAAAGAAAATGAGAAGGAGATGAAGTGACAGAGCTAAAGAAAAGATAGAAAACTGTGTGAGACAGAGAGGAGACTCATATATTTTAGAAATCACCAAGAGGAAAAGGAGGCAGACTTTCATATCCTGAACCTGTTTATGTTCTGAGCAGAAGAAAACCTGGACTCTACAGAAATCCTGAAAAACAACGTCATTACAGGAGGCTTGTAGAGATGCTGCAGGTTTGGATGAAAAAGCATTATTCTCTCACAAAACGGCACTTTAACACGACTATCCAAACAATTATGTTTTTAACTGGACCTCAGTGAAGGACGCTGTCTTAAGCACAGCTCTTTTAAGGAAAAGAACAGTGTGCAATGAGTGTGTGGTGTGCAAGTGATGGAGAGCCAGAGCGCACAGACTGACGGCTGCTGCTCACAGGGAAGCAGAAACTGAAACAGCAGTCAGCTGTCAGTGTGGCAGTAAACGTACAGTTCAGGTCACAGTGTGTCAGTTAATAAACACTGCAGCTTCTCAACACCAAGAAAAAGTCTCAACTGTTGTTTATAACTGCTGGAAAAGTGACAGAAGTTAGCCCCCAAAGTAAGCTGAGCAGAAAAGGCTAACGTTAAGTTATGCCACCACAATCACGAGCCATGTACCTTTACAACGCCAGCTAACAAATCCAGTACTGACTGTCATGAAAACAGTTGTTGTTAGCATGTTGTTAGCCACCACTGACAAATAAATGTCAGCCTATGTAATGTTAGGTGGTGAGATGTGGTGAGGAGTCAGGATGACACATTTTCTATCCTGAGAAGAGAAGCTCATGTCCTGATGTATGTGGGTTCCAAGCCTGAAAACCTTCAGTCTATTATCTGATGGTATTAATAATAATTACTGAGGTAGAAGACATCATTTCAACATTAATCAACATTAAATGAACTATTGCAGTTTGACCTTCACTGCAGCTGTAAGACGACACGCTGGCATGAAGTTTATTGGCTGTGATCTGTTACTGTCTGACTGAGCAGCTTCCATCCATCCAAACAACCAACCAACCTCCATCCATCCATCCATCAAACAACCATCCATCCATCCACCCAACCCACCCATCCATCAAACAACCATCCATCCATCCATCCATCATCCATCTATCTATCCATCCAAACCATCCATCCATCCAAACATCCATCCATCCATCAAACAACCATCCATCCATCCATCCAACCAACCAACAACCACCAACCAACCATCCATCCATCCATCCATCCATCCATCCATCCATCCATCATCCATCCATCCAAACATCCATCGTCCAAAAACCGCTTATCCTGAAGGGTTGCGGGAGGCTGGAGCCCATCCCAGCTGACACAGGGCGAGAGGCGGGTCCACCCTGGACAAGTCACCAGTTCATCACAATTTAGTATGAGATTCTAAATTGTCACAGCAAACTTCAGTCCAGCACATTTTATCCCTCCAGCACAGCGCACACTTTACATCCTCACTGTCTGATATTTCACCGTTGTTTCCACACAAAGCTGGTGTCAGACATCATGTTGTGTGAATCTGATTCAATGTAAGACACACCAGTTACTGTATTAATACATAATGATCAGACGTTTGAATTCATGTTGCTTTGGCTCGTTAACCATTAATGAAAGCGCTCAGTGTGCTTGGCCAGTAACACAGGAGAGCAACAAAACATTGAAATCATGATATAGCCAAGAGCAATATTTAATCAACGATTAATTGTGTCGCCCTGCTACAGAAAAAAAAACATACAGTAGCTACAAGTAAAGCACACTAAAAGTTACGGCTACAGTAGAGAACATGATCTGCTTTGAACAGTGCCACAGACAGCAGCACGTCACTTTCAAAATAAGAGTCCTGGTGTCAGTCGAGTCTCAGCTGAGCATCAGCTCGTCTGCTGTGACGAGCTGGAGACGCTCATGAAGCGTTACTGCAGACAGCAGGAGGGCCGGTGGGCGTTCACTGCCTACACACACTCTACTGTAATGCTTTCATTTGTGTTTCAAAATAACACACACACACACACACACACACAACACAACACACACCAGGGGCAAGCTGCAGACGCTGACAGCCAGAAGTGGTGGGATGGTAATGAAACCCTGTCAGCTGCTGTGTAGAGTTGTGTGTGTGTGTGTGTGTGTTGTGTGTGTGTGTGTGTGTGTGGGCGGTCCACGCAGATTAAAACCCAACACAGTGGTTGTTATTGCTGGCACGGACAGACAGAAAAACACATTATATTGTACTGAGCTCTGGGAGATGGATGCAAAGGGCTCAGACACGTGAAGCAGCTTTAAAGCAGAACTCCTCTGATTCAGTTCCTCACTTCCATTAAATTCAGACTCGTGACTAATTAAAATAACAAAAAAATGTCATCAACACAAACAGGAACATCATGATAATTAGTGCAAATGTGTAAACTAAAATTAGAAATGTTATCACTGTGGATGAAATTAAAAGAAACATCACTGCTACAAAAATAAAAGTGGAAACATTATTTTTCCAAGAAGGAACAAAATTATTATTCTGAGTAGAAACATCATCACTAGAAGTAAAACACTGTTGCTGTAATCTACATCACAGGTTCCCAACCTGGGGTCCGGGACCCCCTTAGTGAGGCACCAGATCTGACAGGGGGTCCCCCAGACTTTGTCTGCTCAGAGGTCTTCAAAATCAGATCTGCACATTAATTAAAATCAAAGCAATCAAGCACTTTTCAGTCTTTTCCAGCATTCTTACTCCCACCTACACACCTCAGACTGCCTCAGTTGTTTTAAAGCCTTTTGACAAAATTAATTTTTTAATATTTAAGATAAAGTCAGAATCCAAAAATTGCCCAGCTGAGTTTTAATCAGCAGTAAAATGAGAAGAAATTGAGCTGTTTGTGGAACCACAGGAGCATCAGGAGAGGATCTTTAAACTGATAGTAACACAGCAGCCGTCCATCCCTGCATGTCATCAGGCTCAGCGTCCCTCCCACTCTGCGCCGTCTCACACACTCATTTTCATATTCATATGTGTATAAATAAAGATGTGTGACAGCAGCAGCTGTCGGCCCTTTTTTCTTTCACTTTCCTCTTCAACAGAGACGACCTGCAGCTGCTGATCACATCAGGAAACTAAGGTCCAAAACCTGGACTCTGTCCTCTCTGAGATCAAACACTTGTGTGTCGGTGCAGCGGGGACAACCTGATCGACACTTTTAAGGACATTTTGTGTGTCATGTACACACTTTTTTCTCATGTCATTTAGTCTGGTACTTTGATGAGATTTAAATGTGGTAAAACGATCAGGTGACCTTTGTTGTCATGGTGATCTTCATGGTTAACATTGTGAAACCATCAGAGTTAGGTTTAGCTAAAGATGGTGGTTCAGGATAAAATAAATACCTCATGTACACAAGTGTTTCATTTTTTTCCCGGGACCCACTTTTTAAAAATGACAAACTATCTCAACCCGATTCAGAACAGACCTTATCAATAAAACCTGGGAGAGTTAATTTGTGCATAAATGAATGTTCCTGAACATTTTTACTGCCATTTCCACATCACCTTATATTATCTTGACACATGCATGCACGCGTTATGCTTTATAAATAAGGAATAAATGTATTTAGTCTGAGTTAACAGCTCCTTTCATTGTTTTTATTTCCTCTCATCAAGAAAACAAACCTAAAAGAAGTTGAGACGACTCAAAATTACCAGGAACTGTGACAGTTGAATCAAACTCAAATTCTTCAGTTAAATAAACAAAAAAAATCGGACCTAGTTGAATAATTAACTTTTTCTTCTTTAAATAAACTTGAATCTTGAAGCTTAGAGACTAAAAAAAGTATTTCAAAATTTCTTGTTATTTGGGTGTTTGAAAATATCAAAATATTCACTTTTTCTTCAAGTTTACTGAATAATTAGTAGTAAGTAAGTAAGATAAGTTACTAATAAGTAATACTGCACATGATAATGAACATAACACAAATTCCATCCATCTCTGTTGTGGAGTCAGAAATCTCAAAACCTGCACAAAAACAACTAAAACTGTCTGACTGGAGACAAATCACTCGAAAGAAAAGATTAAACTCCACATTCAACATGGAAATATTCACTTTCCTTCTTCCCCACCGGTGCAGCACAGACTGATGGGAGCAGTTTGTTCAGCAGGGAAACATTAACGTCTGAAACTTTTAATGTGCCTGGAGGCGTGCAGGAGCTCTGCTGGCAGCCTCCACTCATCTGCCTGCTTTTCATCAGACTCTCACTACAGCAAGACGGCCGAGTTCAAACACCTCAGAGAGAACGGAACCGACTCGCTGTGACCGTCTGCTGCTTCCCTAAACACTGCAGGGTTTAACCAGCAACCACAGAAGAAGAAGAAGTGGCAATTCTGCTTCCTTCATTTAAAGAGCTTAACATGACAATATGTTTATGTGGAGTAGGGCTGAACAATTAATCAATTTTTTATCGAAATCACAATATGGTTTACTGCAATCTTCAAATCGCAGGAAGTACAACCAATTTTTTGTTTGTAAAATTATCATGGTGCTGCAGAGATGTGTTCGCCTACAGATATGAGAAAACATCTTTGTAGGGCTGCAAATAATGATTATTTTCATTACCAATTAATCTGTCAATCATTGTTATGATTAATCGATTAGATGTTTGGTCCATAAAATATCAGAAAATGGTGAATTAATCCTGTCACCATCTTGTCAATTGAAAAAGGTCCAAACATGTGAAACAGGTGGAGCACACAGACGTACGTACGTGTGCTCCACCCGTTTTCACGTGTTTGTGCTGCAAAAAACAGGCGCATTCCAACAAATGCACACTGTGACATTTTGAGCACACTTGTTACACATTCCATTTAAAATAATAAATGTGCAATATCTTTTTTGTCTAAGGTACTCAATGCTCAGACAGACCCAGACACAATTTGATTATTCTGGGGAAATCCAACCATGTAAAGAAACTAAAACAGGCACAACAACTTCTCCAGGCTTATGGCTTTATTACTGCAAAGAAGCAGTAAAATGATGGGTCACAGAACTGATGGATACACGTCACCTTGAGACAATCTGTTTTATCACTAAGGACAAGCTGAAAGGTTTTGAGATGATTTGAGAACCTTTACTCCTGCATCTTGTAGATGGACCCAAATTTTTAACACAGTTACGCGTTGGGATGGGGACGGGGGAGCTTGGAACCAGTCATGGTTTCAAGATGATATGTTTTTTTTTGTTTGTTTGTTTTTTTTTGTCCCTCTCCCTAATTATTTATTATTTATGTATTTATTTTATATGGAAGGAACATGTTTCTCCTGTGTTTTTGTCTTTGTCTTTATGGAAATGAAGCATGGCAATGCCAAAATCTGTAACTTTCACAGTCACAATAAAGGTATTTGAAACAAAATAATTAATATTCACACAAAACACACATCTGAACAGTCCCTTATACAACCAGATATGGGGACTCAGAGTCTGAGACTTGGGCTTGAGTCACACTTAAAGTCACACAGACAGTGACTTGAGACTTGTCTCAAGATTGAACTATGAATATCTTTATTTTATTTTTGGTGCATTAACGTGAAGGAAACATTGAGCTGAATGTCATTCCGTCCCTTATTATCATGGGTAACATACAGATCTAAAGCTGCAGCCTCAGGTGACTGTAAATTCAAAGGATGCTGTGACATTTATCATAATCTTTGGCTGCAGTAACATCACACACAGTGTCCTCTGGGGATAAAGGACGCTAGATCGCCCGTATCAAACTGTCAGACACCTGGAAACACACCTGAACAGGTGAGTCAACAATGTGAAAGTTACTGTTAGCAAACATGTTTAACTCAGTATCAAATATCAGCACCACAATATGAAATCAAGAGCTGCAATACCCGTCATAACCAGCAGGAAAATCACTTAAGTAAAGTTTAACTTTGCTTAGAGATAAGATCAAGTAAGGTTCTATAAATAACTACTTCTACTTGGTTTTCTGCTAAGTCATACTAAGATCTAAACTGATCGTTAATACATTTTATAAATGAGGCCCCCGGACTAATAAAACCAGAACTGACGACCTGGACCAGCGGAAAGGTGGAGTTTAAACAGCACACACATGAAGTGGACTTACTCTGGACTCTTGGGGTAAAAGGGCAGGGTGACGTGGCTGAGGTCACTGATGTCGCAGGCTGTGGGCTCGGCGGAGATGGCCTGACGTTTGCTGCGGTGCTGGTCCGGCTGCAGGGCGAGGTTCTGCTGCTGGGCTTGGACCTGCTGGGCGGTGGCGGGCCGGAGCACGGACCGGTACTTGTCCAGCTCGTTCTGCAGCCGCTGGATCAGCTCGTCCTTCTGATCCAGCTCCAGCTCCAGCTCATCGATCAGAGTGTCGCGCTGACGCAACTCCTCAATCTTCTCCTGCAGGGCGTACTGCAAGTCTCGGAGGGTCCCCATTGGTTCTCTATGAGGAGTTCTCAGGGTTCCCCTAAAGCGTTCGGGGTTCCTCTGTGGTCCACAGATTTCCTCTGGAGCTTGAGGATCCTGCTAGGGTTTCCCAAAGTACTTAACTCTTTGGATCCTCAAGGTCTTCAGTCCTCCCCTGACTTCCTTAGGGTCAAGGTTCGTCAGGGTTCTTTCAGTGGCACCTTGATTTATTCAGAGTCTTGTGATTTCTACAACGTGTAAAAGTGCATCACTTTCTGTCGGGGGAACTCAAGGACCTCAAGAAATCAGGGTCTTGTAGGTTCCTCTTGGAGAGTCTCGGGGATCCTCAGAGATTTCTAAAAGAGTCTTCTCCAGGTTGTCCCAAAGGTTTCCTTGGGGTTTCGAGGTTCCATTTGGATTTTCTCACAGGGATTCTTCAGAGCATTTCCCAGAACTTCCCAAAAAGTTTCAAAGGTCCTTAGGTTCCAAGAGTTCTTTGGGGTCTGATTGATATTCCTCAGAGCAACTAAAAGAAATTTTAAGGTCCGTAGAGTTCTTTTCAGATTCTTTAGGGTACTGCAGAGTTTCTCCAAGTTCTCAGCAGTCCCTGGCAGTTTCTCAGAAAGGTTCCTCAGGGTTCCTCTAGAATTTATACCATTCCTCAGAGCCACACAAAGAGACTTTAAGGTCTTTAGGGTTCTTCCAGGGTTTTTAGGGCACTGCAGAGATTCTCCAGGTTTTAGGCCGTCCTCTACATCTACATCTAGGTTCTCAGGTGGGTTCTTAAGGGTTCCTCTAAGACTTACACCATTCCTCAGAGCTACATCAAGACACTTTAAGGTTAGAGTTCTTTGTGTTTTTTGGGTACTGCAGATTTCTTTTCAACATTCATCAGAGCTTCTAAAGGAATTTTAAGGGTTTTAGAGTCGTCTGGGGTTCCACTGGCTACTTCTGTCAGATTCTCAGTCGTCCTTAGAGGTTCCTTTAAGATTCTTGCAGGAATCTTTACAGTTTAACCTAAGGTCCTTAGGTCCCTTCTGGGGTTCCATGGGCTTTCCAGAATTCTTATGTTTTTTTTTTTTTTAGGTCACTGCAGATTTTCTATAGGTTCTCAGCAGTCCCCTAAATCTTCTCTGGGTTCTTCTGGTTCTTCCTCTAAGATTTACAGCATTCTTCAGAGCTTCCAGGAGAGTCTTTAGGGGCTTTAAAGTCTTCCTCTGGCTGCCTCAGGAATTCTAGGTTTCTTCAGGGGTTACTGAATTTCATAAATCCCCACATTTATGACATTTCTCAAAGTGTTGGGGTTTCATTGTGCTCTTCAGTTCAGGGCTGCAACTAATAAATATTTTCATTGTTGTTTAACTCAGTCATGTTGTTGATTAATTGATTAGGTCTTTGGTAAATGCTGATCAATGTTTCACGACAGCTTTATTCTTTCACTGTCACAGGAGAAAAAAACAAAACATTCTCATTTAAGAAGCTTAAATCAGAGAATTTTGACTTTTTTTCTTGCAAAAATGACGTAAACTGATTAACTGATTATCAAAACAGTCGGTGATTGATTTAATATTTGTCATAAAATTGATTAATTGTTGGAGCTCAGCTTCAGTCTCCTCCTGGGTTCTTCCCCTCTACAGTTAAAGTTCCTCTGGGATTGTTCACAATATTAAACCTTTGGATCCAAAAGATTTTCCTGCAAACTCCAAATCAACATTTTTGAGTGTTCATTAGGTTTTTGAAGGTTTTCAAGGATCCCTGAAGTGCCTCACAAGTCTTTAAACCCCCGGGGTCCCTCTGGACCTCCTCGATTCCTTAAAGCTGAAGTTATCCGCTCCGTCTCTCAGAAAACAAATGTGATTTTAGATGAAAAAATAAACCAAACTGAAAAAAATCTGGAAAACAAGGAGGAAGTGACTGCTGCTCCGTCCGGCCTTCCTTCCTTCTTCTAAATTAAATTGTTTTAAAACAAAGGTGATGAAGTGGAACGCTGGAGAACCTTTTCACCACTTTAGGGTTTCCTCCTCCAGCAGGAAATATGATTACAGCAGATCCATGACATGGAAGAAACAAACAAAATTACCAGAAGCAAAGTGGATTTTCACTCCAAAATTAAAAAAAAACAAAGATATTTCAGATTTAAACTCTTTAAAACTGTTCCGAGTGGAAGTAAGACATCACTTTTCTGTGGGTTGGATTTATTCCTTTAAACTCAATAAAAAAGAAAAACCTCCAGGAGGATCCAGGTGAGAGGCAGAAAACAGAAGCTGAGAAAATCCGAATAAAACGTAGAAACATCCTCAGGTTCAAATCCCTCCGCCAGGAAAAGTGGAAATCGTGTCTTGTAATCCGCAGAGCAGCGAAGAGAAGAAGAAAAGAAGAAAAAAGAAGAAAAATCAGCGACAAAAGAGCCGCAGGAATCCAAAATAAATGAATCTTTCACATCACTTCAGGTTCGGTTTCCGCGTCGGAGACAAAAACCGTCTGAAAGCTGCAAATATTCCGGTTTGAAATGAGCGGACATGAAGCCAAAAGCCCGCAGCTCACATGTGCTTCAGAGCCCGCGGAGATAAATTGAATGATCGGGAGAGCAGAGAGGATGTGGAGCTGCAGATCGCTCCGATTTAATCCCTTCATTAGATTATAGTTTATGCGGCAGCAGAGGTTTTACGGAAGAGACGAGGACAGGAGAGGACCGACACTCTCTGCGTGCTCCAAAGTTGGTCGCCTAACTCTCTCCTCCCTTCCTCCTCATCTCCCCCGCTGCTCTTCATCTCTCATTGTGTTTCAGTTCGTTTAACTCAGACTTATTTTATTCTCTTAATTGTTGTTTGGAGAAATTTCATGATGTGATCTGACAGATAAGTGACATTTATCTAAATACGGGAAGATAAAGATTTATGTCAACTTTTCATTTGAATGCTGATGAGTTTGACTACCTTTATATGGAAGCTCATTTCTGACACTAAAAGAAAAAGAATTTTAAAAAGCTCGTGTGAAGTCATTATGAGATCAAACTGAATTTTTAAATCATAATTCTAAACAGGCCAGAGAGAGAGAGAGAGTTACAGAACGACCACAAAGAAATAGACTACAGAGAGCTGCTAAATGAAATACAAGTCTACGAAGAGGCGCAAAATGACTTAAAAACTATACCCAAAGATACAACATGAGACACAAAAAGTCTACGAAGAGGCGCAAAATGACTTTTAAAAAACTATCCCCAAAGATACAACATGAGACAAAAAAGTCTACGAAGAGGCGCAAAATGACTTAAAAACTATACCCAAAGATACAACATGAGACACAAAAAGTCTGCGAAGAGGCGCGAAAATGACTTAAAAACTATACCCAAAGATACAACATGAGACACAAAAAGTCTGCGAAGAGGCGCGAAATGACTTAAAAACTATACCCAAAGATACAACATGAGACACAAAAAGACTACGAAGAGGCGCGAAATGACTTTTAAAAACTATACCCAAAGATACAACATGAGACACAAAAAGACTACGAAGAGGCGCGAAATGACTTTAAAAACTATACCCAAAGATACAACATGAGACACAAAAAGTCTACGAAGAGGCGCGAAATGACTTTTAAAAACTATACCCAAAGATACAACATGAGACACAAAAGACTACGAAGAGGCGCGAAATGACTTTAAAAACTATACCAAAGATACAACATGAGACACAAAAAGACTACGAAGAGGCGCAAAATGACTTTTAAAAACTATACCCAAAGATACAACATGAGACACAAAAAGTCTACGAAGAGGCGCAAAATGACTTTAAAAACTATACCCAAAGATACAACATGAGACACAAAAAGTCTACGAAGAGGCGCAAAATGACTTAAAAACTATACCCAAAGATACAACATGAGACACAAAAAGACTACGAAGAGGCGCAAAATGACTTTTAAAAACTATACCCAAAGATACAACATGAGACACAAAAAGACTACGAAGAGGCGCAAAATGACTTAAAAACTATACCCAAAGATACAACATGAGACACAAAAAGACTACGAAGAGGTGCGAAATTTTTTAAAAAACTACAAAAAGAACAAAAATAACCACAATGAGATGCAAAATGAATTAAAAACTACAAAGAGATAAAACATGACAACAAAGAGATGCAAAACGACAACAAAGTCACACAAAGTGAATTAAAAGACAACAAAGAGATGCAAACTGAATAAGTCACCAACAAAAAAGAAAAAAGAAAAAAGAACAAATAAAAGCTTCCAAATCAAACTTCCTCGGTCCTGTTCTCTGGTTTGACTCACCTGTGAGCAGGTTTTTTGTGTGTATTTTGTGTCATATTGGTCCTGGGACCTGCTGGAGGGCCTCGACCCACAGGTTTGTCACCACTTGTTTATATATAATTAATCAAATATTAAAATATTGCCATGTCAGCAGTGAACCAACGTCAGTGCTTCACTTTAATTGATTGAGTGTGAGCTGCGGCCCTGTGGCTTCCCTCTGCTGGCTGCTCACTGTCATCACAACCTACAGCAGCTTCTGGACAACATTTAGACGACGTGCAGGAACACAACCGATAAAATCACATTTTCTGACACTCAGAGCGTCACACTGTTTGTTCATGTCTCTGTGTTTGTGTTGGAGACATGTTGATTTTGTCTTTTATTTATTACATGTATATTTAACTACAACTCAACCCTTCATATATTTGGAGAAACAGGAAAACCACATTTGTGCAGACACGTGTCATTTTTGTCTTGTGTTTTAGTTTCCTGGCAGCTTTGAACTTAATTAGACTAAATGACAAAATGAGAAGTCAGTGGAAACATGTTTCTGCCAGTGGAAGAAGAAAAAGTCAAAATTATGACATAGAAAGGTCTAAATTATAAAATAAGTCATCATTTAGAAAATCATAATGTTTTATCTCATAATTTATCATAATGTCGACTTTATCTCACATTATGACTTTTAATTTCATCATTTTAACTTATTGTCTCATAATGTCAAAGAATACACATGCATGTGCAGCAGGTTAAATCTAAATGTGTCAGTTTAAGTCATCTACCTGTATGATGTACAAACAGTACATCATACAGGCTCACCTGGCTCACCTGTGTGTTTTGGGAACCTTCGCAGCTCCGTCTCTTCCACCGGTTCTGCAGACACCCCCGCTGCCCGCCGGGTCCGCTGGCTGTCGGGCCAGCAGTCCGGACTGCAGAGGACGAAATTTGGTCCAAGATGAGATCTGATCTGTCCACAAGAGACAAACTGAAGAACTTGTTTCAGAGATTCAGCAGAGTCACACTGAGAGCAGACACAGAGACTCTGGTGTGTGTGTGTGTGTGTGTGTGTGTGTGTGTGTGTGTGTGTGTGTGTGTGTTGTGTGTGAGAGAGAGAGAGAGAGAGAGAGAGAGAGAGAAGAGATCTGCCTTCTGCTGGTTCATGTCCTGCCTCTCATCATGATCAACAACCAGCTAACCTTCAACATCCACGATGTACGCTGCTTTGGATAAAAGCATTTGCTAAATGAAATTGTAAGATTGTAGTTGTAAACTGAGATACAAAACAACCACAAAGAGAAGCAAATCAACCACAACTGCAAAGAGACACAAAACAGCAGCTCCTCTGCTGCAGGCCAGAGGCCCCAGGCCACATCAGCTGCTACTGATGCACATTCCAATCTCCCCCTGAACTGTGGGGTGTCAGGTTGCATTGTGGGTAATGTAGGTGCCAGGTTCTGAGAAGGACTAAGAATGTGTGGTGTCAAACGGGCCGTCCCATCATCACTTGGATTCGATTTGGATTCTGTTTGTCTCAAACTGTCCATCAGTCTGTGTGTGAGTGTGATGATGAATCTGTGGAGAACTTTTTCAGGTTGAGCTATTAAAGAGGCGCCTACACAGAAAAATGCAAATATTTATCTGTCAAATCATATTATATTTAGAATCCCAAATAAATGAACAAAGATAAACTTTAATTTTTTAAGAAATCAGCTCTCAGTGCTGTAAAATACATTTTTATTCCACAAATAAAACACATGAGATCAGTCCTTTGTGCTGTGTGTGTTTGTGGTCAACTTTCAACCTTTGATTGAATCAGGGACCTCACTGTTTGACTGCCAGCACACACACACACACACACACACACACACACACTCTGTACAGTGTTAAAACATGCAGTAAATTTCTGGCGAGCATCAGTGAATGTTTACTGAACTAGACGTAGTTTAATTGGCTCTTGATTGATGATGACTGATAGCTCGACTTTTCCTTAAAATGAAGAGGATACGGGAAGGTTTGTTTACTCGGCTTGTTTCAGGGTCCCAAATGAAGAAAGATCTCAAGTTAAACTTGGAACAAAAATCATAAAACTTCACCCTTCAAACACCATCACCAGCCCCGGATGTATGAAGAGAGCTGCATTCTGAGCTCCACAGTGAGCTGCTGTTGTTCTTTAAAGGTGGATGTGATGGTAGAATCACATCAAAGCAGCATTTTAAAAAATAATTCAACTGATGCATGTGATGCATTGTGCAGTGTTAGTGTGTATTAGTGTGGTCAGTTTGTGTACAGATCACACAGATTACAGATGCAGATCCTTGTCTGTGTGGACTGATTGTGTTGGTGATGCCTCGGGGCTCCTGTAGGGGGATCACAGTCCTCTGTCTCACTAAAAACAGAGGACTGAAGGCGAGAGCTACGTGTGTTTGTCTTTCATCATCCTTCTCCCTCACTATTCCCCTTTATTTAAGATAATCACCAAGTAGTTTGAACTTACTAACGTGATTTTGTTTGTTTTTGCTGTGTTACTGTGGCTTTATATGGAGGAAAATTGTTGTACTGTTGACCTGTTGTAAACTGTAAACTAGCAGTGGGAGACTTTTTTTCCCATCATTAATATAAAAGTCAATTTCATTTCATTCTTTCAATTCGTTTCTTTATTTAGTTCTGTTATATGGTCGTTGTCTGGGATAATACCTTTGTCATATATGAAATGGAAAACATGACAGCTCCCAAACGTTCAAATGAGGCAGAATATCTTTATCGCCCTGCTGGCTGCTGCGCATAGAACCCTTTTACAGGCGAAGTCATCGAAAAGCTCAGCAACAGAAACAGCAGTCTACCCATCATCAGACGAGTTATCAAGCTTCAAAGGTTGAATTAAACATTTTACCAGCAACAAACTCACCAAAATGTCTCTTTGTTGAGTATATGATACTTCAGAATCAATATTCCAGTGGTCAATATAAGTTGTTCATGACCATTTCAGTGCAACCGGTGGCGTCTATGGTTGTGAGCTATTAAATGTGTTGACTGGACAGAGGACGCGGTCGAAACTGCTCGTGTTTCTAGCGGCCTGTTGACAAGCTATTGTAGTCCGCCGTTCTTCTCTTGCCAAAATGCATTATGCAGCTTTCTCATGGTTTACAACCTGTAAAAAGGTCTATAGGTCGTAAGCCCCGCCCCCCTCCATGTTAGCAGATGGGACTAAAACTAACGTACATTTCACACAAATGTTTCTCAAAGATGGTTTCTGTCATTTTAGGTCGTTCTTACCACGCTGTTTGTTCCAGTGTTCATTTTTCTCTTCAGCTTGGTTTTAATTAGTTATCTGAAGGTTTCACGTCATGATTGACAGCTGAGCTCTTTGATACCAC
The DNA here is from genome assembly GCA_034769285.1 of Lutjanus argentimaculatus. NCBI lineage: Eukaryota > Metazoa > Chordata > Actinopteri > Lutjaniformes > Lutjanidae > Lutjanus > Lutjanus argentimaculatus. The sequence continues at coordinate 130,589 of JAWZSL010000089.1, forward strand.
GGCTCCGACCACGATCAGTTCTGCACAGACTGGTTCCACATGATACCAGAACAAGATGGCATCGCTTGTATCAGAGATATTTTGACCTCATTTTGTGCAGTGTGAGGAGGAGGAGACACGGCAGCCATCTTTATTTACAGTTTGACAGCTTTGCTGCCTTCACTGGTCAGTGTCCAGCTGCAGTGATACAGATGTGAGTCTGACAGACACAGCTGAGAGTGAAGTTACTGACCACACATGAGGAAAGAGTGCAAACGCAGCTCAACTTTAATGCACATGAAATGTATGCTGGGAAGTGTGCTAATAAGCTCGCTATTTGATGAATGAAGTGAGCAGAGACACTTGAACGTCACACAGAGTCATGTGACCCAGTGTTGACAGAACTGATCATTTAGTGGAGCTTTAAATGCATCGCTTTAAAAATTGTTTTTAAACTTTATTTAACAAGACATGGGAAACAGGATGGACACGAACATGGACACAACAGGGACAACAGACACAGGACACAACATGGAACAGGAAACAGGGACAACAGACAACATGGACAGAACATGGACAACATACAACATGGATGACATGAACATGGACAGAACATGGACAAATGACAAAAAGGGAACAGGACGAACATCAATGGACATGACAGAACATGGACAGAACAGGTGACAGAACATAAATGGACAGAAGGAACATGGACAACGAACATGGACAGAACAGGGGACATCAACAAACATGGACAGAACAGACAATGGACAGAAACAGAACTGGACAGAACATGGACAGAGTGTAACAGCTGCCATGTTTTCTCTCTTGTGTGTGTGTGTGTGTGTGTGTTTGTGTGTGTTAGTAGGTGAAGAGATCTCTCTGATGCAGATAGTGACTGTCGGTCAAAGGCCTCCTGCAACACACACACACACACACACACACACACACACACACACACACACAGCCCTGCCAGTTCGTTGTGTGCTACGTTTGTGTATTTGTGTGTGTGTGTGTGTGTGTGTGTCCACAGATAGCAGCAGGTTAAACATTAACGCTGGCCGGCTCGTAAAGCTAACACCAAGACAGTGAACCTTTGGAGTTTGATATGATGTGATCACACACACTACAACACACACACACACACACACACACACACACACAGAGTGAGGCCCCTGATGACACGTGAACACACACACACACACAGTGACATACACACACTCGGTGTTCAGAATGACACAGCTCTGATCGGAGGGAGGTGATCTCTGAAATTGCTCAGGTGAGTTTTTCTGTTTTTCATCGAAATAAATAAAGTTTTTAATGTTTGAATTTTATTTTATTTATTTAAAGACACAAAGAGAGAGAGAGGGTGTGTAAAGTGAGTGTCGCTCAGCCACTCTTCTTCGCTGGTGTCTGATGAACAGTAGCCATCAGTGAAGCTAAACACGGCTAACTGAACAAACAGTGAGCAGGAATAACGTGCGTTACTGCAGGTTAAACAACAACTACGCTTCATTTAAATATATTTAATGTACGTCCATCTGAACTTGATTAATGTTCTAAAAGTGCACTAATTTCATCTGAACTTTGTTAATGATAATTAATCAGCGCTACTTAAAATATACTGAAATACAAACAATACGTGAACATTCACTTTTAATATTTATTTAGCTGCACTAATTACATATAATTATGATATTAAGCACATTCTTAGTACAACGAAAATAATAACACTAAACTAAATATACTTAAATGTACTTTGTTATAGTTTTTTCACCTCAAATTATTGAGAGAGTCTTAAATTCAATCTTATAAATTCCTTAAATATAATACAAAGTATTCGGATACTTTACTGCAGTACTTTCACATTAAAGAAATACTCCATTACATGTAAAAGGCCTGCAGTCAGAACCATGTCAGTTGTAAAAGAACTGCATAAAAAATCTGATTTTAAAAAAGTATTAAAAAGTGTCTAGTCTAATATATAAATATAATAAATGTACATGTGCTACATTGTAAAAACACAAAACAAGAATTTAGTGGAATCAACTAACGACTTTACTGATGTATTGATACAAGTTTTATTTGTATTGATACAAGTTTTATTTGTATTGATACAAGTTTTATTTGTTCAAACTGATTCAACTTGAAAGTCAAAGTTTTTACTTTCAAAACTTATAAACTTGAGTTCAGATGGCACGATGGAGCAGTGGTTAGCGCTGCCGCCGCACAGCAAGAAGGTCCTGGGTTCAAATCCCCGAGCCGGCAGAGCCTTTCTGTGTGGAGTTTGCATGTTCTCCTCGTGTCCGCGTGGGTTCTCTCCGGGTACTCCGGCTTCCTCCCACAGTCCAAAGACATGCAGCAGGTTAATTGGTGACTCTAAATTGCCCGTAGGTGTGAATGTGAGAGTGAGTGGTTGTCTGTCTCTATGTGTCAGCCCTGCGATGAACTGGCGTCTTGTCCAGGGTGTACCCCGCCTCTCGCCCAATGTGAGCTGGGATAGGCTCCAGCCCACCGGGACCCTCACGGATAAGCGGTTACAGAAGATGGATGGATGGATAAACTCGAGTTCTTCTAACTTAAAGTATTTTGACTTGAAACGACGTGTTCAGAGTTCAATCAACTCATTAATTTATTTATTTTCAGACTGCTTCAGAACTTCTAACCATGAACTTTGACTTAATGAAAAGTACAGAGATCAATAAACTCTGTAAGTAAAGTGAAAAGTACTCCATTACAAGTTACTGCAGTAAAAGTACAGAAGTGTTATCAGTCAAATGTTCTTCACACTCACAGCTCGTTTATACTTTAATGGGCTTTAATGGGAGATTTAGAGTTTAATATAAAATTATTAAATCGCAACAAAAACTGTTCAATGATTAAACTTAATGTGACTTTAAAGCTGTAATCTGTAACATTAAAATGTCCAAAAACACGAGACATATGTGAGATATTTACATCGTCCCAAATGTCTCCAACAACGTTTAAATGTTGCTGCTAAAACTGAGAGAGTGAGGAGGGAAGACGGCGAACGCGACTAAACGTAACCTGGATAAAATACCTTCATATATGATCAATTAAAGGGACAGTTTGTATGTTTTTGAAGTGTTCTGAAGCAACATAAAGCTGTGGACAGGGTCAGCAGCAAAACAGAAAAGCAATATCAGTTAAAGTCTACACTATATTTAGAATATTTTCTCCTCTTTGCCTTTCTGTCAGACAGACTTTCCTGACAGGAAACTGATCTTATATCAGACAAACATCACTCTCTACAAACCAACCAAACTCCATTCATAAAATCAGTGATTTTAGCTGACAGAACACAGGAGTTGTTGGTCTGCTGCTGCCTCCATCGTATCTTGTGTGTTTCTCTTTTAATTCTTCTTGTATTGGCACATATGGGCTTCCATAGACTTCAGCTCCTCTGTGAGGATCTGCTGCTTTTCTTTCTTTAATCGAATCAGGATTTTTCAGGTTTTGGGGAGGAAACTGTTAATCGATCAATCAAAAGAAGCTGATTGATTCATTGAGAACTGAATTCATCTTTAGTGGGAGGCCACAGCTTCAGGATCGGACTGATCAATGCGTGTGTGTGTGTGTGTGTGTGTGTGTGTGTGTTAGACGCCCCTCTTTCAGCTGTATTGATTGGTTGATTTCAGCCACCTGTTTGACTCTAAGGTCACATGAACCAGTTCACCTTTAAACGTCTCTGCTTCAACCGTTCAGATGATTTAATAACTTTTTTCGTCAGTAGCTCCATGTGTTTTATAGCTGCATGGAAATATGAATGAATGTGGACCAAAAAAAATAATTGATTAGTGGAAAAATTAGCCAGATCGATCACTAGTTGAACAAACACCGGTGCAAACATGTGGAGCACACGTATGTCTGTGTGCTCCACAGTTTGCACCGATGTTTGGACCTATATTTCAAATCATTTCTACAACAGTTTTCATTATCAATCAATCTGTTGATCATTTTCTCCATTAATCAATGAGTTGTTTGGTTGTTACCAGCGCTAACGTCCCTGCTTATTTCAGCGAGACAAAGACAAAAAGGATGTAGAAGGAAACTAACACTGAAAAGTCTGAAGATTCAAATGTTGTGGTGTTTACAGCCGGCGAATAAACAAGCTCTTATCATCATCATCATGTAAAGACCTTCGACCTCTCTCTCTGTTTATGTGTTGTCTTTTGTGTCCCGTCCGTCCCCCTCCCTCTGCTGTGATGTGAAGTGATCGTCCCTCAGCGTCTCTTGTGATCACAGATGCAGTGAAGATGCAGCAGCAGCAGTTTAGCATTAAACTGATTAAATCAGCCTTTCTTCAGGGTTCAGAGGGTTAATTTTAAGCAGCCACTCAGCTGTGTGTGTGTGTCTTTGTCCTCCTGTCAGTGTGGGAGGAGCCGCATTGTTTATTCCAACCAACAATATAAATGATAATCCATGTTTCCTCCTCTGATCGCGGTTCTGTGTGAAACTTAATAAACACCTCACAGATGCACACCTATCGACAGAGGAGGTAAAAGTCAAGAAAAACTACAGATACTTCTGTAAAAATGACTCTGATAAAAGAAGAAGAACTGATTCAACTGGTTTACTGCAGGAAAAGTGACAAAGTTCAGGCTTTGAAATGTCCTCAGAGTATAACAGCAAAAAGTCGTCCTCTGAATGACATTTCTACTGAGTCTCTGTCTCCGTCTGTCTCACATTCTGACGGCTTGTTGTTCAGTTTGTTAGGTTTTTTTTACAGTGTTTTTTGTCTTATTATATCTTTTGTGTTGTTTTTTTTTTGTCTTGTTAAGTCTTTAACATCTTTTTTGTCTTGTTATTTTTTGTCTTACGTCTTCCATCACTCTATGGACCAGTTCTGACCCTCACATGTCCATGTCAGATCTTGTCTTATGTGTTTTACATCTTTTTCATATTATTGTTATTTACATAATTTCTCATCGTTTTATGTCCTTTTATTTTGTTTTGTTATTTTATCTTTTATGTAGTTTTTTTTTTTATGTTGTTTTGTCTTTTGGCCTGTTACATCAAGAGAAGAATTATTGATTATTGTTATTTTGCATCATTGTGCGCCGCCTTCCAACATCAAGACTGATTTCAACCTGAATGGACGAAACAATAAGACAAAGAAAAGACGATTCAGTGGTGGATCCATCAGAGTTTATCACACAGGACGAGACAGAAATGAAAAACGTAAAAGAAGTAACAACATGCAAAACGACTTAAAAGACAGATCCGCAGACAGAAAAACAGGCTCTTTACTTTAGTTTTAATGCTTTTAACAGGAAGTATTGATTAGTTTTATTTTGCGCCTCCATTGTCGGCACTTTCAGACTTTTGTTGGACGGAGGTTAGCATGGACACTCTGACCTGTCATACGTTCTGACAGCTTTCTATCAGAACCAGCATAAACTTCTTCAGCAGTTTGTGCTGCAGCCGTTCTTCTGTTCGGATCAGTGCAGTAGGGTTTGTCTTCGTTTCCCACCAGCGTCCATGAGTCCTGGGCGTCCATGACCCTGTCAACAGTTCACCGTATCATTTCATGTTTAAAAAAGGTTCAGTTTGGGACATTTTGAGAAAGTCAAGATATTTTGGAAAGTGAGGACATGCTTGGATACCTCAGTGTTTTTTTGTCCTGGCTTGTCTCCTTGCTGCTCTTGTTGGGGAAGTCAGGTTTATAAAGAGGACAGTCCAGACCTGCTTAATCCTTCTGGTGCTTTACAAATAAAACTGAATTGAATTGTGTGCAATATTGACTTCACTTTACAATAACTCACTGTAAAATACACACAACGTTGTTTTTACGCTGTTATTGGAGCTTGATGCACATTTTTGTACATAATTTTACATCAGTTCTTGTATTTCTACTGATTTATTCTCCATTTATTGCAGTTTTAAATTTAGATAAACCACATACACCTTTATACACTTCACATTGTATATGTTTGTTATTATTGTTATTGTTTAATTATCTCTTTTATATGTTGTAGTAGAATGTATATATTTTTACATACTTATTTTCTATTCTTATAATTATCTATGTCTATATATATTTTCTGTTCGTAAACGTGAGCACCAGTTGGAGGACTGAGGTTTGGTGTCAGGGTTTACAGGATAAACTACTTTAGAAGTAAAACTGGGTTCCCATGATTCCCTGTGTCCCTCCATTCAGTGAGACAGTGAGACAGACACCGAAGCTGCAGCCTGTTCAGAGACTCTGTCAATGATTACAGGACAGACCTTGACCTCTCTGCTGCTGCTCATATCTGTTGTTGTGAGCAGGAAAACAGGCCGAGGATCAGCAGAGTCCAGCTCAGTGTGGACACCAACGTCTTTATTTCAGGAAGGACAACTGTGGAGACAATAGTTGTAGAGGAAGGGGACATTTTTAGAAAGTGAGGACATTTACGTAAAGTGTGGATGGTTTTGTAAAATTAGGACATTTTCAAAAGTTTTTGGAAAATGAGGAGAATTTTTGAAAAAAAAAAAACATTTTTGGAGAAAGAGGACAATTTTAGAAAATGTGTTGACTGAGGGTGTTTCATTCTGATTTACAAAAATAATGTACATGTTTTTGTTTTGTCTTGTTTTGCAGTGAGCACCCCTAATTTCCTTGATTTACATATCGCTGTCAATCACACCCAATGGAATCCAATCAGAAAGCAAGCGGGGATGGACTGACGGGGACGCAGAAGGAGGCGGCACTGCGGGCGCTCATGCAACGCACAGGATACCAACTGCAGCAGGTGGGAAGCTCCTCAAAGTGTCCATGATACATATTTTAAAATCATTTCTGTGTCTTTTTTATTACATTTGTTTATTTTGGTGGGCTGTGCTTCAGGAGAACGGCCAGCGGCGGTACGGCGGCCCACCGCCCGACTGGGACGGCCCGCCACCAGAGAGAGGCAGTGAGATCTTTGTGGGGAAACTACCAAGAGATCTGTTTGAAGATGAACTGGTCCCGCTGTGTGAGAAGGTGAGAGGCCGCAGTCTGATATCTTATTCCCACAGGTTCTACACGTTGTTCTCACATCGTTTTGCATCTCTCTCCTCCTGTCCCCAGTTTGGTAAGATCTACGAGGTGAGGATGATGATGGACTTTAACGGGAACAACCGCGGTTATGCCTTCGTCACCTTTAGCACCAAACAGGAGGCCAAAGCAGCCATGAAGCAGCTCAACAACTACGAGATCAGGTCAGGGTTTTAATTCTTTTTCAGACAACTGACATAAACAAAGATGGCCGTGTGCAAAGTCAAATTATCCCAAATACGAGCGCTGCCATCTTGAGCTAAAAGCAGACTGTAGATTGTCCACATTAATAGAAGAATCTGAGGGGTATAAAACAGTATCATCTGCATAAAAGTATATATGGTGAATAAAAGAGTACCAAGACTAGACCAGTGTGGGAAACCTGTTCTAAACTTAGGAGCACTCTATACTCTAGACTGTAGACAAAGTTTTTTGCCTCAACTTTCTTCCACTGTGCAAAAATGAATCCAAAAAAACCTCTCAGATATGAAACCATCTTTGGGAAACATTAATTTAATGTGTAATTTGGTCCATATCCCATCTGTTAACATGGAGGTGGGCGGGGTTTATGACTTGTACTGCAGCCAGCCACCAGGGGGACATACAGATGTTTTGGACTCACATTTGAGGAGCCGTCATGTCATCTGTTTTTAAATATGTTAGTGTTTCAGACGTCCCAGACAGTGCAGCAGGGGTCGTGTTTTCCGAATATTTTCTGTCAGTGACTGAATTGTTTTGACAATGACAGAAAAATCAGAAGCCCGTTCATCATTTTAATAATATTGTATCCAAGCAACCTTCAAGAATGCCCAGCCAATCACCCGGCAACACATCACAACCACCCACAGCACACCTCCTACACTCTTAGAAATAAGGTTTCCAAAAAGGGCTCCTTACTGAAGGGTTGAGGTTCTACCCAGAACCACTTGCTTCTGAAGAACCCTTCTGAATACTAAGGGTTCCATTAAGAACCCTTTTCATCCAAACAACCCTTTTTAGAGAAAAGAGTTCTTAAATCCTTTTAAATTCTTTATTCTAAAAAGAATTTATCAAAGTTTTTCTGTTATACCGTTATATAAAAGGGTTCCTTTATCTAGACACCTGTGTAGGTTCCAGATAAAACCCTTGGAATTAAAAAAAAAAAGTTTCTCAGTAGAACTCCCTGGATGGTTTCGATATAAACCCTTGGAATATAAAAAGTTTCTTGGTAGAACTGTTGGACAGATTCTTGATAAAACCCTTGGAATGCAAAACGGTTCTCTGTAGTAACTCCTTGGTGGGATTTAGATAAAACTTTTTGAAATATGAAAAGCTTTTGCATAGAACCCAGAGTTTGTTCTGGATAAAATCCTTGGAATATAAAAGGTTCTTGGTAGAAACCCCCTGGGTGAGCTCTTTTTAGCACCCTGGTGCCTGGAGATCTTGATAGAACCTCCAGAGAGGTTCTGGGTGCAACCATTACACCATAGAAGGGTAATCTATAGAACTCCAATGGGAGGTTCTGGGTGAAACCTTTCACAGATGGTTCTTGGTATAATCCTTTATACTGGGTTCTAGGTAGAACTCACTGACATGGTGGTGTACTAACACGCAGGCAAATTCTGCAAATGCTTAAGCAGTCATTTCAAAACAAAGCTAGAACCATCTAGAACATCTCATAACCACATAACAAAGTCCCAGCAACCAACCAGAACACCTTCAAACACAAAGCAATCACTGAAAAACACATCAGCCAAAGAACCCACAGCAGAACCCACCAGAAAATAACAACTTACCATCCACCTAGGAACCCTCCGCCAACCCTCCCAGTTGAGTTCAGTTTAGACTCCACTTGAACTTTAGCAACTGTTATTATGATTAGGATTTACCTTCTTTAACTTGATTTTACATTTTTTCTCACCACTGTGCTTCCCTTCTGTCCTGCAGAAATGGCCGCCTCCTCGGAGTTTGCGCCAGCGTCGACAACTGCCGTCTGTTTGTGGGCGGGATTCCCAAAACCAAGAAGCGCGAGGAGATCCTGACTGAGATGAGGAAGGTCACTGACGGGGTTGTGGACGTCATCGTGTACCCCAGCGCCGCCGACAAATCCAAGAACCGAGGCTTCGCCTTCGTGGAGTACGAGAGCCACCGAGCAGCTGCCATGGCCCGCCGCAAACTACTGCCAGGTAGACGCCAAAGGCCAAACGCCAAATGCCAAACACCAAACACCACCTGCTCTTTGAGGCTGTGTTTGGACACATTTGAGTGAAATGCTAACACCAGCATGCTAGCAGGCTCACAATAACAATGTTGCTGCTGATGTTAGCAGGTAATATTTAGCCCTGGTCACCATCATTTTGTGTGTTAGCATGCTAAATTATGCTAATTAGAAAGTGCAGCTGAGGCTGATGGGAGTATCATTAGTTCTGCAGGTATTTGGTCAAAAAGCAAAGTATTGGACATACTGAAATTGGCCTGATGATGGCGCTAGATTAAAAGTCAGAGGAGTTCAACATCAAGACTGATTTCAACCTAAATGGACGAAACAATACCACATAGAAAAGATGATCCACTGGTGGATCCATCAGAGTTTATCACACAGGACAGACGGGACGAGACAAAACAAGATGAAAAAACAAGATGAAAAAAAATGTAACGAGATGAAAAACAGATATAAGACAGACAGATATAAGACAGATATAAGACAAAACTGACAAAACAAGATGAAAATGATGTAACAAGACAAGAAAGACACAAGATTTTAAAAAAGTAAGATGCAACAAGACAAAAAAGATGTAGGAAGATGAAAATGACATAAAAGAAAGGATGAAAATGAGGTTACAGATATAACAAGAAGAGAAAGACATTTAGGTGTAACAAGACATGATGAGACGTAATGAGATGTAACAAGACATAATAACATGTAAAAGACCTAAGAAGATGAAAACTATTTAAAAGACATGAGATGAAAAAGATGTAATAAGATTAAATCGACGTAAAAGATGCAACAAGACACAAAAGATGTAAGAGGATGAAAAAAAAAGTAACAAGATGAAAACGATGTAAAAGACATAAGAAGATAAAATTGATATAAAAGATGTAAGAAACTGTAAATTGACGTGATTGCTGGGATGCAGCAATACTGGTTTTGCTAACAAGTTATTTTAAAGTCACCGAAGTACCAACATGACCCCTGTAAAGTGTCAAACACCTCGTAAAAATAAACACAACATAATAAAAAATGTCAAAGTCTCCTTTTGACTGACTGTAAGACTGTGTTATCACCAGCCAATCACGGCCTGTGTCACTGGGTCAGCGTCCAATGGAGGAAGAGCTCTGATAGGTGTGATGATAAGATAAACTCTGTGTGATGGGAGTGATCAGAAACAACCACAAACACACTCAAACATCTGTGTTTCCTGATGGTTCCTAAGGTTCTAAACTGTCCGTCACAGGTTTCAGTTGTTAATGTGATTGATAACGACGGCCTGCGTCTCCCTGAAGCCGCGTGATCAGATACAGAATCTGTTTTATTGCTTCAACTCAGGCAGCTCGTTTGCGTAACACAAACTGTTTGTGCAACATGAAGCCAGAGAGACTGAGGGAACCGTATATGCTGAGTCACTGCTGGTTCTGTTGGGTAGAAAGTCCTGTTTTCAGATGGAGAACACTACTAGAGGTGGAGTAGTACACTCTTAGAAATGACGGCTATGAAAGGTTTGAAGGGCTGCAGAACCATTTGCTTTGAACCCATTTTTGAAGAAAGAGTTTATCAAGTGTTCTTTGTAAGACTGAAGGTTCCATTGAGAACCTTTTTCATCAAAAGAATCATTTTTGGAGGACAGAGTTTTTCAAGGATTGTTGAGATCCTTGAAGAACTCTTTTGTGAAAGGTTCTTTGTCCCATAATGTAAAAAGGTTCTTGATGCAGTCCTCTAAGTGTGTTCTAGATCAAATCCTTGGAATATGAGAAAGTTCTTAGTAGAACCTCCTGGGTGGATTATTGTTGGCACCCTTAGAGGGTGGAAAGGTTCTGGATTGAGCCCCCAGGTGGAACCATTACACCATAGAGGGGTGCTCTGTAGAACCTCTAAGGGGTTCTGGGTGAAACCTGTCTCAAATGGCCTCAGGTATAACCCTTTTTGATGGGTTACAGTTAGAACTCACTTAAAGGGTTCCAAATGGAGCCTTTATAAAGGGTTCTACCTGGAACCAAAAGGGGCTCTTCTATGGGTGATGCTGAAGAACACTATATGGTTCTAGTTAGCACCTTTAAAGAGTACATGAACGTTTGTGATTTGCTGTCTTCTGTTCAAATCTCGCTGTAAAATCACATTGAACACACTTCAGTCTAAGTCAGAGGGAGAACGTCTTTTGTTCTGACAGCACATTGTTCCAAAGCCGCAGAAGTCCTAAAATTACCCACTGGACCAAAAACTCATTTATCCAACAGCCCGTTATCCTGAAAACACCAGCTGCTCCAAAGATCAAGAAGAGACCCTTGGCAGGTGTGACTTTAGGACCCTGCGGCTTTATCAGCTGATTGGCCTTTATAGAGACAATCGATTAAGATCCCAGGGCCAATCAATCAGAGCACCCTTACCCAATAGTCCAAAAAATGTCCCACTGGACTGAAAGTTAACTTGTCCAACAGCCCATTATTCAGAAAAGGAACACCCCATATGAAGCCCTCTGCTGTGAAAATGCCCTGTCCATGGTGCTGAATTAGGGGTCCACAGTTAGTTAGTATTCTTATTAGTATTGGTATTTTTGGAGCAATGGGCCTTCTGAGCAATGGGTGCTTGTTTTCAGAATAACAGGCTGTTGGAAAAATAAGCATTCAGTCCAGTGGGGCTTTTTTTGGATTATTGGGGTTTTGGAACAAAGGGCCATCAGAAAAGTCGCGTGGCACCTGTTAGAGTACATGTGGAACATAGACTCTGAGTGCCAATGAAAAACTTTAGCCCCAGAATCTAATATTTTATCAATATGTTGCACTTGTTTTTTATTTTTCTTATTGATGAAATGCCAACACAAATATGAATTAATTTCCACAGTAGAGCATTGATTATGAGCATTGAACCACAGTTTAATGATTACATCTTTAAAAGAAGTGACAAAATTGCCAAAAATGCCTGGACCCCTGGGCCCAAAACTTAGGTTCATACTGAACTGTGGATATTGTGTACAGTGAACTCATCTCTGCATATTAATTTCCAGTTTCTAATTATTTCCAGTGTAACTTGAAGGTAACACTGTCACATAAATAAATAAATAAATAAAAGCCCTTAAACAGCACGATGCAACCTGCCTGTTCTCTCTCCAAGGTCGTATTCAGCTGTGGGGTCATGCCATCGCTGTGGACTGGGCGGAGCCTGAGGTGGAGGTGGATGAGGATACCATGGCAACCGTCAAGATTCTGTACGTCAGGAACCTGATGCTGCAGACCACAGAGGAGACCATTGAGAAGGAGTTTAACAGCCTCAGACCAGGTAAGAACACAAGACAATCCAGCAGTCGACTATCAGTTTACTGTAAATGCATCAGGGGGCGGGGACAGGGACAATAATGCAATTGATCATTGATTTGCAGCAGGTTTTGAGTCTCCGCAAGTATTTTTTAAGGGATTTGCTGACATGTGATGCAAAGAGCAATACATACAATACAACAAATATTTTCAAACACAGTTAATGGAGCTTGTGGTGTACCACAAGGATCCATTCCAGGACCTGCATTATTTCTCATTTATATGAAAGATTTCTCAAATTTTTTGACACCATTTAGATTTTTTTCCCACAGATTTACATACTGAAACTGGGGCTAAATGCAGTGTGAAAAGTCTGTAAGTGTTTTGGATTTGATCCAGTAGATCAACTCAGCCAGCAATCATGAATGTGGCTGCAACATAATCCCATAAATTTGAGTTAACTAAACCTCCCAGCATTGTTTCCCACCTCAAGATGCAACCAAGCAGACAGGACGTCTGTCTTCGTCTTATTTGCCAGTACTCCCTTATCAAACGCAAGCTGTGTTTTCTACGTAACAGCTGTAACATTTCAACAATAGTCATCATGTTTAATTCATATTTTGTGTTTATTACTGTCATTTATTTTCTAAGTTATGTAATTATTTATTATAATCAGTGGGTGTTTTTGTCCTGTGTTTCAACAGGAGGTCTGTTGTTGAGTCTCTGGCTTCTTGACGTCTCCTGTCACATCTCTTTAATCCTGATTATCTGGTTTTAATCTGCTATGGATGTGTGAATTAAAAAAAAAGAACTAAAATGTTATGCAAATGAAATATTAACAGAATGGACTGAACACTGTAGCTCCAGAAACTGAATAAAGATCCAAACTCGATTTTACAGATGAGTTATTGTGTTCCAGGCGCGGTGGAGCGAGTGAAGAAGATCAGAGACTACGCCTTCGTCCATTTCACTCAGAGAGAGGAGCCATCAACGCCATGAACGCACTCAATGGAAAGGTCAGCAGGACAAGTTTTATTTTCCTACAATTACAAAAGAGTGTGACGTGACAACCATGATGATCTCATGGACCATGATGCATTGCTGTAGGTCAAAGTACTTTTACTGAAGAAAAGGATGTGAACACTGACATGTGAGTGTTGGACAAAGAGACCTTTTCTAACTTCTTTTCCTAAACCTCCATCCAGGTGGTGGATGGCTCTCCCATTGAGGTGACTCTGGCCAAGCCGGTGGACAAAGACAGCTACGTCCGTTACACCAGAGGGACTGGAGGACGGGGAGCATCTCTGCTGCAGACCGACTACGCTGCCTACACTTTGGGACAGGTACACGTCCTGCTGGAGGTGGTCCTCGTCTCAAAATATCTGATGCATGTCAGCATTCGTTTAGTTGGAAGAAAAGACGCCATCAGCAGCGATTGTGTGTGTCTCAAACAGCCACTAATGGGTACCTCATGTGTCCGTAGGAGTCACTGAGAGGGCATGAAAAAACAGTATTTGGTATTTGACAACTTGGGAATGACAGCCAGTCATCAGTCATCGATAGTCATCAGTGGGTTAACACAAATTGTTTTGGTTCTCAAAAAGGCAGTCATTTTAAAAGTTAAATTTCCTCAAGTGAAAAGTTAAAGTTAACCCTTAACTTTCCCCTGCTCTGTATTAGTTAACAAAACACTGACTTGTTTGCTAACTAACTAAAAAGTTAACACTTAACTAGCTAGCTAGCTAGCTAACTAGCTAAAAAGTGCGGTGGCAATTTCCATCACATCACCTTGAGCATTTCGATGCTCACAAAGTAGAAAAGTAGATGTGATTCACACAAATATATCGGGCCTTCCTCTCTGTCCCGTCCTTAGATACTTACAATATGCAGATACAGGATTACATGAGAAAGGGGAATTTCCATCACAAAAGTTAATAAAACATTAGCTATATTGTTTGTCAGCTAGCCAAAAAAGTTAATGAAACATTAGCTGCATTGTTTGCTAGCTAGCTAAAAGTTAACAAAACATTGCCTTGTTTCCTAACTAGCTAAATAGTTAACACTTAACTAGCTAGCTCACTAACCAACTAAAAAGTTAACAAAACATTACACTGTTTGCTAGCTGGTTAAAAGTTGGTTAGCCTAGTTAGCCTATGCATGTTGGCTCCTCAAGTGTATGTTTAATGTTAATACTGGCTCATAATTAAAACTGAAATTTAAAGTTTTGATGCAACAGATTTAAATTTAATGTGTTTAGACTAAGTCGGGGTTGAAAAGTTTTAAAAGTAATCTTTTTTTAAATTTTAAGTTAGTTTAAAAGTTTGGTGCAGCATAATTTAAGTTAAACCATGATTTAATCAGAGTTTAAAAATCGCTCCCTGGCCATACAATCAGGTAACTTACATCAAATAAATAGTAAGTATATCTTATGTCACAATAACAAACATAACCACACACATACATGTGCATACATCTCAAGGATTATATGAATTTTAATACAAAAGCAAATCACTGATCTGATGCTTCAGTGACCAGAAACATCATTGTGGTGAACTGCTCCAACTAGTGGACACTTTAAATCATTACACTGTGAAGAGACAGAGGAAGGGAACTGATGTAAGTTCCACAAAAAATACATTATTATCATTATTGTTAAGAGACAAAACCCAACAGTAACAACCAGAAGAAAACACATTCACCAAAGACAAACCTGAACTTCCTGTCCTGTTCTGTCCCTATTAACCTCCTGCTGTTAATCCGTCCAATAGCTGTCGATATAATTGACTCAAGGCTGAAACATGTGAATCTCATTGTGGTGCTAGAGGAAAAGTAAGGATCACCAAAATCAGTGGGATTTGTCTTCAGAAGAGCACAAAAGTCTGCACAAATGCCAATCCACCAAGCAGCTGCTGAGATACAGTCTGACACCAAATCTTTAACATTTTGCTTTTAAAACTAATTTAAACATTAAAAAAGTTAAAGATTAAATCAGTGTGGGGTCAACATGACACCAGCACAGTACTGAGTTAACTTGACTCAGTGTTGGTGTTAGTGATTTTACATCACTGTTGGGTCACTGGATCAAAACAAGCCGTCTGTCAGTTGGTTTTATATGCATACTGGGAAAGAATAAAGCATCACGTAGATACTTTTCAGCCTCCCATGTTTTTGTGACACAGTGACTAATGGTGACAAGAACTTTTGAAATTGGTCCAGTACTGAGAGAGACAGGCAGCAGAAACTACAACATAATCCCTTTAAGCAACTCCACACCATCACAGTGTGCCCACTAAAAACTGTTGTCCTAAAAACACTAAGTGTCCTGATGCCCTTCTAGTGAAGAAAATGTGAAGAAACCATCCAGATGATGTTTATAGACATCTTCTCACTGTCAGCTCATCAAATCCAGTAGCAGCTTGGTCAGCGGGTCCTACACTTCAGACTGTGACCCTGAAAAATCTGAAAAATCCCTGAAAAATCTACTCAAATACAGTAACAAAGTATTTGTACTTAATTAGTTCCCCACTGTGGTTACCAGATCCCACTGGAGCCTGTTTCACAGCTGATGGAACCGTCTCACTCAACACTGGACACATTTCAAAAGCTTTTTTCATCATTAGTCACTCCACCATTATGATATCTGTACTGTACTGACCCCAGACTGGGTGGATTTTAATCCAGTGGTTTTCATCAAAGATAAAAGTAATCACTCTCCTCCTCCAGGTCTACGACCCCTCAGCAGCCTATCTCGGTCCGCCCGTGTTTTATGCCCCCCAGGCCTACACTGCCATACCAGGTCAGTTCCGCTTCCCGCCAGCCAAAGCTCACGTTGGAGGTCGAGGTTTGATCAGGACGCCGTCTGTTCGAGGTGAGGACGGATGCTCTTTGTGTTAAAAATGTGTTAAAAATAGCGATGCACAGGGAGCTCACATTCACTAACTGAAAATTAAAGGTTTTAGAAAGTCCAACTGAGGCCTCCACATCTGGGGACCACAAGTCTGGAAGCTAGCAGAGGGATCTTCTTGGCATGTTATGACTTCTGATAAAGAAAACAATAAAAACATGCAGTGTCAGTTTTCAAACTGATGAAACAAAAAACACCAAACCTTTTGCCTCTGTGTGAGTCTGAGCTCCTCTTTAAAGCAAAATCCATAGACAGTACAATAAATAGACAAAGCTTCCAGGTCTGAAAAGTGAAGCCAATGCAAAGGTGCCATTAAACTGTAATCTGTCTAATGTCCAGCAGAGGGTGACTCTACTGGCTGCAAAAAGAAGTCAGACTCTATTGAGTCTTTCAAGAAAAGTGTTTAGTGAGCTAATAAATCAACTGACAAGTTGTCAGTTAAATTGTGAATTTAGACAGGAGGGCGCTACAGAGTCACGTATATTCATGACTCTGCATTATTACATTTTATAATTAGTTTGTACAACGTGCACAATGAAGAAACTACATGTACGAATCTCAGGAAAATTTCAGTGTTCCCTTCTAGATACGACCTGGACGCCTTTTTCATCTTTTCTCATATTAAAATTAAGACTCAATACAATCAGACTTGTTTTTGAAACCAGTGGAGTCGCCCCCTGCTGATCATTAGAAAGAATGCAGGTTCTTTTCAGAACCAGAAGTTATGTCCACTAATTATTCTATTGTCTGTGTCAAACTCTCTCACATATAAATCATCCTGTAGACCCCTGTCGTAAAATGATTAATAAATCTTGTGTCTTGTAAACTGCTGCTGTCAAAAGCTACAAAACAGTGCATTTGACAGTTCTGTCCCACTTTAAATGAAAGTCTTTCACTGGACAGTATGGACTCTTCTATGATCAATTTTTTCTTGGTGAACTGACCGCTTACTAAACCCCTCCCCAGCAGCGACTGTCCAATCACAGCTTAGCCCCTGGACCTCGTCCCAGCAGGTGTTAGTTTCTTTTTTCAGTCTTTATTAAACCAAAAACACAAGAACAAAACTGACAAGCACTGTGGCTCTGTAATCTCTATTGGATTTGGGGAAAGAAACTCTGAAATTAGTTTTCATCCTCAAATCCATTTCTCTTTCATAATGAATATAAGCTGTTGAAAAAATACAAACAATCTTGTTAGTTAAGCGGCTAAACAGGGCTACGTTAATGCTGCAGGTATGATGCGTTTTTGTGGGTCAACCCGGAAGTTCCCTCCTACAGAAAGGCAGTGGGATTTTGGATTAGTGCAGAAAATAAATATGTGGCAAACAAAAGTTTATGATACCGACACGTTATGTCCCAAGAGATAATCTTAACACACTTGTATGATTTTTGAAGTATAAATGCAATCATCAGAAGAAAGACCCTAACATTTGGGTATGAATGAACGACACCACGGTCACATGACTTCATCATGACCATCACTAAGAGACTAGCGTGATGATGTTTAATGTCCTCAACAAGTCGTCTTACTTAGTCACTCGTTAGCAACTTTCTAAAGTGCTAACAAAAAACCACCCAACAGGTTCTACTGAGAACCTTTTTATATTCCAAGGCTCTCATCTAGAACCCACTCAGGGGGTTCTGCTGAGAACTCTTTTCTATTATGGTACAATGAACCCTTAACAAAAGAGTTCTAGAAAGATTTAAATAATCCTTGAAGAACTCTTTCTTCCAAAAAGTGTTCTTTGAATGAAAAGGGCACTCAGTGGAACCCTCAGTCTTATGAAGAACCCTTGACGAATGTCTTTATTTAAAACAAGAGTTCTTCAGAAGCAAATAGTTCTGGTAGAGCCTCAGCCCTTCAGGAAGAACCGTTTTGGAACCCTTATTTCTAAGAGTGTACTAGAACTTTATTTCCATTTCTTCTACTTAAAATCTACTGAGGATGATAACTTTTTCAGTGGAACCTTTTAGCTTTAGCCTCAGTCTGTTAGCATGATATCAGGTTTGTAACCATCAAGAACACATTTAAGACCCTTATAGAGGGCTGTTGTGTTGATATGAATCAGCTTGAACAATTAAAAAGTCAGTTGGAGACAGAGTTTTAAACTAACTCAAAAAGCTAAGGCTAGCTTAATTAGCCATTTAGCTACATTTGATGAAATCTGCCAATGTCAGTTGTCATTTCAGTAAAAATTATGTTCATAAGCCAGAAATAAGAAGTTACTTTTGTGTTCCTCTGTCTGAAACCAAGGACAGATTCTTTCAAAAATGACTATGAATTTTGATGGTAAATAAAGTGTATATGTTCCGTGTGAGAACTGAACGTTTGAGAGGCGCAGCAACAGTAACTTACGGGGGATGGGACTTTTGGAACGGTTAGTTCATCAGTAATGTATCATGATCTGCTCAGACTGCTTTAAAGTCCAACTGAACTGTATCAAATCAAGATCACCAAGAGAGAAGAATGTTGTTCAAATTCATTTATGTGCCTGAATATTGTTGTAAACAGAAATCAAACATGATCCACTTAATCAAAAGTGAAACTTTATTAAGCTAATTAAATATAAAATCTGGTTGGTCTGGATGGTGGAAAGATGGTGCAAAAAACAATTAAAACTGGAAAATGAATCATCCACAGAAATAATCCTCAGTGAATTATAGGTAGATGCACTGTAACCATGACTACCGCTGTGGTGCTAACACTGGGTAGATGTAAGGTGGAGTTCCGTTAACATGGCTACCACTGTACCTGTTCATTCTGACTGAATAATTGTCTCTTTCTGATTCTTCTTCCCGGTTGATTTCCGGTGATTTGATTGATTTCACTGCCTTTTCGGTCTCCTGTAGAAATTTACATGACTGTACCTGTAGGGGCTGCCGGGGTGCGGGGGCTGGGTGGGCGGGGCTACCTGGCCTACGCTGCCGGGGTCGGAGCCATGGGTCGAGGCGGCAGCGGCGGTGCCTCTTATGGCCTGAAGGCGGACAAGCAGGCGGAGGAGAAGCTGTACGACCTGCTTCCGGGCATGGAGCTGACCCCCATGAACCCTGCTGCCATGAGCCTGAAGGCTGCCACCATCAAACCTGCAACACAGGTAACAGAACACACCTGAGAACCAGGCTGATTATAACTTGGGTCTTATTTTTGTAGTTTTGTCCACCATTTCTGTTAGTTACGACATTGTACTCACCCTTTGCTAGGCCCCTCCTGCAAACAGCAACTGTCCAATCATAGATAAGCGACTGTGACTAGGCGCCACAGGCCTGTAAAGCTTTGCATTTCTCTACATGTTGAAGCAAAGCGCAGGAGGCTCTAAGAAGAGCAATACGCAAAACACAAGAGCAAAAGTGTGAGAAATGGATTAAACTTTGTCTTTATCTGCTGTAACGTTAGCTGCAAACATTAGCATGTCTGGCTCACTAGCTTACTACCTGCAGCACTGTGAGTTAAACAGTTTAATCTCAGGGGTTATATTGTGATTTTTTTTAGAATCTGTTGCAGTTAATTTGATCCCTGCGCTTCCTTTTCCCACATTACTGAGTGTAGCATTCCTGTCTTCTATCCCATACATACACATGTCATATTTCACCAACTGGTGTTTGCTAGATTGTAAGTTAGCTTTCACCTCAGTGCATTAGCATTAACATTATATCATGCACACAGCTGTTAAGCAACTTTACTTTAGACTCTAGAATTTACAAGGTTCTCTTTTTAAAATGTGTCAGATGGAAACATTCAAAAGTCAGCTTTGGTATGGTCGGGTATGTCGTCACCAGGTCAACATCTCTGAGATTGATTACATTGTTTTTGCCTTGGTGCAAATTTTTCAAAAGTTTTTGTAAAGTATTAAAATATTGCGTTGCACTTGATGACAAAATCGTCATAAAAGACATAATGAGACATAAGACGTAACCAGACAAAAACTATGTGAAAACGTAACAAGATGGAAACAACATAAACGGTGTAAGAATGTGAGACAGACAGAGAGGGAGACTCTGTGGTGAAGAAAAGGTGAGGTTCAGTTATCTTTGCACAGAAAGTTGAATCAGTACTTCTACTTTTACCAGAATCATTTTTACACAGCACAACACTTTCTTGACTTTTTGGTGATGTCACTACAAAACTGAGACCCAAGTTGACACTGGAATTAACTTTTAAGGTGTGACGCCATAAAAAACCCTGAAAACCTGTCTGTCTGTCTGTCTGTCTGTCAGGTTCTGGAGGAGTTGTGTCAGAAGAATAACTGGGGTCAGCCGGTCTATCAGCTCCACTCTGCCATCGGTCCAGACCAGAGACAACTCTTCCTCTACAAGATCACCATACCAGCTTTGGCCACACAGTATCCCAACGTGTAAGAATACCACAACTACAGACAAGTTTACTCAGTCACCTGCTGTCCGCCACAGCAAAAAGTGTCCACCAACCTGTGGAAAATACAGGTTACTGCAATTCAAACTGACAACATTAAAGGAGCAAAATGTGGCAACAGCACATCCAAAAATGAGTCTAGCAGTCCAAACAGTTGGAGCCACAGACTGTGTATGAAATAGGTTGAAATCCTGTTTTTAAGATATGATCTGTGGTCATCCTCCTTCTCAGACTGAAGCTCTGCAGGCTGCAGGAACACTGCAGGAACATTGCAGAAACACTGCAGGAGCATTGCAGGAACACTGCAGGAACACTGCAGGAACACTGCAGGAGCACTGCAGGAAACACTGCAGGAACACTGCAGGAACACTGCAGGAGCACTGCAGGAACACTGCAGGAACACTGCAGGAGCACTGCAGGAGCATTGCAGGAACACTGCAGGAACACTGCAGGAACACTGCAGGAGCACTGCAGGAACACTGCAGGAACACTGCAGGAACACTGCAGGAGTGCAGGACGCACGCTACATGGTAAATTGACAATAACAAGTGAGGGCGAGTCCTCCACTGTCAGTTGATCAGCTGTTTATAACTCTGTCAGTTGTCTGTTGATGTGAAGCTCAGCCTGAGTTTATTTTTTCATCACAGATGAAATCACAGCTGTCAGGAAAGCGAGTATTTTACTTTATGTTTCCTTAATGTCTGATGACACATCATGGTCATTTTATGATTGATTACAGTAAATATATCAGTCCCTCCAGGTTTTTACCAGCTTTTTTTGGGATTGTTGGAGCCTGATGCCTGATTTGACAGCAGCTTTTATAAAGATATGTGATGCATGTTGTTTTTATGTTTTGTTTTTTGTTTTTTTTTTTGTTTGCAATGAAATTGTGGAAGCAAGGGAAAATGGCACCAAAAAAGGTTTTTAAAGAGTGATTCTTAATTTAAAAAGAATAACAATAATTATTAAAAATGAAAGGCAACTTGTTCTCAGTAACTTTACAAAAAAATCTCACAAAATTATAAAATATAAAAGTGCACAGACGTTGTTAAATGTCAATAATAATGACAAACCATGTGACAATGCTGTTCAGTACCCTGTGACCCTGGTCTGTGCAGCCGTGGGCGGGAGGTCTAAGAATGGAGGCAAAACGACGGCGTGGTCCGGTGCGTTTGCTCTCTTATGCTCAGCACATTGGAGTTAAAACCACTTGTGCCTTAGACCAGATAAAACCTGGTCAAAGCACAAAGTCTGAGGCGCAGCAGGTCTGTCTGCACGAGATAGCAGCTGATGTGTTTGGATTAGTGTCATGCAAATCAGTAGAACAGATTTCAGTTTAAACTAATTTTGTACATGTTTACACCCCATCACACCATATTTATATTTATCTTAATATCAGAAATCAAATGATTAAGTATCGTGCAGCTACATGAGATGTTGATCTGGACTCTCTCTCTGCAGTCATCCCTTCACCCCTGCTAAGCTGTGTGCTGCTGTAGAAGAAGCTAAAGTCCACGCGGCCGAACACACCCTGCAGACCTTCGGTCTGCAGACGGAGGGCGCCGCCGACGCCAGCTGTGCTACTGCCACCGCCGTGGCCTCAGTAGCCTTCCCAGGTATGTGAAGGTCCGTACCCAAAGCCAACTAACTCCTCACTCAACAAAGCACTAACAGACTGTCAGCTGACGCTCATAAAACAAAGAATTACCTGCACTTACAGACAGTTTGAAAGCTCCAGTCGGGTGACGTTCCAGTTTATAGATCATCACAAACAAACACAAACACAATATATCAGGAATACCTGGAACATGTGGAACGTGTCTCTGTTAGTAGTTGTCACTAAAATGTTTCCTCATCTCACTCCTGTTAAAGTGACGTCTGCACTTTAACAGACATCTGCACTTCTTAGCACAAGAGAAAATATCATTTACACAAGTAAGAATGCCTGGAGCACTAACAGAACCACATGTAGTCATGTAGTTTAAACTAACCACCATCAAACTCATCATACTGAAGTTCATATGGACTCAAACCAAAGAAATCAAGACTTAAACATGTTAATATAACTGAGAACGGTGTCTGACTCACTCATGAAGCTGTTCTGTGGACTTTAAGATGAAGGATTATGAGGATTGTGACACTTGACTCCATGAGCTCATGTGGAAAAAGGAAGCTCCTGAACACCACTTCCTGTTTGTCTATTACCTCACTTCCTCCTCAGTGCAGATACTTCAGACACCACAAGGAGGTGCTAAAGGACGCACAAAGAAACCAAAACAGCAGCTCCAATAAAAACGCTGATTGTCCAGTTATGAAAAGGTTGAGACTGGGGTTGTAAACTTAAGTCTTTCCTTAACTGATCATTTATAAAAATCAATTATCAATTAATCAATTAATCAAACTTACAAAATGTTAAACATGTGTCATTTACTAAACAATCCCTCAATCAAAGTTCTATTTCCACAGCAACATGTTCCACGTTCTCTGACAGCGTTACATACACCCTTAGAAATAAAGGTGCTAACTAGAACCATATAGGGTTCTTCAGCTTGTCCCCATAGGAGAATTTTTGGTTCCTGTTAGAACTTTTTATAAAAGTTCACTTGGAGCCCTTTCAAAGAGTTCTGCCTAGAACCCAACATAAAGGGTTATATCTAGAACCATCTGTGAAAGGTTTCACCTAGAACCCCCTGTGAGAGGTTCTACAAGAAGCCATTTATGTTACAATGGTTCCACCTAGAATCTTCTGTGGGGGTTCTATCCAGAATCTTTCCACCTTTCTAAGGGTGCTGACAAGAATCCACCCAGGGGGTTCTACAGAGAACCATTTTATACTCCAATGCTTTAATCTAGAACCCAATCAAGGGTTTCTACCGAGAACATTTTGATATTCTAGGGGTTTTCTTTCTAAGATTGTAGCCTATGAAATATATAAAAAGCTGCATGTTTCAGATGATTGTTTGATAGTAGGTTGATTAAATTTGACATGATCGATCAGATTCTTAATGATCATTTATTAATTATCATCCCTGGTTGAGACAGTGATTCTGTTAAAATGTGTCACAGCTCCTTTTGTATTTAAGGTCCAGTATTTTTCTGAGATGGAACTGAGACTCATTATAAATGATTATCATGATTCTAACGTGATTTTTGTTTTTCAGTGTTGACTGCAGGGTTTTCAGGTCTCGAGCGTTCACTGAAACACAATGAAAACACTCATCAATAACCAACTAACACTAATTTTAACTCCAGGCTGGCTGCTTGAGACTCACTGATGAAACTCGTCTGTCTCCAGGTTACACTCTGGCGAGCCCGGCGTCGTCTGCGGTCGCCTCCCAGCTGAAGCAGGCTGTGTCTCTGGGTCAGGACCTGACTGCCTACACCACCTACGAGGGCTACCCTGCCTTTGCTGTGGCGACGCGCCACACCGACGGGTACGGCGTTTTCTAGAGGAGCGATTTCCAACGAGGGAAAACAGCACGTAGCTGAAGACGCGCTCACACTAAACTGCTTTTATTTTATTTCACCTTTTAATCAGCTAAAAAAAAATGTTTTCTGATTGGCTGGCTGATAACGAGCTCATCATTTCCATGGGAACAAAAGTAGAATAGTGTGAATGCACCTTCATGCTGCTGGTTGCCTGCAGTTCCTTCACGGAAACAGAACCACTGTGGACTTCCTGTCGTCACGGACATGTTTTAAAAACCGCTGCTGGAAAACGTTTCGGACTCATCAGTCGCCCTGAAACAAAATCCTCACCCGTCGCATCGTTTTCTGTCTCTGCTCTTCTGCCTTTATTTACGCGTACGTACATATCTGTGATTATTTTGTGATTGATTAAGGAGCTGGCCTGTGATTGGCTGTTTGAATTAATGTTTCAATCAGTTAAAATGTTTTTTAGCAGTTGTTAGTTTGTTTGCATGTTTCTAGTTTTATGTTTACAATATTCAAAAACTGAATCGGCTAAATAGATTTTGTTATTTTATCCTTTTTTGTAACCCTGTGTTATTATATCTAGAATAACTGGGATTTGTAGTTCTTTCAAATGTCTTAAGGCCTTTACACACCAACAGTGATGCAAATAATTGGCACAAAATTGAAAATAATTAGGAGGCAAATTTCAACATGCCTGATTATTCACATCAAGTGTGATGACATTTTTCAAATAAATTATGAAGTTCGCCACAACAAAAGAGATGCAGTCAACATCACTGAGGATGATCTGGTGCTGCTTTTACTGAATAAAACAAAGAAAAAAACAACAGGCCGGGGTACTGAAACAGTTGGCACCAAAGAAGAAGAAGCAGAGGAGTGATTTCAGAGAGTCAAATGACCCAGAGCAGCTGATTTAATGTTACATTAGCAGCTGCTAGCTGCACATCTAGTTTAATTAGCTTCATATGGGCTAACATTACATTAGCTGCAGCTAGCCGTATGTCTGAGGAAACATCATTGTTTGGTTAGCTTCATAACTTCACATAGGTTGTTGAATGTTTTGAATGTAACGTTGTCAGAAACATGAAGTTTGATTGGTCAGATGTGTTCAGGTTGGACACATCACAGCAGAAAAATTTACCCTGATCTGAAAATATCGCTCTGTGAAATCCCGCTGTTGATGTGAAAGCTTTAATTGGCTGCATACAGCTTCAAAAAATATTATTAATGTGTGAATTAATCGCACAAAACAAAAAACCTGTCTGGTGTGAAAAGGCCTTTACACGTTCAACTGCAAACTTTAGCAGAGTTGTTCTGATATTGTACCGATCTGATGTGTTTTTTACCCTCTGGTATCAGATTAGGCCTCGCTATCGGCCAATACGCAAAGTTCAGGTATTATAATCGGTATGAAGAAGTAAAATATGGTATTGGAACATGTCTAAAGTTTAGTTTTGAACTGTTGTGTACTTTTGACTGTTTCAGTGGTTTTCCTGCCAGAATCAAAAGTATGAAAAAAACCTGAATAAAATTTGGATAGAGTTTAGGTTGACCCTGTTGGTCACTGAGGCATTCTGGACCTTTTAGTTCTTCAAACTGTGAATATGTAGTTTTTAAATCGTGTGCATCTGAAAGGATTCCAACTGAATATTGTGTCATAAACTGTTAATGAGAGCGTACATGATGTGTTTCACATCAACAAAAAGACTCTGAGACGCTTTATCAACATATTAATACACCCGAACGGTTAAACCTCAGAAACATCAGCTGTCGAATACTTCAGATGTTCTCCGTCGTGTGGGGAGTTTCCTTTTTGGTTGATATTTCTTTGCCATGTTTAAGTATTTTCATGTTCACATCGCGTGTTGTTTGTTCCACTTTTATGAAAAAAGACCCCATCAACAAACAAGAACATCAAATCCAAGATTACACTCATGGCTTTTTTTTATATTTGTCCAATGCAGACGCTTTTAAAGTTTTCTCTTTCTATAATATCTGCATGTGATAACTTGACATGTGTCCAGTATTGAGGGAGACGCTGCAGCTGTGAAACAGGCTGTGATGTCGACTGTGAATCATCAAAGACAAAAGAAACTACGTAGCTCAGTGTTCCTCAAACTTTTTCTCAAACTCAAACTTTCACATGGAGGACGGGTCAAAACCGCGGCACAGATGTATCAGACCCAGTGGAATCAACGGGTTCAACATTATGGAACAGATTGTAAGATAATATTATTAGTCGCACTATGGGGAGATTTTCAGTGTTACAGCAGCAAAGTGGGGAGCAAAAGAATAAAGAAGCACCAATAAAAATCTAAAATAAAGTCTAAAAATAGAAACAAGAGGAAATATAAAAACGGGAACAGAAACAGATCCTTTTCGTCACCAGACTCCATTTACAGAAACAATCATTTTATCTTCTTTCAAACTCAACAGAAGAAAAATAAAATAAAAATAAAAACCATCTTAGTTCTTCTTTTAACTGTTCCAACACTCACCAGCTCTGGTTTGGTTCAAATAAACTTTTGAAAATATTCCAGCTCTAATGTCCTCTCACTCCAGAAGATGATTCTTGTTTCTGAAGATGAGAAAGAAGATGGTGATGATGATGTTAAAACTACCATATTGTAAAGGGAGTCTGGTTGGTTTTCATGATTGATGAAACAGCTGTTAAAACATATTTTACTTGTCTCTGCAGGGATCCTTTTCATAATGAATAAAAATCTGTCAGTGACAAAACAAGAACTCTGACGGTGCACATGGAGGGATTACGTTCAGTTTAGCTTCATGCAGCTGCAGGAGTCTCGATCAATACTGGACCAATTTCAAAAATGTCGTCTCCATTATTGACTTAGAGACAAACACAAAGACAAAGTTACCTTTTAAAGTTTTGAAGAGGTGGAAAATAAAACACCTGCTGAAAGGCACCGACTAAAACTCTGAATAAGAAAAGGTCTTTTACAGCCGTGTTTCTTTATGGTGGTAAAAAATGAAATAAACTGCAGGAATTCAGTTGTAGATTTGACAGAAAAATAAACCCTGAGATAATAAAAATCTAAACTAAACCATTTTTTTCAGTCTGACCCGATTTCTTCTATTTGTTCCTTTAAGTTTTTCTGTAGAGTTTAATGATGACATGCCGACGCCCGAGCTGTGAACATGCCAAAACAGAGACAGTATTAAAAGTGTGTGAAGCACTTAGAAGTTATTTTTATACCAGGAAGAAGAATAAATATCCAGACACTATTTGTATAGAGTTATTTTGCTTTGTCTTCGCCTCCATAATTGACCAGGAAACAAGAAACATGTGGAAGTGAATCAGTGCTAATCTGCGATGAACAGAGAGAATTGTGGGTATTCTGGGGGGGTTTCATAAAGGAAACTGCTTTGATAAATTGTGATGCTTCATAATCCATAATCAACCTGAAATTAAGAAATTAAAGATTTTCAGAAGCTGCAGCTCTACTGTGTCTGTATTATTTCAAGTATTTTTACTTTTCTTGTTGTTTCATTTTTGTTACCCCTCATGTACGGTGGCCCGGAGAGCTCAACACCAGGAACCGAAGAAAACACACACAAAGACAAAACTCAAGCACATTAAGAAAACATCAGGTTGTTTTCACACTTTTTTCTAAATGCTGCTCATGTGTAGACACATGGTGAAAACATTGTCATTGTCATTGTCTGATCTGAACTGTTTTCTCTCCCGTGTTTGTTACATTTTTTTTTTTTTTTACTTTTTAAACTAATTGTTTCCACTCAGTTTTAGCAACAAAAGCTGAAGACTGTCCTCAGTCTGTCTGTTTTGTCTGTTTAACAAAGATGAACATTTAATTTGATTCATTGATTTTCATTTATTGAGTAAAATAACAGATAACAACAAAATAGAGATTTCAGCTGAATAACACTGTTCTCTGCTCAAACAGTCAAGACAGAGGGAGAATAAAACCTCTGTCCTGAGTGTTCTGACTAATCTGACCAAAAATGCTCAGAATTACAAAAATGAGAATAATCTGCTTTATATGTAAATGAAGAAGAGCACCTGAAGGCTATTCAGCAAAGAAGTAAAATCTTTTTGGAGCTCAAACTCAAAAACAGCACAAGATTATAACATAGAAAATTTGATAACTGCCCACTGCAACAACAAATGAGTTTTTTAATGACAAAATAAAAAAAAATATACGCAAAATAATACTGAATAATAAAACAAAACACTGAGTCAGTTAATTGAGACGTACATGTATGACCGCTGTGATTGGTGGAACTTGCAGGAAGTTACAATGATTGGTCAAATTGGTTGGACAGAATCGACGGGGACTGGTTAAACTTCGTGGAGGGACTGTCAAGTAAAGAAGAGACAGTGAAGAAAAAAAAAGAATTAAACTGTATGTGTCAACATTTATCCAGATCAGACACATAAAACTCTTAATTCATTAAATTCTTCAAGTCAAAATAAGAAAGTTAAAGTTACACACATTCACATGTTAGCGCTTAATGATCATTAACAAAATAACACCACGTAGAGATGAACTTGTGTCATAGATGAACAGTCCAATCAGATCTTTGGAGGTCCTACTCTGCTGCCTGGGCTCCTTCCTCTTCAGCCGGCCCTCCTTCAGCTCCACCGACACCGAGGTCATAGTGATCCAGCTCCATGCTCTCCCGTGGCCCTGGCTTTTGCCCCCTGTTGGTCTGGAGAGACATGGCAGGACGCAGATATGAGTTACAGCGTCACTCATCTCCTCAGTTCAAGCAGCAGGATTGTTTCAGCTACGGTACCTTACGGAGGACACAGGTGACAGTGATGAACAACAGCAGAGTCAACAGCAGGATGACCAGTCTGATGATAAAAGCTGCCAGATCTGATCAAACACATTCACAGTCATCACATTAGGTCACATGACACCATGAGTACAAACGCTCCTATTAACAAAATATAATCTCCTAAAATCTGTGGCTGTTTGATTCGGTTTGATTCAGTGCTCTCTGTAAGCTGATGATGACAAAAATGAAGAATAATCAATTAAAACCTGCTGATTCAGGATTTAATATCCCGGTTTGACTAAAATGACACAGCTGAGTGTTAACGATCAACGTCTTTACATCAAACCACAGCAGGTTGTTTAAAGGTGCAGACTGCCACAGTCTGAACGGTCTGCAGAGTGACAGCAGCTGCTCTCATCCAGCAGCAGAGGACACACCCACTGAGCCGGAGCAGAGTGCTCTGAGCTGGGTGAGGAGTGAGAGGAAACAGCCTGCACAGTCAGACTCTTTACACTCTTTTCACATGGTGAATCAAGGATTTTATGCAGGCAAACCAGAGTTGGTGGTTGTTTGAAGAGTGGACAGACTGACAAAGAAGATTTGGGTGAGTTTTACATGTTTTTCTGTTGAGTTTGAATGAAGTGTGTTTTATGAGGAGTTAACGAGCCAGTTCAGCTGGTCTTGGTTCAGTAAAAGAGAGAAACTTGAATTCAGAAGATGAACAATGTATTTCTCTGTTTAAAAAGGAAAGTAGGGATGAGAATATTTAATTTCTTGACACTGTGAGTTTATTTCGTAGTAATGAACATATGCAGTGTATGTAACAGTGAATTCGTTGTTTGTGCTGAGACTTGAGAGGACGGGAGGAGGTGGGAGGAGGGGGAAAAGATTTCGCCAATCACTGATGGATGGGCTGACGATGATCAGTTGGAAAATTTGAACACATGGCCCAAACCTAATCTCAACCCCTCTGGATGCCATAGTTCTGACTCCCATTTCATACACATGTGCTGACTTGGCTTGACATGGTTTGACTCGGTCAGCACGGCACAGATTTGCACCTCCATTACAACAGAGCTAAATGTGGAAACAGAAAAGCTCTACTGGTTAACTTTGGACAGCTTTTCAGACTGATGGAAACCACAGACTGTCAGTGAAAGAGGAAGGAAGATACTGGAAACATCACTGTCATTGATGGAGTCACTGATGGACCTACCTGAGCAGATGACCTCTGTGATGGAGGAAGAAGAACCTGATGATACACACTCCCTCAGGGCAAATCCAGACTGAACGCACATAGAGCTGATCTCCAACACAGATCTGTTTGAGGAGTCGCCTCTCCTTCGTGTTGAAGCAGCAGAGCCACAGTCGACATTTCTGCAGACTTCTTCTGCTGACGTCAGGGTCCAGTAATCCACTGGTCTCCAGTCTCCCTGATGTTTCACCTCCAGTGTTCCTGCACAGCGACTGGCTCCTCCCACCAGCCTGACAGGTTCTGAACAGAAACAAGAGAGTCATCAGTAAAAGAATAAAGTGAGTTTCATTAGAACAGAAATGGACCAAATCAAAGCTGCAGCTCCTCTTCTACCTGAGCAGGTGAGTCCAACAGGTGAGCAGGTGTTTCTAACTGAGCCTGAGCTTCTACAGTCCAGGAGAGCAGACTCATGGCCTTCACACTGGAACTCTTTGGTCCACATCAGAGTCTGCACTTCTCCATAGAGCGCCCCCTGGAGGACTGAAGGAGCCCCGCACCCCAGCTCTCTACAGACCACCTCTGCATCCTGCTGGTCAAAGTCAGCTTCACACACTGAGGACCACCACTGGTTAGACTGGTTAGACTGGTTAGACTTCACCTCCAGTCTGCCTGAGCACAGACTGGTCCCATCCACCAGCCTGACAGAGTCTGAAGCAGACAGAGAACTCTAAAACTGATCTCTTTTTGTGACTCTATACACTATGAAACAGGCATAACAAACGGTACAGATTCAGAGATTTCCAAGACACTAATCTAATAATACTAATCCAGTCCCTCTCATTTCATTAGCTTTTATGTTGGCCCATCGGGGAAAAGAGTCTTGGCACAACCATATACCGCTTTTCCATGAACATGTGCTGACTTGGCTTTCCATTACTACAGGACTACCTGCTTGTGGGTGTGACTGATTAGCTCAAGACAAGCAGCTATGGAGATAACTGTAAATCTATGCTAAGGAAGTGGAAAGATTACTCTAGATTACCTGAGCAGGTGACCTCTATGATGGAAGAAGAAGAACCTGGTGATACACACTCTCTCAGGGAATATCCAAGTTGGACACAGTAAGAACTGATCTTCCATGCAGATCTGTCTGAGGACTCTTTTCTCATTCCTGATGAAACAGCAGAGCCACAGTCGAGCTGTTTACATGCTGCAGCTGCTGACTTCAGGGTCCAATCAGAGCCATATACTGGTCTCCATTCTCCTCGTTTCACCTCCAGTGTTCCTGCACATCGACTGGCTCCTCCCACCAGCCTGACCGGCTCTGAAACAGAAAAAAGAGAGTCATCAGTAAAAGAATAAAGTGAGTTTCATTAGAATAAAATCAAAGCTGCAGCTCCTTCTTCTACCTGAGCAGCTAAATCCAGCTCACAGCTTTGCCAGAAGAGCAGGATGTTTAATTATTTGCTGCAGAGCATCTTAGCATCTTATCCTGCTGCTGCTTATCAGGATGATTACTAACTTTAGATTCTTTGATCTCATTTCACATATTTCCCTTGCCATCACAGGTGCATTGCAGTGGATATTACCAAACTGCAGCAAGGTCTTGGTCCACACATATAAGCTTCTGCCAGAGCTCCCATAGTAGATTCTTCCATTAGACTGTGTATCTAATGTGGTTTCAAGATCCAGACAGGGAGAACATGAAATACAGGACAGGATAAAGCACTAAAAACTTGTCTCCAGAATTTGATAATGAATATGGGGTCTGTGCTGGGGAAAGCTTTGGTGAAAAAAGTTGACAGTCACTGAAGGGACAAGAATGGAGGCTGTTTCTGTCTTTTTTCACGAGCCTTTAACAAACATGCATTCAGTATTCTCTGGTCATGATTTTTTTCTTGAGAGCAGACACATAAATCATAAGCCTGTCTTTCAAATACGTTCTCAAAGCTACAAATTTGTTTTATGCTTAACAGCTGACTGCAAGGAAGACTCGTTTTAATGCTAAGTGGGTGGTAGATGGCAGAATGTAAAAAGTTGTTTCTGTCTGTCTTCGTGAAAGACTGTAGTCTGCAAAAAATCTGTTCTGTTTCCTCTCACATCCAAACATGACACTGACTCTCTGCCTGGTTCTACTGTGAATGTAACAGTGGGCAGTCTAGAGTTAATATGATCTTTAAATGCTCCTCGGATGTGCAGTGAACCCTAACCCTAACCCTATACCAACATTTTACCAGGGGAAAATAACGATTGTTATTGTAAACATGATTAACTTCAATTTTTCCCATAAATAACTGTAGTGGGATGGAGAGGACTGCCCATTGAAACACCCTGTCTCTGTAGAAAAAAAAAAATGTTCTCAAACCTGAATTAATTCTTAGTCAGAACTATTTCAGCCAGTTGCATGAGTAACTCTGTGGATGGAACTTGTACCTCCCTTGAGGGCAAGTAAAACTGTGATGCCTCCAAGAAATAGATTTTAGATCCAGGAAAGCACCTCCTTCTTGGGTTCCCGGGCTATGTGCCCCAACCAACTGCTCCATCCACAGAGTTTGAGGTTTTACCACCTAAGCAAAGCAAGGTGGATGACATGGTAAGCACAGCAAGGTCCAGCTCTGTGCCTGGCATTCCATACAAGCTTTACAAAACATGCACTCAAGTCCTGAAAGAGGTATAAAAACTGATTCAGGTGATCTAGAAACAACAGAGTGTCCCTGTTAAGTGGTGTAGAGCTGTCGCCATCCCAGTTCTAAAAGAGCAAGAATTGTTTACCACTGATCAGTTCTGCAGCATCGCACTGCTGAATGTGGAGGGACAGATTTTCTCTACGATTGGCAAGAGAATAATCAGCTCAACTATTAAGAAGTCTGGGCAAAGAATATACAGCTTCTCACACAGACCAGCATATAAGAGCTGCAGTCATAGACCAACTGGAAGAGGGACTGAACAGGACTGAGGGACGGCATAGAAGGCATGAGACTGTGTGGACAATGTCATTTCTAGGCCAGATGTGGTGTGGGCTTTGGAGAGTCACAAAACGTTTGGTCAAAAGCTTCGGCAAAACAATGAAAAAAGCTGGTGGTGGAAGTGACAAGAAGAGAAGAAGACAAGTTCTTGGTAAAGTGTGGTGTCTGAACCTATATGTGGAATGTGTTATTTTGAGGCTGGTGTTTAGATTAGGAGTTCCTGTCCTATGTTATATATGATTCTGGGAGAGGGGCTCCACTAGAGATCCCACGCTGAAGATATGTTATCTGTCAGAAGGTCCATGCTAAGGTAAACAAAGCCATATGTCTTACCTTAAAGTTTCAAAACAATTTGTCTATATAATGGGCTAGGCTAGACCTAGTAGTTAGAGTGACAATTTGGCTGGGTCCTCTCCAAGCGTTCCATGGTGCTTGTTTTGATGCTGTGCTTTCTTTGTAATAAACCTTTATTATATATGCAAGTCGGTGTCGGTGGAGATTCCTTCATCATCTTCACATCATCACTACTGAATACACCACAAAAGTCTGTTAGACAAGGTCAGCAAAGACAGTGGACAAAGAGTGAGGTTTTTTTATGACACCTGTCCTTAAAGTCTTAAAAGATCTCTCCGAAGAAGCAGAAAGGGAAGGTTTTGGCTTTGGCTGCGAAGAAGAGACTGAGGGAACTGAGAGGCCATGTAGTGGAACCACCTCACTGTCTAAATCAAGGTGCAGGGAGACGTCCCTGACCACTGCTACAGATGGTTCAGACCACTGCCCCACCATGTGGAGATGTTCTGGGGTAAAAGGGGCAAAACATAAAGGGAAGATGGCTTCCAGCTATAAACCCTGCAGCTGGTACTCACAACATCAACCTGTTATCAAACCACGGTTGGGATTTTATTATCCTCACTCCCTACTCTGCTGAGTTTGGTGTCAGGTCAGGGACTAGAAGCCAAATATGAGACTTAAGAATTCTACATTCAGATTTCATTTAAGGAGGGACACTTGTTTTCTGTTGATATTTGTATTGAGGAAGTTGAATACACAATCAGTTTCAATATTAGTAGATTTTAAGTGAGAGGATGTCACAGTTAATTTATGCTAAGAAACTGAAAACATTAGTCTTAGATTATGTCACTGATAGGTTTACCTGAGCAGGTGATCTCCACAACAGAAGAAGAGGAACCTGATGTTATACACTCTCCCAGGGTATTCCCTCTCTGGACACAGTAAGAACTGATTTCCCATGCAGATTTAAGTGAGGACTCTTCTCTCATTCGTGTTGAAACAGCAGAGCCACAGTCGAGCTCACTACATGCTATGTTTGCTGACTTCTGAGCCCAGCCAGAGCCATACACTGGTCTCCACTCTCCTCGATGCACTTCCAGTGTTCCTGCACAGCAACTGGCTCCTCCCACCAGCCTGACAGGTTCTGAACAGAAACAAGAGAGTCATCAGTAAAAGAATAAAGTGAGTTTCATTAGAACAGAAATGAACCAAATTAAACCTGCAGCTCCTCTTCTACCTGAGCAGATGAGTCCTACAGCTTTTCTGGGTGAGCCTGATTGTCTACAGTCCAGGAGAACAGACTCGTTGCCTTCACACTGGAACTCTTTGGTCCACATTGGAGCCTGCCTTTCTCCATAGAGCGCCCCCTGGAGGAGTAAAGGAGCCCCACAGCCCAGCTCCCTACAGACCACCTCTGCATCCTGCAGGTCAAAATCATCTTCACTCACTCTGGACCACCACTGGTTAGACTGGTCATACTGGTTAGATTTCACCTCTATTCTGCCTGAACATGGACTGGGTCCATCCACCAGCCTGACAGAGCCTGAGAAGGAAAGAGAGATACATTAAAAGCCATGAAAGACATTTGCAAGATCTTTGCAAGATATTTTGGGACTTTTTTTTGCTCTATACTGTGGCAGCACAAAATGCCACTATGGTAGATAGAAAAGCATAATGAAGAACAATAAGAAGATGATCCACATCCTTAAAAAGAGGTGGAGTTCAGGCAAATGTAGGTCTTCTGGTGACCTGTACAGTATAGAGAAATGAAAAAAACCTTCATGACTGTTTGTTCTTGCTCCAGGAACAACAAACAAACCAGTCCCAGATGATCAGGTGCTGGTAATGTTTTGGGGTCTCAGAGTTGTATGGGATGATGTGACAGTTACATTTACTCTGTTACATGTAACTGAGTGATTTTAATAAGTAAAATGTATTTATTGGAGGACTTGTAATGCAGAGTTCTTTTCGTTCTTACTTGAGTACATTTTGGATGAAAAATGAGCACTTTTACTCTAAGTAAGGTGCACAATCCATTCTTTTTGTCTAAAACTTCAAATATTTGTGATCTGGTGATCCCAGTTCTGTCTTTGTCTGTCTTTTCAGGTAGTCAAACACGTCTGTTCACAGTAGAATAATGAATGAAGCTACTGGAAATTTAGACTAGAATTAGACTTAGTCCTAACCAAAGCCTATGGCTTTAAACCAAACGAGCTGATGGAAACACTGAGTAGATTGACACTATGTTTCATGATGGATCAGGGACATGACTCTGGAATAGCGCTTTAATCGTGCCTGAAATGCTGGGCCCATCGAAGCCTGATGACGACAAAACTCTGTCCAAAATCGACCCAAACCTAACCCTCATTAGCATAAATTACATCCTGACACTTTTCTTAACAAGAAAATGCACCAAAGAGTAGGAGTTTTCAGTGACAGGGACAATACATGCAGGGTCACGCTGGGTCCCATTGGGTTTAGGCACAGATTTCAGAGTCTGCTCTGGAATATTGCATCTGTTCAATCTCAATGTCACCTCTGGAACAACATCAACATAGCAACAGCTGGAGAATGGGATCACCATTTTAGTGAACCTGTTCACTTTTGCTACAAATATGGGTGTCAAGTCAGCAGAGGTGGAGTGTTGAAGGCCTCTGACCAAGTCTGGTATTCAGCAGCTCCCATCACAGCCTTAATGACTTGATGGTGCCTGAATGTAAATGGATCATCCAGGGTCTTGAAACACTCATCACTTGGAACTGGATTTTTAAACATGAAAAGTCCAGGTTCATGGTTTTGGGGAGAGAGAAGGTGACTGAGAAAATGAACTTCTTTCTTTGATGTATCCAGATCTTCTCAGTCAATGAGACATCATTTGAGAGTCTGAGAAAGGTCTTCACCTTGAAGGACACAGTGGTGGATCGGCCACTTCTTGCCACGGTGGCTGGGACTACCACAAACTCTGAGCACTATCGCTGGAACAGTGACTTTGGGATGGGCAGGACTTGGGAGCAGTCTAAGACCTCGTTTTAAAGGCACAAGGGAAGGAGAGTTCAGGACAGGACATGTGGACCTGATGGGAGTAAGCCAGTGACTGCAAGATTACTTCCTGATCCTGATTATTTGGTTTCTGATCCAGTCAGTTTACAACATCCTTCCTCCAACCCACCTAACCTTGTAGGTGTTAGCAGAAACACAGACAGAGAAGAAGATCCCTGGAATACTCAGATTTTATAATATTGACTGTGTGTGTTGTCTGAAGGCCCTGGGGAGAAACACTACTGATGGTGTCATGGTCAGGTGGTAAGAACAATATCAGACACCATCTGAACAGGGATTGTTTGCAAAAATAACTGCACCCAACAAGAATGGACTTGTCAAGGGAAGCACTCAAGATAATCCAGTGGGCTTCTTGCCATCGCTCGGGACTGGCAGCTAAAGGATGACCAAGATAAATACCATGACAGAGACCACCCTCAGGCCAAAACAGCAAGGGAAGTGACCTTGTTGGAATCAGCTCCTGGGGTGAACAGATGGAGGAGGCCTTCAGTAGAAAGACATTGAGGACCTTAAAGTTCCTTGTATGACAAGGATATGTAACTGTCAGAGCACAATACGTGGCATTTGTATAACGGCTTTTAAAACTTTGATATGTTGATGATTCTGAAACCAGTGGACTGATATGGTTCTAACATGTGTCATGGTTTGATAATGATGGACTCTTTGCTTACCAAAGATATTAACACTGTTACAGAGGTTGTTGATAAAGATGTTGACAGTGTCCTTGAGAAATGAGAAGTTATCGCCCATGTACAGGTGAGTTTCATGAGGATCAGATGCAATGGACCTCAGCTCAGTCACACTGGCATCTTTCACACCTGAGAGAAAAATGCACTGTTAATACTGTCCCAAAAAATGAAGCAGAAAAATAAGTAAACTCTCTGGTTGACAAACTAATAAAAATATTTACTGTTTCGTCATGCTTAAACTGAACTTTAATTGACAGACAATACTGATGGTGTTGCATTTTAATCAAATTAAATCATATGTACTGTTGACTGATCTGCTGAAGCATGCCCCGTGTTTTTAGTGATGCACTGATTGACCAGCCAGATATGCATTTCTGTGGCAGTCAAATTTACATGCATGTTCCACATGATGGTCACAGTAACATCACAGTCATATTAAATGCTGTGGCTCACAGCTACGCACACTTACATGCACATGTTGGCATGTTGTCAGCGTTAAGAGGAGCTGGATGATGTTTCCAAACAGTGTTAAACTTTCTAGCTCCTCAGGCTAACGTTAGCTAGCAGCACACTCCTGTTCACAGACTTGAAGTTAAAATCCATTGCAAGTGTCTGAAGAAAAAAACATTTAAAAGGAGACACACTGTAGCTGACCCACCGTTATATAACATTTGATACCACGTAGACCTTTTTTTAAGATCTTTTCAAAGAAGAATTTGAAAACTGTAAATGACTGGTGTTCGGACATAAAATGAATGATCTGTTGATCTTTACAAATTGATTTGGGAGTCTATAACCGTCACTGCAAAATAAAAAAATATTTAAATTGAAAATTTCAATCTAAACGTGACCTTAAAATTAAAAGTCATACAGAACTGTAGATTTGCAAAATCACATTTCACATTAAAAAAAGGTACAAAAATGTTTGTGTATCAGTCAATTATAGTTCTTAGACACTGGAAAAGGACAAAATCATAATTGGCAGGTCAGACTTTTAAAAAATTGGAACCAGCCAAGAAATTTGAAATCAGTGCATCACCCAGCCCTTGGTTTAATTCACTTGACTTTCATAACATAAAGACATGAACTGATATAAACAACAACTGTAATCATTTCATATTATTGTTGCTTATTTCCCTTGTAGTGAAGTTGTGTAGTTTTTCTCACATTACAAACTTTTCTGAGGCTGTGCTGTTTTCTCTCTATTCAAACTGAAAGTCAGTCACCGATAGCGTAGACCTCAATGCCGGCATCCTTCAGGTCCTGTGAGGGACGTTGTGTGTTGTCCTGGGACTGTCCGTCAGTGATCAAGACAGCAATTTTTCTGGAGTCTGCACGCATTCCCACATCTGGTTTGAAGCTGTTATGGAGGATGTAGTGTAGAGCTTCTCCTGTATGACATTAATAAAGAGGAATCAAAATGCACGTTCCCATCCACACACAAATACCCAAATGAAACACAAAAACACAAATGAACATACTGCATGTAAAACATTTTTTCAAATTCACACATCACAACCTGAATAAATACATTAAATAGATCTAATCATTTGTACAAATATCTAAAAACATTTGTCATATTCTTTTGTTGTATCAGGACGTCTGTGCACACACATATTCAACAATCTGTTAAAAGAATGTGACAAATATTTTTAGATATTGAACACAGGGAGCTTTTCAAAAGTTCTGTTAAGTTTAAAATCTGTATGTAAAATATTAATATTTATTCAGGCAGTCATGCGTGTTCAAATTACTTGATATTTGTAAATACCAAAAATTACAAACAAATGATTGTAAACATCTTATTTTTTAATTTATAGATAAAGTAATATGTATTTATGACCATTTTGAGACTAATTGCTCCTCATAGTTAAATCACCTATATGGGTGCCTCCTCCATTGTGCCTCACTGTGGTTATGGCACCCAGCAGGGAGTGTTTGGTCTGATGGGTGTTCAGGTCCCACACTGTGGTTGGGACGTCACTGTACAGAACCAGACCTGCAGAAAACACACAGCGATGTGTGAAACATTAAACACACACTAATCCACACCTTCTGCTGAGTCACTATCTTACATGTGTTGTTGTTGTTCTGTGATGGTTTTTCTTCATTTAACAGACACGCCAAGAAATCTGTTTGCAAAAGATTTATTGACTTTTAAAACTGTGTTCCTGGCTCCACATTTACAAACTTTTTTTCTCCTCACATGACCCAATCAGAAAGCAGACATGCGTGTTGATAATTCTAGGTATGACCAAACAAGTATTAGGCTATTTTTTCCTATGAAAGTATTACAGAGTAGAATATGTTAACAATATTCAATCAATTAATTAAAAAATAAATGTAGTCTAATAATAGCGTACAAACTAAATGCATTCTAAAGAGTGTAATATTTAGCGTAATAGAAATAAAATATTTAAATAAAAGTAATGCAATAAAATAAACCAAAGAAAGAAAAGTAAATGAACAAATCTTGAATCTGCATCACACAGAATTTTAAAATTTCATCCAAATGCAAAAAGAACCTACACAATTTTTTATTACATTTCTGCATTCACACTACTTATTATTTCAGAGAGCTGCCGTAAATCTCATGTCATTCCACTGTGCAATGAATTTGAGATCAGAGCTGCCACACACATGCCCACACAGCTTCTGATTGGTCGACAAGTCAGGAAGACAGCCTTTGATTGATCGACAAACTGGGATTGCTTGTGGACAGCTAACAATCATGCTAACAACAAAAACAATATTTTTCAACACAGTGGATTGGTGGATGGTTGGTTGATTAACTCAACCAGGCGCTCACACACTTTTTGACAGGTATCATACAGATAAATGTTATTGTCATGTTTGTGCCATTCAACAAACGTATCATTATTACAGGGTCTAGAACATGAAATATGGGGAATAACAGCCAAGTTTGGGTTTTGTAGAGTTTTTATTACAGCAGTTTGGTCACAACCATGTGGTTACAATGGCTGTTAAAGGGTTAAAGACAGACTACAGCACATGTGGGCGTATATGCTGTCCCTGTCAGGTCCAGAAGAACTGAATCAATGGTACCTCCAGTACTGTCAAAAAAACAAGTACTGTCACGTCTTCAGAATTTTGGCATTGTCTTGGTTCACATGTATCAGATCCTGTAACGTCTTCTGACAGAAAGGCCGTTCTTCAAGTTTTCATGCTTCATATTTTGCTGCTTTACTTGTTTATTTTTGCATCTGAATGTTTTTACACTGTAGTTTACTGTCTGGCATTTAAAGATTTGAGATAATAGTACTGATAATAACGTTACAAAAACAGCACTCAGAGTTGCAGTTTGAATCACAGTCGTAGTAAATTCATTACCGATCTGGACTCTGTCTGGCCCGATGGAGAAGGCGCTGATTATTCTAGTAACAAACAAGAGGGCGGTGTGAAAATCTATATTGTCGATGCTCCCAGAGTCGTCCACCAGCGTTATGA
Organism: Lutjanus argentimaculatus; assembly: GCA_034769285.1. NCBI lineage: Eukaryota > Metazoa > Chordata > Actinopteri > Lutjaniformes > Lutjanidae > Lutjanus > Lutjanus argentimaculatus. The sequence goes on from JAWZSL010000089.1 coordinate 171,192, forward strand.
TGTCAGCCTTGCCTGTGGTTTTACACTGAGAACCTGCAGGAAACAGATGATTGTGAGGTTCAGTATTCAGAAATACACAGAAGTCAGACTAACCACCATGCTAGCAGCTCTGAGAGTCACAGTGGATCTCTGAGCTAAAGGCTAACATGATAATAATACTACGTCCTGCCTTGTGATAAATAATTGGACCTGTTGTAATAAAACTACAAAAAGGCGCAGCAGCGCCCGGCATAGACGATGCACATTCATGCATGTTGATGACACGGTCTACTGCAGTTGCCATGCCATTCACGTTGCATTACTGACACAGACAAATATATTAAAAATGACAGCTGAGCTGAAGAAACGATGATTAATTAAACTTTATAATAAAAATGTGCATATTTTAGTATGCACACAAAATAATGTAGTAACTAATAAGAAAAACAAGACGTGTGACAGAAGATAACAGACAAAGTCAAGGAAGGAGAGGCAGGAGGTCAGGTCAGGAGGTCAGACAGTCGATGAAATAAAGAAGAAATAGAAAGACCTTCTTCAGGCAGCCAGGACAGACTCTAGCCTGCCCAATTATCAAAGTTTTCAGCTTTAGGGTCAGATGAGTTATTAACGTGGATATTAATGTCACCATTTACAATTATTCTATCATAGTTGGTGATAATGAGGAACAAAAGTTCTGAAAACTTGTCCACAGCTTTGGAGGGTGGCATACTGTAAGAATATGCATCATCAGTTCATTGCATCATTGCATTACATCAGTCAAGCGACTTTAAAGCGGTGGATAAACCATTTATATACGTCTCTGGGATTTCCTTAATTTCTTCAAAATAAAAGTCCCCTAGTGTTTCATTATTTCAATGTAATATGACTCCGACACAGCTGGAAGCAAATATGAAGCAGTAAAATAAAGCAGATACCTGATAGTACAAACAGCGACACAGGAGAGAAACTATATTTCAAAGCTCAGAAATTCAGTTAGAAGCTACAAAGTACTGAGAGCTGAACATAAAGAGACTTTTAGAAATGTCCACAGCCTGCTTGGTGGTGGGTCGGGCTTGCTTTGGCCCCACTCCGGAGTCGGTCCATCTCGGTGCAATAAAAGCAGTAATAGTGTGGCACGGTTTGACTCGCTGATAAAGCATAATGAAATGGTTAGTGCACTGATATGAGTTTTCTGTGTCTTGTGGGGACATTTCCATCAAAAATAAAGTGAACCCACTGGGTTTTGATGGTGGGAGTAGATGAAGACTTGGTAACGCTTTATAAAACATATAAAACAGCCCAGGTTTTGTGTTTTATTCTCTGACTTACAGTGTAACTTCCATTTATGAAATAATTCATCTAGAACACACACCGGTTCTTAAGTGTACCAGAAATTTTCCAATTTCTTTGCGCCCCTCTTCACGCATTTAGCCCTTGTATTCTCCATTCTTCTGACTGTACAGAATTAAACACTGCAATATTTATCAAAATTCATCATGAGGACTGATAGCCTCTGAACATGGGCTGTATACTACCAACTGAGCTTCAGGAGCACCTGAAGAACCAACTTTGACTTTTAGCAGGAAACAGGATGTGAATAACAGCCTCTGGTGCTGAAGTCAGACACTTTGTTGAACCCTCCATCCACTTCATTCACCTTTATGTTCTGTGTTATCTGTGTTGGTGTGTTGTCCTTCAGCCTGGAGTCCTGCAGAGAAAACCAAAGAAGAAGTATTTTGATTGGAGCTGAGTAGGAACTCTGACTTTGGGTCATGTTCTATTGTGTTTTTTCTAGTAGGAGGTCGGAAATGAATGACTTCTGAGTTGTCTTGAATGCAGCATCAGATACATCAGACAGTCACTGAACCCCAGTCACCAAGGCCACGCCCCCTTCTGGGGGAAAACTCACAGTTTCATATAATGAGAGAGAGATGGAAAATGGTAAAAATTTTCATTTCTAGTAGTTTGCAAGTTTAGCAGCAGTAAAGATAGATGATGATGCTATGATAACTGCTTTCCATGACCAATATCAGTGTATTTTATGATTTATACCTGCTTGTCCTATAGGCACATGCAGAGGCTGATTATTTATTTGTTACCAGAGATGGGAAGTACAAAAAATTTGTTCCTGTACTTAAGTAGTTTTTTCAGGTAAATGTACTTGAGTATGTCTTTTCTGACAACTTTTACACACTAGATTTGAACACAAATATCTGTACTTTCTACTGAAACTTTCAACTTTCAAAATAGGCTCGTTACTTTAGTTTTAATGCAAAAATGACGTAAAAGGTGTAACAAGACAAAAATATCTTAAAAGACATAAGACAAAAATTACATAACACAACAAATGCAACAGAGCAATACAAGTCTAAAATGATGTGACAAGATTAATAATGTAACAGGAGTCACAAGATGAAAATGACTAAAAATGCGACAAGACATAAGATGAAATGACATAAAAGGTGTAATGACAAAAACAATGTAATAAGTAGAAAACAATATAAGAATACATGACAAGACAAAAACGATCCAAGACATAATAATAAGAAAACAATGTAAAAGATATAAAAAGATGAAAAAAGACACAAATGACTAATGACTAAAATAACTTAAAAGACATAACAAGGCAAAAATGACGATGCACGATATAGTACACAATAAGAAGACGATGTAACAAGACCAAAACAATGTAACCATACATAATTACAATACAAACATTTACACTTCTCATGATAAAAACTGAACAAAAACAAACAGCCTTCCAGCTTCTATAAGTCAGGATACACGTGTATAAAGAATGACATGAGTAAAAATCCAACAATCTTCTAACCGACCCCGAACGTTCAAACTTAAAGCAGCTGATCTGATATAATCAGACACTTACAGATGAAGGTGTATCCGTCAGAAATATACAACCTCATCTTCCAAAATCACATTTTTATACTTTATAAATGAGACGTGACCTTTCCAAAGAAATCTAAAAGATTAAAGGAGAAAGACCCACCAACAGGCAGCAGAGTGGATATGAAAAATTAGAGAGAATGAGCAGAATTTAATTATAATTTAAGCACAGAAATATGCCAGGATATAAACTGTGAAACGGGGAAGCTCTTTAGTTTGGTTTGGATAATGTTCACACTTAGTCGTACCTGAGCTCCACAGCAGCAGAAACACCATCAGCAGTCGCTCCATGTCCACGCCAACCATCAGTCTGCTCACTTCGTCTGTTACTGTGTTAACAAAATGTTGTTTCCTCTTCTTCCTTTTATCTCGTCATCAGCCAAATGCTGAGGAGATAAAAGCCTCTCAGAACTGAACTTATCAGAACTCTTCATGTTTTGAATCAGATTTTGGGATATCAGCCTCTCAGACTTCCTTTATTTCACCATCAGTCTCACGCTGAAGAGAACTCGTTTACAACTTCATCATCATCAGAGATGTGAACATGCAAACAACCTCTTCAGAGTTGGCAACCTGAAGAAACTATTTAATATATATGCATCAGAAAATGAAGAATGTGTCAGAAATATGTCAGAAAATGTTGATCAGTGTTTCCCACAGTTCAAGGTGACCAGTCTTTTGTTGCTCCTGTAACATCTTTTCTGAAACGTGTTACAGACAACAAACTAAGAATACGTGTATATTTATTAAAAAAAAGTCAACCAGTTTGAGAGTTAATACTGACAAGTTTTCAAACCCGACCCTCAGTCGGCATGAGGGTGAGTAGACAATGACTGAATTTTCATTTTTGGGTGAACTGTCCCTTTAAGTGTGTGTTTGGTGAGCTGGTTGAACTCTGGAGTTAATCTTCTTATGTAAGCGCTGGTTTAATTCACTTTTCAGTGAAGCCTATAATCCCCCTGTGCCCCCCCCCGTCACATTATGGTTTAATCCACAGATGATGACATCACTCGCTCTGAGTAATTCTCATGTGAATCTCACGTCTGATGCTCGGCGGCAGAAAAGACACAGAAACACAAAAACAGAAACTAGAGAGCAGAGAGCACAAACTGTGTTAACGTTTGATTTATTTATTGACATTTAGGACTATCGTTCAACCACTTAAGAACCCGATAACAACAAGTGTTTCTCCTGTTTGAGACTGTCTGTTCAGTTTGTGTCCAAGTGGCAGCGCCCTCAAGTGGCAGAAGTAATTATGTCGAGTCCACAGAGAGAGGAGGTTGTGCTGGATTGGCTGTACCAGACTCCAAATGTCTCTCTTAGCAGAAAATTCCTCAGGAAAATCTCATTTTTAAATGTAACACAGTTACAGTTAGATTTCTTTCATCTTACAGAGTCCCACTCGTCATCTTACAGAGTCCTGCTTCTCATCTTACAGAGTCCTGCTCCACATCTTACAGAGTCCTGCTCTACATCTTACAGAGTCCCGCTCCTCATCTTACAGAGTCCCGCTCCTCATCTTACAGAGTCCCGCTCTTCATCTTACAGAGTCCCGCTCCTCATTTAGAGTCCCGGTCCTCATCTTACAGAGTCCCGCTCTTCATCTTACAGAGTCCTGCTCCTCATCTTACAGAGTCCTGGTCCTCACCTTACAGAGTCCCGCTTCTCATCTTACAGAGTCCTGATCCACATCTTACAGAGTCCTACTCCTCATCTTACAGAGTCCTGCTCTTCATCTTACAGAGTCCTGCTCCACATTTAGAGTCCCGCTCCTCATCTTACAGAGTCCCGCTCTTCATCTTACAGAGTCCTGCTCCTCATCTTACAGAGTCCTGCTCCTCACCTTACAGAGTCCTGCTCTTCATCTTACAGAGTCCTGCTCTTCATTTTACAGAGTCCTGCTCCACATTTTACAGAGTCAAACTCCAACACAGGATCAGACTGTTGCACTTGACAGGTGGACCAGTTCCAAAGTGAGTGGATGCCACATGCAGAACTCTTTGTTTTTACATCAGTGATGTTTTGTGCACAAACTCAGTCACAGTTGATGGACTACATTTTCCAGATGTTGAACTTTTTGTAAAGATTAGCTTCACCATCTTGTTGCTGCTATTTACATTCAGCCTCATGCAAATTCCAAAAATTGTTCACCAAATGATTTCCTGGGTGTTAACATGTATCTTAATGTTGTACACTGATCAATAAATCACCTTCATAAAGCTCCAGAACACTTTATGAAAACACTGGTTATAGTCGCTCCAAAGGCAAATCTCTCTCTCTCCTGTCCTTGATCGCCCTGTGTCGTCACTGAAGCAGAGAGAGAGAGAGAGAGAGAGAGAGAGAGAGAGAGAGAGAGAGAGCGAGAGTGAGTGGATAGAGAGAGAGAGAGAGAGAGAGAGTGATAGAGAGAGAGAGTGAGAGAGAGAGTGAGTGAGAGAGCTGCAGTCAGACTGAAGCTGAATGAAAACAGCAGAACCTTCAACTGGACTTTTCTTCTTTTACAGTTTTTGTGTCGCTGTGATTTTTTAACTTTGTCTGTTTGTGGATGTAAACATGATGGAGGAGAGCAGCATGAACAGCCCGAGTCTGCAGCTGTGTGAGCGGGAAGGTCAGTGTGTGTGTGTGTGTGTGTGTGTGTTTCTGTGGGAGTAATGGTAATAATGGTAATAAAAATAAAATATGTGGTAAAAAAATAAAATGTGCACTTATAAGATAAAACATACAATAATAAAATGAAATGTATAAGAGGACAACAAATCAATTTCAGAAGGAGAGAAAAGATTTCCATCAGTTCATTTAATATTGCAGAGAGGTTACATGAGTGAGTTGTGTGTTTGTGTGTGTTTTCTTTGCGTCATTACAGAAATATTACGTAACTATTTTATCAGCCTGGTCTCATCTTCAGCTCGCTGAATACTGATAATTTGTCCCCGTCCCTCAGTGATTCATATGGACGCAGATGTGACCTGTCAACAGCTGTATGTGAAAAACCAGCAGGCTGTTGAGCTCATGAAAGTTTTAAGGTGCAAAACGTGTGTGTGTGTCACTGATCAACAAACTAAAAGTGAATTTATTAAACTCAGAGTCGTATTTGAACTCCTTCAGTTTGTCCGTCTGCTGACACATTTACAGGATTTCACTCTGCACAAGTTCTTCTTCCTGCAGCCTTTTTTGTTGCGTCTCTTCAGAGTATTTGCACACGACACAACACCTGCTCTTATCTGGTGTTTATGAGGCGTTTCCTTTATTAATCAGATAACAATCTGACACAAACCCTCCAGTTTATGACCCCGGTCATTCAGCACAGGTGGCAAAAGTCTCTGAAATGTCCTCAAAGTATTCAAGTAAAAAGTCGTCCTCTGATGGACATTTCTACTGACTTTCTGTGTGAAGACAGCTGAACCTCAGCTTTTCTCCACCAGAGTCTCCCTCTCTGTCTGTCTCAGGTTGTCTCGTCTTTTCTGTCTTGTTTTGAGATGTTTTGTCTTGTTATGTTCTTTTCATCTTTTTATGTCATTTATGTTTTGTTTTTGACTTGTTACATCCATAATGTTTTCATCTTGTTGTGTCTGTTATATCATTTTTAGTTTTGTGTGGTTTATTTTTTGTTTGGTCTTTTACATTGTTTCCGTCTCTTTGTGTCAGTCGTGTGTGACGTCCACTGATGGATACACAAGAAATTGTCCGTTCTCTGTGTTCAGTCTTGGTGTTTAAAGAACACTGCACAAAATTACAGTAACTAAGTATTTGTACTTAGTTACTTCTCACCTGTGTGAGTCAGCTCACCTGCTCAGAGCAGATTTGGGTGCTGAAGAACATTTGGTGCATCTGGAGTTGATTTATTTTTTCTCTTGACAGAAAATCAAAGATGAATTTGAGAGGACGTTGCAGTGTGAGGCCCAGTGTGACAGACTGACCGTGTGGTGGACACTGTTGGTTGGTCTCCGTCCTCTCAGACTCCAGCTGCTGCCAGCTGTGCTTAATCTGCTTCTGATCAACAGGCTTATAAAGAGCTCCGCTGCAGCATGTGAGCAGTGGATTTAACTGACAGAGACAAACATGAACCTTCTGGTTCTAGAAGGTTCTCTACAGTTCTGAAATGCATCACTGTGTGAGCAACGAAAACAAACACCACCCACATGAAAAGTGCACTAACACCAGTGAGGTCACAGCCTCACTAAGGGGGTTCATATGTGTTTTAAAGGGTCAGTTCACCCTAAAATATAAAATCTAGATTTTTACCTGTAGTGTTGTGTATCCATCTAGTTCTGTTGTGAGTTTTGGAGACATCAGTCATCACAGGTGGGAAGTAACTAAGTACAAATACTTTTTAACTTTACTGCACTAAAGTCAAGTTTTCAGGTACCTGTACTTTACTTGAATATTTACTTTTGTGACAAAAATAACGTCTTTAGTAGACTTTAGTATGAAGTTTTCTTGCAGTGACTTTTAAAGTTGTTCTCTGGTTCCGTGTTTATCCTGATGTTCATAATATTAAAATAAACAGTCTGTGGATGCTGGTAGGTCACAGTCTGTCAGGGACTTTTCTTTGTGGACTAAAGTCTGGCAGCAGCTTCAGTCTGGTGAATCTCCAGAGACCTCTGTGGCTAATTACCTTCCCAGGCTGAATGAATAGACGCTTCACCTCCTCCATTCACTGACAGGATGGAGGGATGAGGAGGAGGAGGAGGAGGAGGAGGAGGTCTGCTGGAACTCCTTCTCCAGTCTTTTCCTGACCAATCAAGAGCAATCAGCTGTGTAAACAGGAAGCCACTCCAGCATCACAAGCTCACAGAACTACAGACATGACGGTGTGAAGAAGCTAAAATATTCTAAATAAAATAAACAAAATATTCTAAATAAAGAACAAATGTTCTAAAAAAACAGAACAAAACATTCAGAATAAAGAGCAATGTTCTAAAGGAAGAACAGAATATAACAGTAATTCTACAGAGGCTGCAGATCTGACATTTCATCAGTGCATGTTTAATGACCACCACCGTCTCTGAAGAAGTTCATTATTAGAACCTCCTCCAGCATCGTCATGTTTGTTGTCACAAACTTTTGATTCTTCTTCTTCTTTTTTTTTTTTTTGAGTGGCGCCCTCTAGTGGATCTATTGCTTGCCAACGTAAAGGGTAAATGGAAGTATGTGGGCAGTGACGGTTACATCGTTTGAAATGGACGGATCTATTTTTATACGCTCATGAAGAGTCTGTTCAATCCAAAGGTTCATGACTCAGGACTCTCTGGACTTTGTCCTCCATGTGGCCCCTGATGGAGAGTCTGAATCAGTTTCCTGTTCACAGTGAGAAAACATCAGATGAGAATCGTAACAAGACGTCACGCTGGCAGTTTGAAGCGTCCTCCTCCTCCTCAACAGGCTCCTTGTTCAGCCCGCGAGGTCTCGGCGTCTCTGCGGACTGAAGCCTTTTGTCCTCTGAGTCGAACTCTGGACAGAGGAGGGAGGGAAGGAGGGATGAAGAGGCAGAAAGAGACAGAGGAGATGAATAGAAACACAGAGTTAGACTCAGATCCAGAGCCGCATGGAAAACACAGACCCTTCACTGTTGTATTCAAACATTTACTCCACTCATTCAGCTTCAAATAAAGATTCAGATTTCGGTCTTTTTCTCTGATGTCAAAGTGTTGGACAGAAACAGGTGAAGTCAGATTGAAGTCTCGCTGTGCAGCCTCAAATCTGACTTTAATTATAGAACCCACAGCAGCACAAACACTCAGTAAATATATCAAATACTTCAAAGTTATTTAACACCTGTGGTGTTCCACAAGGTTCTGTGTTAGTACCTAAGTTATTTATACTTTATTCAAATAACTAAATATTCAAACTGAAAACAACATATTTGTGATAAAAGAACAAAATGTTGTAAATAAAGAGGGAAACATTATAAATAAATAAAATGTTCTGAATAAAGAACAAATAAATGTTCTACATTAAAAACAAAATGTTCTAAATAAAAACACTCGTACAGTATCCAGAACGTTGTTCCCCCCACATGTCCACATGTTGGACTGTATGTTTGACACGTGAACCATCTCTGTTCCAGGCACACAGTCTGCAGACAGCAGCATCGCGGACGTGGACGACCTGCCGGTTCCTCAGCACATCCGGATCAGTAACATCACCTGTGATTCGTTCAAGATCAGCTGGGACATGGACGGCAGAGGGCGAGACAGGATCACGCACTACTTCATTGACCTCAACAAGACGGAGAACAAGAAGGAGAACCAGTTCAAGCACAAGGTGAGGAGAACATCTCAGCTGTTTGTTTACTCATCACGCCGACCCAGAAAACCATCGATGAGCAGAGAAACATTCAAATGTTCTGGACAGAAACAAACATTCATCCACAGAGCTGGAAAGTAACTAAGTACAAATACTTCATTACTGTACTTTAGTAGTTTATCTGTATCTGTACTTTACTTTTCCTCCCTACATCTGATCACAAATATCTGAACTTTCTCCTCCTCACATTTTATAAACAGACTCGTTACTTTAGTTTTAATGACTTTGAGGTGAATTATTGATTATTTTATTTTGCATCATTGTGCGCCGCCTTCCAACATCAAGACTGAAACAATAAGACAGAAAAGACAATTCACTGGTGGATCCATCAGAGTTTATCACACAGGACAGACGGGATGAGACGGAGACGGAGACGATGTAAAACTTACAAGACAAAAACCATGTAAAAGATGTAACAAGACAAACATAACATACAAGATGTACCAAGACAATAACTGACCACCGTCCTCCCCATCTTTGTCTCTCAGGACGTACCGACGAAGCTGGTGGCGAAGGCGGTTCCCCTGCCGATGACAGTCAGAGGTCATTGGTTCTTGAGTCCCCGCACAGAGTACACCGTGGCCGTCCAGACCGCCGCCAAGCAGCCGGATGGAGACTACGCCGTCTCTCGGTGGAGCGAGATCATCGAGTTCTGCACCGCAGGTCGGCCTTAAACCTTAAAGGAACAGTTCACCCTAAAATCAAAAATACAGATTTTTCTTCTTACCTGTAGTGTTGTTTATTCATCTGTACTGTTCTGTTGTGATGTTGTCTTGTGTGTGTGTGTGTGTGTGTGTGTGTGTGTGTGTATGCAGATTACTCCACGTCCATCTGAACCAGCTGTTGCAGAAAGCCGAGGCTATCGCCGGCAGGATGCTGCCATTCACGGTCTTCTACAGGAACCAGCAGCAGGAATATTTCCAGCAGCCCAGGTGTGTGTGTGTGTGTGAAACCCTGTATGTCATACATGTGTCTCATGAGTTCACATGAAAAGAAAGTTTCATAATTTTCATGTTTTAACACTAGAAGTGTCGTTATTCAAAACTACTCTAACGTCCATAAGTGTCATTTTGACCTTTGACTTCTTCACTCTGTTATCTCTCATGATAAACACCAGACTAAGAAAAAATAAAATAACAACAAAATGTAAATTTTGTCAAATGTATTTATATATTTATCAATATGCAGCATCACGTGAAGTAAACAATAATCAATTCATATATTCACAGCTGTAATTTTCTGTAAGATGATAATCTGATTCAAATTTTATATCAGTCTAGAATTACATGTAATCAGTTATTGCCTGGTGTAGGTTTAAGTGTAAAAGAAATGTGAGTCTATGTGATGTCCCCTGAAGTCATGGAAACACGACTGATGTCCTGCATGTGTGTCCTGAACAGCCCGTCTTATCGCTCCAGAGACGCTCAGTGCCGCTGCATGCTGCCCGCGGTGAAAGACAACAGCGGCAGCCACGGCTCACCGATCAGCGGCAAACTGGAGGGGCTCTTCTTCAGCTGCAACACCGAATTCAACACGGGAAAACCCCCCAGGACTCCCCATATGGACCCTACCGCTTCCAGGTACAGCCGCTACCAGACGCAAGACTCAGGGTCTTTTGTAACAAAACAAAAATGATGCACAAGACCCAACAAACATAACAAGACGCAACAAGATGAAAAAGGTGTAAGACGTAACAAAACAATGTAAAAGACATAACAATACCTGACAAGGCGTAACAAGACATAACAAGATGCAACAAGACAAAATACAGTGTAAACGACATAAGACACTGAAAGAGACAGAGAGGGACACTCTACTGTAACAAGGCAATAAAGTCATTACAAGTCATAAACAACGTAACAAGACATAAAAGACGTAACAAGAGAAAACAGACAGAGGAAGACTGACTCTGTGGTGGTCAGTAGAAATGTCCTTCAGAGGAACTTTTTCACTTTCACTGCAGTAAACAAGTTGAATCAGCACTTCTACTTTTACACAAGTATCTGTACTTGTACTGCAGTAAAGAATTTGTTGACTTTTGTCAGATATAATGCAGACAGAGTAACACTAACACTGCAGAAAATTCAAAAATTCAAAAAACCGAGGCACCTCGGTTTTTTGAATTTTTGAATTTTCTTCACTTTTTTGATCCCCACACTGAAGAGCACCAGAAGCACACTTTTTCTACACCCAGCAGCACTCCATGCACCACGTGTAACACTAACACTGCGTTTGTTTCTGCACAGATCCCAGCAGACGTCCTCTTCAACCACAACACCAACATCTACTTTGGGGATTTCTACTGCATGTACACGTCCTACCACTATGTCATCCTGGTCCTGGCTCCCGACGGCTCCAATGGAGACGTCTTCTGTAAAGGGAGGCTGCCGGCACTCAACAGGTCCAACAACTGCTTCCTGAGCTGCACCGAGGAGGACGACGGCTCGCTGTCTTTCCGTCACGCCCAGGACGTCATCCTGGAGGTGATCTACACAGAGCCAGTGGACCTGTCGTTAGGGACGGTGTCCCGGATCAGCGGGCACCAGCTCATGAGTCAGTCCACCGTCAACGCCAAGAAAGACCCCAGCTGTAAGATCTGCAACATCAGCGTTGGACGTTAGACGGATCTTTGGACTGAACAACAAGCTGACCTGCTAATTACTGCCGTGGTGGCTAGCTTGTCACTACTAACCTGCTAACTAAATCCACCAGCCACTCGCTGTGGAGCGACAGGCTAGCTGAGTGCTAGTGATGCCTGATTAGCTCAACTAAACACTAAATCCACTGTTTTAATACCTGCACTCACTTATTATTTCAGCTTCAGTTGATTCTGGTCTCCTGAACTGCCAGAAATCATTGAACCATAGTTACCAGGTGTAACCAACGGGAGGTCGAGAGCTGAAGTCCAATCAGTGCACAGGATCCATGTTAAAAGTGTACGTGCACATTAAAGCTAAAAATGTTGTGCATGAGAAGATAATCAGACTGTACGTGCACTAGCAGGCAGTTTGTTCCCTTCATCAGGCTACATCCTGACTACAACGTTTACGTTTTAAAACATGTCTTTTGTTTCTTTTACGCCTGATGTCTGCGCTGATGCGGCATTTTATGACCCCTAAAATGTTACTGGCTCAGATTCGGTTCTAAAACTCCAGGGTTGTGTTTCAGTCTGGACAGACTTGGAAACTATGACGCAGACACCCACCTGTGGTTCCTCACCTGGTCTCAGTCACGATGTGTCCTTCTCTGATTGGACACACTGTGAGCTTACAGACGCTGTGAGACTGGCTGTTGTCTGATCACTTCAGTTTTATGCTCTTTTACTTACTTTTAGTTTAAATGCTCTTTTAACAGTTTACCCCACAGTTCAGCATTATTCTTGGACTTACTGGGTCTCATTACAACAGGTCTGAGTCCCTGACAGCCGCAGTGTGGACACTACAACACAGCTAACAGAGCTAATGGCTACTTGCAAAGTTAGCATGCACATTGTATTACAGTGACAAGGGAAGACTCCGGAAAACCACTAATGCATCTGGACTATCCTGACAAGTCATTTCAGTCAAAATGTGTCCACTATATGCTAACTGCCTGCTGTAGGTGTGGCTACTATATGTTAGCTGCTAGCTTTAGTTAGCCTACTGTTAGTGCAGCTGCTATATGCTAGGTGCTAGCTTACAATGATGGAAAAGAAAGAAAAGAACAAAATGTCATTGATAGTGTTTAATAAATTATGCAGGAGGATTCTGTCACATTTCTGTCTCAACATTTCTGTCCTGCTGTCTGACTGCTTCCTGTTTACACCAGCACGCACATGCTCAGTGCACGTGCACGATCACGTGATCTCTGTCAGTTCTCGTTTCACCCTCTGTCATATTTACAGTGTTTCATTGTTTAAACTATAATTTGCACCTTTTCCTCACCTGCTAACAAGCTGCATGTTCTTCACACTGAAGTCGGTTTCAGTTCAGAAGATTAAAAGTGACTGAACACTTTTTTCATTTTTGTATCTCATGTTTTGTTGAGTGATCCGGGTTTGTAGATGGAGACAGTTCAAATCAAAAGACAGATTTTCCCTCGTACCTGCGGTGTTGTGTATCCATCGAGGTAACTTTGTGTGAGTTTTGGAGATATGACCTCCAATATAATGGGACTACATGACACTCAGCTATGGAGCTAAAGGAGCAAAAAAAAAGAAAAAGAAAAAAAAAAAAAAACTTGAGAAATTAAAAACCAGAGTCTGAGAGTTCTGACTCTGTGCTCTTATTTTAATACTTTTCTATACTGTTGTTATGTATAGTAGTATAATGCACATAGTTGACATGTTTCTTCATTTTCTTGCAGATATTTGACATGTTGGAAACAGTAACTGAAGTTTCTCTACAGTTTTTCTTATTTTCTCCAAAATAAAACTCATTCAAGAGAAGATATTTGTCCACATGACAAAGAAAATCTTTGCTGTCACAAAAATGTTGTTAACTCATTTTTGGCAAAAAATGAAGTTACTGCCTTTTTCCTCTGTGAGGCAGTGAAGGCTTAATAATACAGGGCAAGTGATGATGTCACAGGCCCCGCCCCCTCTGTCAGACTGAGCAGTAAAACATCCTGCAACATGGCCGCCGTCAGTACAGAAACTGTGAAAGTAAACAACAAAACAACAAACAGTTTGTGTTCATGTGAAAGAACCAGAGGTGAAACACGACACACACAGACACAGACACACCCAGAGACACACACACAGACAGACAGACACACACACACAACAGACACACACACAAGACACACACACAGACACACACACACAGACAACACAGACACACAGACACAACAGACACACACACACAGACAGACACACACACACAGACACACACAGAGACACACACACACAGACACACACACACACAGACACACACAGACACACACACACAGACAGACACACACACACAGACACACACACACAGACACACACACAGACAGACAGAGACACACGTACACACACAGAGACACACCACACAGACAGACCACACACGACAGACACACACAGACCAACCACTCACTCACGACACACAGACACACACACACAGACACACACACACAGACACACACAGACACACACACACAGAGACACACACACACTCACTAATCAGATGTGTGCTTCCTGTAACTCTGAACTCTTCGCTGCCTGCTGACTCCACTGTGCTCAGTAAAAGAGGGGAAACACAAAGTTCTCTAACGTTTGTGGTTAATTCTACTTCACTTGAATAAAACTTTTTAAAAAGTAAGAAATCATGTATTTGCTCATTTTAATTATTTTTAAATGCAGTGAGGTCGTTGATGTGATGATGCAGGTGTAAAATGTAGAGGACAATGAAGAAGAGTGAGTCTGAGGGGCTGAGTTCAGCTGTCAGAAGTGTTGATCTTGTCGTCAGTTAAGACGAAGAGGAAACAACATTTTATTAGCAGAGGAACAGGTGACGACTGTCAGATGAGAACAGACTGATGGTCGGCGTGGACATGAAGCTCCTGCTGACGGTGTCTCTGTTGCTGTGGAGCTCAGTCCTACATTCAAAGCTTCAGTGCAAAAATGTCTAATTAAAGCTCATTTTAATGAGGCCTGTCTGATATCGTTTTTCTTATAGTCTCATTAAAAAATAATAAATTGCTCCTTCATGATTTTATCATCTTCATTTTGTATATTTCATGTTTTATTTGCTTATTTGTAATGCAGCTATTTTCAAGCTGTTTAGTTGTGATATCTGCCTCTGAGGTCCACTGCCTCTGATCCAGATGAAATTCACATGTACAACATCATGGACTCTGTCCTGCTCCAGGACATTGTGGACAACATCGTGGACAACCTCGTGGACAACCTCATCATCAACCTCTGTAACAGCACTCATGGCTCAGGTAAGAAAAGTCCCTCATCTTTACGCCACAACATACACTGATCAGGTATAACATCCTGACCACTGACAGGTGGAGTGAGTAACACTGATTATCTCCTCATCATGGTACCTGTTAGTGGGATATATTAGGCAGCAAGTGAACATTTTGTCCTCAAAGTTGATGTGTTAGAAGCAGGAAAAATGGGCGAGCGTAAGGATGTGAGTGAGTTTGACAGGAGCCAATCTGTGATGGCTAGATGTCTGGGTCAGAGCGTCTCTAAAACTGCAGTTCTTGTGGGGTGTTCCCGGTCTGCAGTGGTCAGTATCTATCAAAAGTGGTCCAAGGAAGGAACAGTGGTGAACCGGTGACAGGGTCATGGGTGGCCAAGGCTCACTGATGCACGTGGGGAGCGAAGGCTGGCCCGTGTGGTCCAATCCAACAGATGAGCTACTGTAGCTCAAATTACTGAAGAAGTTAATGCTGGTTCTGATAGAAAGATGTCAGAATACACAGTGCATCAGTTTGTTGTGTATGTGGCTGCATAGCCGCAGACCAGTCAGGGTGTCCATGCTGACCCCTGTACACCACCAAAAGCACCAACAATGGACGTGAGCATCAGAACTGGACCACAGAGCAACGGAAGAAGGTGGCCTGGTCTGATGAATCACGTCACGTGACGAATATGACCTGGGGCTCCTTGTACTTAATAAAGAGAAGAAAAGAAACATAATTGGGAATTAAAGCTGCAAGCAGCGTTGAACGGGCCCTCGCACCCCCACGCAACTCGGACTGCCGGCAATTCGGGGTGCTGGCGACCGCAGCCCCCATGCCACTCGGGGCCTGCTGCCGCCGTGACCTTGTCTCCAGAGGCTGACTGGTAGACATGGTGCTGAATTTGCACCCCCTTTGGACGCTGTAGGAAGCAATGCGGTGTTACTTCCTGTCTCCACTAGGTGGCGCTATGACTATGAGTCCTGAGCGTCATGCAGATGTGGTCAGGCTGGGACTTTTATCATACTTGTCCAAGAGACTTTTTTGTGTGCCTGCGTCTGCTACAGATGTGTACCGTTTTTCGTGCATATCGGTGAGACGTCCTATGGCGGCTACTTTTAGGAATGGGCGTGGCCAAGGCATTTAGCCACGCCCATTGACGAAATTCATATCATTTGTTCAGAGTTGGACTATCAATAAACATGTTAAGTTTCAGGCAGATCTGACCAGGTACAGTGCATTTAAAGCAACTTCCTGTGTTTTGGTGAAACGTCAACTTTCGCCACGCTCTGAGGGCAATGCCGTTTGACCTGGCCTCAAGATCTTGACAATATAGCATCGCCAAGGTCTGAAGACCTGTCTGAGTTGATTTGTTTTGGAAATGGTCAACACGCTTGGAGCGGTACGTCAAACTCTAAAACATGTCATTTCCTGTCGCCAGCAGGGGGCGCTATGACAATCCTGGAATATTGTCACGTAGTGGTGTTCAGGTGGGGACTATGATCACACATGAGAAGTTTGGTGCAGATTGGACCGTTTTAGCTAAATTTATAGCAATTTCCTGTCTCATGGCGAATCATCAAAATTCGCCGCCACCTGACGGGCATACCGTTAAACTGAGGCAAAATCTGTTGATAACTTTTACTCACAAGCTAGTGTAGAGGGTATGCAGCAATTTTGAAGCCGTTCTGATGAATCCTGTAGGCAGGAAGTCTTACAAGGCAATGCGTGGGAAAGGTCAAAATTGACCACGAAATTCAAAATGGCCAACTTCCTGTTGGTTTTAGGCCATGGGTCCCAGAGGCTTTTTTGTGCGCCTGGGTGTGATACATGTGTGTACCGATTTTCGTGCGTGTCGGTGAAACGGGGCGCGGGGGCTGCTGTGTAAGGGGCGTGGCCAATCCATTTAGCCACGCCCCCTTATGAAATTCATATCATATTGTCAGGGCAGGGCGAGTTACAACCATGTGAAGTTTCAGGAAGATTCGACCAAGTACACTGAAGTTAGGGCCACTTATTGGGTTTTGGCGAAACGTCGACCTGTGCCGCGCCGTCACGGCGATTCCGTTTGACGAGACATCATGGTCTTCATAATATAGCATTACCAACTTGTTAAGGCCTTTCTGACCAAATTTGAGTTTGATGTGGGCAACGTGCTCAGAGCAGCAGGGCAAAGTGTAAAACATGGCATTTCCTGTCGGCAGCAGGGGGCGCTATGACAATAACAAAGTTTGAGCATGTAGACGTGTTCAGGGCGGGACTATTATCAACCATGTGAAGTTTTGTGCAGATCGGACCATTTATGCCAAAGTTGTAGCAGTGTCATTTTTCATGGCGAAACATTGACCTTCGCCGCACTCTCAGGGCGACACCCTTAGACGATACGTCATGATCTTGACAATATAGCATTACCAAGGACTTAAGGCCTTACTGACCAAATTTGAGTCAGATACGGTCAACGTGGTGAGAGCAGCACCTCAAACTGTGAAACATGTCATTTCCTGTCGCCAGTAGGGGGCGTTATGACATTTATAGACTATTTTCATATAGCCGTGTTCAGGGCGGGGCTATTATCAAGCATGTGAAGTATTGTGCAGATTGGAGGATTTATGCTAAAGTTATAGCAATTTCGTTTTTCATGGCGAGACATCAAAATTTGCCGCCACGTGACGTCCACGCCCTTCAACGATAGCGCGATCTTTTGCTAACTTTTCATCACAAAGTAGTGTAGTTTGTACACAGCGATTTTGAATCCGTTCTGATTAATCCTGTAGGAGGAGTTTGTTAAAATACAACGTGTGAAAATGGCCAAAAATGACATAAAACTGAAAGAAATTTTCAAAATGGCCGACTTCCTGTTGGGTTTAGGGTGTCGCTCCAAGAGGCTTTTTTGTCCGTCTTGACATGATACATATGTGTACCAAATTTCGTACGGCTAGGGCAAAGTTAAAGCAGGGGGCTGTGATTTTGAAAACTGTTAGGGGGCGCTGTTGAGGCATTTTGCCACGCCCCTTTGTAACGAGCATAAAATATCAAATTTTTCAGCAGATGGGACAAGTGTGCAAAATCCTGGGACTTTTAGAGCATGTTTAGGCCCTCAAAAATGCGATCTTAGGGTAAAAATAAAAATAATAATAATAATAATAATAATAATTAAAGCTGCAAGCAGCGTTGAACGGGCCCTCGCACCCCCGCGCCACTCGTGGTGCTTGCGTCCATGGCCTCGTGGCCTGATTCATCCCAGTCAAAGAAGCCCTGAATTTTTACGGCCTTCAGACATCATTGGAGGAATGTTATGTAACTTCCCGCCTCCACTAGGTGGCACAATGACTCTGACTCCTGAGTGTCATGTATATGTGTTCAGGCCAGGACTTTTATCCTACATGTGAAGTTTGGAGCAGATTTGACTATTAAATCCAATGTTATAGCAATTTCGTGTTTCATGGCGAGACATCAAACTTCGCCGCCACCTCACGGCCACACCCTTCAATGAGGGAAAAATCTTTTGATAACTTTTGATCACACACTTGTCTAGATGGCACACAGTGATTTTGAAGCCATTCTGATTAATCCTGTAGGAGGAGTTCGTTAAAATACAACACGTGCAAAACGCCAAAAATGGTCGCAAAGTTCCAAATGGCCGACTTCCTGTTGGGTTTGGCCAATGGGTCCAGAGGCTTTTTTGTGCGTCTGGGTGTGATACATAAGCGTACCAATTTTCGTGCATGTCGGTGAAACGTGCCGCAGAGGCAGATGTTTAAAGGGTGTGGCCAAGCCATTTGGCCACGCCCATCAACGAAACTCATATCACCTGTTCAGGCCTGGACCGTTAACACACATGTGAAGTTTCAGGCAGATATGACCAAGGACACTGAAGTTAAGGCCACTTTCCTGCGTTTTGGCGAACCGGCGACTTCGCCGCCCTCTGGGCGCAACGCCGTTTGACGATAACTCACAATTTTCATAACATACCATCACCAAGGTCTTGAGGCCTGTCTGACCAAATTTGAGTTGGACATGTTGAACATGCTCAGAGCTGTACCTCAAAGTCTAAAACATTGCTTTCCCTGTCGCCAGCAGGGGGCGCTATGATAATTACAACATTTCTGTATGTAGACGTGTTCAGGGCTGGACTATAATGAATCATGTGAAGTGTGGTGCAGATCAGACCATTAACATGAAAGTTATAGCAATTTCGTTTTTAATGGCGAGACATCAACATTTGACCCTCCGCAGCGGGCGTGCACTTCAAGGTGGCGTAGATCCTTTGATAACTTTTGATCACAAGGTTGTCAAGCTCGCACAAACTGATTTTGAAGTCAATCTGATTAATTCTGTAGGAGGAGTTCGTTAAAATACAACACGTGGAAAACGCCAAAATTGGTCGCAAAATCCAAAATGGCCGACTTCCTGTTGGGTTTAGCCCATGTGCCCAAGAGACTTTTTTGTGCGTCTGGGTGTGATACATATGTGTCCCAATTTTCGTGCATTTCGGTGAAACATGCAGTCGGGGCTGTTGTTTAAGGGGCGTGGCCTAGCCATTTTGCACCGCCCACTGCCAAGAACCATACCACACGTAAATTTCCACCATGACTGATGCGTGTGCCAAATTTGGTGAGTTTTTGAATATGATAAAGCCCTCAAAAAGCCAATTCATTTGGCTGAAAAATAATAATAATTAAAGCTGCAAGCAGCGTTGAACGGGCCCTCGCACCCCACGCAACTCGGGGTGCTGGCGACCACAGCCCCCACGGCACTCGGGGTCTGCTGCCGATGTGACCTTGTGGCCAGAGGCGGACTGGCAGACAAGGTACTGAATTTTCACCCCCTTTGGATGCTGTAGGAAGCAATGCCGTGTTACTTTTTGTCTCCACTAGGTGGCGCTATGACTATGACTCGTGAGCATCATGCAGATGTGTTCAGGCCGGGATTATTATCATACATGTGAAGTTTGAAGCAGATTTGACCATTTAATGTCATGTTATAGCAATTTCGTGTTTCATGGCGAGACATCAAACTTTGCCGCCACCTCACGGCCACACCCTTCAACAACAGCATAATCTTTTAATAACTTTTGCTCACAACGTTGTCTAGATGGCACGCAATGATTTTGAAGCCGTTCTGATTAACCCTGTAGGAGGAGTTCGTTAAAATACAACACGTGCAAAACGCCAAAAATGGCTGCCAAATTCAAAATGGCCGACTTCCTGTTGGGTTTGGCCAATGGGTCCAAGAGGCTTTTTTGTGCGTCTGGGTGTCATACATATGTGTACCAATTTTCGTGCATGTCGGTGAAATGTGCCGCAGGGGCTGATGTTTAAAGGGCGTGGCCAAGCCATTTGGCCACGCCCGTCATTGAAACTCATATCACATGTTCAGGCCTGGACCATTAACACACATGTGAAGTTTCAGGCAGATATGACCAAGGACAGTGAAGTTAAGGCCACTTTCCTGCGTTTCGGCGAAACATCGACTTCGTCGCGCTCTGGGTGCAACGCCGTTTGACGATACATCATGATCTTCACAATATAGCATTACCAAGGTCCTTAGGCCTCACTGACCAAATTTGAGTCAGATATGGTCAACGTGCTCAGCGCAGCACCTTAAACTGTAAAACATGTCATTTCCTGTCGCCAGTAGGGGGCGCTATGACATTTATGGAATATTTTCATACAGACGTGTTCAGGGCGGGACTGTTATCAAGCATCTGAAGTTTGGTGCAGATCTGACCATTTATACTGAAGTTATAGCAATTTCGTTTTTCATGGCGAGACATCAAAATTCGCCGCCACCTCACATCCACGCCCTTCAACGATACCGCGATCTTTTAATAACTTTGGATCACAAAGTAGTGTAGTTGGTACACAGCGATCTTGAAGGCGTTCTGATTAGTCCTGTAGGAGGAGTTCGTTAAAATACAAAACGTGGAAAACGCCAAAAATGACCACAAAATTCAAAATGGCCGCCTTGCTGTTGGGTTTAGCCTATGGGTCCCTATGATCTTTTTTTTGCGTCTCGGTATGATCTACATGTGTACCAATTTTCGTGGAGATCCGTGAAACCTAGCGAGTAGGGCGCTGTTTAAGGGGCGTGGCCTAGCCATTTTGGCCCGGCCACCGCCGAAAACCATAATACACGTAAATTTTCACCGCAACTGATGCGACCGCCAAATTTGGTGAGTTTTTGAATATGTTAAAGCCCCCAAATAAGCGATTTATTTTTGTCGTAATAAGAAAAAGAAAAAAAATAATAATTCCTTGAAATTCAATAGGGTCCTCGCACCGGACGGTGCTCGGGCCCTAATAATTCCTTCGATTCCAATAGGGTCCTCGCACCCGAGGGTGCTCGGGCCCTAATAATAATAATTCCTTCAAAAACAATAGGGTCCTCGCACCCGTGGGTGCTCGGGCCCTAACAAGGGCTGAAACTGAACTACAGCAGCTTCAGGATGTATTTCAGCACTGCTGCAACAGCTGGCACCAAAGAAGAAGAAACACGTCTGTGGTCCACAGCTGGACAATATGACAGGAGACCAGGACAAAAAGTTTCCTGCTGAAGGACGAAAGGAACCAGAACAGAACTTCCTGGGAAAAAAACAAAAAACCAAAAACTCTTGGTCAACATCCCTCCCAGCTCAGACACCAGCTCTTCAATACGTTTATAAAAACTTCAAATTTCACATCTTTATTATGTCCAGCTTGAAATAACATACAAAAAAACAAAAATATATATTATATAAAAAAATGGTCCCAACACATTTAACAGTCAAAGAATTAGAAATAAACCCTCCTGTAAAAAACATGGATTTCTTACAGTGCAGTTGAGTCAATCAGTGCAAAAATATAATAACTCAGAACAATTTGTGAGCAAACATTTCCATCATTATTGTTCAGTGCTGCAGCTGTGAGCAGAGCCTTTTCCTTTTTTTATTTAAAAAAAGCTCTCTGTTGGATATTTAGAGACAATGTGATGTTGGATGAGAGGATATAAAACAGTGATGCTGTGGAGCAGATAACCTGACTGATAATTATTAAAGTTTATGTTAAAACAATGCTCACATGCCAACGTGAACATGTGGCAGTTCTGTGGGCGTTATGACTCCTCTTGTTCATCCTGTGAAGACATCTACTAAAAACATTTAAATGGAAGTGATGGGGGATAAAATCCTTCTGAGAAAAAAACATGACTTTCAGAGTTAAATCAAACAAAAACATCTTTAACATTACTTTGGTCTTTAGTTCTTCAGTCTGAAGTTCTTTCTTTTTGTTACTGTAGCTCTATCGTGGCTGAGAAAGGAAAAGCAGAGGACATTTTATTCTAAAAAGATCAAAACTTTGAATCAACCAAAGAATTTTAAAATGTATTTTAGATATCTCTTCATCACCAGTTCAGACGGGGGGAACAGTTACAGCATCCAAAACCAGTTTCAATATACGTAAAAGACTGAAGGGACAGTTCAGATTATCTGCAGTGTGGTTCTATGAGGTTCTTCTCCTCAGTCAGTGTCTTACCTGCAGTAGATGGAGGTCAACATGTCTCCAGTTGGGAGAAGCAGCAGGAGTCCTGGTGTAGGAAGCTAATCAATGTCCTGCTGTGGACAGGGTCAACAACAAAACTAAAAAATCATACCAGTTTAAGTGTACAATATATTCAGAATATTTTCACCACTTCACCTTGCTGTCAGAAAATCAGGAATTTTGAGTCACAGAACACAGAAGCTGTTTGTCTACCACCGCCTCGATTTGTTGGTTTGTTTGTGTTATTGTGTGACTTGGTGTTTTAAAAGGTTAATTCAGATTCACTAACAGATGGAGGCAGCAGCAGAGCAGCAGCTCCTGTGTTCTGAGGTCCTGGTGGCTTTGGACAGAGATGTTTCACTTTAATAAAAGTGATCTCCTGTGAGAAAAGGCTCAACATCTGGCTGAGTGCATCACTGTTCTTTTTGGGGACAGTGATCTTTGTCTTTTTTCTTCTCTTTTAATGGTGCGTGAAGTGACAGACGCTGCTTGGCAACACTCAGCAGCACAGGACACGCCCACTGAGCCGGAGGACGCCTGAGAGGAAAACAGCCTGTAGAACAAGACTGTTTTCACATCAACAGAATAATGGTGAGTTAAGGATTTATGGGCTGATGGTTGGAAAAGTGGTGAAAATATTCTATGTACATTTAAACTGATATAGATTTTTTTAGGAGTCTAAAACAAAGTACGCTGCTTAGCTTCCTACACCAGTCCTCCTGCCGCTTCTCCAAAAGGTGACACACTGACTATGGAGAAGAAACTCAAACAACCACAAACTATCTCTTTAATATTTTCTGTTCATAACTGTATTACCAAACTGAAAAATGGGTTAAAACATGAAGGACCTTTAACACAGCAAACTCAAAACAACACTGATATAAAAATATTAACTATTGACAGAAAAATCATACATCACATCAGAGCTGCTGGCGTCTTATTTCCACAGGAAAATGACACGCAGACATCACATTTGGTCTGGAAGGAAAGCTGCAAATGTTGAAAACAGAGGAAGAGAAACTCTTGAAAAAGAGAGAAAAGGGTCCAAACTGCCCCGACTTCTTCACTGGTCAAACCCTGAAATCACTGCAGAGAAAGTAGTTGCAGTCTGCGGTTTCTCAGGCACAGTTGGCAGCAGTCAGCTGGAGGCGACATGTGAAGGAAACACGATGTGCAACATGTTGCTCCATGTCTCTGCCATCTCCAAACAGCCTGAGCATCAAATAATAAATAAATATCGTCACTGCAGCGTCCTCAGGTGTCTCCGGGCGTCCCGTGCACTCTGAAGCGGTACATGCAGGTGTACTCTGCGTGGCCCCAGTTGGACAACACCTGGACCTCGATGATCTGGAAGGCTCGGTCATTCTCCTCCTGTCCAGGACACAAAACAAACAAACTGAGCCGTCAGGATCACCGAGTTTCAGCTGACGATCTAACTGTGATACAAATAATCAATGTGTAAAAATGTATTCTGATACAGTTACTAATTACCTGTAAAAATATGTAATGTAACTTCATTAGTTTTGGCTTATCTCAATACCTGATATGATGAAACTGTTCAGCCTAACATAGTATTTTATGTTCATTATTCGGTTCTTTAATCATTTCCTTCATGTTTAGATTAATAAAAGTAATTCTGCACATTTAAATGTACTTTGATGGCATTATTCACACTTAACATTCAGACTTCAAGTAAACTGTCTTTAAACTTATTCACACATACACCATCACTGTCAGCAGCATCACCATCTACCCTCCTAAAATATATTTTGGTAGTTTTAGTATTGACAGTTTAGCTAGCTAACTGGATTTCTGTGTACCCAACATTAGCGGTTGGTCTGTTTAGCTAACGTTAGCAGTTGGTCTTACCTGTGAATGTTTCTTTAAATTAAGGATGTTAAGACCAGATAATTGTGACATTTCCACCTAATTAAAGTATCTTTTAAGAGATACTGAACTGGCAACCGTCAGACTTTTCTGACAGGTAAAATCTGTTACATAAGCCAAATATCACTCTACCAGACTCCTTCAGTGAAATCAGTCATTTTACTTCCTAGAGGATAAGAGTTGTCAAGTGTGTGACTTCAGTGAATCCAAACTAACACAAGAACAGGCAGCAGCAGGACCAACAACTCCTGTGTTCTGTGAGGTGAAAATACTGATTTGGTTGGTTGGTAGAGAGTGATGTTTGTCTGATAGAAGGTGGTTTCCACAGTAAAGGGATGAAAATATTCTAGACTTTCTACCTCACTTGTGTCTCGGGGCTTCCATAAACACAACCAGTTCTTCATACTGTCCAAGTTCCACATCATTTTAATTGAGAATATTTTTTTTGCATGTAAACTCAGCGTACAGCAGCAGCGTGCAGTCAGTACTCACAGTGACAGGGTAGGTCTGCAGAGCTTCTCCATCCTCGTCATAAGTGTAAGTGCCCAGCAGCTTCCCTCTTTCCTGACTCTCATCATCCAGACCCTGAAAACAATAAATATTACACAATATTAAACACAAACTCAGTATCCAAACATCACGTCACTGCCGCCAGCGTCTCTGTCTTACGTAGACGCTGAAGTCTTGGGGGGCGCTGCGCAGCGCCCCGCTGGGTGCCAGGGCTTTGGGGATGTGCTCCAGGGAGAAGGCGGTGGGCAGGATCTTCATGGAGAGCCGGATCACCAGGAATCCTTTAGAGCCTCTGAAGGCCCAGCAGTTTCCTGGATGGACATCTGGCTGCAGGAGGAGCAGGTCAGAGACACACAGCTGGAGTTTCTGCTGCTTTTCAACTCATTTTACATCTTTGATGGATTTCTAACTCTTTTGGAAAATGTTACAAAAAAAAACAACAAAGTTTATCAGTTTGAACATTCAAAATCTAATCTTTGTATTCAACTGAATACAAGTGAAAAATTCTTTGTAGATCATTACGTTCTGTTTTTATTTATGTTTTACACAACATCCCGACTCGGGGTTGTTTGACAGGTGTGTTACCTGGATTACAGCTCGAGGGGACTGAGAGAAATACCAGAGAGGAATTCCAAACAGACTGAGCAGAGCGGCCTTCGTCTCGTAGGTCTCTGAGCAGCGAGTGCTTAGGACGCTGCCCCCTGCAGGACGAGCACAGACACACACCTGTCGGAGGAGGCTACAGTAGGAGATCACAGGTCTGCAGTTTGATTTAACCTGTATAACTGATATTTATCTCATGTTTTGTTTGTGTTGATCTCTTTCTGAAAGTACTAACTATAAATAATGCCAAGTCTTGTTTATTAATGTCTTTTTGTTTTGTACCAATAAAAAATAAAACAAACCAACAAAAAAAGACCTAAATCTAGACTGAAATCAAACTGCAAAACAATCCAGCCCAGACAATTAAAAAAAAAACAAAACAAAAAACAAATTGTGGAAATTTTCACTGATGCTGAAATATGATTTACAGTATCGGAGGAGTGAGTATTTTTACATAATTCTCCTCCTTTTTATTGAAAAACATGGTGTGATTTTGGTGGGAATCTGTTTCCTTCAGTCTGTAGAATATGATGTGAAGGTCAGGACGTCTACACAGCAACACAACATTTAATTTAACAAATGTTGTGCAATTTGGAAATGTTTCATATTGTGATTTTGATAAAATTCTGATTACTCATTCAGACTTAAACAGCCCTTCATGAATACCTCAATCTGAACGTGAAGTCTTACATGTAACTAGTTACATATAATTATAATACAAAATATGTGTATTAGTAATCCATTACAGTTACTGAGAAAATATGTTAATAATTTACAGTTACTGATCAAAATGTTCCATTTGAACACAGATTCAGTAGAGAGAAGCTGCCACAGGAAGTCGTCTCCAACAAAAGCAGCATTTCCCCTGTTTGTGTGATAAAAACTACAGTGAGCAGCTATTTGAGGAAATCATCAGGAGTTTTAAGATTCATGTCTTCTGTGGAACCAGACAGACGAACATGTTGTTTGAACATGAGATTTGATTAAATGTAAAAAGACACCATACTGACCATTTAAAGTCATATTATCAGATTCAAAAAAACAAGTTGAACATTGTTTCTGACCTCCTGACTCCAGAGCGTAGTCCGCCAGGCCGGTCTGGTCCTGAGAAAACAGGCGGAGAGCGTTCTTCACAATCCCATGGACGTCCTGGAAGAGACGAGTGATGAGCAAACATTCAGGAGAACATACAGAAGGAAACTACATGAATGAGACGGACTCTTGTAAATTAACCTTGAGAAGGAGAGAAAAGAATGAACAGACTAGAATCATTGTTAAACCAAGACAACGTACCTCCTCTTCGAGTGAACACAAACATTTACAGAGAGAGAAGAATGTAGGAAGCTAAGCAGTGTCCTGCTGTGGACTGTGGACAGGGTCAGCAACAAGATCACCAAAAAAAAGCTGCATCATTGTACGCTATATTTAGAATATTTTCACAACTTGACCTTGTTGTCAGACTTTTCTGACGGGCAACTGAAGTTATATGAGTCAAATATTGCTCTCTTCAAACCAACCAAACTCTTTTGGCAAAACCAGTATTTTACTGTCACAGAACTCAGGAGTTGTTGGTCTGCTGTTGCCTCCATCTGTTGGTTTGTTTGTGTTGTTGTGTGACTTCTATGAATCTTAACTAACCCTATAAAACACAGAAGTCAAACAATAACACAAACATGGTAACAGATCAAGGCAGAGATCAAACAGCACCTCCTGTGTTCTGTGACGTAAAATGACTGATTTTAACAGTGGAGTTTGGTTGGTTTCGAGACGGTGATATTTGCCTTCTGTAGTTGGTGGTTTCCGGTCAGAAAAGTCTGTCTGACAGCAATTTAAAGAGAAGATATACTAAATGTAGTGCACAATTAAGCTGATATTGATTTTTTAGGTGTCTAAAATTCGTGTTGTTGGTGACCGTGTCCACAGCAGGACATGTCGACCAGCTCATACAACCACCCTTCAAAAAAACAGAACTATGCCTTTAAAGACTTTGTAACGGCACATGTGGTGCACTGTAATACCCATGTTATGACCATACTGGTCAGAGTAAATGATAAGGCCTGTAGCGTTTTAGCCGCCCTGCTGTAAAACATCAGAATACCAGCCTCCCTGTCCTCTCACCTCCTGGGTCACGGCGGCCCACGGCAGCCCTGGTGGTTTGTAGGACGGCCTCTCTGACGGCCTCATCGCCACGGTGCTGCTCCAGCTGCTGGCTGATGTTCTGCAGGATGCTGAGCTCCAGGGAGGTCAGTGATGCCTGCAGGTCGGCACCGCTGACGTACCGCTGTGATAGCCACTGGAGCAACGACTCTGGGATGTCGGCGGCGCCTCCGGAGTCCCCGCCCCTCACCGCCAGCTGGTTACCGTAGACCAGAGTCCGAACCTCCTCACGGACCTGAGCGGATACCTGTTCTGAAATCTAACAAGTTGGCACATGGTTAAACAGGCAACAACATAAACTACGGTAAAACACGACAACATTTCCTGCTGCTCCTTCACATTAAAAGCTTTTCACCCGTGAAACAGCAGGAGGCTTTTATTATGAAGCTGCAGGAGGAAATGTTCTTCTTTCATAAAAATGTGTATATTCCACAAGATATGAAAATATTATACATGATTTGGTCTGCTAGACATTTTCTTAAAACTTGAAGTCACCTTGTGGGACGAGCAAACAAGGCTAAGCTCGCCGCTTCATGACAGTGAAGTTTAATAACTAATGAAAGTGTGTGTCTTCTCTCACCGTCTGCTGGACTCTGTCGAGTTGTTGGCAGCCGTCCCGACACCCAGAAAGACCCTCAACATCCCGCCTGACGTCCTCCAGAGCCGCCTCCAACCGTGCAACCTCCGCCAGCAACGCATCATGGGACTGACGGTCCACGCCAACCCTAGAGGAAGTTAAAAGACAACTATACTCCAAACTGACAGCACAGGTTTAAGCGTTCCCTTTCACACCTGCAGTTCAGTTTACTAGATAAATAGTGTTCCCTTTAGCACCAGGCCTACAGTTCACTCGATAGGGTGCACTTTCACACCTGTGGTTCGGTTCAGTTGGTCCAGACCAAAAGGAAAAAAAAAAAGAAAAGAAACATTTTTGCATTTTAGTCCTGATGCAGCTCGTGTTCACACGACAAACCAAGAGGAGGAAACCTGCAGACTGAAATACTGCTCTCTCCAAACCAACCTAACAAACAACCTAACTGGTGAAAAGTGGTCAAAGTATTTTAAATATACTGAACACTTAAACTGATACTGTTTTTTTTTTTCTTGGTGTCCAAATTTTGTTTAACTGTTGACCCTGTCCACAGCAGGACATTGATTAGCTTCCTACACCAGCACTCCTGCTGCTTCTCCTCCTAAGTGAAGGTGTCTCGACCTCCATCTACTGTCGGTAACAGACTGACTGTGGAGACGATCTTCATACAACCAGACTTCAAAAAACAGAACTATCCCTTTAAATGGACGAGGATGAAGGTTACCTGACAGCAGCTGGAAGTGTTGATGACTGTGAGACTGTTGCAGCAGCTTCTTGACTCGACTGCACCTCCTGTGAAACAATGAACTGTCCTGAAATCATCAAACACTGGAGCTTCTGTAGCAAGAAGTCCAAAAAGATTAAATAAAGTTTAAATGACAGACAGTTCTCAGGTGAACATGGACGTGTGCTGCACCTCTGTTTTGGCAGCCAGAGTGATCAGCTGCAGCTCCAGCTGATCCAGACGAGATGTTTGACTCTGCTGCTGCGACAAATCCTGCTGTCGAATCTATAGACACACAAACAGGAAGCAAAAACACTCCTATCAAGCTCAGTGAGCTGCTCCAGATTCAAACCTAACGAGAAAACAGCTGGGGAACATTTTATGTCAGATTTTCAGACATGCTGAGATCATGCATGTCCAAAGAATTGACATAAATTGTTCCCTTTCACACCCAGCTTTAGTTTTTGGTTCAGGTTTAGTTCCCTATAATAACCTCAATGTGTCCAGTCTCTGACCTGTTCCCACTGCCGTCTCTCCTCGTCCAGTCGTGTCCTGAGCTGCTCCAGCTGTTGGTCCAGCTGCTGCTCCAGCAGGCCGCTCAGCCAGGGCTCCTCAGTGCCGCCCTTAGCAGAGACCAGCTGCTGCTGCTGCTGCTGGAGGCTGGTGTACAGCTGCAGCACCTCCCTGTGTCTCTGCTCCGCCTGACGCCCTCCGGCCTCCACCCGCTCCCACAGCGCCGTCAGACTCTGCTCCAGATGAACGAGCCGCACTGACTCATCCTCCACTGCAGACGCTTCCTGTGAAGCAACACAAACATTCATTTGTACATTAATTAACATGAAACAGGCAAACAAAAACAAGTTATTTCAGCCAAATTCTAAAGGACACTGTGGTTGTAGTGCTGCTGTCAGAGTTAGGGTTGATTTAAAATCAATACAACGATAAAACCAGTTAAACTTTTACCGTCTATCCCTTTAAAAGGTTAGAATCCAGGGATCGGTACCTCCTCTCCTGACGGCGTCTCAGCTGGTGGAAGTCGACTGTAGAGCGGCTCCTCATAGAGCTGCACCTCCCTCGACTCCTCCACAGCGCCCTCTGCTGATTGGCCCTCGGGAGACATGAAGCCGTAGACAGAAGACAGATCTGGGATGTCAGAGACCACCGTCCTCCACTCTGTGATGTTAACAGCTGGAAGAACAGACTGTAGACCGGCCAGACTGAACCAACACAGGCCTGAGAGGACGAGAACATTCGTGTTTCAAATGTGGTCTGAAACTGATCTTTAGTTAAATTCTAGACTAACAAGTTTAAAGTAAATTTTTTTAGACACAAACAAACTGAAGACATGAAACCTACTGAAGAGGAGGAGCAGCAGAGGGAGGAGAACCACAAGGAGTCTGAGAGGAAACCTGCAGCAGGAGAAACAACATTAAAACACAAACAGATTCATCCAGTGTTTGGTTTTAACAGTCAGACACTGAGCAGACTAACATCTCCTTAGAATGATCCCTTTATATCTACAGAACCCACCATGTAGAACCACCATGTTCCTACAGCAGCTCAGAAGGGACAAACAAACACTGACTCTACAGACGGACGTTCATGAGTCTGTAAGCTCACCACTAAATTAAAGGATAAAACACAGACGGTGCAGCGTCACTCGTTTCCTGCAGTAAAAGTACAGCCTCTGAAATGTCCTCACAGTAAAAAAGTTTTTCATCTCATTACTTCTTTTATGTCCTGTTACGTCTTTTACTTTGTTTTTCATTTTATGTTTTTATTCTTACTTTTTTTTATCTTATGTCATTTTCGTCCATATGTCTGTCCTGTGTGATGTACCAGTTGGGAAGCTGCGCACAATGATGCAAAATAAAAATAATCAATAATTCCTCTCAAATGCAGGGGACACCTGGACACTGCCATTAATATAAGTCAAACATCGCTGTTTCTCGCTCAAAGTCCTTCAGTGAAATCAGTAATTTTACAGTACAGCAGCACATTGATTAGCTTCCTACACCAGGACTCCTGCTGCTTCTCCAAACCGGGGGCGTGTCGACCTCCATCTACTGCAGGTGACACACTGACCTCATACAACCACACCTCAGACAATCAGAACGCAGCACAATCTCAGACAGAATTTGAAGGTGAAGCTTGTTAGTTTCAACCAAAATAAACAATAAAAAACAGAACTTACCGAGTCTGGAGGAAGCTGGTGGTCATGTGATGCCATCGTCTGTTGAACCACCTGTACACCTCACCTGCTGTCTTACCTGAACGAACACACACACACACACACACACACACACACACATTAGTTATTCCATAAAATAATCAGACGATTAACTGAAGCGTTTCACCAGCTGAACAGGAGGCTGCAGGTCACCAAGCAGGAAAAAGAAAAGATTTATGAAGCTGAATGAAGCATTACTGAGTGACACTGACAACACACACAAGACGACAACAGATGGACTAAACAACACACAAGATGCCTTTTAAGAACGGCCAATGAGATCACAATAATTACAGCATCATTACTTCACATCACATGAGGTTGTGTCTGCAGGTTGTGGCCTCAGTGTGGATGTGAGTCGAGTATAACTTCAGGTCAATGATGTCAAAACTGAATTATTTGATAACGTACATTTTGTGTACCAGGTTTGGTTTGGCCTGCCTCGTTAGTGTGCTGTTTGATGGAGCTGTTTGTTGAATAAAGACAAACACGAGCAGCTGTTTAAAGCGAGAGTCTGATTTTTTTATTTTTCTATTCGACTCTCTGATGAA
Organism: Lutjanus argentimaculatus; assembly: GCA_034769285.1. Classification (NCBI taxonomy): domain Eukaryota; kingdom Metazoa; phylum Chordata; class Actinopteri; order Lutjaniformes; family Lutjanidae; genus Lutjanus; species Lutjanus argentimaculatus. The sequence goes on from JAWZSL010000089.1 coordinate 203,026, forward strand.
GGCTTGATGCTGAAACATGTTGGAGGCTGTTAGTTTGTTTTAAGGTCCAACATGACCGTGCCGTGACAATAAAGGCATTTTAGAGTTTGCTTCGGAGTTCTTGTGATTTTTGGGTCATTTAAATAAATTGTGCCCGTCGAGGCCCGATGCCGACAAAATTCTGGTCCGAAACCAACCAGAACCTGATGTTCTTTAGTATAATTCAACCCGAACCTGATTACAGCTCAACATTTCTCTTAACAAGCTTCCCGCTCTACATCAAACAGTAGCTTTTATTGACAGGGACAATACATGCAGGGAACTGGAACTGGCAATGACTAAACTGGGGAGAAAAATTTAAATAATAAATAAATAAATAAATAAATAAATAAAGCACAGCCCAGTCTATTTTACAAAAATACAATACTAAATAAAATAAATAATTATTCTGATGATTTATTTGTATGATTGATGTTATTTGTATTTTTTAAGAAAGCAAAGTGAATTCTCTGATTTCAGCTTCTTTACTCCTCTCTGACAGGAAACTGAAGATCTTTGAGTTGTGGATGAAACAAGACATTTGAGGACGTCATCTTGGACTTTGATCAACATTTTATGGATCAAACAACTCAAAGGGTCGACAGATTGATCGATCATAAAAATTATCGTTAGAGGAAAGAAAAGTAGCTCCAAACATGAGGAGCACACAGACGACCTTTCAAAATAATCAGCAGATTAATCGATAGTGAAATAATCGTCAGGGTTGCAGCCCTGACGAAGAGAGACAACAGAAAAAACAAAGAGGCAGACGAGGAAGAGAAAAATCCAACATGGAGCTCCGACACAAACATGCTGCACATCAGAGGAGGAGAGTTTCAATCAAACAAACAAACGAACAAACAAACAAACAAACAAACACGGAGACACGACAGTGACCTGCAGACCGTCCGGCGCTCCATGAAGAGGAAAACATTTTCTTGGTCAGAGGCCAAACTGCCGACGCTGCTCCGTGAGTCAGCTGAAACAGACACGAAGCTGAGGAAGCAAAGAGGCGTCAGAGATCAATCAATGAGGAGAAGAAATTAATGTTTAGTTAACAGAAAGTCCAATGAGAGCTGGCAGGACGTGTTGTTACTGTGGCAGCTGGATCTGGTCTGTGCCAACTAATGGATATTTAAAAAAGGTTGAATGATTTTATCCTTTTCAAAACGCTTCCATTCTGTAGTTTTTCCCTTCATATCACTGCAGCCAATAACGTTTGGAAAACATGTATTTTTCTGGTCAAAGTCCATTAAATCAGTTATTTAACCTGTAAAAACAGCAGCACTCCACATCAGCCCCAACAAACAGGAAGCCACTGAGGACCATGAGGATGAAGGTGATGAAGATGAGGTGACAGAAGGAGTCTCTGAGTGTTCCTTCTCCTTACAGTCGTCACCTGTTGGTATCAGCAGTGCAAGAGTGTGTTTAACTGAAGACACACAACACAAGGCAAAGACGTTTAACACAAACAGAGTCTGAAGGTTTAACTTCTGCACCAGCTGTAAATAACACTAGTCAGTCATTTAAAGGGATAGTTCGGATTATTTGCAGTGGTGTTGTGTGTGGTTCTTGTCCATAGTGCCCCAGTTTGGAGACACAGCAGAAGAACCAGTGTAGGAAGCTAAACAATGTCCTGCTGTGGACACTTTACCTTTCTGTCAGACAGACTTCCCTGACCAGAAACCACAGTTATACAAGACAAATATCACTCTGTCCAAACCAACCAAAGTCCATTGACAAAATCATTAATTTAATCTGACAGAACACAGGAGTTGTTGTTTCACTGCTGCCTCCATCTGTTCAGTGAGTCTGAACTAATTAAAACACCAAGATGACATCACTTTACTGTAAAACAACCTTTAAAAGCAGGAAAAGACGACACTTATCATGTATAACCATGTACAAAATCTGAGACAATATCTTGTCTCATATTACGACCGATATAATATTCATACACTATATTGACAAAAGTATCAGGACACTCCTCCAAATCATTGAATTCAGGTGTTCCAATCACTTCCATGGCCACAGGTGTATAAAATCAAGCACCTCGGCATGCAGACTGCTTCTACAAACATTTGTGAAAGAATGTGTCGCTCTCAGGAGCTCACAGAATTCAAGCGTGGTACCGTGATAGGTTGCCACCTGTGCAAGAAGTCCATTCGTGAAATTTCCTCACTACTAAATATTCCACGGTCAACTGTTAGTGGTATTATAACAAAGTGGAAGCGATTGGGAACAACAGCAACTCAGCCATGAAGTGGTAGGCCACGTAAAATCACAGAGCGGGGTCAGCACATGCTGAGGCACACAGTGCGCAGAAGTCGCCAACTTTCTGCAGAGTCAACAGCTACAGACCTCCAAACTTTGTGTGGCCTTTAATTTAGCTCAAGAACAGTGTGTAGAGAGCTTCATGGATTGGGTTTCTGTGGCCGAGCAGCTGCATCTAAACCTTACATCACCAAGTGCAATGCAAAGAGTCGGCTGCAGTGGTGTAAAGCACGCTGACACTGGACTCTGGAGCAGTGGAGACGTGTTCTCTGGAGTAACGAATCACGCTTCTCTGTCTGGCAATCTGATGGACGAGTCTGGGTTTGGTGGTTGCCAGGAGAACGGTACTTGCCTGACTGCATTGTGCCAAGTGTAAAGTTTGGTGGAGGGGGGATTATGGTGTGGGGGTGTTTTTTCAGGGGTTGGGCTTGGCCCCTCAGTTCCAGTGAAAGGAACTCTTAATGCTTCAGCAGACCAAGACATTTTGGACAATTTCATAAGACACTCCACTTTTGAAACACTACTGATGGACATGAAGCCGTGTGGAGGACGGATCACAGAGCCACACCCGCTCGTCCAGGCATTACATGACATGACCTCACACAAACAGAACAGAAACTCCTTTAACTGTTCTCGTCTCATAAACGTGTCAGAAATCCAAGTAGGGGAAGTATTGAAAAATGATAAAATTGGTGATGCCCCATTTTCCTTTTCGCCTCTCATGTGAAAAAGAAAAAAAGTTCCAATAAAATCAAACATGTTTAATAAGTCCTGGCTCATGACAATAATAAAGTTATTGACATCTCGCTCCGCACTCCCCTCCTTGACTTTAACACACACTTTTGGGTAACATGCCTGAACTACAGTGTAGTCAAGATGTAAATACAAACTCTATTGGACGACACATGATGAAGTGTGTGTGTGTGTTTCTCCATTAAACTCACACAGAGATCCATTGGGATGAAACTCCTTCTGGTTCTTGGTCGACTCCTGGTTCAGGCTCATGACTCTGCAGTGACTGGACCGAGCTGCAAAAGAGACCGAAACACAGTGAGGACTCACCGGGAGAGGACCAACACCTCGCCACGTCCTCCACACACACGTCCTCTGAGCCTCTGAGCCGAGGACCAACACCGACCGGCAGGCAGAGAGATTTGCATTTTGCCACGGCAACAGCCAAAGTGAAGGGGTGCAGCCCATTTGTTTGGGAGGGAAACACGGCCGGTGAGCAGTGAGAGTTCAGGAAAAACAGGACAAAAGGACTCATAATTCATTTATCTGACTCAAAGCATCATGGGAAACTCTGACCAGAACACAGTGAGCCAGAACATACATAAAGAACCGTCACACAGACTCTCTGACAGCTCGTTTACCATCAGATTCCAGTCAGTTTGATTCTGATTCACAGTCAGTTCAGTCACTTTAAGGGATCTTTAAAGGTTCTTCTAGGTGGGCCTCGTCCTTTGAGAGGTTCTAGTGGTCCTATTGGTAGTTCTTGTGGTAACGGAGGATGTTCTAGGGGTTATTTAGGTGGTTTTAGTGTTGTGTTTGGATGTTCTAGTGGTCATTGATGTTGTTCTACAGGTCTGTAATTGAAAAGGGTCTAGGAATCCTTTAGAAGGTTCTAGTGGGAATTAAGAGGGTCTAATGGTCATTGAGGCTGTTTTGGGGTCCTGTAGTCATGGAGGTTCTAATGGTCCTCTTGTTGGTTCTGGCAATTATTGAGAAAATTCTAGGGATTTTATAGGTGGTTCGAGTGGTCATTGAGGAGGTTCTATGAGTCCTGTAGGTGGTTCTAGTGGTCTTTTAGAAGGTTCTAGGGGTGACTGAAGGGGTCTAGCGGTCATTGAGGTGAAACTAAAGTGGTTCCAGTGGATACTGATGAGGTTCCACTTCTACTGTAAGAGGCTATAGTGTGATTAAGCACAGGGATGTTGTTTGTCATCTCTCTAAGAATACTAGTGGAACCTAAAGGAGGTTCTAGTCCTGTGGGTAGTCCTTGCAGTAATGGAGGATGTTTTAGGAACTGAAACAGCTGAAATAGGAAGCTGCAGTGACGTTCTGAAAAGGAAAAGTGTTTAAGTACATGATCAGGTAACTAAAGTCCAGGTGAACACCAGGTGAAGAAGAAAGAGCCCCTGTAAAGATGTACCACCTGAGTGGAACCCAGCAGAACAGATTCTTATTGGTTCTGATTAGTTTTAGTTGGTTTAGTCCAGTTTTTGACACCAGTGTGTGGACAGGGACGCTCCCACACCTACAGACTCTTACAGTCAGTACCTCCGTGTCTGTCCTCAGTCAGTATGTTGACCTGTGGGAGCTTTGAGACGAGACCCTGACACACCTGCCTGCTGTGTGTCAGCACAGACACACAGCAGGCTGCAGCTCTCCTCACACACAGCACACACCAGTCCAACCACAGCTGCAGCACATCTGGAAGAGCCAAGAGTCAAACGTCAATAAAGACAAAAACATGTGGAAGACAGTGCAGGAAATCCAGACCCCTCAGAGATCCAGGTGCAGTTTGACTCACTGTGGTGATTTACATACGTAGATTTATACAAATATCTGCAGGCAGAGCCACAGAGAGGAGGAGGAGGAAGAGGAGGAAGAGGAGGAGGAGGAAGGAGGAGGAGGAGGAGGAAGAGGAGGAGGAAGAGGAAGAGGAGGAGGAGGAGGAAGAGGAGGAAGAGGAGGAGGAGGAGCTCTTCGTCGACGCTTCAGGAATTAACACCCTTAATGTGAGTTTTTAATGAAAGTGAAAAGAATCACAGCAGGGCAGGAAATTTACTTCAGGATTAGAGTCAACACTTTATAAAGACCTTCTTTTAGTCCAAACAGGCTATAAAGACATTTAGACTGAAGTTTTCTGTCAAAAGCAAAGAATCACAGAGCAGCAACACAAAGAGCTCTGACTGGCCAGCAGTTCAATATAGGTCATTTTAAAGTACGTAATTATAAAGTTTCATGAAGGAAAAGGATGAAGATCATTGACAGACTGGGATTATTTATTGATTTTGCTTCGGCTCTTAAAACATTCAACCTCAAAAACTAAAAATCTGAAGTGGTCTGTCAATCAGAATGATAACTTCACTGTTCAGACTAAAGGTATGTCCAGGTTTCCCCGGTGTCTCACTGAGCTCCGAGTTTATTTCCTGCCCAGCTGACGGACAGAGAGACGCCTGCTGGTGCAGAGGAAACCTGGTCGGTCAGGTGAGTCTGCTACCTGTCACGTCCTGGTGTTTCTGCAGCATCAGCTGATGATAAAGCAGAGAGAGCAGAGACAGCACACAGGCTGTGGACCTGTTCCACACGGACACCAGAACACCTGCTGAGGAGAAGTTCATTCACACATCAGAGTCCGGTTCCTGCAGCTGTTAAACAATCAGCTGCCTGCTGTCAGAAGAATCACTTTATAACTCTAAAACACACTCAGCTGCTTTTTGGAGTCAGACACAACGAACAGAAGGGGGCGCTCCTCCCTCACCACACACTGTCTGTCACCTGAATCCAGGGTTCAGTCAGAAAAAATTATGTGACAGTTTAATTATTACCCCCAAAAAATCTAATCAAATATTAAAAATATTGAACCTTATACTAAAAACTGGACACAGCCACAGAAGAAGTTCCACCAATGTTCTCAAAACATGTTCACAGCAGATTAAATGTATTTTTGCACCATCAGGCCTCACATCTTAAATTCTGATTCTTCAGGATCAGGACGGGGCAATATATTGATATTTTAATCATGTCCTGATATGAAACTAGATGTTGTTGATTTTGGATATTGTTATATTGTGATATGGAATAAATGTTACCTTGTTCTATTTTTTTAAGGCTGCATTACAGTAAAATGACGTAATTTTCTGAACTCAAACTTTACCCACACATTAAAGATGATTATTTATCAATTATCTTTGTGTTTATTAGGGATGCTAAAAAATAGAAAATAACTTGCATTATGTGTCTTATTAATTATTACTGATTAATTGATTGTTATCATTTTCAACTAACAGTGAAGGAAAATTCACCAAATTTAATCCCTCGGGTGAATATTGTTAAATATCAAAATCAAAAAGTGATAATTTAAGAAACTTATTTTATCACTTTGGCCACTTCAACCCTTTGGAGCACAAAACATGTTTGTCACAACCTACACGATCAATAATTATTGATATCGACTGATATGAAACTTTTCCAGCTGTATCGCTCAGGCCTAGTCAGGATGTACTGATAATCATTTTATACTCAAAAACAAAATTAAAACACGTTGTTTCACCTCTGTTATCAGTCGGTGGTGTTAGTTTGAGATTTTAAAGGATTTTAACACGTTTTTAAATTGTTTGAAGTTGTGAATTCTGACACAGAGACAGTTTACAAATTTAAAAACAAAACATTTCAGAAATTACATTATTTTATATATTTATATTTCCGTGGTTGTTTTTTCTTCTGCTCCATGTGAGGAAAGTAGTTTTTAAACCATCAGTCACCTCAACAACTTAAAATTATTTCCTTGTTTCCTGATTTTGAGATATTAAATCCATTCATTCTCTCTGTCTGTCTCACCTGTGCGGGTCTTGCGGCTCCGCTCTCTGCAGTAGATGGTGGATGTTTCGGGGTCTTCGGGCTCGGAGGGTCGGGGCCCCGTCACAGAGGAGGTGGAGGTGTACTTGGAGGAGGCGCAGTGCGTGGCCTCCTTCCTGTCTGAGTGCAGCTCACAGTCTTTACAGTAAACCCTGCTGAGCGTCTGGACCGGGTGTCTGGGACAGCCGCCGTCTGGACCAATCAGAGTGCGGTCTGCCAGGACGGTGCTCTGATCCGCTATGATGGTGCTTTCTGTAACAGAGACACTTTGATTATTGATTAATCGTCAAATCATCAACCAAGAAAAACAGCAAACGTTCTGATTCAAGTTTGATCTCGTGTTTGTTTTCAAGTAAGAGTTTGGAAGTATTATCAGCAAAATATCCTTCAAATTTAAGACTTTAAGACCTTTATGAGACCAATTTAACATCTAGTTCACATCCATGATGAAAACAAAAAAAACAAATAATATGAATGTTGATGTTTTGTCGTTACAGCGTGATTAATACAAATTATTTTAACATTCTTACTGTGGACGGCCCTGAAAAAGATTCAGGTAACGAGGACTGATTGTATTAATGTCAGAAGAAAATGTGCAGGCGTAAAAATAACTTTTCTTTTTAAAAGCATCAGACACTTTGGTGTTCTGCCAAATTAGATTTCATTTAAAAAACAACAAACAGTCAGAGCGATGACAAGTGATATTTATATTCATATTTATATTTTAGAAGGTGGAGAGTGAACTGACCTTTGGGATCAATGTCTTGGTCCAAACCTGTAACACCAGAAGAAGAAGATCAACAGATGCACATTTATGTCCTGTGTTCTGCATTTCCCATGCCCCTCCAAAATAAGACACCTTCTCACTGTCAGGTTTTAGTTGAACTACTTTCTAATAAACAAAGAGTTCCAATGAAAACTGTTGACAAGGTGGAGAGAGGAAGACGTTTCATTTGTTTTGGTCTCAGAAACAAAAAGAAAAAGCAGAAACAGAAGAGCAGAGGTGGAAGAAGTCCTGCATTCAAAATCCTACTGAAGTAAAATTTTTTACTTTATGATTTTTTAAACCCAACTAACAGGCAATATTTCCAAAACTCTGCAGCTCACACCAAAGCTATCTACATGGAGGTTAAACAATGTTGTATTTTATGAGCTCATCGTGATTTTTATATAAAGTTTTAATCTGAAAAGTAACTAAAGCTGTCAGATAAATGCAGTGAAATAAAAAGGACAAGATTTCCCACTGAAATGTACTGGGTTTGAACTATGCTGAGCTGAGAAAATTAATCGAACAATCGATTCTAAAAATTAATCTGCAGCTAGAGTCATTTTTAAGAAAAAAACTCTCTGATTTAAATGTGAAGATTTTCTGGTTTCTGACGTCATCTCGAGGTCTGGGACACACTGATGGACATTTTTCACCATTTTCTGGACCAAATAACTAATCAATTAATCAAGAAAATGACTGACAGATTAATCAACAATGAAAATATTTATTAGTTGCAGCCCTAAACACAGTACTCGAGTAAATGTACTCAGTTACATTCTGTCTGCTGCTGGAGGAGGAATGAAACAAAAGTTGTACCCCAGAAGCTGTCGACCAGCGTGGTCTCCTGGACAGAGGAGTCGTCGAGCAGCGAGGAGAGCAGGGAGGCGTCGGAGGCGACGCTGTGGAGGCTGCTGTTCAGGAGCGACTGTTTACGAGGAGTGTTGAGGAGGAGCGACTCCGAGCAGGAGACGGAGAGATGCTGAGAACGACGAGACTTCAACGACCTGCAGGAGGGCAAAGAGGAGGAGGTGGAGAACTGAGGAGAAGGCGTCTCTGGTGGAACAGCAGTGAAGCAGCAGACCTTCACCTGATCACACTCACCTGCTGCTCCTCCAGCCGGCTCCTCCCACACTGAAGGAGGCGCTGCTGTGCGGCAGACTGCGGTCCAACAGGCCGTCATCGAGCCGCAGGCTGCGTCTGGACATGATGGACACGATCTGCTGCTCCTGCTCCAAGTCCGACACTAATGAGGAGTAGCTGGAGCTGAGGAGGAGGAGGAGGAAGAGGAGGAAGAGGAAGATGGAGTGAAGGGAAAGAGGAGAAGAGAAGTTATTTTCAGGCTTTTATTGTGAAAAGCACATTACGGAGTTGGAGTTCAGTGACTGTTTATCTCACTGCTGCCAAACTCCACTAACATTCAGCTTTAATTTGAACAGATGAACAGAAAGAGAAACACTGCAGCTGTAGAGTCATGTGATCTGATCAAAACAGATTCAGATTGGACCACTTCCAGCAACCAGGACCATGTTTCAGGTTTCCAGAAAGATTCAAATCAAAAAGACCTTTTTAAAAACAAGTTGGGCGGTCAGAAGCTCCCTGAAGTTTAGAATAAAAATGATTCTGACTGATCAATACATCAAACTGATCAATAAGTCAGGACAGAGGTCCACAGACAGCAGCAGCAGTGTGATTACAACACAGAGCTCTTCAAAACTAATCCCTGTAACCTTATCAGACACTTTGACCTACATACAGACACACACACACACACACACACACACACACACACACACACACACACACACACACACCTGACTAAAATCACAGAAGAAGCAGAAGATACACACAGGTCAGTCCAGCCCCAGCTCTGCAGGTCCACGTCCTCATCACAGGACATTCCAGGGAACAGAGGCACCACAGACAAACACATTAACACACACACACACACACACACACACACACACACACACACACACAGTGAACAGTGTGGCAGCAGCACAGTTCAAGTTCACCTTAAACCTGCTTAGACTGCAGCACACAGCACTTCCTGTTTGAGCTGTGGGCCAGTCAGCTGCTTAGACCCCGCCCACACACACCTAACAGAGAGACACACACACCTGCCCACTTTAAAAAATGACACATCAAGTGTAAATAAGAATGAAGTAAATTTAGAATCTAAAACTGAGTTAAATGAACAAATAAAACTGCAGCACCACTGAACAATAATGTAACTCTTGATGTACAGTTTATTTTAAGTTTATATATAAACGCATATTGTTTTTCTTTCCTCATTCTGTCTCTTTTCTCCCTGAATATTTGCGGTTGGGGTGTGAGGTGTTGTCTTCTTGTGGTCCAGAGAGGGTACGTAGCACACAGAGGTGGAACTCTCTGTTCATCAAAAAAAAAAAAAAGTCCACTTTTCAGTTCAGCAACAAGATCTTGTGACTTGGTGTTCCTGGGTAAATGGGAAATCTGCATTTTGAATGAGAAATGTCTGAACACAGAAACAGTCCATCAATCAATCAGAGAAATAATCGCCAACTGTTTTAATAATCGATTAATCAATCATTTTTCATGCAAAAAATAGCAGAAAAGCCTTTTTCAGCCTGTCAGATGAAGATTTCCTGCTTTAAACTGAATCTCTTTGGATTCTGGACTCACAAAAAAAAAATTGAGAAAGTGGACATTTTTCACTATTTTCTGACATTTAATCGACCAAACAATCCTGAAAATAATCCCCAGATGAATCAATAATGAAAACAGCTGCAGCTCTAGAAACAATCCCAGTGGAAATATTAAACATTATTATTACGGGCTGTTTTAAAAATCTCAGTATCTGCCTGCAGAAACACAGAAGTGACACGTGATGTGACATGATGACAGTTTGTCAGGTGGTTACCTGGGTGAGACAGGTGAGCTTCATGTGAGAGGACGACGACAGAAACAAAGAGGCAGGTGAGCAGGTGAACTCCTCACCTGGACGGAGCCGGAGGTGAAACTGAACTCGCTCTGTGAGCAGCATCAGTAAGCCTCTCTGGATTACCCAGCAGCCCTCACTCTGAGCCAATTATGGACTCTGCAGCACTGCCAGTTAAAAGCTGCAGCGACCCGTGTTGGCCAGCTGAGGGCGCCGTCAGAACCAGGAAGTTACCCGAACCTGAAGACGATATTCAGGATCGAACCCGCTCACTCCGGGGCAAATAAAAGGACATGTGGGGCAAGTAGTTCCAGCAACTTGACTGACTGGTTCAGTTGTAAAAAAAGGATTAAAATATTTTTAGAACTGATTAATTGTTGAAGTAATTTTTCATGCAAAAGTGGCAGAAGTTCACTCAAATATGGAAATTTTCTGCCTTTCTCCATTTTTTAATATCAACCTGAATCTTTTTGGGTTTTAGACTAAAACAGACATTTAAAGACGTCATCTTTGACAAAATGGGATTTTATTTTTTACTATTTTCTGACATTTTACAGATGCTGCAGCCTGTTTAAACATGACAATTAACTTTGTTGGTCTTTGATAACGGCTAATATATCAAATTTGCACAGGGGCAACTTAATATTTACTTTGGGCAAGTAGATTTCCATCTCACTGTCTAAGAACAGTTTTTAGACTACTGGATAGTCTAAAAACTGCAGGATTTGTCCCCATTTACATCATTTTGACTTGCAGAGCTGTAAAATAGTTGGCGATTCATAGTTGACAACTAATCAACTAATTGTTGCAGGGCTACAATGTCTTATTTTGTCCTTTTGTCCAAAACAAAAGTTTAAATCAACCTGAAAGTTAATTTAAGTCTTATATTAATGTCATCAGTGTTCCTTCTTCTCCTCCTGTATGTGTGTGTGTGTGTGTGTGTGTATGTGTGTGTGTGTGTATATGTGTGTGTGTGTGTGTGTGTGTGTGTGTGTGTGTGTGTGTGTGTGTGTGTGTAACTGTGAGGAGGTTTTTATGACTGTGTAGATAAATAAATAAAATATTATTTATGTTTAATATTTCTGGATGTGTGGGACTAAGATTAATTTACACAAAAAGAGATGTTATTTTTTATTCTAATGTAAATATGAACACATATAAAATGCAGACTTTAATAAATAAAACGCAGAGGACAGCTCACCCACGTGTTCTGAGTCCTTTAACTATCTTTACAGAAGCTTCTAGAAGGGAACCCCAGACCTGCGATAGTGATGATTTCATCACAAACCATGATCTTTGTCTGACTTTAACCAGGTATTTTCTGTCCCTACCCGAACTCATACCCTAACCACAGAGCTGTCACTTCATTAAACATTATTACTTTGAAAGTGTTCACAATATAAAACAACGCGAACAAATAACGCAAGAGTTTCGCAAATCAAGGGTTCCCTTCGCCGTTAAAGAGCCTGACTGCTTCTAGCCAATCCGCGTGGAGCTCAGAAAGATGACGTCCCAAAGGACCAATGAAATCCCGCGGTGGGCGGAGCCCCGCGAAAAACGAAGGGTCGATTTGCTAATGTTTGCTAACGTTATAGCTTCAGCTTTCACCGCGTCGACACAAAATAGAAACCACAGTAGAAACACGCAGAGACAAACGACTCACCTGCAGCAGAGTCCTCAACAAGATGGCGGCTCGTCCACAGCACAGTTACTGGATTCTGACCTGTTAATTAAATTTAATTAAAAACGACGCGTGTTACTCACAGCTGTTCAATAAGAAACATCCTCTGAATGTCGACTGACGAACAACACAGAGATTTAACGGCTGACGTTAATCTGACCGCAGCTGTGCGGGTTTTAATACAGGCAGCGGTGAATTATCGCCCCCATGTGGCCGGAGTATAAATAACAGCAGCGGCTGCACAAAGATCGTATATTTAGCTTAAGATAGTTCACATCCTTTTCTTTACGTACGAGATAAAAAATCGAAATATGAAATTAAAAAGTCAGTTGTGATTTTTAAAAAAAAGTGGAAATAATGGCATATAAATCATTATTATGAAAAAATGATGTCGAAATCATTAAAGTAAAAATCAATTGTAAGATTCGAGAAGTTGAAATTATGTGATAAACGTTGAAATTATGGTATAAAAAGTCAGAATTATTATTATGACTATTAACATGACTTACAATGGGGATATTTTTTATGTCTTACTGGTGGAAATGGACTTCTATACATTTAGACTTTTTTAGACGTTTCAGCATTTTCATTGAGTATTAATGTCAGCATTATGTGTTTATTTATTCATTTATTTAAGAGTCAAAATTGAATGAAAAACTGTTTTCCAGTTATTCATAAACAATCGGCAAGTTGACCTATGTGTGTCTAAATAAGAACTTCTACACAACCTGTTCATCCAAGGTTGATGCTGTATTCAAGATATTATTTCTAATTAATTAATTCATGATTTATTTATTTGTTAATTCAATTCAAATATTTCTCATGTAAGCCTACACATGCTTTAAGAACTAGGATCAGGGGGATACACAAAAGACAAAGAGACAGAGACAAATAGACACCGGATTGTAATAATATTAAAATCTGCATACATTTTTTTTTCTAAATTATATTCTTCTACCCTGTTACACTTAAAAGTTCCTTTGAAATTTATATTTTCCATGAGTTTAAAAGCTTTCATTCTGGAAAGAATCTCACTATGAAATACACAGAACTAAACAACAACAACAACAACAACAACAACAACATCAACAACAACAACATCCATAAACAACAACAACAACAACACAACAGCAACAGCAACATCAACATCAACATTAACAACAACAACATCCATAAAAACAACAACAACAACAACAACAACAACAACAGCAACATCAACAACAACAACAACAACAACAGCAACAAAACTAAAATTAAACACTAAACTTTCACTTTACTCTACTTGGATTAGTGTATAAAATATTCAATAGTAAGAATTAACCAGAAAGTCATTACTCATAAAAACTCACACCTTAAAAATCAAATAAACCAGCAAACAATATCGAAAACATCTTAACGATGTAGACATCAGCACGACAACCCAGCTAACAAACAACAACAACACAACACAAAACACAACACACAACAAAGCAACAACAACAACAACAACAACAACAACACGCAACAACAACAACAACACAACAACAACACAAAACAGCAACACACACACAACACAACAACAACAAACAAACAACAAAACAACACAAACACAAACAACAACAACAACAAAAAAACACAACCAACACAAACAACAACAGCAACACCAACACAACAAAACACAACAACAACAACAAACAACAGAACAAACAACAACAAACAACAACAACACAAAAAACAGCACAACAACAACAACACAACAACACAACAACACAACGCAACAACACAACAACAAAACAACAGCACACACAACAACAGCAAAACAACAACAACAAAACAACACAACAAACACACACAACAACAACAGCAACAAAACACAACGCAACAAAACTAAAATTAAACACTAAACTTTCACTTTACTCTCTTGGATTAGGTATAAAATTCAATATAAATTAACAGAAGTCATTTTAACTCGATAAATCTACTTTAAAATATAATGTAAAGTGGGCGCGAGCGAAGACGGAAGGTCGGAGGTGAAACATCTTGTGAACCGGATGTAGAATCATCCAGCACGAGGTCAACCCAGCTATCAACAACGTGCACGCGTCATCCATGTGTTTTACGGAGTTTCAGAGAGCAGGTTTGACTTCATCTTTTTATTTTATTCTTTTCGTTGATACCTGAACGTTGTGACGGTGATCACGTGTGTTTAACGTGTCTTTCTGTAGTTTTTGTCGCGGAACGTTTCGTTTCGTCTCATAAATGAGAAGTCGGCACGTTAGCATAAAGAGCTAACATTTCTGTTGAAACTAATCCACTTAACTTAACATGAACTAAGTGTGTCTGAAAATACAGTAAAAGAAGACTGTGTCTGGCCTCAGCTGTTATAGAGAAGACTTTAAATAATGTCTCTGCCAAACTCCATTTAAAAAAATGGAGTTTTAATTTGTTATTGTGTATTAGAAAGGGTAGACTCTTCACAGAAGTGGAATAAAGACTTTTTCTCAATCAAAATGATTCACTTTTCAATTCGGCACCCGTATTTCTGACATCACACATCTTAATATACGACTTTTATGTTGTTTTAGCAAAACATGAGCGCTCGACTAGCAGTACCTGTAAATACAGAATAATAAGACTATTCTCTCGCTGTACACCAAGCCAGGCTATTAACAGGATGATTTTCTGGTCTGGAATGAGTTTATACACCAAACTCCTTTGATAAAACTGCAGTTTTAATGTTTTCTTGCTTATCAGAAAGGCTGCAGCTCTTCACAGAAAGCGAGTTAAGACTTCTTCTTAATCTAAAAGATCCATTTTTAAGTTCGGCAACAACATCTTTGATGATCACACCGGTACAAACCGTTATATGACACAAATATGTTTCTGTAGTCAAACATTAGTGCTTATCTAGTTTAGTGTGCGGGTTCTCAGGCTGCAGGCAGCCTGGAATGAATTTACCTGCCAAACTGCAGTTATAATGTTTAATTGTTTACCAGAAACGTTGCGCTGTACTCAGAAGTTGAGTTAAGACTTTTTCTTAATCTGATGAGCAGACAGCTCAGGTGAAGTTGTGTTATGTGTCGCAGCAGCCTTTGTTTCAGACCTGACAGGGACGCATTGAAGCAGACTGATGCCTTCAGGGTGATGCTGTGTTCAGGCTCAGCTAACAGGAAACACATTGTGAGTGTGTGATGTTTGTGTGTCTGTCAGATTAAGAAACAGTCACCATGACGTCGTTGGCCCACCAGCTGAAGAGGCTGGCGCTGCCTCAGAGCGACCCCAACCTGCTGACGCGCAGAGAGGTCGCCTCGCTGCTCTTCGACCCCAAAGATGCTGCCACCATGGACAGAAGCACCTTCTACGCCCTCGGTGAGTTCCGCCCACAGGCTCCAAAATCACCACCACGTGTTCGACGTACCTTTTCTCTTTACTGCACGATGAATTCCTCTCTTTAAAAAAAATAAAAACTCTGAGATAAAAAGTCAAAATATTGTGATAAAAATGTGAAATTATGAGGAAAATATTAATGTCCTCTGTTCTGACTTCCCCCTCTGTCTTCTGTCCTCCAGGCTGCACCGGGCTGGAGGAGCTACTGGGAATCGAACCGGCCTTCCAGGAGTTCCAGGAAACCCTGTTCAGCGGGGCCTCTCTGACGCTGGAGCGGAGCGTCCAGTCCAAGGAGGTCAACGAGAAGCTGGACGCCGGCATCTCGCTCTTCCTCACCCGCCTCTGCCCATACTTCCTCCTCAAACCGGCTCACAAGTGCATCGAGTGGCTGGTTCACCGGTACAAAACTGTCTGCAAACCAACCAAACTCCAGTCAAAAAATCACTAATTTAACCTCACAGAACACAGGAGTTGTTGGTCTACAGCTGCCTCCATCTGTTAGTTAGTTTACCTTTAAATGTGAATCCAGACTGACCCTGCTACTGAATCCTGCCTTTGATGTTGATTATTGGAATTTAAAGCTCATTTCAATCACATTTTCATTTAAACTTGAAATTACCTCAACTAATCATGGATGACGTAGATGTGAACTACGGTGCAGGTCGATACGGAAACAAAAATATTATTTTAAATTACATCTCAGTGGCCTCATAGTTAAAGTATTTTCATTTGAAATTTTGTAGCCACTGCAGGTCTGTGTCACTGCTGCCAAACTCCTTTCACATTTTGCTCAATTTAACCGTTTTAAACATCTGCGGCCTCTAAAAAGATTATTAATGATTTTGTACGACTCATAAACAGACACTGACTCATTCAGAGAAAATTCTGCATTAATTTGAACTCTAATTGATGTGAAACAGACAAATAAAACAGTTATTCTCTGCTGCGTTCATGTCAACTTCACATGTGTCTTTAATCTCTGATGACACATCATGGTCATTTTATGATTTATTTCAGTAAATGAGTTTTCTCCTTGGAATTTATTTATTTCACATTTTCCCTCTAAGTTGACCAGTAGAGGGAGCTGGAGTACCACCAGCAGCACTAGAACCATAGTTTGAGAATCTGAGATTTACATGATGTCATCATTATTAACATGATATCAAAATATCACAGTTACACTGAGACTCTAAAGTGTAAAACAAGAAGGAAAAGAACATGAACGTGAAGTCGTCGTGGTAACAGTTACTGTGGCAGCTCCTCCATGACTGATGAGGGTCTGCACTGTAGGGAGGTTCTGTGTGTGTTCCTGCGTTCTCAGACGGAACATTAGATGACATCTCATGTTGTTCTTCAGGTTCCACATCCAGCTCTACAACCCCGACAGCCTGCTGGCGTGCGCGCTGCCGTATCACGACACCAACGTGTTCGTCAGAGTCCTGCAGCTCCTCAAGATCAAAGACGCCACAAACCGCTGGAACTGGCTGCAGTGTCTGCAGGTGTGACCCTGAACGCATCACGGCTGCGCACACACACACACACACACACACACACACACTCAGGTTCTCAGCTGAGTTCCTACACCATGTGGAAAAATATGTTTGGATCTCAATTTTAGTAATTCTCAGGATGTGTCAGGTGACGTTGTGTTGTTGTTGTTTGTTCAGAAACACCGGCGTGCCGCTGTCCAGAGGAGCTCTGATCGCTCACTGCTACACTGACCTGAGCTTCATGGACTTCATCTGCACCATGGTGACCACATCCATCCAGGTAACACACACAGACACACCTGGATCATCTTCTTACCTGTTACTGCAGAGAGTGAGGACACACGTCTTTAAAGGGACAGTTCACCCCAAAATCAAAATTAGAGATGCACCGATCAATCGGCCGCTGATTAAAAAAGCCGGTTTTATATCCAACCGGCCCCAACCGGTGACCGGCCGGTCACTGTCGTAATTTCCGGTTTTCGGCCAATCAAATTGACCCGCATGCGCGGTGCGTAGCAGCTCAACGCGCCCAGAGCAAAACAGCTAAAAACTAGCAAGACTCAGGAAGAAAACATGTCGCTGATTTGGACTTATTTCACTGTGTGCCAGGACGACCCAAAACACGCTGTTTGTAATGCTTGCAAGTCAAAAGTAAGCTGTGGAGGATCATATATAAGCAAAATGTTGTCTGGGAGAGGGGTACTTGTATTAAATTTGGGAAAGGGTACTCAAGCCAAACAAATATGGTGTCTATTATATGATTATAATTATTTCTTAGATAGAAAATCGGTATCGGAAAAAAACGGTTTTGGCAGGTCAGACCTCCTTTAAAACCGGAAATCGGTATCGGCCAAGAATTTTGCAATCGGTGCATCTCTAATCAAAATGATATATTTGTCCTCTTGCCTGTGGTGATATTTATCCATCTGTAATGTTTTGTTTCTTCTTCTTCATCTCCTCCTCCTCCTCCTCCTCAGGCGTATTCAGGACACTCAGGAAGTTGCTCCCAGCTCAGAGTGATCTTCTCCTTCTACGCCTCCACCATCGTCCCGGCTCTGGACGCTGTGGACAAAGTGTCTGACTCCATCATCTCCAAACTTCTGCCATACGTTCAGAAGGTAACAGACTCCACATCATTCAGAGTTTTTGTTTTTATTACATCCAATCCAACTTTTTTCAAGAAAAACTCAGGCAATTTCTTATTCCGACTCTGTCTATAAATATTACAACTTTTAAAAAATAAAGACATTATTCGGACAAAGTTTGTCTCCTGGTGTTTAAACATGGATTGGCTCCTGCTGTCAGATGAAGACGGCGTTTTGTAAAAAGACGAGTTTAAAGAATGATTCTGACATCAGCAGCTGTATCGACACTAATATCTGATCTGATGACATCGTCCCATCGTCCCTGCAGGGTCTCAAGTCACCGCTGACCGACTACAAAGCCGCCACCTACATGATCGTGTGCCAGCTGGTGGTGAAGGTGGTGATGGAGGCGAGTCTGGTCGACACGCTCGCCGTCCACATCAGCAAGTCTCTGCTCAGAGAACCCGTCTTAGCCAAGGAGGGGGTGGGCTGCCTGATCGTGCTGCTGCAGAACCAGAAGGAAGCCGCCGCCGGGCCCAGGTAGGACCAACGGACACGCCCACTGCAGGTGTAAACCCCGCCCACTTAGGGGTGGGGTTAGATAGCAGGTCTGAATCCTACCTCATATGGCGTACTGTCCCTTTAAGGAGTCCGGGCACTTTAGCAGCTTGTAACCAGATCCAAAACAGAACCCGTCATCAGAACCGTGTTCCGTCCTCTCAGCTGACTGTCTGTGTTCTTCTTCAGAGCTTTCAGCCGGCTGAGCTCGATGCCGGCGCTTGTTCCGACGCTGCAGGTCATGGCGGCGGCTCATGATGTCAGTCCTCTGCTGCGTTACCTGCTGCCTCACCTGATCCACGCCGCGTTCACCTGCAGCTCAGGTGAGAACTGGAACCTCTGGATGTTCTGTAACAGGAGGGGGGAGGAATCGTTTTCATCTTAACCCACCTGTTGTTTTGTGTCTCAGGTGAGACGGACGAGCTCAGAGTGTTGGAGTCCATCCTGCAGTCCGTCCCTCTGAACAAAGACCTGGACCGGACCGTGGCTCGGTAAACACATCTCATCCTCCGACTACGACAACATTTCACTTTGTCTCTGTCATGTTGAAAAGTGATTTTCTGACTCTGCTTTTCTAAAGTTGCTTCTTCATTTTACTGCTGCAATAGATTTTTAAATTTAGACTCGGTTTAACCACCAAAGACTAATTTAATCTGAGATCAGTTGCAGTCAGAGTTTTGTAAAACTAGGTTTGAAATGATTTAATCCAGGTTTAAGATTAAGCTGAGTTCTAGTTCTAGTTGTTTTTGTCAGCAAGATAAAAAGAAAAAACAACTTTATTCTGTTTTCTAGTAAGTTTGTGAGCTGGATTCAGTCTCTAAACTTTCTTCAGTGAATTTGATTATTTTGCTCAGTCAGTCTCAAACAGGAAGCCAAGTTAAAAATGTAATCTTCAGAGTAAAAACTAAACAGAGGTTTAAGTTGAATCGTACTTTATTTTAAACTCGTTTTAAACTCAATTTAAAGTTAAACCAGGATTTAATCTGGTTTGAACCCTTGTCGGTGCAGCTCAGCCTCTGTTTGCAGAACCACGAACATCTTGTCAGCAGATTTCACTAAAACATGTTGTCCCTGCAGTCTGCTGTTGGACGAGTATCTGAGTCAGACTGACGTGTCTGCTGAGGACATGTCCGCCCTCGACCGGCGCCTGCTGCCTCTGATTCGTCTGTTCGAGTCCAGGTGAGTCTGACTGCCGCTGCTGTGTGAAGAAACATTAAACTGCAGGACGATCGGATGGTGTTAGCGTCAGCCGCGTGTCTGTCCTCCATCAGGTACTGTGGAGCTCTGGACGGCGTCCTCGCAGGTCATGTGACCGACATCAGCAGACCCGAGCAGAAACATCTCTTCCATCAGTTCCTGTCTTTGTCCATGAGCAGCGGAAAATACCAGGTACACACCACCATGTCCTCACTGTCCCACTGTGTTAGGACTGAATAAACCTCTCCGCTTCAAAACAACACGAGGAAGAGGACAGAGACACATGTCTCCTGAGTGGAGAGCTGAGTGTCGTCTTCAGTGTTTGACAAATATTATCTAAATAACTGATCACAAACAGATGAAGGACAGTGTTGATTGGACAGTTAGGGGACATCCTCATTAGACGGACGACTTCTGAAAACAGCTGACAGACACGTGATGATTATACAGAATTAACAAGTTCACTCAGGGCTACATTTTCATATGCTGCACAGCGGGGTGACGAAACAGAAGAAACAAGATGGAAACTGTAACAAGACTTAAATGTAACAAGACAAAAAAGATGTAACGATGAAAATGACGTAAAAGACATAAGAAGATGAAAACAGTGTAACAAGACATGAACAACGTAACAACGTGTGAATTTTTTCCTCGTCTGTAAACAGTTTGTTGTGTCTTTGTGTTTCTGTTGCAGATTTTGGGCGACTCGGACACGTCGCTGCTCCTCAGTCTCCAACACCCGCAGCCTTCAGTCAGAGTCTCGGCTGTGGAGCACCTGATGGGCCTCATCACCTGTGAACAGGTACGGCAGGATTCTTCTTCTCCTGATTTCAGACTCAGGAACTTCTTCTTCTTCTCTTCTCTTGTCTTCGTCTTTGTCTTTGTCTTGTCTTTGTCTTTCGTCTTCATCTTTTTCTCTTGTCTTGTTCTTGTCTTCTTGTCTTCTCCTCTTCTCCCCATCTCTTCTTCTTCTTCTCCTCTTTTCTTCCTTCTCCTTTGTCCTTCGTTTTCTTCGTCTCTTCTTCTCCTTTCTCCTTCTCCTTTGTCTTCTCGCTTTTCTTTGTCTTCTTCGTGTCATCTCCTTCCTTCTTCTCCTTCTTCACCTTCTTCTCTTCTTCTTTTCTCTCTTCTTCTTCTCTTCTTCATCTTCATTCTCCATCTCCTTCTTCTCCTCCTCTTCTCATCTTCTCCTTCCTTCTTCTCCTTCTTCTTCCTTCTTCTTCCCTTCTCTCTTCTTCTTCTTCTCCTTTGTCTTCTTCTTCTCCTTCTTCTTCTTTGTCTTCTTCGTTTTCTTCTTCTCCTTCTTCTCCTTCTTCACCTTCTTCTCCTTCTTCTTCTTCTTCTTCTTCTCCTCACCGTCTCATTTTCGTCTCCGCAGCAGCAGAATTTGGACAAAGACTTCCTGAAAGATGCCGTCATGGACCGTCTGAAGGACGACGTGTCGGAGGTCGTGGCCGCCGCTCTCAAAGTCCTGGAGGTCAGTGAGGTCACAGGTGGATGGTTTTAAAGCTGTAGCGCCCCCCGCAGGCCGCCCAGCATGGATGTTTTTAAATGCGCTGCTGACTGTGGGTCCGTTTCAGGTGTTGTTGGACGTTTTGGACTCTGAGGACACTGTGTCATGTTTGCTGTCTCTGCTGCACAGAGTGGATCTGATGGTGGCTGAGAACTGGTCAGTGAACTACACGCACAATCGTGTCAGTTGAAAAAATGTCACGTTTGGACTTATTTTTCAACTAGTGATCAATCTGGCGATAATTTTTCCACTAACTGATCAGTTGTTTGGTCCATAAAATGTGATATCAAAAAACTAAATATATTAAATAAATAAATAAATATAATATAATAATAAAGTTAAATAAAGTCCCATCTTATTGTAAATGATGCCTTCAGGTGCCATCAGTAACTCTGAGCTCTGTCTCGTCTCCTCCAGGCTTCCAGTACTGACGGAGACGGTGCGTTTACTGTCTGACCCCCAGCTGGGAAAGGAGGACGTCGGGCTGGTGCAGAGGACGGGCTGGAGGCTGCTTCCCTTCCTGGTGATCACCTCCGCCCAGCCCCGCCTCGCCGCCTGCGTCGCCCGCTGCTCCATCGTCGCCCAGCACCCGCTCACCCAGAACTGGGCTCAAGGTGACGGACTGAAAGGAGGATTCTCGCTCAGCAGAACAAGTCAAGATGATGTAAAGATGTAAAATATCACCTGAAAGAACCTGAGAGTTTTCCGTCTGTCCTCACAGAGCTGGACGAGGTGATGAAGCGCAGCTCTGAACCCGACTTCGTAGGTTTGGCCAACCAGCGTCTCGTCTCCACGCTGACCAAGAACCTGGCGAACATGGAGCACTACTGCAGACGGGACGCTGTGAGTTTTTATCTCAGACATCTGATGATCAGACGTCACTTTTCTCTCAGATCCTTGTTGTTAAACCAGAAACAGACACGTCTCACTCTCATTGCACTTATTGTGTATTTAAGTCCTGTTTGTTGTTGTTTTAAATCATTTTTGTCTTGTTACGTAGTTTTTTTCCTCGTTATATCTCTTACGTCTTGTTACATCGTCTTCTTTGTTTTTGCTTTGTTACGTCTTTTGTGTCTTTTTTTTATTGTAACGTCTTTTTTGTCTCATCCCGTCTGTCCTGTGTGACATACTCTGATGGATCGTCTTTTCTGTGTGTTATTGTTTCGTCCGTTCACCTTAAAGTCATTCAATTAAAGTAACGAGCCTGTTTAGAAAATGTGAGGCGGTAAAGATACCTGAAAACTCTACTGAAGGACAATAATTAAGTATTTGTACTCAGTTACTTCCCTCCTCTGGTTACTTTTGTAAGTTTTGTGTGTCTGTGTGTGTGTGTCAGCTGGAGCAGCTGGCTCTGTCAGTGGAGCAGCAGCGAGGCTCCGGTCTCAGAGCGACAGCGTCCTTCCTGGTTCTGACCCGGACGCTGCTGCTCGGCCTTGGTGAGCTGAGCGACACCCAGCACCTGCTGACTGCTCAGAGGGTCTACACGCTGCTGGAGCGCCCCCTGCTGGAGGTCATCAGGGATGACACGGCGCAGGTCAGACCACATCCTGTAAACCATATAAGTCCTATCGTCAGAAAATGAACCAATCAGATTTCTGTCTGAACAGGAAGTTGTGTGTTTTTTCTGTGTTTGAACAGGAAGTGGAGCATCCCGTCTGCGTCCCCTCGTCCTTCTCTGAAGCCCTGTCTCTGTACCTGAGCAGGTGTGAGCAGCAGTCAGGTGATCGGCTGCACGCGGAGTTCAGCTTCGTCCTGATGACGCTGCTCAGAGACTTTATCTCCGCCCTCAGATGTGACGACGCCTCCTTCAAAGGTAACCACCCTCCCCTCCTGGACGTGTGGCGGCTGCTGCGCCTGATTGGCTGCTCGTCATCATGTGGTGTGTTTGTCTCACAGGTGAGTTGTGGTGGAACCCGGAGAAGCTGGACACAAACACCTGCTGCTACCTGAGCCTCACCTGCCGCCTCTTCAGCGTCATCATGGGCGGTGCCGCCGAGGGGCCGGCGGCCAGCAGCTTCAGAGACCTGATGAAACTGCTCATCCAGGTATGAGGTCACTTCCTGTCCTTCCTTCCTTGGCAGGCTATCACTTTCCCTCTGTTTCCAGTCTTTATGCTAAGCTAACATCTGACTCATTTAACAACATGAAACCATCATTTCTGTCTCTCCGTCTCCTAAAGGTCCACCTGCCCGAGCCAGTGACGCTCTTCAGGTTCCTGTGCCTTCTCTGGGGATACAGCGGTAACCATGGAGACCAGCTGGACGTGAAGGTCGGCGCCGTCCTGCAGACTCAGGCTCTGTACATGGGCAGAGCTCTGCTGAGCGCTCAGCCGGCCACCACGCTTGAGAAACTGGCGGCTGCCACCTCGCCAGGTAAGAAACGGAAATCCTCCTGAGAGGGACGTCTGGATTCTGTCTCCGTCTGTCTGTCCAGCACTGAAATGTCTCAACAACTGCTGGATGTCTGAATTTATGATGTCTGTCTCTCAGTGTTTCCGTCCCTGCTCTGCTGTCTCACCTCTCCGGTTCGGGAGGTGCGGAGGGCGGCCCTCGGCGCTCTGCAGAGCCTATCAGGAGCCAGCGCTTCTCCCCTCCAGCCAATCACAGAGAAGCTCCTGAAGACCCAGGAGGAGATCATCGCCGACCCGTCATACCTGAGCCAGGTGAGTCTCACTGACATCATATTTACAGCAAACAGGTTTGACTTTTACAACAAGACAAATCTGATTAATCTGCAAACTTTACAGATTTAATTTGTGCTGAAACTCTGATTTATATTTTTATCTTCTAAGTTTGACTTCTTATCTGGTGATCATTGTTCTCCTGCAGGCTCTGTCTGCGCTCCATGACGAGTGTGTGTCTGGTAAAGTGAATCCTCAGCAGAAGAAGCTTCAGTCGGCGATGCAGCAGCTGCTGCAGAGCGTTCAGATGCCGTGCTGTCCGTCGTACAGCGCCGCCGGCCTGCTGCGAGCGCTGAGCCACGTCAACGGACAGGTGAGAGCGGGAACTCACCTGCACGTCCCATCAGAAAAAAATCAAACCCTGAATAACGTGTTTTCTCCCCCTCCTCCATTTCTCAGTCCGTCCTGTCCGTCCTGCTTCCTGTTCTGGATCGCCTCCTGGAGCAGAGCGGGCCGGACGCTCCCACCTCGCTGCGGGCCGAGGCCCAGCTGATGCTGCTCGTCCTGGGGAAGTACAACGAGGCGTCGGCCCCCCTGCTGGCCGAGGACCAGAACTGTCTGGATCTGTTCATCAGAGCTCTGAGGACGTCGAGCCAGCAGCACCCCGACATCCCCAGCTGTCAGATCTCTGCACTCGAACAGGTCAGCCTAACCTGGACCTGGGCTTAAAACCAGGAGTAAAACCAGGGCTAAAAGCAGGTATAAAGTGTGATTAGGCCAGAGAAAAATCTTTGTTAAACCAGGTTTAAAGTCTGTGTAGAAACCAGGGTTAAGCACACAGATGAAACTAGGCTTAAAGTTTATTTTAACACCAGAATAGACAGACATAAAACCAAGTTTAGTCCTGAAACCAGGCTTTAAGCAGTGATGACAGCAGAGAGGAAGCTGAGGGCTCTGCTGTGTGTCTGTAGCTCTGCGGTTGTCTGTCACTGACGTGTCTGTCTGTCGTCTCTCCACAGATCACGAAGCCATTCTTCGCAGCCGTCGGAGACGAGAAGGTGCAGCAGAAGCTGCTGTCGGTGATGTTCGACCTGCTGGTGGAGAGCAGGAGCCCCCTGGTGGCCAACACCATCAGCAGCGTCTTCAAAGGGGTGAGACAGACAGGTTTAATCTGAGGTTAAGAAACCCGAGTTAAAGCTCAGCTTAAACCAGGATTAAAGTCTAGAAGCAGCGTTTCATTGCGTTTCCATGATTCACCTCCTCTGGAGCCGAAGTGTGTCTGACCCGCCTCAGAGCGGGCGGGTGGGCAGGTGGGAGGGAACAAACGTCTCATCGACCTCGGCAGAGTCAGAATTTAGACTTTTTCTCTCAGAAATTTGACTTGATGTCATCATTTAAATTTTTTCTCATTATTATGACCTTAACTGGTAATTTTAACTTTTTATCATAATTATGATCTTTATCTCATAATTGTTCCTTAAGCTCAACTTTATTTCTTTTTCTCATCATTTAAACTTTTTATCATCATTTCCATTTTAAAAGCAGTCGTGTTTAGTTACTTCTGATAAATCCAACAGTCCCTGGTTTTGCTGCTTCATAGTAAAAGCTTTTAAATAACAAAGTAACAGGTTAAGAAGAAGAATTTATCAGAAGTTAAATATTTAGTCACAGTTTTACAGAAACTCAACTGGTTAAAGACGTGTTCATGCTGCTGTGCTGGGCTGACACACCGAGTCAAACTGAGTCATGTGACGTCAGTCCTCAAAGGTTTTTTTTTCTTCTGTTTGACAGATCGCAGTCGACGGTCAGCTGGTGGCCAATGAGCTCGCTCCACCACAGAAACCCAAAAGTGAGCGTGACGGTGCAGCAGAGCCGCAGGAGCAGAATGAGTCAGAGGTGAGACTGTCTCACTGTTTCAAATCCAACAACTCCTGCGGCCGGGAGGGGGAAGTAACTAAGTACTTTTACTCAGGTACAACTAAGAGGTTCATGATGAGAGAGCTGAGAAATGTTTCCGTTGTTCTGTCCCTGCTCAGGAAACCTCAGGAGAGCGGCGATGTGGATCCAGAAGGGGGCGCTGTGTCGTGGCAGAGAGTCACTCTGATCCTGGAGCTGCTGCAGCACAAGAAGAAGCTGAAGAGAGCCCAGATGTTGGTGCCTGTCCTCTTCTCTCTGCTCGCCAGGTAACATCTGGTTCTTCAGCTCACAGTGAGCAGCTGCAGAGAAAAGTTAAAGTCAGGAGGGAAATTAAAAGATCAGCTCTTCCTTCACATCACTCACATGAACAAACAAGTTTTAAACCAGGTTTAAACTGTGGTTGGACCAGGGAAGATCTGTGTTAAACCAGGCTTAAAATCCGTGAAGAAACCAGATATAAAAACAGGGTTAAACTTAGTTTAAAACCAGGATCAAAAGGCATAAAAGTGAGTCTGAAGAGTTAAAAACCTGGGTTAAAATGAGGGGTGAGAACAGGCTTAAAATGAACAATCTGTGTTAAACCCGGCTTTAAGGTAAGTATAAACATCGGTTAGACAAGGGTAAAACCTGTTTAAAACCAGGCTTAAATTCTGTGAAGAAACCAGGCTTAACCTCACAGATTAAACTAGGCTTAAAGTTTATCTGAATACCTGATAAACAAAGGCCGAGTTTAGTCCTGACCCCAGGCCTAAAAACAGTGATGACAGCAGAGAGGAAGCTGAAGGCTGGACAGGAAGTCGTTAAAGTGACTATTAACAGGAAGTTAATGCTGTAATTTAAAGTTTCTTCACCGACTGACGGTACCGAGGAGGGTCTGGTGAATGTTTGTTGCTGTGTGTGTCATCAGGAGTCTGGAGCCCGGATCAGCTGATCACACCAACATGGAGTACACCAAACAGCTGCTGCTCAGCTGTCTGCTCAACGTGTGTCACAAGCTGTGTCCTGAAGGAGGCGCCGTGGCTGCAGGTGGGTCCCTCCACCTCCGAGAAGACGCTCAGTGTGCAGCCATGTTCCTTCATCAACACTCATACTGATTTTTCTCCCTCCAGACGTCCTGGATGAAGAGAAGTTCAGCGTGGAGTTGGTGGTTCAGTGTATCAGAGCGTCCGACATGCCGCAGACGCACCATCACGCTCTGCTGCTGCTGGGCGCCGCCGCCGCCATCTTCCCTGTGAGTGGAAAACACGAATCGTTCCTTTCATTATCGATTAATCTGTCCATCATTTCCTCCACTTATTGATTAGTTATTTGGTTCATAAAATGTCAGAAAATAATGAAAAATTAATCTTGTCACAATCTTGTCCGTGGACGCTCCACCTGTTTTCACGTTTGGTTTATTTTTCAACTAGAGATCAACCTGGCGATCATTTTTCCACTAATCATTTTCCAATAATTGTTCATTTTAAGAGGCATCTAATGTTCTGTTTTGTATGTTTACTCTTAAATAAAGCAAAAGTATTTCTAAATTTCTGATTATTTGATGGAATGATCAGCTGGACTTTTAGAGTTTCAGGATGTATTACAGAGCTCTGTTGCACAATTAAAAATAATCTCAGCTTATTAAGTCCAAGTTTTGCTAGCTGGGTAAACCATTTTGTAAAAGTTGTGTGTGTGTTTCTGACTCGTCGCGTCTCCTCTTTTGTCCTCCAGGAAAAAGTTCTGCACAACATCATGCCCATCTTCACCTTCATGGGAGCCAACATCATGCGCCTGGACGACGCCTACAGCTTCAGAGTCATCGACAAGACGGTGCAGATGGTCATACCTGCTCTGATCCAGGTGAGTTTGACCCAAAACATCATCAGACACGTCGACAAGGGAGGAAAAAATTCAAAAAATATCGTTTATAAATTATGATGATATCCAAAATAATTTAAGAGACACTTTCTTCCACTTTATTACAGCTTGAGAGACAAAATAAGTCAAGAATCAGAAATATACGTCATAAAATTGAATGTGTCTTCTGTGTCCTCAGGCCCACCGCCTCTCTGACGGCAGCTCTTCGACTCAAGTGGTTGCCGTGGTGACGAGGATCATGCACGTGTTTGCCGACGCCCTGCCTCACGTGCCCGATCACCGGCGGCTGCCCGTCCTCGCTCAGCTGGTGACCACGCTGGGCCCCGACCGCTTCCTCTGGGTCCTAATGCTCCTCCTGTTCAAGCTGCATGCCACGCAGACGGCGAGCTCCGCAAGCGAGAAGGCAAGACGGGACATTTGTCGACTCGTATGAGCAGCGTCAGGGTTTTTAGTTTGATTTGATTGGTCAGTGCAGTAAGTGAGAGCAGGATTCCTGTCAGCATCATGTGTGTTAAAGTGTGTGTTTGTGTGTGTGTTGATGTGAGAGCAGGATGCAGCTCTGGAGCGAGACGTGGACTTCTGGATTTCTCTCTGCTGTCAGTTCGAGGTGAACGACCAGCTCACCTCCCTCGTCAACATCCTCAGCTTCCTCCTGCAGCTGCCGGACGACAAAGATGACGGTGAGGCGCCGATTAAAACTTAAGAGACAACACAAGCAGCCCAAACCGACCAATCACAGTTCTTGTTGCCTGCATGTGTCGTCTCTGTGGTTATGTTTCTGAGGAGACTCACATCAGCGCCGGTCCTACGATGTAAAGCCTGAATACAAATCTCAGAACGTCCTCTGAATATTTTAGGCTCAGTTTTACTTTAGAAAACAAACCCAGGAACCACTAAGGCCCCGTTCACACCTGTTATCAATGTTCGCACCTGTTATCAATGTGTTCGCACCTGTTATCAATGTGTTCGCACCTGTTATCAATGGTTCGCACCTGTTATCAATGTGTTCACACCTGGAATAAACACGTTCACACCTGGTGGTATTAACATGTTGATGTCTCCGTCCTCTGCAGCTGTAGTAAAGCGCTCCGTCGGCCGGCGAGGAGCCAAGAAGAAGGAGGTGGAGGAGGAGGAGAAGGTGGAGGAGCTGATCTTCAGCGTGGACGCCCACAGCAGCAAAGAGCTGCGACACTTTAAGTTCCTCTCTGTCTCCTTCATGTCTCAGCTGCTCGCCTCCACCAGCTTCATCGGGAAGGTGGGTGTCGACGTCTCGGGGAGCGTTCACAACCGTCTGACTGTTTCAGAACGAGCGGATTAACAAACACGACGAGCATCTGATCCAATTTGACGATGTTTAATCAGTGTTTTTATGTCTCAGGTCGCAGACGCTGGAGACGTTGTAGACGAGTCTCTGCAGCAGCTGCAGCAGAGGTGAGTTCAGCTCACTGAGACATTACAGTCAGTTTTCCCATGATGCATCAGCAGGTGAACATAGTGTGTGTGTGTGTGTGTGTGTTTTCAGGCTGTTGGAGGAGATCCTGCGGTACATCCACAGCGTAGCTCGCTGTGTGGAGGAGAACGCCGACAAACCCACCGCCAAGTTCTGGAGGGTTCTGCTCAATAAAGCCTACGACGTTCTGGACAAGGTTTGTCGTTGTTGTGTTTTAGGCAAAATGAGACACTTGAGGACATCATCTTGGACTTAAATCAACATTTTCTGACATTTATGGACAATGTTTTTACCAGATGTTTGTGACCATTATTTTTCACTATATGACGAGACTGTGACAGGATCAATTAATCAATTATTTGTTTTGAGTCAGTTTTCGGTGAAACAAAATGTCCACATTCTGCTCCTGTCACTCAGGTGAACTCCTTGTTGCCCACGGACACGTTCATCACGGTGATCAGAGGGCTGATGGGTAATCAGCTGCCGTCAGTGAGGAGAAAAGCCATGGAGCTGCTGAACAACAAACTGCAGCACAGGACGCAGTGGGAGGAGCAGCAGGTAACAACACAACTGTCATAAAACAACAATAACTTGACTTTAATACAATATTCAGTATGAATAAAGTTTGAATAAACAGATGCTCAGACGCTCTGTGCAGCAGTGAGGACTGGGACCGTCGTAACAAACCATTAGTGGAAAACGTCTTCGTTAAAAAAAGAGAAACGTGGATGATTTTTCTCAGAAAACCAGAGCAGTTCCTGTTTCTGTGTTCTGACACTCGACTGAGACAATTTGTTGACATTTTCTTTTTTTTCTTTTATACATCTCAGACTGGTCTTATTACATGTTTACGTCTCTCTGTCGCAGGTCACAGCGCTCTTACAGCTGACCGGCGACCTGCTGAGCATTGTGGGTAAAAGTCACAGTAAGGTGATGCGGAGGAGGAGGTGAGCAGGCCATCAACCGCCAGACGGCGCTCTACAGCCTCAAGCTGCTCTGCCGCAGCTTCGGCTCCGAGCACCAGGAGGCGCTGCTGCCCGTTCTGCTGCAGCGGTGGAGATCGTCACGGCGCCGCAGGAGGAGAAGAACGTGACGGGCAGCGCACTGCTCTGCATCGCCGAGGTCGTCGGCACGCTCAAAGCCCTCGCCATCCCGCAGCTGCCCAGGTGAGAATTTACACAACAGACAGGGACAAGAGACAGGGACAAGAGACAGGGACAAGAGACAGGGACAAGAGACAGGGACAAGAGACAGGGACAAGAGACAGGGACAACAGACAGGGACAACAGACAGGAGACAACAGACAGGAGACAACAGACAAGAGACAGGGACAAGAGACAGGGACAAGAGACAGGGAAACAGACAGGGACAACAGACAGGAGACAACAGACAGGAGACAACAGACAAGAGACAGGGACAAGAGACAAGAGACAACAGACAGGGACAACAGACAACAGACAGGACAACAGACAGAGACAACAGACAGAGACAACAGACAAGAGACAGAGACAGTGTGTGTCTGTTGTTTCGTGCAGGTTGATGCCGGCGGTGCTTCACACACTGACAGACAGGAAGGAGCTGCTGACCAATGAGATCTACCTGCTGAGCGCCGTCACCGCCCTCCAACGTGTCACAGAGACGCTGCCACACTTCATCAGCCCGTACCTGCAGGACACCACCGCACAGGTGTGTCACAACACACACACACACACACACACACACACACACACACACACACACACACACACACTCTCTCTTTGTCAGCGCCCTGCAGCTCCTGCACACAGTGATCTTACAAACATGAGTAAAATAAAAATAAAATTAATATTTTCATGTTTCTTGTTGTTTTGTCCGTCAGCAGCAGCGTTTTAACTCTTCATGTCTCTGCAGGTGTGTCGACTGACTCCTCTGGTGGAGTCTTCCTCCTCTTCCTCCTCCTCCTCCTCAGCCTCCGCCCAGCTGTCCCTGCGTCTCGCCTCCCTCAGGAGCACCCTCGCCACCATGCTGCCCCCCAGGGTCCTACTGCCCACCCTCACCAAGTGCTACAGCAACATGGTCGTCGACAAGAAGGTGAAATCAGAAACCAGGAAACTTTAATCTGACGTCTTCTTTTTTTATTCCAGCTGATTTTATCTTATAATTCTGACGATATCTCATCATTTGGACTTTAGATCATAATTCTTACTTTTCATAATTATGACTTTTTTACTTTTTATTTTTTTGACTTTTATCATAAAACAGTGTGACTGACTGTGTTTCCCTGCAGGCTCAGCTGGGGGCGCTCATGAGCATCCTGAAGGAACACATCAGTCACATGGAGAAGGATCAGCTCAACGTCCACCAATCAGAGCTCACCTCCTTCTTCCTCACCGCTCTGGACTTCCGTGCTGAACACTGTCGGGTCAGACTGTTTAAAGTTTACGTTTAAATTCCGAGTTTCAGACGTGAACGTGAACGTGACGTTACTGTTAGCGGAACGACGCGCTGACGCTTTATTTCTCCAAGAGAGGAAATAAAATATTCTGTTGACTCACTGAAACCAGTCAGAGGAAAAAAGATGAAAACTTCATAATTCAGAAATGCTCATGTTAAAGTTATGAGGTAAAAATTGAATTCTGACTTTTTAAATCAATTTACACTTTTTAGTTAATGATGAGTATTATATCTTATATATTCTATAATATCTCAGAATTATGACTTTCCAGCTCATGATTTTAACTTTTTAATTTCAGATTTATAACTTTTTAACTCTTATTTTTACTTGACTTTTTAATGTTCTTACATTTCTGACTTTATATCTGATAATTGTATTTTTCCACGGGGATATTTTTTTTTCTTTTTCTGGCAGAAATGTTCCTCCATAATATTCTCTCAGGGTTGAGAAACGTGATTCAGACTCATGATGACTGATCGTATTAATATTCTTGACAAAACAAATCTATTGATACCGTCAGTGTAACGTTTGGTTCCTGAGTTGATGTTCTACGTTCTGTTAAAGCTGTGTGAGTCCGGTCTGACGTCGCTGAATCTGTGTGTCATTCAGGGCGACCTGGAGAAGACGGCGGCGATCGAGGGCCGTGTGATCGACTGTCTGCTCTCCATGGTGATGAAGCTGTCGGAGGTCACGTTCAGGCCGCTCTTCTTCAAGGTAACGTGAGAGCGCCGACGCCTCGATCGAGTCATCACGATGTTTCTGTCAGAAGAGGTTTGCAGATGTGATCCAGATGTTGGTGCTCGTCTCTCCTGCAGCTGTTCGACTGGAGTAAATCAGACAGGAAAGAGCGTCTGTTGACTTTCTACCGACTGACCGGACTGCATCGCCGAGCGCCTCAAAGGACTCTTCGTCCTGTTCGCAGGAAACCTGGTCAAACCGTTCGCTGACCTGCTGCGACAGACCAACAGCTCCAAGACTGGTGAGACGACGTCTGAGTTCATTTAAGTTCATTTAAGTTCATTAAGTTTATTTAAGTCAAGTCAAGTCAAGTCAAGTCAAGTCAAGTCAACAGACCAACAGCTCCAAGACTGCTCACATGCAGGACGCTTTAATTGTCTTTTACTTTGCTTTTTTATTTTATTCTAGCTTGTTTTACTTAATTGAATTTTATTTTATTAAATAATCTGTCTGTCTCTCTGTCTGTCTGTCTCTCTGTCTCTGTCTGTCCCTCTGTCTGTCTGTCTGTCTCTCTGTCTTTCTGTTTCTCTGTCTGTCTGTCTGTCTCTCTGTCTGTCTCTGTCTGTCTGTCTCTCTGTCTGTCTCTGTCTCTCTCTCTGTCTGTCTGTCTGTCTCTCTGTCTTTCTGTTTCTCTGTCTGTCTGTCTGTCTCTCTGTCTGTCTCTGTCTGTCTGTCTCTCTGTCTGTCTCTGTCTCTCTCTCTGTCTGTCTGTCTGTCTGTCTGTCTGTCTGTCTGTCTCTCTGTCTGTCAGAGGACTCGTTGTTTGACAGTCACTCTGAGGAGAAGACCTCTCTGCTGCTTCAGTTTGTCCTCGACTGTCTCCAGAAGATCTTCCTGTACGACACTCAGAGGTTCCTTAGTAAAGAACGAGCCGACACCCTGATGAACCCGCTGCTCGACCAGGTGACGGCTGCAAACACACACACCTGCAGTAGACACACACCTGCAGTAGACACACACACCTGCAGAAGCAGCAGGAGTAAACTAATATTTTTAGACACCTAAAAATATCAGTTAAAGTCTACACTATATTTAGAATATTTTCTCCTCTTTGCCTTTCTGTCAGACAGACTTTTCTGACAGAAACCACTGTTATATAAGACAAACATCACTCTCTACAAACCAACCAAACTCCACTGATAAAATCAGTCATTTTAGTTCACAGAACTCAGGAGTTGTTGGTCTGCTGCTGCCTCCATCTGTTAGTGTGTTTGTGTTGTGATTTCAGTCTTTTAAAAAGGGTTAGTTCAGATTCACTGAAGACACACAGTCTGTCTGACAGAAAGGTAAAGAGGAGAAAATATTCTAAATATAGTGTAGACTTAAACTAGCATGTACAAGACTACACCCTGGAGCCGGCTCACCTAAATGGTATTCAGCCTTTATCAGTGTTATTAATGATATCTGAGTCGGCTGTAGACAGAAAACTGCACCCTCTCACATAATATTAATAATGATGAAGATGATAGTGATGATGCTGATGTGTGTGTGTGTGTGCAGCTGGAGAACACTGTGGGAGGAGAACAGGTGTACCAGCAGAGGGTCACCCAGCACCTGGTTCCCTGTGTGGGTCAGTTCTCTGTCGCTCTGGCTGACGACACTCAGTGGAAAACTCTCAACTACCAGATCCTGCTGAAGACCAGACACACCGACTCCAAGGTGACCACACACACACACACACACCTACACACACACACACACACCCTGAATCAGCCTGAGTGATCACTGTGTGCCCTGGGCGTCGCCTCTCAGGCACACACGACGTCGCTCACTAAAACACTGTGTGAGATGTTCAGTCTGCAGCCAGACAGTATGGGAGAAGTTTGCCTTCAGGGCTTTCTGACAGAAGTCTTATTTTCCCACAAACCTTCAAAAGAAGTCTAACACATGTGCACATTAAACAGCTTCACCCTCCTCTCAGTGTTTATTGGCTGATTGCAAACCCACATTAAAGGTACATTCCGCCCAGACCGGACGACCGCCTCTTTTTTCATTCTACATAATACATATTCATTTAAGTTTGTTTCAGTAACTTGTATCACTCTGAACTCACTCACTCAGGTTGTGCTGCTTGTTCCTGCTCTTGTACCCCTGTTATCACCCCGGGGTGTTTGGCCACGGTCACTTTTCATTTTAATTCCAGTCACTGGTGGAGTTTCTGTTTGTTTGTTTCCAACTGTTTGACCAATATTTTCTGAAAAAGGAAAAATGTGTGAGAGAACCTAAAAATCTTTGTTCTCCAGGTGAAAGAAAACATGTTTGTTTGTTTCAGACTTCAGTAAATATCACAACATCAGGATTTTAATTCTTCTTTTTTTTTCAGTAAACATGAAAATTGTGACGCAAAACTGATCATTTCCACTAATTTTATCACACATCAGAGTTTCAGTCAAAATATGACCTTTTTTTAACCAAATTGTGCCGCCAGCTGTAAATATAAACCTGCCTGTGATGGATGTTCAGACGGAGTTTTTATTGTGACGTGTTGTCGAGTTTGTGCAGGTCAGACGTCTGCAGCTGCACTGATTTCATCTGAAATCACTGACTGACTCAATAGTTCCACTTTTAGATAAAGACAGAAGATAAGTGTGATAGTAAGACCTCTTCCTCCTCTTCCTCTTCCTCTTCCTCTTCCTCCTCCTCCTCCTCCTCCTCTTCCCTCCTCCTCTTCCTCCTTTTCCTCCTCCTCCTCCTCAGGTACGTTTCTCCTCTCTGTTGATGCTGACGGAGCTGGCATCCAAACTGAAGGAGAACTACATGGTGCTGCTGCCAGAGACCATCCCCTTCCTGGCTGAACTGATGGAGGGTGAGGACACACACGCACGCACGCACGCGCACACACACACACACACACACACACACACACACACACACACCAGACAGACATCTGATGAAAGAATCATGGTGTTTATAACAAATGATAATTTGTGACATTTGTCTCTTTATGGGCTTTTATGAAAATAAGTGATTGGAGCAGTCAGAGATGGAAAGTAACTGATTACAAATACTTAGTTGGAAACATGTAAAATGTATAACAAGACAAAAGGACATAAAAGATGTGAAAACGTAATGAGACAGAAACAACATAAGGCTCGTGGCTCAGACATGATCAGCTGTCAGTGTGATGTGATTGAGCAGCTGAATGATGACTGATACGACCCGATCAGGACGTGAACGCAGCATCTGCGTCATGTCTCCAAAGTCTCCAAATGTCTCCAAACATCTCCAAACGTCTCCAAACTTTCCAAACGTCTCCAAACATCCGACTCAACGCTCCAACGTACGTCTCCAAACGTCTCCAAACGTCTCCAAACGTCTCCAAACGCTCCAAAGTCTCCAAACGTCTCCAAACGTCTCCAAACGTCTCCAAACGTCTCCAAACGTCTCCAAACGTCTCCAAACGTCTCCAAACGTCTCCAAACGACTCCAACTCTCAAAGGTCTCAAACTCTCAAACGTCTCCAAACGTCTCCAAACGACTCCAAACTCCCAAACGTCTCAAACGACTCAAGTCTCCAACGTTCTCAACGACTCAGTCTCCAACGTCTCAAATTCCAAGTCTCCAAACGACTCCAAAGACTCCAACGTCTCAACGTCTCCAACGTCTAAAACGTCTCCGTTTCAGGTCTAAAACGCAAGTCATGTGGGCATCAGCAGAATGTTGGTGTTTTGTGTTTATGTCTAGTCAGGTTTGACTAAACTGTGTGTGTGTGTGTTTGTGTGTGTGTGTGTGTGTGTGTGTGTGTGTGTGTGTGTGTGTGCGCGTGTGCGTGTGTGGACTGTGTGTGTGTTTTTCAGATGAGTGTGAGGAGGTGGAGCAGCAGGTCCAGAAGGTGGTTCAGGAGATGGAGAACATCCTGGGAGAACCGCTACAGAGCTACTTCTAACACACACACACACACACACACACACACACACACACACACACACACACACACACATATTTTCGAGTCATTTCTCTGATTTGATGTGAAATTTGTACTTTTTTCTCTCAAGAAATAAATGATATTCTTTAAGTTTCTGTTTTCTGTTTGTTCTTTTAGTAAAAAGTGAAGTTAAAGCCTTGAATTTAAATTCAAACTAAAACATGAAACCATCAGAGCGACTCGAACAAACACTTCAACATCATGAAAAGGGTTCTTCAGGAACACATGGTTCTGGGTGGAACCTCAGCCTCTCGGGAAGAACCCTTTTGAAATCGTTATTTTTAAGAAGGTGTCACAGGTGTGGCTCCTCTTCTGTTCCAGCGTTGTCATCAGAACGAGACAGAAATGTTCTTTGATATTCCAGAAATTTACAGGAAACTGTTTGTCAACTGCAACAATAAACTCCGAGGTTATGAAAAAATACCAATCACAAAATTTCCAAAGTCCAACGTGACGTCTTTAAATGTGTAATTCTGTCCGACCTTTTGACTGGTGGACATGCTGTCAGTGCTCAGGATGTTACACAAGAGGCATGCTGGGTAATGAGTCAGGACCTAACAGAAGAGGATGTAAAGAACCACATTACCAGGAACTACAATCAAAGTGAAAACAGCTCATCCTCATAGTGAAACTTAATGTAAAGTTTTACTGGCAGCACAGCAACAAACAAACAAACAAACATGTTTCATAAAGACTCAAAACATCAGAAAACATCGTCCATAAATAAACTAAAACATCCAAACGAGTTCAAAGCAGAAAATTCAACTTCTCTTGTTTTATATTTGATCATATTTCAGAGTCTTCGTCCATGTCCTCCTGTCTGTCTTTACACGTTCTGTCTAACGTCCACACTTGTTCCAGGTTCTCCTGTGTTCATGGTGAGGAGCCTGTCGTAATACAATCAGTTCTTTGTCTTTGTCCAAATAAATTTCTTATTTAGGGGCTAAATTTTGATGAATATAAAACTTGGCACAAAAATAAGAAAACTTAACATCTGATGTGAGTCTTGGACATGAGTCTATTAAAATGGCTGGGGTAGCGCCCCCTGAAGGCTCAGGTTAGGCTCAGAGGGTTAGGGGTCGGGGTTAGTTGATTGGTTTGGTAAAACTCGTCTTTAAGAAAGTGATGAACTTTATTATTATCGTAGAGTCTCCTCACTGAAACAGTCGAGCAGCGTTAAAAACTACCTGCTGATCTCTGAAACAAGCTGATGGTGTGTATTTAGTGACCAACACACCCTGTGTGTGTCTGTTGTGTGTGTGTGAGGATGTGTGTGTGGTGCGTGGTGTGTGTCTGTGTGTGTGTGTGAGAGAGTGTGTGGGTGTGTGTGTGTGTGTGTGTGTGTGTGGTGTGTGTGAGAGAGGTGTGTGTGTGCGTTGGGTGGTGTTGGTGTGTGTGTGTGTGATGAGAGTGTGTGTGTGGTGTGTGTGGTGTGTGTGGTGTGTGTGTGTGTGTGTGTGAGAGAGTGTGTGTGCGTGTGGTGTGTGTCTGTGTGTGTGTGAGAGAGTGTGTGTGTGTGTGTGTGTGGTGTGGATGTGTGTGTGTGTGGTGTGTATGGTGTAGGTGTGTGTGTGAGAGAGGTGTGTGTTGTGTGTTGTGGGGTGTGTGCGTGGTGGTGTGTCTGTGTGTGTGTGAGAGAGTGTGTGTGCGTGGTGTGTGTGTGTGTGTGCGGTGTGAGAGAGTGTATGTGCGTGCGTGCTGCCAGTAAAGCTTTAAGCTCAGTTTCATTCTGAGGACAGATTAGTTATATTTTTGTTCATTCCTACGGAACTGGTGACTGTGAGGTCTGACTCATTACCCATCATGCCTTGCACCCAGCAGATCACCGCTCTGCAGGTCAGCTGGAGGTCGTCACTCTGAGCTCATTTAACAGATAAATAACATGTTTACCTGCAAAAATCTTCTCCCGCCTCCACGCCAGCGGCAGTCGAAGCTGCAGACGTTTTGTTTTCAAGTTGTCCGTCAGTCTAAAGGTTGTTCACACTGCCCATCCTTAACCCTGGTCTAAGAGTTAATCCTGGGCTAACTTAGCCCCTGCTCTGGAACAGGGCCAGCAAGCCCAGGGCTAAACTTAGGCTCAGCCCTCTTTGGAATGGGCCAGTATTGTGCCAGTGTTGTGCTTTTCACACTGCATTTAGCCTCAGGGTTAAGAGAGCAGGCAACCTCAAGCTAAGGGTCCTGTTAGCCTTGGGCTAAAAGAACGTTCCCACTGGCACAATCTTGGCACGTTCCAAAATGGGCTAAGTCTAAGTTTACCCTAGGGTTAGCCCCGAATATGTGGGGTTATCCCCTGAAAATCATCTAAACCCAGGGCTAAAAGATAAGAAGAAGAAGATAATCAGCCAGGTTGAGGCAGAACACCTGTGTGGCTAAAGATAGCCCTGGGCTAAGAATATGAAGTGTGAAAAGCCCTTATGAAAGCTGTTTTAGCCCGCGGCTATCAGCTCCGTTAGCCCGGGGCTAACAGCTCCCTTAGCCCCAGGCTAACAGCTGAAGCTGCAGCTACCTGCTTAATGATTATAATTTAAAATGATACACTTCATTTATGCAGTAAACCCGGCGTTCATAATAATTCATGTGTAATATTGAGTGTAATTATTTTCCATTTATTTTATAAATTCTTTTGTATGAAGTTATTTACTTCTTTCTTTCTTTCTTTCTTTCTTTCTTTCTTTTATAAAATAAACAGACAAAAAAAACAATCTAATACAAACGTTCTCCAATCTAGAATGAAAGGGAGCAGAAAGAAGACTAATCTTATTTTGTCTGCCCCTTTATCCCCAAAAATCAATTTACAAAAAACGTAATTTAAAACAAAAACAAAAACAAAAAAACAACAACATAAACAAAAAAAATAAAAATAAAATAGCTGCCGGCCACCACAGACAGTCATATATCTTTATAATTCCCAAATTACATTTCAGTTAATGCCATTCGAACAACAACAAAATGACAATGGTATAACCATCGAATATAACCAACATATTTCATTATATTTCCTTAACATACTGGCTTTAATTATTCTTTTAAATGTAATGTTTGAGTTGGATTCTTTGGTTTCTTTGTTCAGATTGTTCCATACACTGATTCCTTTTACAGAACCCCCCCCCCCCCCCAAGAGTAACACAACGTTCCATCAATTTAGTCCTGAATCTTGGTTAAATATTATTATTATTATTATTATTATTATTATTATTATTATTATTATTATTATTTAGGTTCAATATAGAACGTTTCTTAAAAACACTGACTAGTTCTAAAATCTAATATATTTATACTGGCATATTTATATTTATATAATTATATGATCTTTTTTTATGATAAGAATAGAAGTGAGTAAAAAGGTGTTCATGTTCATTTTAATTTAATCTTATTGATTAAGCTTTACTGGCACGTGTTGGATCAAATATATCAGCAAAGCAAAAAGTCATATTATTCACAATACATACAATAAAATATATAGTAAACAGTAAATGTTAAAAATGAAATAAAGAAATAATTTCAATTTTTTAAAATCATTTTATTTTGTACAGAAATATTTCCACAAATGTCAATAAAAAATAAAAAACAGCAGTTATAAGAATCATACAAACATGATGAAGCTGCAAAAACATCAAAAATCTTGATTGACAACATTAAGTTTTGTTATTGATCATTAATGACGTCACAGCGCCTCAGCCGCCCACCGGTCGAGCGGTGACGTAACGGAGTAGTATTTAGGAAGCTCCGGTGGGTCGGTGTCAGAGTGTGTGTGTCGGTGTGTGTGTGTGTGTGTGAATCAGCCACTATGAGGAGCGCGAGGACGCTGCAGCAGCTCGCGCTGACTGTCAGCAGACGGAGTCTTCATCATCATCATCATCATCATCATCATCTTCATCAGCGCTCAGTGGGGATCATCGGAGCTCCGTTCTCCAAGGGACAGGTGTGTGCGCGTACATGTGTGCGCGTGTGAGTCGTGTGTGTGTTGTGTGTGTTAAATCTTGTGTGTGTTCCGCAGCCTCGCGGTGGAGTGGAACGAGGACCAGACCTGATCAGATCTGCAGGACTGCTGCAAAAACTACAAGAACAAGGTGATGAACTGCAGTAAAACTACAAATCCCACCGTGTACAAATACACATAAATACATCCAGACAGTACTACACTGCAGGTACAAACCCTGCATTTAAAACCCTTAAAGTAACAGTGCAGAGGTTTTCTCAGCTTCCTTTAGGCTCTTATGACCTTCAGCAATAAAAAACAATAAAGGGACAGTTCACATAATTTGAAGTGTTTGTATGAGTTACTGAGTTACAGTAAATGTGTCAACACGCCTCCAGTTTGGAGGAATATCAGTGTAATATAGTAATTATTATTAAGTTTGGAACTGAAAGGCCACAAGTTAGAAATGTATTCTGATACAGTTACTACTTGATTACCTGATAAAAAATAATGTAGTTGGTAATTAGTCCAAGTATCACAATATTAAAGTTAATTACTTTGTTACTTTTGGATTAGCTCAGTATGAAGTATTGAAATAGTAATTTAGGTTCATTAATTGTTTGTCCACATGTTCCTTCCTTTGTTATGTGCAAATGAATGTTCAGATTAATAAATAAGTCATTTTATGAATATTCAGCAGTTTTTCAGACGTCACACTCGTTCTGGTGCTTCTGTTTTTACCCACAAACCCTCCTGGTGACCAGCAGCTCCGCCCACACTCACATATGTGTCAGTCAGCGGTATTTTCAGGTGAACTAGCTAACTAGGTTTCTGTGTAGCTGACGTTAGCAGCTGGTTTGTGCATTAAAATATAATTTTAACTTTCTATGTTCCTGTTGAAACCACTTTGAACTGCCTTGTGTCTGAATTGTGCTTACAAATAAACATAGCTTGTCTTGTGTAGCTAACGTTAGCGGTGGTTCTTGTAGCTAAGTTAGCGTTGTTGATATATTTTTAATAATAATATACTAATACTACTGATGATCAAATGTTCCATTTGTCATCTTCACTGTAAACGAAAGGACACATTTTTAATATTTTAATTTATGAGTTGATTTCGTTTTCTTAAATAATTTCAATCTCACGTTGATATTTTGACTGAACTTTATTAGTCATCATCATTGTGACAGACGGTGCTCAGTTTGTATCTGGGACACAACTTTAATCTGATGAGACACTTCCAGGAAGAGAGAGGGCGTGTGTGTGTGTGAGAGAGAGATATCTGAGTCATGCTGCACGCACACACACACACACACATTCAGTTTTATTAATGGCTCACAGCAGACGAGATGAGAGAGGTGTCCGACCTTGATCGTCGAAACAACACACACACACTACAGAAATAGGTGTGTGTGTGTGTGTGTGTGTACAACAGTGTTTAAATCTCACAAGGTGTTTCCATTGTGCAGATAAAAGTACTCAGATCTTTTACAAAGTACCAAGACCACAGTGTAAAAATACTCTGTTACAAATAAAGTCCTGCATTCAAAAATCTTACTCGAGTAAAAGTATCAAGATCAAAGTACCAACTGCAGGTTAGGTCTCAGTGCAGCCTCACAGAGTTTGATTTTAACTCAAAACGTGATCATCGTCCAACATTAAACTAGTTTTTGGGTCTGAACATTAAACACAGCGGTGAAAAACAGAAGTGGGAAGTAACCAAGTACAAATACTTCATTACTGTACTTAAGTAGGGTTTTCATGTCTCTTAAGTTTAAATGCATTTGAGGAGAATCATTGCTTATTTTTATTTTGCAAAAAGACGAACAGAAAAGACAAGACGAAGAACAAGGACAACTCCTGCAGACTTTTTGTCGTCTCATTCAGGAGACACTGAGGAACAAATCCAGTGTTTTTCTGTCTGTAGTTTGTGTGAAGTTGACTGACAGTAACAAGACGTTTCATTGGTCACTCATGTCTCGAGCAGCAGGTTATTCTGTCCAAAAGACTGCGTGTACTTTGTCTTGACTGTTAATGTTCACACACACGCAGAGCATTCTGGGAAAATCAAGTGTGATGTTAGGTAAACAGAAAGAAAGGATGGAGGAACAGAGGGAAGAAGAATTATAAAAAATAAAAAATGAATTTTAAAGATCCAGTATCAATCAATTAAAGATTCAGTTCACCCAAATTCAACCACAGTAACATTTCCCCTCACCTCTGTGGTGTCCACTCAGGTTACATTTCATTTTGACTTTCCTGTGTTTGTGTCTGCAGGCTGTGCAGTGAAGGATTATGGGAACTTGACATTTGAGGAAGTGGTGGATGATGAACCGGTGGGTAGGGTGAAAAATGCGCGGCGGTGGGCAGCGCCAACCAGAGGCTGTCGGAGGCAGTGCGGGCTGTGAAGAAGGACGGACACACCTCGGTGATGCTGGGAGGAGACCACAGGTGAGTTTGTGTCCACAGATGCACCATGACTCTAACTAATAAATGAGTGACTGTATTTCCTCAAATAAAAGCCGGGTCTCAAATAATGGCCGGGGGTCAACATGAACAAATATGGTTTGGAAGAAAAAACTCGAGCCTGGATAAACTGCCGGTTGCAACAACAGGACTTAGGTCTGGTCTTAAACTAAGTTGATTGTGACTTGACATTCAAAGTCCGATCTAATCGTTACACTGGTTGCACCGTCTAATGCTTAAGCCCTTTCACGAAATCACTTTGCTAACAAAGAACACATCAGTGTTAAAGTTTGTTTATTGGATTGGTGACAGGATTTGTGAAAGCAGGAAGAGGGTCGAAGACGGATGAAGGGGTCGAAGAGGGGGATGAAGGGGTCGAAGACGGGGTGAAGGTCGAAGAGGGGATGAAGGTCGAAGAGGGAGAAGGGGTTGAAGAGGAGGATGAAGGTCGAAGACGGGATGAAGGGGTTGAAGAGGAGGATGAAGGGGTCGAAGACGGGATGAAGGGGTTGAAGAGGGGGATGAAAGGTCGAGAGGAGGATGAAGGGGTCGAAGACGGGATGAAGGGTTGAAGAGGAGGATGAAGGGTCGAAGATGGGGATGAAGGGGTTGAAGAGGAGGATGAAGGGGTTGAAGAGGAGGATGAAGGGTCGAAGATGGGATTGAAGGGGTTGAAGAGGAGGATGAAGGGTTGAAGAGGAGGATGAAGGGGTCGAAGACGGGGATGAAGGGGTTGAAGAGGGGGATGAAAGGGTCGAAGAGGAGGATGAAGGGGTCGAAGAGGGGATGAAGGGGTTCGAAGAGGAGGATGAAGGGGTCGAAGACGGGGATGAAGGGGTTTGAAGAGGGGATGAAGGGGTCGAAGGGGGGTGAAGGGGTCGAAGAGGGGATGAAGGGTCAAAGAGGTGGGTGAAGGGGTCGAAGAGGAGGATGAAGGGGTCGAAGACGGGGATGAAGGGGTCGAAGAGGTGGGTGAAGGGGTCGAAGAGGAGGATGAAGGGGTCGAAGGGGGTTTGAAAGGGGGTCGAAGAGGGGGATGAAGGGGTCGATGAGAGGGTGGATGAAGAGGGTCGAAGAGGGGATGAAGGGGTCGAAGAGGGGAGATGAAGGGGTCGAAGGGAGGATGAAGGGGTCGAAGACGGGGATGAAGGGGTCGAAGAGGTGGGTGAAGGGGTCGAAGAGGAGGATGAAGGGGTCGAAGACGGGGATGAAGGGGTCGAAGAGGTGGGTGAAGGGGTCGAAGAGGAGGATGAAGGGGTCGAAGAGGGGATGAAGGGGTCGAAGAGGGGGGTGAAGGGGTCGAAGAGGAGGATGAAGGGGTCGAAGAGGGGGATGAAGGGTCGAAGAGGGGGTGAAGGGGTCGAAGAGGGGGATGAAGGGGTCGAAGAGGTGGGTGAAGGGGTCGAAGAGGGGGGTGAAGGGGTCGAAGACGGGGATTGAAGGGGTCGAAGAGGTGGGTGAAGGGGTCGAAGAGGAGGATGAAGGGGTCGAAGAGGGGTGAAGGGGTCGAAGAGGTGGGTGAAGGGTCGAAGAGGGGTTGAAGGGGTCGAAGAGGGGGTGAAGGGGTCGAAGAGGGGGATGAAGGGTTGAAAGGGGTGAAGGGGTCCCTAGTAGGTTGGTGAGGGTTGAACCTGAGGGGCGAGACTCAGGGTGGAGGAAAGTATTGATGATTTCGGTGTCTTCATCCCGTCGAGTTTCCTATAAAAGAAAGAATAATTACTTCAACATTATCCCTAAAGCGCTTTTGACGGATCAGTAAGAGTGGTGTGGTTCTGTAGGAGGTTTATTTATCAACCGACACAATGTTTTTACACAAAGAAAGAAATAACTTAGTGATGTTTTAATTCTCAGGAAAGAATATAAAATAAAAGAGAAGTGACATGGCAGATTTTACGAAATGCCCCTTTACTTAAAACTTTCCGTGTGAAACAGGAATCACCTGCAACTGCAAAGTAAAATCTGTTAGACGCAGCTGACTGCCGCGCTCTGAATCTCAAGTTTAATTTAGTAAATGGTTAAATTGGTGGATTGTTGACTTTGGTGTCCAGTAACAGCAGCAGCATCACAGTCTGTCAATCATCCACCAGCAGGAGACACACTGGTTCAGATCAAACAGTGTGATCGATCGATCGATCGCTGGACTGTTTGGTTTCATTTACAGCTCACATGGAACCAG
The DNA here is from genome assembly GCA_034769285.1 of Lutjanus argentimaculatus. Lineage (NCBI taxonomy): Eukaryota > Metazoa > Chordata > Actinopteri > Lutjaniformes > Lutjanidae > Lutjanus > Lutjanus argentimaculatus. The sequence continues at coordinate 247,980 of JAWZSL010000089.1, forward strand.
AGAAACAAAAAACATGTTCATGTGGAGAAAAACTGTAAAAATACATCAAACTGGACAAAAACATTCAATAAAAGAGAGAATATATTCTTTAACAGTCAATAAAAAAGTCTGATTATTTCATGGGACAGGATTCATTTAAAATGTTTTATTATTATTGTTTATTATTTTTAGTTTGAGGGCTTCATGAAGAGACTTTAACTGACTTTTCCAGTGACATTAAACAACCAAGGATTTCCTAAATGTTTCTTTAACTGTCCAGTTGAAGAAAATCAGAAGTAAATCAGCTGAAATTAGAGAATTTGGACTTTTTTTAAATGAAAAAATGGCTCAAAATGATCACTCACGTTTCAGAATACATGCAGATTATTTAATAGTCGATTAATAACAGATTAATCGTTGTCATGTTGTTTGGTTTATCAGTTTGTCCAGCTGTTTCCTCCTTTGTTGTGTGTAATTTATTGATTGATTTTAAAGCAAAAATGTTTAAATTTCCACCCAGTGAAGCATTTTTCAGTCAAGGTCATGATGATAAATTGGCAGCTGTGTGTGGTAGGACAATTGCAATCCTAGTAATAATACTCATTTTTACTAAATGTAACTGTAATCTGATTACATCTTTTTCATCTGTAGCTGTTATGGAATAGTTACCTTTTTTTGTATCCAGATTACATAATTCTGTTGCATGTAATCAGTTACTCCCTAAAGCAGATATCACAACAACCCTGTTTTAATGTGCAGCTGGTAAATGTCCTAATATTTTATGTTAATAATCTGAATCTGGTTATGAAGTAAATTTGATCAAATATTGAAGTAATATTTTCAGGAACATCTGAGGGATAAAATCTGGTGTTTTCACGACGAACTCTTTTGTCTCTGTATCTTTTCATGTGTTCATCAGTCTGGCGATCGGCTCCATCCACGGTCACTCGGCAGCAGTCGGGGAGCTGAGCGTCGTGTGGGTCGACGCTCACGCCGACATCAACACGCCGCTGACCTCGTCCACAGGAAACATCCACGGACAGCCGATGTCTTACCTCCTCCATGAGCTGCACTCAAAGGTCAGATCTGGTACCAGATTATCAAGGACACGCAGAAACACGACAGGAGAAAAGTTTGTTTGGCCTCGGCTCCCCCTGAGTCCAAAGGAGACATGAAAAAGTGCCCTCTAGAGAGAACATAAATGTCTGTGACCTTTTTATGTATATTTGCTTTTCAGTCAAAATTCTCAGACATAAAACATACATACATAGATACATTATATTTCCAAAAGTATCAGGACATCTGCCTTTACACGCACATGAACTTTAATGACATCCCATTCCTAATCCGCAGGGTTTAATATGGAGTTGGCCCACCCTTTGTAGCTATGACAGCCTCAACTCTTCCAGAAGCACACGAGAAGGTCTGGCTCGCAGTCTCTACTCTAATTCATCCCAAAGGTGTTCTATCGGGTTGAGGTCAGGACTCTGTGCAGGCCAGTCAAGTTCCTCCACACCAAACTCGCTCATCCATGTCTTTATGGACCTTGCTTTGTGCACTGGTGCGCATCATGTTGGAACAGGAAGGGGCCATCCTCAAACTGTTCCCACAAAGTTGGGAGCATGAAATTGTCCAAAATGTCTTGGTTGCTGAAGCATTAAGAGTTCCTTTCACTGGAACTAAGGGGCCAAGCCCAACCCCTGAAAAACACCCCCACACCATAATCCCCCCTCCACCAAACTTTACACTTGCACAATGCAGTCAGGCAAGTACCGTTTCCCTGGCAACCACCAAACCCAGACTCGTCCATTGGATTGCCAGACAGAAAAGCGTGATCCGTCACTCCAGAGAACACGTCTCCACTGCTCCAGAGTCCAGTAGCCGACGCTTTGCATTGCACTTGGTGATGTAAGGCTTGGATGCAGCTGCTCGGCCATGGAAACCCAATCCATGAAGCTCTCTACACACTGTTCTTGAGCTAAATTGAAGGCCACACAAAGTTTGGAGGTCTGTGGCTGTTGACTCTGCAGAAAGTTGGCGACTTCTGCGCACTGTGTGCCTCAGCATGAGCTGACCCCTGCTCTGTGATTTTACGTGGTCTACCACTTCTTTGGCTGAGTTGCTCTTGTTCCCAATCGCTTCCACTAACAGTTGACTGTGGAATATTGTAGTGAGGAAATTTCACGAATGGACTTATTGCACAGGTGGCAACCTATCACGGTACCACGCTTGAATTCTGTGAGCTCCTGAGAGCGACTCATTCTTTCACAAATGTTTGTAGAAGCAGTCTGCTGCCGAGGTGCTTGATTTTATACACCTGTGGTCATGGAAGTGATTGGAACACCTGAATTCAATGATTTGGAGGAGTGTCCTGATACTTTTGTCAATATAGTGTAGTTGCTCTGGTCCGGGGAGATTTTGGATCAGCTGAATATTTAGATTTTGTCGTTCTTTGTGCTCACAGATTCCCAACTTGCCAAACTTCTCCTGGATCAAACCGTGTGTGTCGGCCAAAGATCTCGTCTACATCGGGTTGAGAGACGTGGACCCAGGAGAGCAGTAGGTTTCTCAGTTTATCTGACATCACAGAAGATCCGCATTTTAGGGACATTTTCAGGACTATGTGAGACTAAAACTTAACTTTTTCTCTTTTATTTTCCCAGCTACATCCTGAAGCTCCTGGGTGTGAAGGTGTTTTCCATGTCGGAGGTGGATCAGCTCGGTATTGCCAAGGTCATGGAGGAGACATGTGACTACCTCTCCGCCAAGTGAGCTCCACCTCCTGATCACTGTCACTATTTCATCATCACACAACAACCACATAGTGACACTGTCAGTACCAGCCTGCTACACCCATGAAAACACCACGGCCACGTGATGATTTTCCAGTTTATTTTGGATTCTTTTCAAGTTGTTTCTGTTCACTATAAACACAGATCAACAACACTGAGCTTAACAGAGGATTGACATCCCAGATTTTCCATTTTTTCCGAAACCCCATTAGTCGTTTTCTGAAAAACAAAGGCCCACTGCTCCGAATATACACACTCTCCCTGGAGATTTTTACCCTTAATATCCTTGTGTATTTTAATGGGCAACAAAAACACTTGGTTCAGTGTTTGTACATTAGTTACGTAGGTTTGGTTTCGGAGCAGTGGGCTTTGTTTTCGGGATAACGGGATAAGTGTGTGAAATTTATTACAAATTTTAAGGACTGTTGAAGGTTTAGGGCATCATTGCTCCTGTGGTTAATGGAAGACGTGCAAAATCAACTGTGTGATTTGAGAACAGAAGTTTATTTTGATCAAAAAACACCAGAAACTTTTGGTCTTTGCACCATCTTCATCAACAGATCAAAGTGTAGATGTTTAAATATACATTTAAGGACATACAGGAAGAACTAACCCTCATTTTAGGCAAAAAGACCTAAAATAACAGACCCAGAATTAATCAGAAATAACTCCTCAAGCATAAGGCCTATTTGCACGATTCTGGTCACTTTTAAGAAGCCAAGGAAATTTGTATTTAAACCGATTTCTGTCAACATTCCAGGGTCAAATGAAGATGTGATAAAGGAAAAACATTTTTTTTTATTCTAACTTAGTAAAAACTCTGAATTTCAAAGGAATATCACCTTTATAACCAAGTTCCAACACTTTTCCTGCTTCCTGGACCACAACTGCAGCTGCATATCTTAAAAATACTTTAAAATACAACATCCATGATGCAGTTTATAAAAATATTCTCAGGTATTTGTCAGGTTTTGGTCACAGGAGCTTTACTTCAAAACATGACTTATTTCCTTAAAGCCATGTTATGTAACATTGAAATATTAATAAACATAGAGAATATCGATGAATACTTTAGAGTTTCACGCTGTGCAGGCATATAAATGGAGAATCCAAAGGGACAGAAGAAGCTGCCATTCTTGCCACTTGGCTTGAGTTAGTGTAGTACCTCAGTTCAAGTCAAGCCAAGTCAAATTTTATTTATATAGCGCCAATTCACAACAAAGTTGTCTCAAGACACTTTATAGAGTAGGTCTAGACCACACTCAATAATTAATTATATTTACATCCAACAATTGAAACAATTCCCCCATGAGCAAGCACTTTGGCGACAGCGGCCACTAGCTGGAAACAGAGATCCCATGAAAGGCTGAAGAAAGCTGTCTCTTCACACATGGCTAACATAAATGACTACGAATGACCCAGAAACACTCAAATATTGATCATGAGTGTCGATAAACAGAATCAGTGGAGTCTCAGCTTTCATGTGATGCTTCTTTGTGCACGTAGCATGAAGTAGCAGATCGCTAGCAGTGGAAAGGTGGTGAATATGTTGAACAGGGGGCGCTATAGACCCTTTTACAGTTTGTAAACAATGAGAAAGCTGCATGCGCATCTTGGCAGTGGAAGTACGGCGGACCACAACAGCTTGTCAATGGGCCGCTGCAAACACGAGCAGTTTTAATCACGTTCTCAGTCTAATCAACACGTTTAATAACTTGCAACCATAGACGACACCAGTTGCTCTGAAACAGTCACAATTTTTCGGAAGTTTGAACAACTTATATCAATCAATCAATCAATCAAATTTTATTTATATAGCGCCAATTCACAACAAAGTTGTCTCAAGACACTTTACATATAGAGTAGGTCTAGACCACACTCAATAATTTTGTTTACATCCGACAATTTAAACAATTCCCCCATAAGCAAGCACTTTGGCGACAGCGGCGAGGAAAAACTTCCTATCGACCACTGGAATATCAATTCTGAAGTATCATATACTCATAAACAAATGTTTTGGTGATTTGGTGCTGGTAAAATGTTTAATTCAACTTTTACAGCTTGATAACTGGTCTGGATGACTGGAGGAGACGATAGAGTTTTCAATATATGGTCATTAATTTGCTTGATGTAAAAATGCCTTTTGTGAGCTTTTAGTCGAGTTTGTTTTGTTTCATTCAATACGCACATGGTCCTTATGGGTAGTTTTAAAAATTTAGCGAGAAAGTTCTTTCTTGAAATATCAACAACTCAGAAAATCTGAAATTTGAACCATCTACAGTTCCATGAAGGCCAGAACACAGCTGATATGATCTAAAGCTCCGGACGAGCTGCTAAATGTCGTGTTGGAGTCGGTTCCTCACTCTGCTTACTATGATCATCAATGTGTTACGTCTTATTTAAACAGAGTGAAGAAACCGATCCACCTGAGCTACGACGTCGACGCCATCGACCCCTCTGTCACCCCGGCGACGGGACACCTGTGGTCGGAGGGCTCAGCTACAGAGAGGGAGTGTACATCACTGAGCACCTGTGTCAGACAGGTAACACACACAGAACCTGTACAGTGATCTCATGCTGTGATATTTTTATCCCAGGATGGCAAAGGGATGTCTCACCCTATTCTGCCTCTGATTGGCTAACACTGATATTCTTACCCCAACCCCACACAGTCTTACTCCTCGTGCCTAAACCCAAATGACCCAAACCAACTACGTACTAGCCAATCAGAGGCAGAGTAGGGTGGGTCATGACTTCCTCCTTTGACATATTATTTTTCCTACGGTAAATATGGAGCTACACCCAACCACTGCTTAGCTTAGCTTAGCATAAAGACTGGAAACAGGGGCGAACAGCCAGCCTGGTTCTGTCCAAAAGTAACACAATCAACCCTCCAGCAGCTCTAAAGGTGATTGACATGTTACATGTTACATGTTAGTTAATTAAGCAGTGATTGGCTGAGAGAGTATTTAATAATCACCACACCTGCTGATCTACTTTCACCTTCACTCAGACATTTTGCACGTTGTCCTGCTCCACATACATGAACCAGAATAGAAGGTACACATGTATTTTCATTCACAGCAGCGTCCTGAGGTGGAGCAGCACCTCAGGTTGTTTGTTTGTTTGTTTGTTCCGGTGTAAACGTCACACCTCACACCTCGTGCTCGTCCTGCAGGTCTTCTGTCGGGGGTGGACATGGTGGAGGTGAATCCTCTGAGGGCTCAGAGCGACGAGGGCATCCAGTCCACCGTCAGCACAGCGGTCGACCTGCTGCTCGGCTGTTTCGGACGCCTCCGCGAGGGAAACCACGCGCCGGATTACCGCCTGCCCGAGCCGTGACGGAGACGACGCCAGCCTCTCCGACGGCACTGATGGACCCCTGAACATCTCTGATCACCAGCAGGAACTAAACAGACAATCAGATTTGAACTCAGAGTTAATAAAACATTCACGTTACACTTTCAGTAATCAGAATACCTGACACGCTGTGATTTCAGTGCACGCCGTTTTTTACTAAATCGCCAATTCGGTGAGGTTTTAAACCAAAGAGACTCTCTGCTGTTCACCTCTCAGTTTGGAGGTTAATTTAAAACAAAAAGAATTTCATTTATTGAATTATCCACGTATCATTTATGCTTTTAATTCACTCTGTAAATTGTCAGAAATCGAAAGTGACTTCTTCTTCTGATGATTTGTACAGAAATGTTGTAAATTTTCTGTAGATCATCAATTAATTGTTTGAGCTTAAATGTAAATTAATCAAACTTAATTAAAAACGATTTATAAAAACATGTTTTGTTCTGTGAAATGATTGGCAGAGCAGTGGTGGAAAATATTTTTCTGAATCCTACTTAAATTAATGTTACGCTTATTTTTGTGATTTCTTTTCTTTTCTAAAAACCCTAATCAATAAGTGAAATTACTGCCAGATTGATTACTAAGTCCAAACATGTGAAAACAGGTGGTGCACACAGGTGTGCGTCTGTGCACTCCACCTGTTTTCATGTTTTTCTACTGCAGCATGTTGCCTTTTATATTTAAAATTCCAATTTTATTTTTTTAGAATATAAATATTAGCAGCTTCAGAAACCATTGAAATAATTTGATCTTAAAATTTATTTGGAACATTGTACCATAAGTGTACCATAATATAATAGAAGATGTGATAATAAAATAATGTAAATAATAACAGTAAAATCATTATCAGACTGAGGATTTGATCATATTTGTCATTATTCTGCTTTTTAAAGCTAAAGTTCAATAAAATGGAAGTTTCTGCCTTTTGCTTTGGTATGACCCAATGTTTTTTGGTATGACCCAATATTTTTTGGTATGACCCAATATTTTTTGGTACGCTCTGCAAAGGCAGAATATAGGAACTTCCAAAAAGGTCAAAGGTCAAACCAGAGGTCAGGATTAACGTGTAGAAACAATAACCTGATATAAAGATCATAAAATTGACACATATACGATCTCTCCAGACTCTAGACCACCGTTCAAACTTTTTCCAGATTTAAGTCCCATGGTGTAAACAGGAAGGGGCGGGACATCACCTTTCTATTGGTCAATGACAAAAATTTCTGTGTGGAAGTTAAACTCAACATGAAACACTGAACACATTTTGGAAAATCCACTGATTACAGTAAGGTGACTGAAATAAAGAAGTTTTTAAATCACCGCTTTGCTTGGTGGCTTTACTGGAAAAAGAGAAATAAGTTGTGTTGAAATGAGCTCAACAGACTGATCCTAAACACAACCTGAAACGTGAACACTCTCAAGATGTTTTGCTACCTGTGATTCATATGTTTGATCCCAGTTTGTCTAAATTTCCCTGAAATAAAGAGGTGCTGGGTTTCTCTGACAGTAAAACAGCAGCAGCTCTGATAATAACCTCCTCACAGCCACAATTTATTATTTATAATATATGATTTATAATTCATGTTAGATTTATTTTCAGACGTCTTGAATTCTTTGCTGCTTCACTCTTCTGCCTCCAACCTGATACTGTGGAGCTGAAGGAATTTAATTTAATTCATGGCTCTTAAATCAGTAAAAGATTAAATAAAACATCCGTTGCCTCACAAAAATCACAGACCAGTGACTCTCTGAACTTCTCTGTTATTTTTACAGCAAAAGTTTGGATGACCCTGATGAAGGCCTGAGCCGAAACGCGTTGGTCTACAAATAAAGTTGTTCCTAGTACTACAAGTGTTGCTGGAGTTTTACCCCTCTCTACAGCAAAAGTTTAGCAACACTGTAATAAGTCACTTGACTCACCTCCTCAGTGATGAAACGTCAGGGTGTGTTTGTGGTCTGGACGAGGCCGAAACAGGAACAGGACGGTTCTCCGTCCAAACAGGGAGACCTGAGCTGACAGACAGGTGGGAAGACAGACAGGCATGACTGACAGAAAAGTGAAAAGTTGAATTCCCAGGAAAGAAAACACACTATTGTTCAATTCAGAACAGTCAGGACAAAACAGGAGTACCGAAAACTGATGACCAGGACTTACTGGATCGATCACAGCTGTTAATTGAATCAGTTGCAGAGCAGGGACTTTTTGGGGGGTAAAATAATGTCCCCAGAACTTAATTTAGACCCTGGTCCCTGCAGCGGAAACGCATTGAGATCCTCCAAAGGTTCCTATCTGTTAGAAAAGGCAGGGTGATCATATTTTAAACCCCCAAACCGAGACCTTTACTGTGCAACATGCTTGTGCACCATGGGTACTGAAAACCAGTCACCGGTGGCCGGTGACTGGTACCTACTGGATCAAATCACACAGCAAAGATTTCGGTGCCTTGTTTTGGTTCTATACACCTGAGCTGTCGACTGAAACTGACTAAAGCTGACGTGACAGACACATTACCAAACATGCCTCGTTGACGTTACCGCAACACAAACTCTACATGGCTCTGGCAGCTGGTGATGTGACGTTAGCCTACCGTTAGCTCGTAGCTACCTTAAACACTATGTCACATGTAGCTACAGTGCCAGTTAGAGTGTAGTAATGTGTATTTAGGATACTGTACCTTTAAAAAGTACTGCCCCTCCCCAGCAGGGGCTGTTTGGAGTAAAATAATGTCCTCAGGACCCATTTCAGACCCTGGTACCTGATCCTCCAAACGTTCCTATCTGTTAAAAAAAGTTCAGTGGAAACAGCAGTTGTTACTTTGGTCGGGTGACTTTATTGTCAAAACCTCCAAACTGGGACCTTTAATGTGCAACACGCTTGTGCACCTCGGGTACTGAAAACCTACCTATGACCTGTGACTACTGAATCTGAAAACAAAGATGATAGTGCATGAAAACACACTATAACTCGAGTCAAAACAGTCAGGACAAAACAAGTATCAGTGCTGTTTTGAGGAAACATCAGTCAGTGAAGAGGTTTCTTCTGTTGCAGCAGTTCTTTATACTTTATTCTGATTAGAAACATATTTTACATCTTCAGTTACATTCTTTAACATTTATCTCTTGGAACAAAACAGTCACACACATCAACAGGAGTGCAACTCTTTGCATAAAGTAAGGTAGTGCTGGGTGTTGTGTCGACATGTTTTCTGCAGCAGTGAGACAGATGAGAGGTCAGACACTCAGAGACACGGAGTGAGTTAATGAGAAAACAGTCCTCGTCTCCGAACTGACCAGGAGGTAAAAACAAAACAAAACAAAAAAAAAAACTAAAAAATGAGACCACAGTCGTCCGTCAGTGCAACTTTTAGGCTTCAGGGGTCTGAACAGGACGTCGTCTGAAGTTATCGTCTGTTACAGAAAACCTTCACACAAACACCAGGACGACCGATCACAGCTGAAGCCTCCTTTTAAAGATTTTGTTCAGTTATTTCACATTTAATTTTAAATATATGAACACAAAGTTGTATGTTTTCTACTGGTGGAATGTAACTAAGTACATTTAGTCGAGTACTGTGCAATTCTGATTACTCGTACTTGACTTGATTATTTGCTACTTTCTACATTTCAGGAAGGGAAATAATGCGCTTTTTTTTTACTGCACTACTTTTATCTGACAGCTTTAGTTACTTTGCTGATTCAGAGTATCAGAGCAAAATGTAATAAACGATGTAATAAGACATGACAAGATGAAAAAGATGTAACTTTGATGCAAAAGACGTAACAAGGTGAAAAAGGCAGAATAAGACAAAAGTGAGATAACAGATAAAACAGATGTTTAAAAAAGATGCAGCAGCTCCTGTGTTCTGTGAGGTAAAATGATTTTTTGTCACAGTTTGGTTGGTTTGGAGATATTTGGCAAGTGAGGCAAAGCATCATAAAATGATGAAAATATTCTAAATACAGCGTACACTTAAACTGATGTTTATGTTTTCAGGTGTCTAAAATCTGTGTTGCTGCTGACTCTGTCCACAGCGGGACGTTAGCTTAGCTTCCTGCACTGGTTCTCCTCCTGCTTCTCCAAACTGGAGGTGTGTGACGACACCACCACAGAGACTACACACGCGACACTAACACTCAACACTCAAAAACCAGACAACACAGTCTCACAGTTGAACGCACTAGAGCACACAGAGAATACGACTTCGCACAGACACACGTGACACAGGTCACACTCAACGAACCACACGACTTGCATCCAGAGAACTGCCAGAGACGACGGAACAAAAAGAACACAAGAGAGGACAGACACAGACATGACACACACAAAAGTACACACACACACTTAGACACGCTTAGGCACACAGTGAGTAACACACCACAGCAAAAAGACCTGAAGACACACACACACACAGAGGACACACACACAGACACGCACACAGAGACACACAGACGACACACACACAGACAGACACACAGACACACACACACACACACACACAGACGGATTGTATTGGTGGATCGGGGGGTGTCAGCAGTCAGAGTGGGAGGCGGGGCAGGAGGTGGAGGTGACACAGCGAGAATCTGCAGCTGCATTTAAACCTGTCAGTGTCCTGAGGTCATGTGATCAGTGGTGGAGGAAGTACTCAGATACTTTACTGCAGTAAAAGTACTGATAAAATACTCTGCATCAAAGTATCATCAGGAAAAAGTACTTGAAGTATTTAAAGTACTCTGACTGCAGTACTCTTCTGTCTGATCTCATGACTGTGACTCAGTCTTGAGATCAGACAGAAGAGTACTGCAGTCAGTCATTAATGTACAAGAAGGATTTTACTGGTGTTGTTGTTGTTGAGCTCGGTTTAAACTATTTATTTTAATTATGGATTAATCTGCTGATTATTTTCTATATTAATCGACTGATTGTTTAGTTTGTAAAAATTCTGCCATCACAATGATCCAGAGCCCAAAGTGAAACTTCACAGTGTTTGTTTTCTCAAACCAAACTTCAACATCACTACAATTATTAAAATTATTCAAAGGAAAAGCAGCCAAGATGTAACAAGACGAAACACAATGTAAAAGACAAAAAAGACATAACAAGACAAAAAATTCATATAAAAGATGAAAAAGACATTAAAAAATAAAAAAAAACAAGACAAAGATCTAACAAAATTAAAACTGACGTAACAAAGAGAAAAATTTGATTAAAAAAAAAGACAAGACCAAAAAAGACGACATTGTGAAAGGTTTAAATAATTGTACAATATTTCCCTCTGAGATGTAGAAAATGGCATGAAAAGTAAAAATACCTCAAAACTGTACTGTAACTACAGTACTTGAGTAAATGTACTTGAATGTATTTCACCACACAATAAAAAGTAGAACCAATAAAAACTGACCACGCTGACTGTGGAGTTTTATTTGTGACTGAATTCTGACCACAAGATGGAACATTTTATTTAGTAGAGAAATTAATTTCACACAAAGAATAAGTTAATATTTCAGAGAAGATGTTTTTTGGCAGAAACACAAAACTAACATATCATCACCTTTTAAAAGTTGATATGTTGAGCTGATCAATAAACACCTGTTTGTTTGTTTATTGGAGTTGTGTTTGTGTCTCGTGATGAAGGTCAGTCCAGTGTTGGTTCTTGTGGTTCTGTTTATAGTTTCCACCACCTCCAGATAGAAATCTGTCTCTGGTCATCAGCTCGTTTGCTGCTCAGCAGGTCGAGTTCAGTGACTTTTTACAGATTTATTTCTTTAAACGACGCCATGAGAACGCTGACAGTGAACCAGAACAGTAAAGTTGTGTCTGATTAATCGAGGATCAATTAATCAGTCCTTAAGAATTTGATCGAGTAAATTAAATTTAATTGATCTACTACCAAATAAAGTTTTAAAATCTAACAGATTTTTAACTGAGTGTCTGTATAAAATCTGATTAAATTGTGTTTAATATGAAGATCTTTACTTCTTTATATTAGAGACAGATCGATATATCCAATACATCAGACCGATACATCTGATCAATACATCAGATATCTAATTGATACATCAGATCGATACATCAGACCGATACATCTGATCAATACATCAGATATCTAATCGATACATCAGATCAATACATCAGACCGATACATCTGATCAATACATCAGATATCTAATCGATACATCAGATCGATACATCAGATCGATACATCAGACCGATACATCTGATCAATACATCAGATATCTAATCGATACATCAGATCAATACATCAGACCGATACATCTGATCAATACATCAGATATCTAATCGATACATCAGATCAATACATCAGACCGATACATCTGATCAATACATCAGATATCTAATCGATACATCAGATCGATACATAAGACATCAGATCGATACATCAGATCGATACATCAGACATCAGACCGATACATCAGACCGATACATCAGATCGATACATCAGATCGATACATCAGATCGATACATCAGACATCAGATCGATACATCAGATCGATACATCAGACATCAGACCGATACATCAGCTCGATACATCAGATCGATACATCAGACATCAGACCGATACATGAGACATCAGACCGATACATCAGACCGATACATCAGACATCAGATCGATACATCAGACATCAGACCGATACATCAGACATCAGACCGATACATTAGACATCAGACCGATACATCAGACATCAGACCGATACATCAGATCGATACATCAGACATCAGACCGATACATCAGATCGATACATCAGACCGATACATCTGATCAATACATCAGACATCAGACCGATACATCAGATCGATACATCAGACATCAGATCGATACATCAGATCGATACATCAGACATCAGACCGATACATCAGATCGATACATCAGACATCAGACCGATACATAAGCTCGATACATCAGATCGATACATCAGACATCAGACCGATACATCAGACAGATACATCAGACCGATACATCAGACATCAGACCGATACATCAGACCGATACATCAGACATCAGACCGATACATCAGACATCAGGCCGATACATCAGACCGATACATCAGACATCAGACTGATACATCAGACCGATACATCAGACATCAGGCCGATACATCAGACCGATACATCAGACATCAGACTGATACATCAGACCGATACATCAGACCGATACATCAGACATCAGACCGATACATCAGACCGATACATCAGATCGATACATCAGATCCATATCGGCCTGTTACAGCTCCATCAGTCTGTATCAGGTTTGTACATGTTGTCTGATATGAAAACTATGAAAACACAAAGTTTTAATTTGTAAACTGTATAGGAAACATTTCATGTATATTTGATCTTTATTTTATTTTATTTATTTTGGTTTAAAATACACAGATTTTGCCCTATTTGTTTTTTTTTAGATTTCTATTTATGATTATTAAAAATATCAGTGAATGTTTCAGTGTCCTGATATTATTTTAGATAATAAAGTTTATCATTAAACTGTAAAATATCCTGCCTTCATTTTATTTCTTTGTCACAAGTGTTGCAAAATATATGTGCTTAGTTCCAGCATTATATTCTAAATCCTGTATATTATATAAAGATTATCCTGATATTTAGTGTTAATCTGACAAGAGTTTTTAATCTAGTTTTAGTCGCCAACTGAAAATGACTTCAAGTCACATTTTAGTCTTTTTTTTTTTTTGTTTTTGTCAAGATTTAGTGAGGAGAACTTTAAATTTTAGTCACAGTTTCGGTCGTAATCTTTAACTTGTTCACTTCATTCAAAACTGTTTATTCTTCATCCTTAAATAAAGTTCTTTCATAAACTGTTTAGTGTTGGACGGTCACATCTGTCCCCAGGTCACATCCGTCCCCAGTTAGTGTTAGTGTCTTAGTAGTGTTATAAATGATGTTGAAAAAATAACTAACTGTGATTATTTTGACTTATACTGCAGTGTCCATATGATTTGGGATAATAGCATGAACGCTAATTTTTACGTCATTACTGTCATTTTCATTTAAACCATCATTAAGGTGTGATTTTTACAGGGATCTGTACTAAACAAAGATGTTTTCTGAAATCTGTAATAATCTGTTGTGTCGGCAGGACGTTTCTGCAGCACAGTGACATGATGGTACTTTAAAATTTTTAAATGCTACTTTGACACACATTTTACATTTAACACATATTGAGCCTTCTGTGATTTGAAAATTGCCGCTGACCATCCTGCCATTTTAATCAAATTTAAATGAACTGTTCAGTCTTATTAGGTTGTAACAATAGAACTCTGTATGGACTCTATGTAAAGACGAGACAAGAGAAAAAAGGCAAAAAATCATGTAACAAGATGAAAAAAAAAATTTCAATACTGACATAACAAGTCGTGCAGTTTTAATTCACCCAGACCATGGTGTAATAATTATTAAATTAATACTAAAGCTAATTATTAGAGATGAAGAGACAATTATGCAACATATGATAAAATAAACATCCTTAAATTTTCAGAACATCATAACTTTTCTTTTTTTTAATCGTCTGCTGTGTTTCTCGTTCTTCTCTTAGAATCCTGTTTACTAAAATTAAATTATTCTTTGTGTGACTTGTTTCTCTTCCAAAAGATTCAAAATGTTCCTTTGCTGGACAGGAAGTGACATCAGGCTCTTATTGTGAAAATCAGAGCGACAGAAATGTTTCCAAACACCCTGAAGAAAAGAAAAAGGCTTCGTGACAGTGAATCAACTCAGACACTGACGTCTGATTTTTAAAACTGATCACCTTCTTCTGTTACTAACGTTTGATTATCGATCAGAAACTTGATTTTGATCATCAGCTTTTAAAAAAGACGTTATCACTGGAAACACACACACACACACACACACACACTTCAGATAAAAATAAAGGTGTCATCACATGTGCAGCCACAGACTCAGCAGCTTGGAGTGAAGCTGATGGCTGAGGAAGAGGAGGAGGAAGAGGAGGAGGAGGAGGAGGAAGAGGAGGAGCAGGGTCGGTTGTCAGTCCGTCTCCTGCAGGCCACAGCGCCTCCTGAACTCCTGCCCTCGTTCATGGATCCATTTATTGGACACTGAAGACACAGACGGACGGACAGATGATGAGTTCAGGGGCTCAGATGTCCTAACAGCTAAATTTATTTTATTCTACAACGTGCTGCAGCAGTTGAGTCTTCAGTTTAGGGACGGGACTGTCGCAGGACGTCTCCCTCACTTTGTTAATTGCAGCAGTATTGATCTTTTTTCATGATTAACCCTTTATGTTCTTTATATAGTTTGATCTGTTTGTTCTGCAGCTGAGAAGAACTCAATTTTATCTTTTTTGTGACACAGTTTCCTCTTTTCACCAATCAGCTGTTCTGGGCTGCTTGTGTTCTCCGTGCACACTCACAGTGCAGCTTGTTTAAGCCTGGATTGAGTCAGCTTTGACTAGACCAGCCTTGGAAGTTGACGTTAATTAAGTTAATCGGCCTTGATGGAAACATCCCTCAGGTGTGTCCAACGCTGAACACTGTTTACATGAACTCACCCCACTTGTTGCCGACTAGAACAGGACAGGCAGCGTGTCTCGTCAGATAGTCTCCTTCTCCACTGGGGTGCAGGTTGTACCAGAACACCGCCGTACCCTGGTGACACACAGTGACATCATCATCAGGCCATTAATCGATTCATTTATTGATTGAAAATAAAACAAGCCACTCTGAGTCCTTCACTCGCAGGTTTAAAGAAAGACAGAAACATTTAAAAATCATAGGTGGAGCAGGTGCTCTCCTGGTCTCCTGGTCTCTGCTTCCAGCTTCTCTTGTGAGTATTTGCTGGTTTTCTCTGATAAGAAATTGAACATCTTTGTGTTTTGATTCCTGTCAAGTTTTATGAGACAGAAAATTTTGTTCTAGAAGATTCTGACTGCAAATAATGAGAGAGTTAATCTCCAACAATCAGCAGCAAGTGAACTGTACCTTTTTGGGCCACACAGAAGCTCCTATGTCAGTGAAGACTGTGGCGCCCCCTGCCTGTACATCACTCATCTGCAGCACAGAGGAAGAGAGAGTTTATCAGCAGCTTGAGCAGCACAGAAAGCACAATAACGAGAGCAGAAACGTATGTGACGAGTACTGACGTAAAGCAGCCAGGTGGCGATTCTGTTTCCTGTCCCCAACTCTTCAAAAGCATCCGGTTCATCTTTCTGAAAATACACAACCAAACAGGAACCAATAAACTGTTTTACAGATGAATTATGTGCATCACGTTTAATCCTTAGACGCTGATGAAGACAGAAAAATATGTATAATAAACATGTGGACACCTTTCTATTGAACAATAGTTTAACTTTTGAAGGTAATGCAGAATAAAGTCTTACTACATGTGAGCTACATTTTTTTTTTTCTTTAAAAAAATTCATTTTATCTGATTCCTTTCACAGGACAGGTTTGTTATTACTGGAAACTGTTTGATACTTTCAGGGCTGCTGCTAATGATCATTTTTTTTTTATTATAGATTGATTGGTCAGCTATTTTCTTCTGAATCTATTAACCTACATTAATCAACCTACAGCCTAAACCCCAATGATACTAAATTTACAATAATTTATGACAAAGAAAAGCAAAAACAAATCACATATGCCTGCAATGTTCGGTGTAAATCCAGAAGTTTGTCCTAAGTTTCCCCCAGATCAGAAAAGTATCTATCAAGATCAAAAGTTTGGTTTATTTACCCGTCCGAAGTCAAAGTGAGGCTCGTACTGTCCTCCGACACCGTAGTTAGCCACCTGCATCCATACACACACACAAACAGTCAATAACATGTTCAGAAATATAAAATCAAAGTCAGAATTATGACCATATGTGCAGATTCAATAAAAGTTTGAACTTTGAATCATATTATATCTAATTTGCCTGCAACATTCACTCCCAAACAAAGTTGGGACGTTTTGTGAAACGTAAATAAAAACAGAATTCAATGATTTGAAAAAAACTTTACAGCACAAAGACAAAGATATTTAATGTTCAAACTGATAAACTTTGTTTTTTTGGAAATATTAACAGACGAAACGAGATTAAAAAAAACATGTAACACAATGAAAAACGAAGTAATAAGATGAAAAAGACGAGACCTTTTTAATGAATTTATTGTGACTTGTGAGTTCATGTGGACACTAACAAAAACTTCCTGTCATTAACTGATTGTGTAACCAGGTGAGTGTTACCTGCAGGTCCTCAGCCGTGGTCACGTCCAGGCCGGTGACATCCTCGATCCTCTGGTTGATCTTGTCCACAACCGGATGTTCAAACGCTCCGAGCCAAGCACTGAGACAGAGAGGGGACAGACGGGGGGGGGGGGGGGGGCACTGTCGTTACTTACTGTGTGAACAAATGAACAGGAAGAGTCGAGTCAGTGATCAGTGAAGATTTACTGAGCAGAGCAGGACTGAAGGAAACAGGGTGGAAACAGAGCGACAGAGCTGCAGAGAAACGTCTCATCGTCACCTTCAACAGAACATTTAAACCTTCACTGAAGGACCATTTATTACAGGACCAATATTCAACTGGACTGTCTTAGTGTTCAGTTTATTAGGTACATCTGATGAAACTGTTTATCTGCTAATAACTACATTATAGTGACTTATAAAGCGTTTATTAAATGATACAATAAAGCATTACAGGCCTGAAGAGTATTTCACAAAAGTCCACAACAACATCAATATTTTAAATAATATTTTGAATAATTTTCCATTTTTTAATCCTGCTGATGGTCAGGTGAGCCCTCAGTGTGACGCTGCCGTCCAGCTCTTACCTCTTGGAGACTCTGTAATGGGCCGTGGTCAGTTTGCCTGTCTGAGGGTCATGCACCGTGGCACGTCTGAGCTAGCTCACCAATCACATTATAGTTACACAGACAGAGAGACAGAAAGAGAGACAGACAGAGAGAGAGACAGGTCACTAACTGACACAGAGATGCTGCGGTCAGGGAGGCACCAGGAGCTTCAGGACAGAAAGCTTGAATTCTGCTTCAACTGGGTTTAAATTCAAGTGCAGATGAAATTAAAAATGTCTTCTTTTTTTTTTTTTATCACGTCTGTCATATTATACAACTATTTACCAATATGTTCCATAAAAATCAATTTCTTTGCATCCTAATATCAAAATCTTGGACCAAACACATGAACGTGTGCTTACATCGGCTTGAAACAACCAGTTTAAAACAATCATGACATCCACCCAGATTCATTAGTTAATTTCCTAACACAGCTCAGGTAGACGCCTTTATGTGTAGGAATATGTAAGAACTACAGCTGAGAAAATGTAGAGCCAAACTAAAAGTCCCAAGAATATTCTAAATATAAAGGACACTTAAACTGTTTTAGGTAGGTGGGCCATTATTTAGGTATGTTGCTGCTGACCCAAAGAGAAGAAGACAAAAAATATGTAAGGAGATGAAAAAGATGCAACAAGAAAAATGAAAAACTCTGCAAGACCAAAAAGATTAAACTAGATGAAAAAAACCAAACAAACTGATGTAGCAGCTCTGTGATCTGTGAGATAATTACTGATTATATCAGTGGAGTTTGGCTGGTTTGGACAGAGTGATATTTGTTTTATTTAACATCAGAAAAGTCTGTCTGACAGAAAGGTAAAGTGGTGAAAATATTCTAAATACAGTGTACTCTTAAACTGATATTGATTTCTTCAGGTGTGTAAAATATGTGTTGCTGCTGACCCTGTCCACAGAAGGACGTTAGCTTTGCTTCCTACACTGGTTCTCCTGCTGCTTCTCCGAACTGGGGGCTCCATCTACTGTAGGTAAAACACTGACTGTGGAGAAGAACCTCATACAACCACTCTTCAAATAATGTGAATTATAAATAAAAAAATAAATGCAGTGAACGTTGATCCAGCAGATATGAAGCTGTCTGACATGTCAGAACCTCCTGCTGCCTCTTGTGACAAAGAAAAAGAACGAGAACGAGAGTCGAACACAGAAATCTTTGACTCTTTTTCTCTCGTGTAGAAAACAGACGCAGCTTTACTCTTGGCAAGAGCACAAAGTCTGAAAATCATCTTTGACCTGAAACCTGGAAATAACTTTAATCTTACTAATGACCTGGAGTTGGTAAATAAAATAACCTACATTTGGGTTTTTATCATCTATTAGATGCGGCCACTCAAACATACCTGTTTGGATCAGGCAGCTGGGGTTTGGTGTTGCTTACAGTGCTGTTGAGAGACAAGCTTAACTAACTGTCTCTCTAAATGGCTCTGAGGCCGATCTCACGCTGACCTGAAGTGTAAGTTCAAAGAGCAAAGTGCAATGGATTGAATTTATTCAAGGTCTGACTAAATCCACCTTTGCCGTCTTGCACCAGGGATGCAGGAGTTTCCCGCCCTGCCCCACCCCTTGTGCCAGCAGCGCACTACAGGATACACCTACCAGCTGTGCTGGGTGTGTGAATATGGACAGATGTGTCAACGTGAAATAAAAAGTTTACTGATCATAAATCCTGATGTTACTGTACAGTTCTGTGGTTTATACACTGCAGACTAGAGCTGGCTCTAGTCTGGTGAGGCGAGTTCTCCCAGACTGGTTTAAAAGCTGCACCTCAATCTCAAACCAACCTGAGCTGGACTGAGGAGCAGCCAGTCTCGAGTGCTGCCACACTCCTGCATCTCCACCCCGCCCACCGGTTCTCCACCTTCTACTGGGCTTAGGCTTTATAATCATAATAATCTAAATTAATTGACTGGATTAATACTTGGCAGGATTAATTGATTAAATTATTAAAAAGTGAAAAGCTGAAACCGTGGAGTGTTTTAGCAGCAGGTCTGGTCTCAGCCCTGTCGTTTGTATTTCTGCTCTTGCCAGGACAGCAGCCGACAAAGGGTGGGTGGGTGGAGGGGGACAGACATGTTGGGGGGGACACAGAGGAGGGCAGGACAGCTGCTGTCTCCCTGCAGACGTCCTCCTCCTCCTTCTGCTCTCACAGCTCTTACCTCTTACTGATGCGGTAGTGGGCCGTCTCCAGCACACCGGTTACGGGGTTGGAGATGGTGGCTCGACGCAGCTGTGGAGCCAATCGGCCGACAGTTACAGGGAGACACACACCCACTCCCCGACGCACACACACACTCATTTATACTGACTGAGGGCGCCGCTCACCACAGAGTTCAACACACATCATGATCAGTGGTGGAACATATTTTACTTGAGTGAAAGTACCAATACTACACCTGAAATGACTAATCAATTATTTCACAAACTAGTGGATTAGTGGAAAAATGATTGCCAGATTGATCAATAGTGGAAAAATAGGTTCGAACATGTGAAAACTGGTGGAGTGCTCCACCTGTTTTCACATGTTCGAACCTATTTTTCAATTGACAAGATTGTGACAGGATTAATTAATTGATTAATCTTCCTGAGCCATTTTTAAAAAAGAAAATTCAAATTTCTCTGATTTCAGCTTCTTAAATGTGAATATTTTCTGGTTTCTTCACTGCTCTCTGACAGTAAACTGAAGATCTTTGTGAACAAAACAAGACATTTGAGGACGTCCTCATCAATTTCTGACATTTTATAAGCCGTAAAAAAAAAAAAAAAATCAATTAATCAAGAAAATAATTAAACTGGTAATGACAGTAGTCGTTAGCTGCAGCCCTACAGTCCACCACTGCTCACATGAACTCATTAGAGGACAGTAAAGTGTTTGTTAGACAGATTTTCACACCAACAGCAGCACTGCAGCAGAAAACTTTTTTTTCCATCAGTCAGGAAGCAGCAGGTTTGACTGAATAAAACAAAGCAGACAAGAACTTATTCTTAAATATTTTTGGAGGCGTTTTGATTGGCAGGAGCAAAAGGCTGCAGCGGTAAAGGATCAGTGCTGGAGGTGAAGAAGATAACAGGAAGTCCAGCAGGAGAAGGGGTGGAGTCTGTAAAAAGGAGGTGGAGCACTCACCTGGACCTGAGACCAGCCTTTGTTTGGTGTTTGATTTGGTTGGATCACTTTATAAAAACATTCATGACATTTATTTTATCTCATAGTATAAAGATTTGATAAATGATGGTTAAAATGTGTCATTTGTTAGATTCTTCATCTAAGGGATGTTTTTAAATGTTTGTTAATCCCTGGAGTAGCCATCTTGCATGTTCTTTTGTGTCGTTTGAGTCACGTGTGCTTGCTGTGAATAGCTGAGTGCTACCGAACAGTTTGAGATGTGTGAAATGATGGTTTATTCATAACAGGATTTTTCCTGTAAAATAACCTCTGTCTCTCCTGCCCATCAAGCTAACACAGACCCTCATGTTGTTTTGCTGCAGTGCTGCCGTCAGTCTGAAAGCCACACCCCTTCACACACACACAACAAACAAAGGACACATTAACTGTAAGCATGCTAAAGTGCTAAATGCTACATGTTAACCATTAGCATGTTTAGCTGTATGCATGTTAAAGATACCCTGTGGTGTTTTTAATCAACAAAGCATTTGTTTAAAATCTGTTTCTCACTAAAAACACTTCAGCATCAACTTGCCTGATGAACACTCGCTAACAGATTGAATCTACAAACTAATGTTAGCTTTGTTAGTTTGTTGTAATCATTGTCCACAGCTTACTTTTCAATGTGTCCTGCTAACTGGTTCCACATCATGATGTCACGCAAACAGACTAAAGGCTAAAGCTAAAAGGTCCAGGTCATAATATCACGCTAAACACTAACAGGCCCCAGGTTATGATATCTTGTAACAGACTGAAGCTAAAGCTAAAATGCTAACTCTACTAGTGATCATAAACTCCACAGGGAACCTTTAACAGAACCAAGTGGGTTCCTTTACTGACTGTGAGTGGACATTTCGACTCACCCTGGGTTTGGCCAGTTCTTTGACCTTCTCCATCTCCTTATCTGACACAATGTCGTGGTATCGGACGATGCGGGGGCGGTCCCACTCATCTTCCTGCTTCACCGGACCAATCACGTATTTCGGGTGGCGGTTGTTGTCATAGTAACGGCAGAAGAGGCGGCTCTGCCTGCGGGCAGTCTGACAGGAAGGACAGGCAGACGATATGTTATGATGATATCCAGCAGACAGATGTGTTGGTTCTCATCGTGTTCCTCTCTCCTCACCATCCTAAGGCCCTCGCCGCGACACAGCTGCTCGTACTTCTTCCTCTCTGGAAGGTAATCGTCTGGGCGACCCTTCCTCTGTCTCCCGCCAGTCTCACCTGTTTGGTCACTCCTGGACACTTTTGCCAACTGATACTCAAAGTACTTCAGGTTCCCATTGGCTCGCTGGTGTGTCGGGTCTGAACAGGCAGAATCAGAACCCAGGTCAGTCAGACAGAAACATTAAGTCTGTTATCATCTGTGTTTTAGGTCTGTTGACGGTTTCTGTTAAGTTTTTAATTTAAAAAAAATCATAATGTGAAATTAAGCTAACAGGTTCCTGGTAATGACATCATGCTAAAAGACTCAGGCTAAAGCTAACACACTGATATTAAGCTAACGGCTCTATAGGAACATTACTGTTCCTTTCTGACCAAGCTTCAGCAGCCTCTTAGTGAAGTCCAGCGCTCTCTCCAGCTCCCCCTGCTGGTAGACGGAGTAGCTCAGGTAGTCGAGGATGGTGACGGCGTCCACGGTGCTGGACGTCTCTCCCTGGTCCAGCTGCTTCAGGGCCTGAACCATCCACAGCTCCGTGTGGTAGTAGTCAGCCTCCGAGTACGCCACCTTCCCCAGGTCGTAGCAGTCGTCCACAGTCAGGACACTGTGCTGAGAGGCGTCCGGAGACACACCTGAGTAGGTGGGGTGGGGTGGGGTGGGGGTGGGGGGGACACAAGTGTCGCTGACTGTTACGATGGAAACGGAGCTCTTAATTCTGAGTCAGGTAAGTTAACAGCTCTGCTGACCTGGCAGTTGTCCGGTGGAGATGGTGTTGGTGTCCAGCTGGTACGTGTCCAACAGCCTCATCAGCGCTTTGGCGGCACCGACCTGGTCGTCATCGTTGGGGAAGTATTGCCTCTGGATGGTCAAGTTAGAGATGAACACTGAAACACCACAGAAGAAGAAACCACACACAGTTTGAGCTGCTCAGTGACAATGATAGAAGAGATTTAAGTCCATCACTTTTATAAATAATGAAATCCTGTGTGTGTGTGTGTGTGTGTGTGTGTGTGTGTGTGTGTGTGTGTGTATGTACCATCAGACATGTCCGTGAGCACCAGGCTCTCTAGCTCCGCCCACTCTGTGTTCAGTCTCTTCATCAGTTTGAAGGCGTTCACTGGGTGTCCCAGGAAACCCTCAGGGTCCTCAGTGGCTGCTGCAGAGAGGACGTCCAGTTTGTCCGCCCACCTGGACACCACACACACACACACACACACACACACACACACACACACACACACACACAGTCAGCAGTAAAAACAACAAAGAATCAACGTATGTCCATATGTTCCACATGTTTGGACCTATTTTTCAACCTTTGATCATTATCAATCAACAGACTGATTGATAATGGATTGATAATTGTGCCAGCGATTTGATTTGCTAACCGTAGCTAACTGGTAGCTCTCTGATTTCAGCTTCTTAAATGTGAATATTTTCTGGTTTCTTTCCTCCTCTCTGACAGTAAACTGAATATCTTTGAGTTGTGGACAAAACTTGAGGACCTCATCTTGAGGCTTGGGAAACACTGATCAACAAATTTTCAGCATTTTATATTTTATGGACCAACTAATCGATTAAGAAAATGATCGACAGATTAACTGACATTGAAAACAGTTCTATAAAAATGTTTTCTGAAGTCAGAGGAATCTGATATTTAAGCCAAGACGTCCCTGCAGCAGGACAGTAATTTCATATCAGACAGTAAAAGAATTGCAGGAGGCCATATTATGATTTTGATCAAATTTAGATGAACTGTTCAGCCTTGCTGGCCTGTAGTTTCTCTGTAATCCCTCTGACAGACTAACAAACCGAAGAGAGACCAACAGATGTGTTGCTCCCACAGGACGTCCTCCATTGTTTGTTGTGTTTTTTATTATTTTTTTTTATGCAGGACATCTCTGTTTTCAGCCTGATTGTCAGTCCAATGTGCAGCCACACCTCGAGGACAGACGAGACAACAGGAAGAGAGCAGAAAACTGGGTGTGTCCTCAAGTCAGATAGAGTTACAGGAAAACTTTCCCTGTTAAAACTGAATGCGTCCTTTGTTTAGTCTCAGTCTGTCTTATTCAAACATGAACTGGTTCAAACTAAGAAGAACCAGAGAGAATCCAGACAAAAGCAGGCTGCAGGTCGCAGACTTCTCTTCTCTGACAATATAATGTGTTTAATGTTTGAACATACTGAGGAAAATAATAGTTGTAATATCTGTACTGATCTGCATTTGTATCGAAGCAGGAATTATAACTGGACCATCACACTGTACTTAAGTACATTTATCTGACATCATTAGTTATTTTACAAATTCAGATTTTTACACACAAAACATACTGTTTGAGTTTATACAATCTGAGTTTTTCTTATAAATTAAACTACCCAACAGTTTATACAAGTACAGCTGGAACAGTTAGTTCACTAATCAATTAACTGACAGAAAATTAATGTTTTTCAACATTTGATCATTATCAATTAACAGGTGGATCAATAATGAAAATAACTGTCACAGTCAGAGAAAACTAAAGTGTGTGTCCTCCTGTAGTTCAGTTATAAAATCAGCACATGTGAACAGAGTTTATGACTCAGTGATCATCTATATTTGTCACAGAAGATAAAAAATATCAGATCATTAGATGTGACGTCGTCTCTCACTTTTTAATCTGCTCCAGTTTGTTCTCCTCTGCTTGGATGTAGTCCTTCAGGGAGGTGACCAGGTCCTTCTCTGTGAACAGCAGGTCGGTCATGTGACCTGAGAACACCACACACACACACACACACACACACACACACACACACACACACACACACACAATCAATTATCAATCAATCAATCAATCAATCATTGGTTTCAGCTGTATTCTCCTCCCTCTGGTACTGATCCATGTTTTGTCCATATTTCTGCCTCAGAGGAGGTCAGTGGAAGTTTTTAAGTGATTCTGGTGAAATGACCCTTTAAAAACATGAGTCAGTCTTCTTCTAAGAAATATACAGTTGGATGTTCCCGGTTGTGCTTTAATTAAAGTTAAGAAGAAGTCATGATGGTCTCTCAGCAGCAGCTGTTTCCAGATGTTTCTGATCGTCCATCCACAGACGGAGGCAGAGGAGACAGACGTGCGAATGAAGAGGAGGAAAACTGAGTGTTACTCACCGATGGAGGTGAAGACGTCATTGTGAGCCGAGGAGCAGGTGAAGAGGAGGATGTAGGTCATCAACCAGCAGAGAGCCATCCAGCCTACAGACAGAAAAATCAATATAATGACTGAACTCAAACCTCCACGCCTTTAAGGTCTTTGATCAGATGGTTCCTGAAGTAAAACAAACATATTTAAAGTATTTCCACCACTTTTAAACACTGTTAATCACTTTCTTGGCTAATCAATTAGTCGTTTGGTCTATAAAATGTCAAAAAATATTGATCAAAACCCTGGATGACGTCCTCAAATGTCTTGTTTTGTCCACAACTCAAAGATCTTCAGTTTACTGTCAGAGAGGAGGAAAGAAACCAGAAAATATTCACATTTAAGAAGCTGAAATCAGAGAATTTGGATTTTATTCTTTAAAATAAAAAAGATCCAAACTGATTAATTGATTATCAAAATAGTGGTTGACAACTATTTTTTCCCTTTAATAAACCGTTTGGTGTCACAAACCCACAGGGACAGGGGACAGATTTGAGTGTAACACAATCCCTCAAAATCCTTAAATAACTGTTGTTGTTTTTTCCTGGTTTTTGTGGTTTTCTGACTGAATAAAGTTAAATTGTTCCGTCCTGAGCTGAACTGAACTGTCTGCATCATTAAACCTGCAGACAGAGGACATGTATTTAGACACAGCATCATTAAACCTGCAGACAGAGGACATGGATTTAGACACAGCATCATTAAACCTGCAGACAGAGGACATGTATTTAGACACAGCATCATTAAACCTGCAGACAGAGGACATGTGATTTAGACACAGCATCATTTAAACCTGCAGACAGAGGACATGGATTTAGACACAGCATCATTAAACCTGCAGACAGAGGACATGGATTTAGACACAGCATCATTAAACCTGCAGACAGAGGACATGGATTTAGACACAGCATCATTAAACCTGCGCAGACAGAAGGGACATGGATTCAGACACAGCATTTAAACCTGCAGACAGAGGACATGGATTCAGACACAGCATCATTAAACCTGCAGACAGAGGACATGGATTCGACACAAAGCAGCATCAGACACAGCATCTTTAAACCTGCAGACAGAGGACATGTATTTAGACACAGCATCATTAAACCTGCAGACAGAGGACATGTATTTAGACACAGCATCTTTAAACCTGCAGACAGAGGACATGGATTTAGACACAGCATCATTTAAACCTGCAGACAGAGGACATGGATTTAGACACAGCATCATTAAACCTGCAGACAGAGGACATTAAACCTGCAGACAGAGGACATGGATTTAGACACAGCATCATTAAACCTGCAGACAGAGGACATGATTTAGACACAGCATCTTAAACCTGAGACAGAGGACATGGATTTAGACACAGCATCATTAAAACCTGCAGACAGAGGACATGGATTTAGACACAGCATCATTAAACCTGGACAGACTAGAGACAGGAAGTTTAGACACAGCATCATTAAACCGCAGACAGAGGACATGGATTCAGACACAGCATCTTAAACCTGCAGACAGAGGACATGGATTTAGACACAGCATCATTAAACCTGCAGACAGAGGACATGGATTTAGACACAGCATCATTAAACCTGCAGACAGAGGACATGGATTTAGACACAGCATCATTAAACCTGCAGACAGAGGACATGGATTTAGACACAGCATCATTAAACCGCAGACAGAGGACATGGATTTAGACACAGCATCATTAAACCCGCAGACAGAGGACATGGATTTAGACACAGCATCATTAAACCTGCAGACAGAGGACATGATTAGACACAGCACATTTAAACCGCAGACATAGGACATTAAACCTGCAGACAGAGGACATGGATTTAGACACAGCATCATTAAACCTGCAGACAGAGGACATGGTATTTAGACACAGCATCATTAAACCTGCAGACAGAGGACATGATTCAGACACAGCATCATTAAACCTGCAGACAGAGGACATGGATTTAGACACAGCATCTTTAAACCTGCAGACGAGAAGGACATAATATAAACCTGCAGACAGAGGACATGGATTCAGACACAGCATCATTAAACCTGCAGACAGAGGACATGTATTTAGACACAGCATCATTAAACCTGCAGACAGAGGACATATAAAAGACTCTGCAGACAGAGGACATGTATTTAGACACAGCATCTATTAAACCTGCAGACAGAGGACATGGATTTCAGACACAGCATCATTAAACCTGCAGACAGAGGACATGGATTTAGACACAGCATCATTAAACCTGCAGACAGAGGACATGGATTAGACACAGCATCATATAACAACCTGCAGACAGAGGACATGGATTTAGACACAGCATCATTAAACCTGCAGACAGAGGACATGGATTCAGACACAGCATCATTAAACCTGCAGACAGAGGACATGGATTCAGACACAGCATCATTAAACCTGCAGACAGAGGACATGGATTCAGACACAGCATCATTAAACCTGCAGACAGAGGACATGGATTCAGACACAGCATCATTAAACCTGCAGACAGATAGACATTTAAACCTGCAGACAGAGGACATGTATTCAGACACAGCATCATTAAACCTGCAGACAGAGGACAATTCCAGACACAGAGGCAGTTTCAGACATCAGAAGTCACTTTAAACTGCAACAAGGGTACTGTAGTTCAGAATGAGCATCTGATTAAACTGCAGACAGTGGACATATAAACCTTGCCCCTCACAACTGACTGAGGACTTTTTAGCCGCTCTTTAAAACCTGCAGACAAGACATCTATTCAGACACAGCATCATTACCTCAACAAGACATGTATCAGACACAGCAATCTTAAACTGCAGACAGAGGACATTGTTCAGACAGCATCTTTAAAGCTGCGACGAGAGACATGTTTCGATGCGGACGGAGGCACAAACGTCAGCGCAAGGAAGTTATCAGCTACAAGCTCTTTAAACCTATCGACTATCTGTACATTTTATTTAACACAGCATCATGTCTGCAGTACATGGTCTCTGTATTCATACATCATCTATCTTAACTGCGACTGTCGTCATGCTGTCTTCTACACAGCATCGTTAACTCTTAGCGAGGATCTTGGTCTCAGAACGGCTCATTAAATCCTCCAGAAGAGGCCTTGTGACTTCAGAAGACCGGCCAGCTCCCTTAAACCCCTTGCAGACGGCTAGGACATGGATTTCAAGACACAGCTTCTTTTTAAGCCTAATAGAATTAATGCAGACGGTTTGTGTATTCGAACAATCTTTTCCTGAGTACAAAGAGACATTTAAAAAAAAAAAAACTACAGTACAGAACATTTAATTCCAGTCACGACAGCAGTCAATGCTGCTTGCAGTTGGTGAGGCAACATCGTCTCCAGACCTGCATCTTTAACCTGCCAGTACACATTACATGCGATTCAGACACAGCCTTTAAATCAACAGTGGTACTATATTTAGACTAAAAGGGATCTTAAACCTGTCAGCTGTTTCTACGTTGACCATGAAACCTGCGTCACGCGGGACATGTATTAGACTTGAGAGGGTATCTTTAAAACCTGTCACTGAGAGCATTAAAGTGAGTTCTGTGGACTGTCTTTCGACAATTAGGACATCCTGTTAAACCTGCAGACAGGAGGACTTGTTATCTGACACAGCATCTACTTTGACCAGCAAACAGAGGACATTAAAAGCTACAGTGAAGGTATTCAGACGAACCCTAGATTTTTCAACTCTGCGAAAGGGACTGTATTCAGACAGCATCTTTAAACCTGCAACAGAGGACATGTATTCAGACACAGCATTTTAAACCTGCAGACAGAGGACATGTTTCAGACACAGCATCTTTAAAACCTGCAGACAGAGGACATGTATTCAGACACAGCATCTTTAAACCTGCAGACAGAGGACATGGATTCAGACACAGCATCTTTAAACCTGCAGACAGAGGACATGGATTCAGACACAGCATCATTAAACCTGCAGACAGAGGACATGGATTCAGACACAGCATCATTAAACCTGCAGACAGAGGACATGGATTCAGACACAGCATCTTTAAACCTGCAGACAGAGGACATTAAACCTGCAGACAGAGGACATGTATTCAGACACAGCATCTTTAAACCTGCAGACAGAGGACATTAAACCTGCAGACAGAGGACATGTATTCAGACACAGCATCTTTAAACCTGCAGACAGAGGACATGTATT
This sequence comes from Lutjanus argentimaculatus, assembly GCA_034769285.1. Classification (NCBI taxonomy): domain Eukaryota; kingdom Metazoa; phylum Chordata; class Actinopteri; order Lutjaniformes; family Lutjanidae; genus Lutjanus; species Lutjanus argentimaculatus. Next base: position 277,652 of record JAWZSL010000089.1, read on the forward strand.
CAGACACAGCATCTTTAAACCTGCAGACAGAGGACATTAAACCTGCAGACAGAGGACATGTATTCAGACACAGCATCTTTAAACCTGCAGACAGAGGACATGTATTCAGACACAGCATCTTTAAACCTGCAGACAGAGGACATGTATTCAGACACAGCATCTTTAAACCTGCAGACAGAGGACATGTATTCAGACACAGCATCTTTAAACCTGCAGACAGAGGACATGGATTCAGACACAGCATCTTTAAACCTGCAGACAGAGGACATGGATTCAGACACAGCATCTTTAAACCTGCAGACAGAGGACATGGATTCAGACACAGCATCATTAAACCTGCAGACAGAGGACATGGATTCAGACACAGCATCATTAAACCTGCAGACAGAGGACATGGATTCAGACACAGCATCTTTAAACCTGCAGACAGAGGACATTAAACCTGCAGACAGAGGACATGTATTCAGACACAGCATCTTTAAACCTGCAGACAGAGGACATTAAACCTGCAGACAGAGGACATGTATTCAGACACAGCATCTTTAAACCTGCAGACAGAGGACATGTATTCAGACACAGCATCTTTAAACCTGCAGACAGAGGACATTAAACCTGCAGACAGAGGACATGTATTCAGACACAGCATCTTTAAACCTGCAGACAGAGGACATTAAACCTGCAGACAGAGGACATGTATTCAGACACAGCATCTTTAAACCTGCAGACAGAGGACATGTATTCAGACACAGCAGCAGTTGGACCTGTCCAGGAATGTCTCCACTGGGAGGTTACAGACATAACAATGTGTCTGTGGTTACAGACGACACAGACAAGAAAAAGGCAGATATGAAGCTTCCTGATTTAATACGAAGAGAAAGACATTTCTGGATCGAGTCCTAACAGCTGATATAAACTCTGTGCTTCACTTCTTCACAAACAGCCTGACTGAGGAGCTTTTTACCGTCTTTATCCCCGAAAGAGCCGCGAGAACACAAAACTCCTCTTCAGTGTCAAACACGGTCCACAAGATCCACAAAATCCTCCTGTGAGACTCCAGAGTCACGCTAACAGCAAGAAACACACAACTACTACTTCTTCTGCTGCTTTTACAAGATGGCGGCGCACAGAGAGAGGTTTCCCGCCACCTGCTGGACGGGAGGCCGAATGACGTCAGCCGCAAGGAAGTTACAGGTTCTACAAGTTCTCTATCTGTCTGTCTATCTGTCTGTCTATCTATCTGTCTATCTATCTATCTATCTGTCTATCTGTCTGTCTGTCTGTCTGTCTGTCTCTCTGTCTATCTATCTATCTGTCTGTCTGTCTGTCTGTCTGTCTGTCTGTCTCTCTGTCTATCTATCTATCTATCTGTCTATCTGTCTGTCTGTCTGTCTGTCTGTCTCTCTGTCTATCTATCTATCTATCGATCTATCTCTTAGTGATGGGAAGTCTTTTGGCTCGGCTCCCTTAGAAGATTCGGCTCTTTTGGCTCGGCTCCCTTAGAAGATTCGGCTCTTTTGGCTCGGCTCCCTTAGAAGATTCGGCTCCCTTAGAAGATTCGGCTCTTATGGCTCGGCTCCCTTAGAAGATTCGGCTCTTATGGCTCGGCTCCCTTAGAAGATTCGGCTCCCACGGCTCCCACATGGCTCTTCATTTAGAACCACAGCCTTCTATTTTAGCCTAATTTAGAATTATGAACGGTTTGTGTATTTGTAAGCAATTTCTTATTCCGTGTTTTCATAAAAGCCTAATTTTTATGCATTTTTTGTTACAAAATAATAATAATAATAATAATAATACAGTTACTATTGTTTAACATTTTAAGTCTCCAGTCTCACTGACATGCAGTCACATGCTGCTTCTTCTTTGGTGAGGCTTTAAATCCGGCTCCGTCTCTGTCTCTCTGTGTACCTGTCCTGTACCATTACACGTGCTGTCTCCAGAGCGTCTGACCCTTTATTTCATATCATTTTTTATCTATTTGTGTTTCTTTGTTCACTAAATTTAGACTAAAATGGCATTTCATAGCGTCAGCCTCTGTCAGCTGTTTCTACCGTTGCCGTGACCGTGACTCACGTGGCGCGGCCAGTTCCTGATAGAGTGCTTTGAGAGGGTTATCTCTCTCAAAGCACTCTAGTTCCTGAGTTTAGTTTCAGTTTTAGTGAGTTCTGTCGTGTTGGCGTTTCCTCTCTCCGTCTAAAGGTTTGTTAGAGACAGTCACTGTTTAACTGCTTCACTGTTGAATGGATCTTTGTTCATCTTGTCGACGCATCTTAGCGTTTGATTCCAGCAGAAACAGGAGGGAAAGTTAAAACTCAGCTGAAGGTCGTGTCTAGACAGGAACCCTAGATTTGTTCAACTCTCGCGAGATTTGTGCGCGTTATTATTATGTACGTGTGTATTATTGTCTACTAATGCTTTATAACATGATAACACCGTAGTTAATAATCCAGGTAGGTTTAGAGCCAGAAAACAATTGGTTAGGGTTAGAGAATGGTTTAGATTAAAATGAGCACTCTCGCGAGATCTTTGACGGGTCTGGGGTTACCTTCAAGAGATGACCACAGTCAAAGTGTTTCCCTACTTTACGCCAATAAGTCCACACGTACACGGGTGTATTTTAAAATAAACACGATCTCCGTCCAGACGAACGTTTTTTTAAACCACGTTTCCATAAATAATCTCCATTCGATATCAATAAGTATATCACATGATCATTACCAACACTGGGCGTGCACGTGCCGGTGTAAACAGGATGATTTTTTTAAAGCAAACAGGGCGCATTAGATGAAACAATGCAGAAATTAAAAAAAATCTTTTAAAAAAGTGAAAAGCAGCAATATTACAACTCTAGAAAGCTCATCTGGCAGTCATGTCTGTAATATTTCTCAAGTCTTTAAAGCATTTTTGTTTCTCAGTACTTACAGCCACAGAGTGTCTGAAGTTCAACATAAAACAATTTGTTAGGAAGAAACAAAAGATATCTGACTTTGTGAAGATGATGTTTACCCAGAAGACAACTTCAACTTCAGTGTTGTTAGACATTCAAAAATAAGACCATAGTTTCTATGATAGGGACCAACAAAAGCAAAAAATAAATCTTTGAAGAAGGAACATAAAGGGGAAACATAAGGTCTAAAATTGTGAACAAATTCACTGCAGGGATATCATATCCAGGGTTTCCCCCAGTGCTTTACAGGCCTGGTGGGCCGCCAGGCTTTTCTTGCCCCCCCGCCAGGCTAAGCGTCACTTGTTTATTTATTTTAAATGTGTTTTTTTATGCACCAAAACAGTGATACCAAAGACGGTATACAGAGCTTTTAACCACATCTGGTGATACGGTTGAAAGCGCAATGGCGACAGCTTATGGTCAATACGTGAACACATAGGGGGTGAGAGGTCAGGTGTATTTTCCATCATCTGAACGCCCAAAACCTCTACCTGTCTACACGCTAACAACTTTTACGTGTCATGTCGGAGGAGCACTGGAGGAGACGATGAGCCCGCTCGTTCACCCCCAGGCCAAGGGGAGTGCATCCCGGACGCCGAGCCGACCGACCGACCGGCCGCGGCTCGATGATGAGGCAGAGCCAGTGGAGTTAGCGCGGATGTTAGCACGTCGTCAGAGCAGCCTTTTAGGAGAAGTAACTAGTAACTATAACTAATTACTTTTTTAAAGTAACGTGCCCAACACTGCACAGCACAGCATACCTCTTCAGCCTCTGAGTTCCCTGGTTTTACCCCCTGGCCATGTTTGCACTTTTTTATTTATGTTAATTTATTTTACTTTTAAATGTGACCAGCAATGGCTTGTTTTAAGATTCACTAGGATTTAATTTAAGTGAAAACAATTGATATTATTTATTTTAATTGTATTTTTTCGTGTTTGTTAAATTTCAAGATTGTGCCTTTTTGTAAGACTCTATGTTTAAGTATTGTTAATAAATGGCTTATAATAACACATAATAGTCATAATTTCAAAATTCCTGTCAACTTTTAACTTTTTTTTTTTTTTTTTTTTACAAAAACACGGTAGGCCGCCGGTGGGCTTCTCTACCACCAGGCTTAGCAAGTTTTCTGGGGGAAACCCTGTATATCTATATCTACATATTAGATAGATAGATAGATAGATAGATAGATAGATAGATAGATAGATATACAGTCATTCTGAATTTGATGTCCATGACATGTTTCAAAAAACATGTCAAAACATGTCTAATTGTTGAAGTTTTGAGAATTAAATTCTTTCCGGTCTTTCTTGATATACAACTTCAGGTGCTCAACAGTCTGGGGTTTATGTATGTTGCTCCAAAACCTATGTGCTTTTCAGCATTGCCTTCACAGATGTTTAAGTTACGATGATGCCACAGATATATCATCTATGTACTGTGCTCAACTGAATATAGGTCAAAAAGTATTTGCAAATCATTGTATTTTGTTTTTAATTTGCATTTTACACAATGTCTCAGTATTTTTGGAAATGGGATTTGTACATCATGACATCTATCCACTTTCACTGAATGCAAATGCAAAAAAAGAACATCAAAAAAACAAGTGTGACCTCTTCCAGCAGGTTGTTGTGTTTGTGTGAAGTTGTGGGCTCTACTATGAATCAGTGTGAGGAGACAGAGGAGGGGGACTCTTCCTCTGTGTGTGGGGAACATGACGGTCAGACCAAAAATCAGAGGTGAGACGGGGAACTCTTACTGTGGTTAGATGTTGTTGGTTGTTGTAGCTACTCTTGATTTAATTATATGGAATTCAAAACAGTGAATTGAAATTTGTGATAATCATAAATCGTGTTCAGTAATTTAATACATTCTTCTTAATGTCCAGACCCTTATTCAAACATTTATTACATTTACAACATGTATTATTAATGTATTTCTGTCTATCAGGGCCCATCAGAGATCAGACTGTCCTAAACCTGAGCTCAGCTGTGTGTCCATGAAAAGTAACTGGTCCATGGAGTCTCCTTGTAACTTCAAACTTGAAAGCCACTCTGTTGATCAAAGGTGAGGATGTCAAACTGATGATGAAAACAAAATGATATTTATCAGACTCTCAGTCGTTAAAACTCCACCTTTTAAACATTTACTTTAGAGGAAGTTCCCCTCCTGGTGCTGCCCAGAAAATCTGACAAATTGCTTCATTACTTTGTCTCTTGTCTTGTTGTAGGTAATTCAGGAAAAATGTGTTTCTCTATGTTGGTTGGTAGGTTTGCCCCTTAGTTTTTTTCATGCTAATGTTAGCTGGTGTTGATTGTAAAGCATTGCTGCTGCCACTAGTGTCACTTCACTGGTAGGAAGTAACTTCAGACCCGTTAGTGCTACCCATGTCCTTTTACAGTTTTAATGTATACATTTTTAAGATGTTTATCTGGATGACAACAGCATGTGTCCAGTCTGCCTCAGTTTCAAAGTTAACCAATAGTTGCAGTGTTTTCAATTGGTCGCTTGAGTAACAAGTGAAATAGAGTCAATAGGCCCCAAGTGATAATGAAAGATTACATTTAGATTTAAATAAGTGATTAGTGGGAATATACTGTGTACTGTAGGTGTATAACTGACAGGTTTTGTCTCAGTGCACAGTGGGCACAGTGCAGAGTTTGTCTTGTGTTTCTATCAGGAGGAAGCTGGATAATCCTGAACCCAGCTGCATGTCCATGAAGAGTAACTGGTCCATGGAGTCTCCTTGTAACTTCAAAGTTGGATGCCTATCTGTTGATCAAAGGTGAGGATTTCAAACTGTGTTTTTTAATCAGACTCTGAGTTTTGAGGGACAGCTATATGAAGTGATTGGTGAGAGCTGTTGGGACTAAACCAAACTGACTGATGAAGTAAACCCAACTGGAAGTGACAAACAGCTCCAGACTGAGCTGCTGGTTCTCAGTGGGATCAGCAGGACCTTTCATGGACCTTTTCTTTGTACTTCCCCTTGTGTAGACAGGCAGAATGTGGGCTAATTCTTCCTGATTTCTCCACAGAATCAGCCAGGAGGTTCCCAGTGGTCAGTCTGCCCAGAAGCATCAAAAACACCTGGGCTCCATATTTATGGTGTGTACATGTACGGCAACTATTTTTACATATTGTCTGTTCCCAATAATCTCTCTGGTGCACTTTATAGACCAGCGGACTGTCAGTCTGTCCAACATGGATCTGATGTGTGGTTCCATACCTTAAGTTTGGATATGTCATTCATATAATATTTTGTTCCAGCTGCTGGAAGAGAACATTGTCACATTTGTGAAGAACGAGCTGAAGAAGATTCAGAAGGTTCTGACATTAGATTACCCACAGTGCTTAGAGAGTCGGAGTGGGGATGAGGAGGTGTTGGACGGTGAGGACAAAGAGCAGAGGAGGAGCAGCAGAGAGGCATTTCTGAAGATCACACTAGACTTCCTGAGGAGATTGAAGCAGGAACAGCTGGCTGACTGTCTACAGAGCAGTAAGAGGATATCTTTAAAGATTTAACATGTTGGATAAATGGAACATTTACTAATGTGTCAAGAAATGAGGAAAATAGAGTCATACATTCATTCTTTGAGGAAATTAAACATTGGAATATTTATTTTCTTGACTATTGACTCATTAATCTTCTCTGTCCTTGTAGTCTTCTCAGGAAATCCTGCTCCAGTTTATCAAAGTAATCTTAAATCTAAACTGAAGAAGAAGTTCCAGTGTGTGTTTGAGGGCATTGCTAAAGCAGGAAACCCAATTCTTCTGAATCAGATCTTCACAGAGCTCTACATCACAGAGGGAGGGACTGCAGAGGTTAATAATGAACATGAGGTCAGACAGATTGAAACATCATCCAGGAAACCAGACAGACCAGAAACAACAATCAGATATGAAGACATCTTTAAACCCCCACCTGGAAGAGATGAACCAATCAGAACAGTGATGACAAAGGGAGTGGCTGGCATTGGGAAAACCGTCTTAACACAGAAGTTCAGTCTGGACTGGGCTGAAGACAAATACAACCAGGACATACAGTTCATGTTTCCATTCACCTTCAGAGAGCTGAATGTACTGAAAGAGAAAAAGTTCAGCTTGGTGGAACTTGTTCATCACTTCTTTACTGAAACCAAAGAAGCAGGAATCTGCAGGTTTGAAGAGTTCCAGGTTGTGTTCATCTTTGACGGTCTGGATGAGTGTCGACTTCCTCTGGACTTCCACAACAATGAGATCCTGACTGATGTTACAGAGTCCACCTCAGTGGATGTGCTGCTGACAAACCTCATCAGGGGGAAACTGCTTCCCTCTGCTCGCCTCTGGATAACCACACGACCTGCAGCAGCCAATCAGATCCCTTCTGAGTGTGTTGACATGGTGACAGAGGTCAGAGGGTTCACTAATCCACAAAAGAAGGAGTATTTCAGGAAGAGATTCAGAGATCAGGAGCAGTCCAGCAGAATAATCTCGCACATCAAGACAGCACGAAGCCTCCACATCATGTGTCACATCCCAGTCTTCTGCTGGATCACTGCTAACAGTTCTGAAGAATGTGTTGAAGACCAGACAGGGAGGAGAGCTGCCCAAGACCCTGACTGAGATGTACATCCACTTCCTGGTGGTTCAGTCCAAACTGAAGAACATCAAGTATGATGGAGGAGCTGAGACAGATTCACACTGGAATAAAAAGAGCAGGAAAATGATTGAGTCTCTGGGAAAACTGGCTTTTGAGCAGCTGCAGAAAGGCAACCTGATCTTCTATGAATCAGACCTGACAGAGTGTGGCATCGATATCAGAGCAGCCTCAGTGTACTCAGGAGTGTTCACACAGGTCTTTAAAGAGGAGAGTGGACTGTACCAGGACAAGGTGTTCTGCTTCGTCCATCTGAGTGTTCAGGAGTTTCTGGCTGCTCTTCATGTCCATCTGACATTCATCAAGTCTGGAGTTAATCTGCTGTCAGAAGAACAAACAACCTCCCAGATGTCTGAAACAAGAAAAGAGGAATCTGCAGAGACACACTTCTACCACAGTGCTATTGACAAGGCTTTACAGAGTCCTAATGGACACCTGGACTTGTTCCTCCGATTCTCCTGGGCCTGTCACTGCAGACCAATCAGACTCTCCTACAAGGCCTGTTGACACAGACAGGAAGTAGCTCACAGACCAATCAGGAAACAGTCCAATACATCAAGAAGAAAATCAGTGAGAATCTGTCTCCAGAGAGAAGCATCAATCTGTTCCACTGTCTGAACGAACTGAATGATCGTTCTCTAGTGGATCAGATCCAACAGTACCTGAGATCAGGAAGTCTCTCCACAGATAAACTGTCTCCTGCTCAGTGGTCAGCTCTGGTCTTCATCTTACTGTCATCAGAAAAAGATCTGGATGTGTTTGATCTGAAGAAATACTCTGCTTCAGAGGAGGCTCTTCTGAGGCTGCTGCCAGTGGTCAAAGCCTCCAAGAAAGCTCTGTAAGTAAAGAGATAGTTAGATTTGTTCATCCCAGTGTACATAGTATATTTTAAACAAAAAAGAAAAAACATTTTACTTATATTTTCCTCATCACTGTATCTTCAGATTGAGTGGCTGTAACCTCTCAGAGAGAAGCTGTGAAGCTCTGTCCTCAGTTCTCAGCTCACAGTCCACTAGTCTGAGAGAGCTGGACCTGAGTAACAACAACCTGCAGGATTCAGGAGTGAAGTTGTTGTCTGGTGGACTGGAGAGTCAGCACTGTACTCTGGAAACTCTCAGGTCAGGATTCATCAAGCTGATTGATCAACTGATCACCATTTTACTTTTCATATATGGAAAACTCTTAAGGGACACACAAACCACTCCACCACCAAAATACTGGTAGTTTGCTCATGTGTTTTCATTTCATAAAGCCCTTATATGTTACATTGGTTGTGATTCCTGCCCGTGGTCCACTGCAATAGTCGAACATTGTGAATGGTGTACCTTTAGACAGGAAGAGAACAAAAACAGGTTTGTCTAAATTGTCGTGAGAGTCTTGTTACCTGCAGCTCTTCATCCAATCAGCTCCCCGTGACTGCTTCTTCTTCTAACATTTTTTTATGTACACCTGGTTTTACACATAGAGGTAAAGTAATTCGTGTCATGGTGTCAGCGACATACAGGGAGTCGCAGGTCATTCAAAATAAAAGCCTAAGAATAGTTTGCTGGTGGACAGGCAACAGGAAGTTTTATGTTTGCATCAACAAAAACACTGTGAACAGAAAGGATGAGAAAACAGTAATGCTGTGTGATAGTAACCATAACCTTCCAGCCCTCTCAGTACCCTCGATTGTGTGACATGTATATTGTTGATGTACGTGCAGGCTGTCAGGCTGCCTGATCACAGAGGAAGGCTGTGCTTCTCTGGCCTCAGCTCTGAACTCCAACCCCTCCCATCTGAGAGAGCTGGACCTGAGCTACAATCATCCAGGAGGCTCTGCAGTGCAGCTGCTGTCTGCTGGACTGAGGGATCCAAACTGGAGGCTGGACACACTCAGGTAGGAAGAGGCCTGCTGCAGCAGCTCTCTCCTCCAGAGGATGTGGTCTGGATTTGCAATAATTTCAAGCTATTTTCACCTGTACTTCTGACAGACAGTAGTCATTATCATACAAAGACAAGAGGTCACTTGTCAGAACCAAAATATTGTCTTAGAGCGCCAGCGATCAGTATTTCTGTATTGACAATGGATTCACTAACTCTGTAATAGTGAAGTCTTTTGTGGTATGAGAGCAGTGTAATGTCCATGTATGCATGCTGAAAGAGGATGTGCCTGTCTGACTCCTCCCCCCCCCCCCCCCTCCTTTCAGGGTGGAGCCCGGTGGAATCCGATGGTTGAGGCCAGCTCTGAGGAAGTGTAAGTGTGTACAGGTACAATCAGTGCCACAAACAATTGTGCACCATTACAAAACTCTGGATAGTTATATTTGAAGACTCGACAGTAACCTCCGATCAACGATATTCTGACAAAAACAGTCCTGTCACACTGGCAAGGTCTGTGAATCCAGTCCAGTAGCATATTGAGTTCAAAATATACAAATGCACCCATAAATATCCATAAATGGCACAAACCAGCCTACAGATGTTTACTCTTCTGCTTATACACATCAAAATACACAACTACTGTGCAAACATCATATGCCATACTGTTAGAAAGCTGAGATTCTTGTGTTTCCTTTGATACCAACCATTTCAAGATGCAATCACAACAGTGGGTACAATCAACAACACAAACCACCAAACCAAAAATTACTAAACTGAAGACTATTGATGGCTCCCAATAATCCACGTCAACAACATTCCAACAAAAACAGTCCTGTTACAGTGGTAAAAGTCAAATCAATCCAATCCAGTCAGCTATTTAGTCCAAATCACATGGTTTCCATTGATAAATCCCCACAAATTGCATGCACCCGCCAGCAGAAGACGTAGTTGTCCACTTGTGTCTGGAGTTTGCATACAGATGAAAGCAATTTTATGTCCTGTCCACTGCCCACAATAGCCAACGAGAATCCAAACAAATTGGGCAGATGACTGGCTCTTCATATATCCAATGAAATCCCCAAAATGACAATATGCAGTTTTTATGTGTAATACTGTGAGCTGCTTTTTGTGTGAACTGGTGCTACATGCTATAAAGTTTGGGACTAGGTAAAACTGAACTGCTTTACTTAATGCCAGTGGCACTTACTGTGATTGTCTTGCTAATTTTACTGTATTAATCAAAGAACAGAAGATGGATTACTGACTGCAGCTGTACTGTGTCTCGTTCTCTCCATCAGATTCCTGTGAACTCACACTCGACACAAACACAGTAAACAGATACATCAAACTGTCTGATAACAACAGGAAGGTGACATGTGTGGAGGAGGATCAGCCATATCCTGACCATCCAGACAGATTTGACTGGTGTCAGGTGCTGTGTAGAGATGCTCTGACTGGTCGCTGTTACTGGGAGGTTGAGTGGAAAGTAGGGGGGTTTATATCAGTGAGTTACAGAGGAATCAGGAGGAGAGGAGACAGTGATGACTGCTTGTTTGGACTGAATAATAAGTCCTGGAGTCTGGATTGCTCTGATGTTGGTTACTACGTCTGTCACAATAAGATGGTAACGACCATCTCTTCCTCTTCGTCCTCCACCTCCTCCTCTTCTTCTGTGTCAAACAGAGTAGCAGTGTATGTGGACTGTTCTGCTGGCACTTTGTCCTTCTACAGAGTCTCCTCTGACACACTGATCCACCTCTACACCTTCAACACCACATTCACTGAACCTCTGTACCCAGGGTTTAGGCTCTGGTCGGGTTCCTCAGTGTCTCTGTGTTCTTTGAAGGAGGAAGAGTCTCCTCTCTGCTGACCAGGCAGTTCAGTCTTTACAGGACCACAAGAGGTGTGGACTTGAGTCACAAACCTGATAACTTTAGACTCAACTTACAGTCTTACAATCTCATTTAGCAGACGCTTTTATCCAAAGCAACATACATCTGAGAGCTGATACAACAGCTCGCAACTAGACTTGGACTTCAGCACCAATGACTCGTGACTTGATTTGGACTTGAGCCTTTTGACTTAAAAATACTACAAAGATTTTCTGTTATTTAAAAAGTGTGAATCTACAAATGAATTTGTTTCTCTTCTTTTCCTGAATCAACTAATGTTAACACTATTAATGCTGAGCAAGTGGACAGTTCAGTTAAAGTATCATACTGTACTGGCTATGCTAGCTTTGCTAACACTCCACTTAGTATTTTTCAGTTTTGGTGCTTTGACGACTTGATGATGATTCCATAATAAAGAGCCGGGTTGTCCTGTGCACCACGCCTCCCTCCTCAGCCCCACAGCCCACTTTTCAAAATTATGCAGTGGGTGGAGTCAGGCTGGGACCTGGGGGTGAAGTTACATTTTATTTCCACAGAGTTTTGTCTGAACCAACTTTCAACTTCTTTCAACATTTGAAGTTGCATTTTAAAAAAGTAAGTTGACTTGTGTAGGACTTGAAACTCAAAGTTTAGGACTTGAGACTTGTCTGTCTTGACTTGGGATTTGAGTGCAAAGACTTGAGACTTACTTTTGACTTACAACACAATGACTTGGGAGGAACTGAAGGGATATTTATGTAATCATAATGCATTCGCTTGAGAAAAAGAACTGCACCGTTGGTTCAGTCAGAGGAGAGAATTCAAGACGAGAACTCGAGACAAGAACTCGAGACGAGAACTCGAGATGTTCCAGGCTGTCGGTCGCAGGAGCTTTGTGATCATAATATGTACTGTTATCCAGTGGTGCACAGGGTACTGAAGTGCATTCAAGTAGAAGTACTGTTACATTACTGAAATATTATTCGATTATAAGTAACACCACTGGTGCTAAAAATATTTACGTAATAGTACCAAGTATTCATCTCAGAAATACTCAGGGTATGTTACTTTTTAACTGTTGATGTTTAATGGATTATCAATAGAGGAATTCAATCAAATCTTCAGTCTAAATGACTTCCAACTCTTTCTCTAGTCTGCTCAGTGGTCACGCTCACCTCGAGAAACTCATTCCTGCTGGAAAGTTTAATTTGTGTGGAGCATTATGACAACAGAGACGCCGGACTGTTAAGCAGCTGAAGTAGTATATCAAGCAAGAAAGAGAAAGAATTTCACCTTAAAACTTCAACAATTAGTGTCCTCAGTTCCCTCATGGCCCTGTCACAACTTTTTTGGAACATGTATTCACCAAAAACAATAAAATGAATGAGTTTGAACATTAAATGTCTTGTCTTTGTTCTGTATTCACGAACATATCAGATGAAAGGTTTTTGCAAATCATTGCATTCTGTTTTTATGTACATTTTAGTGTCCAGACTTGTTTTTGGAATCTGGATTGTAGCTAATCACAAGTTAAATAGTCTCATGTTAAAATAAACATAAAAGCACTTGTCATCATTATTAAAATTAATGGATTTTGGAGATAAATATTAGACCGGTGTGTAGGATTTAGTGGAATCAAGCAGTGAGCTTGCAAATTGCAAACACCTTGCCTCACCCTGACCTTCCAAGTGTGTAGACTGTAAAAAGCCTGAAAAAATCAAAAAGCCGAATCTGTCTAGAGCCAGTGTTTGGTTTGTTTGTTCTGGGCGACTGTAGAAACACGGCGGCGCTACATGGAAGAGGAGCCGCTCCCTCTGTAGACATAAAGGGCTCATTCTTAGGTCATGAAAACTCACAGATTCTTATTTTCAGGTGACTAAAAACACATTTATGAACATAACCACAGATAATCATGGTGGGTAAAGTTTATTGTAAAGGTGCATCTTATTAAACATTGATCAACAGTGCAAAAACACACCTTTCTGTTTAGTGACCTCCTCTGTCAGCATCCGACTCTTTGGTGTCACTCAGGAAAAATATAACGTCACTTTACACTGAAAACAGATACAAACCTCACAGGTTATCATTGTATCAAACAGTCAAATTTACAATACGTACAAATATTGTACACAAAATGCAGCTGTAATGTGTCTGAAAAGCCGGTGAGTCAGGCAGGAAGGTGTTAACGTGTTATCTCAGACACGCAGGTTTAAGTATGTTCATAGATCTCTGTACATTGTGCACAAACACAGTGTCCAAAGTGCTCGCGTGTGCAGATATGTGTGTTTCTGTGTTGTCGCCCGTGTTTGTAGAAAACATCCTGAGGAAGAAGCTGCACGGCTGTGAACACAATAACTCTCCTTTAAAGAGGCGTTAAATCAAAGTTCCACCTGCAGATATACAATAAGAACACGATCCGTCTGCAGGTGTTTCAACATGAAGTGCTGTAATTGGGATTTTCTCACAGATTTCTTCTTCTACAGTTTGTACTTCCTTAACTGACTTAGAACAAACTGTCGAGAGTCAAAAAGGTGTCAGTCAGTGTTGGAGTGTCAGTCGGGCCACAGATCAACAGAAACAGATTTCCAGAATCGAGTCTACATGTGTTGAGAAAAAAGAGGAGAAAAAAGTAATAATATTTAAAATATTTTTAAGTTAATATAAAGTTGAAATTTTAAAAAGTTGTAAAAAAGTTTGAAAATAAAGTCACAATTCTGTTGACACCGTTGAAACTGTTTATTTGTTCGGAGGGAAAAAATCGTTTTCACAAAAATGTGTTTCAAAACTGAAGTAACATTTTATGAGAAAAAGTCAGAATTTAACAAGAAACGTTAGAATATTTTACAATTAAAATCTTTATATTTAGAGAATTAAATTGGAATTTTAAGAAAAAGTAGTATTACCAGAAGAAACTGAAAAATTATTCAGGAAAATCTTATGAAAGAAAAAAGCTGTAATACTTCTGGAATATGAGATATTAAGTCAAAGTTTTAAACTAAATCTAGATTTTAATGTTCTTACAATCAAATCATTCTAACAATGCTCACACTGACTTTTGGAGAAAAAAAACTGCAATATTTTCAGTAAAAAAGTTGGAATGTTTCATCAACAAAGTCAAAAGATTTCGAGAATAAAATCAATATATTTCAAGATAAAGTAAATTTATGAGAAAAAGTCAGTGTCAAGAACAATTAAGTCATAATTTTACAAGAAATAGTTGTAATATATCAAGAATAAAGTTGTAATATTAAAAAAGGGTTTGTTTGTTTTTTGAGAAAAAGTTGGAACTTAACTGATAATTAAACAAAATTAGGTAGACGTGTTTAAATGTTTCCTGATTGTCATAAATATACAAATATCATTTCTTTTCTTTTTAAAAAATCTTATTCTCTAAATATTACATCTTTTTTCTCATTTTTCGTCATTAAGCATTTTCTTTAAAACTATTTCAGTTTTATTGTTGAACTCTCAGGTTTTCTCTCCATCAGTGGCCCAGACACGCAACCGTACTCATGATTTGATGAACACTAATTTAAAAACTGGCGGCTGCAGAAGGACACAGTCGCACTTTTTCGTCTTAAAGCCAACACGTTTTCTTTTGACACAGTCGATGTGGACATGATGTCACTTCCTCTACGACTGGACAGGGAAAACACATCAAACAACAAAACAGACTCAGAAGTTAAACAGTCGTCATGAAACAGCTGTTTCTTACTAGTGTTTCACCATCAACAGGTTTCTTTAAAACGCACTTCCTTCACTCATAAATTTGGTTCAATTCTCGCTCATCCACAGCAGCAGATTTTGACTTTGAGACGTTTATCTGCAGACTGTTAACTGTCTCTGCTCACTGTATTTTCTCTTTCATTTGTCTTTCTTGAAAAAGCTAAAACATGATACTGAAGTTTTTTACTGCTGTACTGGACACTAGAACATGTTACTTTCATAAATATACAACAATTAATTTGTCAGAATCCAACAACTGAAGTTAAACTTTAGGTTTTAGCCTCCAGACCAAATCCTATTGGATGTGTAGATGTTTGGCTCATGTTTGGCTTATAAAATGTATTTTAAAACTTGGAGACAGCTGAAATGACGTGTAATAAGAAGAGAAAGTTCTTCAGTCACCACAGATAGAAAAGTTTCATACATAAAATATTCAAAAGTAGCTCTTCTAGGTATAACTAAGGTGCTGTTAAGTTTATTACAATTAGGTGAAACCTGATCCTCCCACATACACAAACGTGTTTGTGAACAACATGAGACGGAGTAAATATGCGATGAATCTTTAAACCACAGCTCCGACACACCTGCATTTAAAGGACCAGTGCGTTGGATTTACTGGCATCTAGTGGTGAGCTTAACCTCATATTACCATGTGGTTGAAAGATGGCGGTTCAACATGGCGCCCTCCATGGAAGAGGACCTGCGCCTGGTTGCATAAAACCACTTAGGCTAAGATTTCCCTTAAATTTTAATGTAAGGATGCCAAAGTGAATTTCCCCTTTGTGGGATCAACAAAGTTTATCTTATCTTATGTTTATCTTAATGAAAAATGAACTCACCATAAGAATTTCCTTCAGAGGTTGTAAGAGAAAACCCTGAAGTTCCTTAGTGACCATTTTCCTCCAAAAGTTTTAAGGAACCCATAAGAGTCCCTTAAAGTAATTTGTGGAACATCAGTCAACGTCTGAATTTTTGGTGACTGAAGAGGACGAGGACACACAAGACACATTTTTCAGGACAGAGAAAACTTGCTGGACACTGTGAGACAAGTTTTTAAAAAGTATAGATTGACATTAGCACTAGCATCTTTGTAGCTAGCTCGCCAAACATTAACATAACTGTCTCACACGTTAATGTTTTCTGTATCATTTTACTTAAACTCACCAGTTTTTGTTGACTCCTGTTGATGTTTGTGTCCTTTCTTGTTGTAACGGTCATATTTTCATATTTCTTCATCACTTTATCTTTACTTTGGATCATGTGTTTGTCCTATATGTCCTTCAAGGAAAAATCTTTTTTGTGTCTTTTTGTTCTCCATTTTGTAGAAGCTAGCTAGGTGTGTTAACTAAGCTAGCCAGGTGCTGACAATAATGGTGTCTGGTAACGTTACGAAGTGCACAGGTGCTGTATTATGACAGTAACTATACCATCACAGGATTGGTCTAAAGAATTCGGTGTGGAGACAACCTAAGAGGCTTTAAGCAGCGCTCCTAAGTGAAGCTTGAGGAAATATTTTGTTTGAGGGACAAACTTAAGGTGTTTTATGCAACCGGGCACTGCTCCCTCTGCAGATACAAACGAAAACATGATTTTTTTTCATTTTCTGGAAACTCATTAAAAACTGAACGTTAAAATATGAAACTGTATCATCTCGTACGTATAAGATGCTAAAATAAAATATAATTTAAAGAAACATGTTTTTATGTCTCAGATTTTTCTGTTCAGTAGAGCAGCAGGTTTCATTTCACTGCAGAGTTTAATGTTTTTAGGGCTGCAAACTAACAATTATTTTCATTATCAATTAATGTTGATTATTTTCTCCATTAATTAATTAGTTGTTTGGTCCATAAAATGTCAGAAAATGGTGAAAAATGTTGATCAAAGCCCAACATGATGTCCTCAAATGTCTTGTTATGTCCACAGCTCAAAAATATTAACTGTCATAAGAAGTAAACAAACCAGAAAATATTCACATTTTAGAAGCAGAAATCAGAGAATTTTGATGTTTGTTTAATTAAAAACAGACTCCAAATGTTTTATTGTTTATCAAAATAGTTTGTGATTAATTCAATAATCGATTTATCGATTAATCGTCGCAGCTCTAAATGTTTCAACTGTTTAGAAAGACTAAAGAAAGAAACTCTGAAGTGAGACGCGTGTGAGACGTGTCTCCTGCTGCTCATTCGTGGCACTAACAGGTTATTGTGATGTGACATCACCATCTGAAGAAACAAGTGACTTGAAAACAGATGACGGTGTGTTCACTGACCCATCCAGCTGTTAGGATATTTTACAGCTGTTTCTGCAGCTCTGTGCAGATGGGCTGAGCGGCGGTGGCCGGATCAGTTTGGGTTTTTTCAGCAGCGCCCCTCCGGTCCTCTTGGTGGCGCCGTGGTGAGCGTTGGCGGTGACAGAATAGGAGCGTCCGTGCATCATGCGAGCGTTGAGACCGTTGGCCATGGAGAAGGACTTGAGGTGAGACTTGAGAGCCAGCGGGAGAGGAAGTTTATCAACCAGGTGGACCGGAGTGCAGGAGACGATGGAGCGACAGCAGAGATCCTGAAGACTCAAGACTGAGAGAGGACAGAGAGACAGAAGGACAGAGGGACAGACAGAGATACAAAACACTTTAGAAATAGACAGAGTAGACTCATATGAACAAACCTCACAGAATAAACTCAGAGAGACTGAACTGTTTTTCACACCAAATTAAAATCAAATCACAACACAGAAAAACAACGTGAGGACGTGTGTTGTGTTTCAGTGTCCAGCAGAGGGCAGCAGAGTCCAGACAACACTCAGTACAAACACACTGGAGGTGAGAAGGAGACGAGTCAACCAATCACTGAGTTCATTCATGAAACATGATGTCAAAAATCATAAATCAGATATAACAGTCTGAATACTTTAATGTTGGGCTGCACCAAACAGGATTAATATTTAAACCTGATTACATCATGGTTTAACTTTAATTTATGTTGCACTAAACTAGCTTAAAATTAAGAAAGATTATATTTAAACCTTGGTTTAGTTTCCTATATTAAATATGATTATTTTGCACCAGAACAATTTAAACTGTGATCCAGTGTTAACGTTAAACCTACAGTGGTGAGGGTTCAACTCCTTTTTGAGACGGACTGAACAAAATAATCAAGTTCATGAAATAAAGTTAAAGGACGCCTGAACCCAGCTGAGTTTTATGATCAGTCTTTTCTTTCTTTCACTCCAGTTGTCTCTTTTTTCCTCACTGTGCTGTCGTCTGTTTTTTTTTTTTTTTGTAAATGTTATATTTTTGGGCCATTTTTCTTCATTAATTTTACCAACAGGTTTTTCACAAATGAGGAAAAATGTGAGTTTCTCTTCAGAGCCATCATGAGAAAGGCTAACAAGGCTAAATAACTTTTTAGCTAGCAAAAAACAATACAACGTTTTGTTAAGTTTTTAGTTTAGTAGCAAACAAGCTAGCCAGTTTTAGCTAGCTTGCAAACAATGGAAGTTTGTTTTTTAATGTTTAAATAGTATCAGATTTTGTTCACTTTGATTTTTAAGCTAGCTAGCAAACAATGAAATATTAAATATTTAGCTTGCTAACAAAGATTTTAGCTAGCTAGCAAACAATGAAATATTAAATATTTAGCTTGCTAACAAAGATTTTAGCTAGCTAGCAAACAATGAAATGTTCTTCTTATCTGATGACTTCTGACCTTTGTTGGGTCTCCAGAGTCGCTCCATGCCGTGTCTCATCAGGACGATGCGAGCGAGCTCCGTGAACGACTCGGTGATGTTGAAGTTACACAGCGGACTGACCTCGAAGAAGGTCACGCCCAGCTTCTCTGCATACACCTGCGCCTGCTCCGTGGTCACCTGACGCTTGTAGGCCAAGTGAAGACGGTTTCCGACCAGGATCTTGGGCACCCCCGGGGCATGCTGGGTAAACAGGAAACAGAAGGTCGTAACAGGAACATGTGTCATTTGGTGGATACGATACAAAGGAACTAGATGGTGGTGCTAAAAAGGAACTACGTTCTCTCTACAGTAGGTCCTCACACAGTCAGAGCTTTAGAGACACTGACAGCATCATAATCAATCGATCGTTTGATTGATTGACTTATTGATCACTGACCTCATCGATCTCTTTAATCCACCTGTCAATTCCATCAAAAGACCAGCGGTTGGTGATGTCGTACACCAGAATAACTCCCTGAGGAGAAAAAAAACACAACAAAAAGTTTTACTAAATAACATTAAAGGAGAAATCTGTAATATATTTACTGAAATAAATCATAAAATGACCACCATGTGTCATCAGAGATCACGGAAACGTGCTAAATGAAAATACTCGCTTCTCTGACATCAACACCAGAGCCGCAGTGTCCTCCTTTAAATTTCTATCCTGGCCTGTAACTTGTGTTTTTGTTTGCTTGTTTCACGTTAATCTGAGTTCAAATGAATGCCGAGTGATCGTTAACTTTATTAAACAGATTATATTGATCACTGCAGCGTGCACGGTGTGAGCATCTGAACGCAAACAGAATATGGAATCTGTCTCAGTTCAATATTATGACTGTCTTTAGCTTAAAATGTTACGAACTGTAAAAGTGTCCATGTGGCTGTTCAGTCAGTTAGCAACAGATTAAGAGGTAATAAACTTCATGTCGACATCTTCAAAACTGTGGTGAAGGTCAAGCTGCATGCGCCGTTATTAATATGACCAGATGAAACACTAAAGCGCTCAGGAACCCACATACATCAGGACAGTGAGCTCCTGCTTCCAGGACAGAAAATGTGTCATTTTTGTGAATCAATAGGCGACCAATCCTGACTCCTCACCACATCTCACTAACCAAACCAAGTCGGTGTCCATGGTAACTGCATGTGTTTTCAATCCACATACGGGCAGAAACCTGGTGACCTTTTTGGATCCTTTTTATCAACTTTATTTCTCATAATCTTCCAGCGACAGATTTTCTCCTGCTGCGGCGTGCAGAGGCGGTCAGTGTGGCGTGTGACATGAGGACGCCGCACGCTGCAGGAGGGACGTCAGTGAGTTTCTATGATTCCTTTGACACACTCACTCTGAACCTTCTGGATTAGAACTTTCTTCTTCTTCCTCTTCTTTTTTGAGGTTTATTAGCAGATGTCAAACAACACGTGCTTTACTGCCACAAAGTGGTACAGAGTGTAGATAATATTTAGACTCTTCACTCTTATTCTTTTTGAGTGTCTGTTAATTTGATTTTGAAAATATCGAAACAGTTATTTTCATCTTCTCTCTCCCTTTGTCATTTTCTAAACTTGTTTACTTTAAATATGTGATGACCCTGCAGTGGTCTGAATCCATCGCTTGTTGTTTTTTTTTTTTTTAGGGGGCGATTTTTGGGAAATATTTATTATTTTATTTTTCTAATGTAATGGTCAGCAGAGTGACAGATCGTCTTAGTTTGGTAAAACAGAGAAACTTGAATTCAGAAGGTGTACGCTTGTATTTTTCTGTCTAAAAAGGAGAGAGAGACAGAGAGAGAGAGAATGTTTAACTTCTTGATGCTTTGTGAGATTATTCTGTTTGTTGGACATAGTGAATGTTCATAGCGTACATAACAGTATATTTGCTGCTATGGTAACTACTGTTGTTGTAAAAGAGCCGACAGAACTGATCCTGATTGGTTCTCTGTGTGTTAATAACAGGTGTGAATGTAACCTGTCATATTTAGATGTAATGCATTTTAATGCGCGGTCTGTCGGGGTCTGTCGGGGTCTGTCAGGGACTGTCAGGGTCTGTCGGAGTCTGTCGGGGTCTGTCGGGGTCTGTCGGGGACTGTCGGGGTCTGTCGGGGTCTGTCAGGGTCTGTCAGGGACTGTCGGGATCTGTCGGGGTCTGTCGGGGTCTGTCGGGGACTGTCGGGGTCTGTCGGGGTCTGTCGGGGTCTGTCAGGGTTTGACATGGTCTGTCGGGGACTGTCGGGGTCTGTCGGGGTCTGTCGGGGTCTGTCGGGGACTGTCGGGGACTGTCGGGGTCTGTCGGGGTCTGTCGGGGACTGTCGGGGTCTGTCGGGGTCTGTCGGGGACTGTCGGGGACTGTCGGGGTCTGTCGGGGTCTGTCGGGGACTGTCGGGGTCTGTCGGGGTCTGTCGGGGTCTGTCGGGGTCTGACATGGTCTGTCGGGGACTGTCGGGGTCTGTCGGGGTCTGTCGGGGTCTGACATGGTCTGACATGGTCTGTCGGGGTCTGTCGGGGTCTGTCGGGGTCTGTCGGGGACTGTCGGGGTCTGTCGGGGTCTGTCGGGGTCTGACATGGTCTGACATGGTCTGTCAGGGACTGTCGGGGTCTGTCGGGGTCTGTCGGGGTCTGTCAGGGTCTGACATGGTCTGTCGGGGACTGTCGGGGTCTGTCGGGGTCTGACATGGTCTGACATGGTCTGTCGGGGTCTGTCGGGGTCTGTCGGGGTCTGTCAGGGTCTGTCAGGGTCTGTCAGGGTCTGACATGGTCTGTCAGGGACTGTCAGGGTCTGTCAGGGTCTGTCAGGGTCTGACATGGTCTGACATGGTCTGACATGGTCTGTCAGGGTCTGTCGGGTCTGTCGGGGTCTGTCAGGGTCTGACATGGTCTGACATGGTCTGTCGGGGTCTGTCGGGGTCTGTCAGGGTCTGTCAGGGACTGTCAGGGTCTGAGAAACACATCAACAAAACGATTCAATAATGAATCAATAATAAAAATAATCGTTACCTGCAGCCTGAATAAACGTAGTAACAAATGATTAAACTCTGATTGTTGCAGCACCGACACAACACTCGATGGATTATTATCAGGTCACACACACACACTCAAGATTCATGATCAGTTTTGAGCTTCACCGTGGCGACGTGTCACTGTTTCCATGGTGATACCTCCTCCGTACCCACTAAAAGCCTGATGAGTGATGACAACAACACAACTTCATTCAATGAAAGTGTTTCTTTTTTCTCCAGCAGGAACATGAGCAGGCGGTGCGTTGTGTGTGTGTGTGTGTGTGTGTCTGTTTGATGTGTGGGATGAGTTTCTTCACACATCCTGTCCCTGCTGCGTCTGTCGGAGGTCAGAACAACAGCACAAAGAAAAACTCAGCTGAAGGACTTGAAGTAAACGCAGACCGACACGTGAGAAACACTTTCACACTTCAAGTCTGAGAGGAACAAATCTTCATCCAAACTACTGTCTTCTTCATCAGCACACAGCTAACACAGTAAGAGCAGGACTCAGGACTCATCCAGCAAACACAGCTAGCATAGCATTAGTGAGGCTATGCTTACATAACATTAGCAGGGAAAAGCTACTGTAAATGCTGAGTCAGGAAACATGACACCAAGAGACCACAGCAGAGCTAAAACTTAGCTTCAGGCCATGACGCTAACTAAACATTAGCTGGGCCAAACTTCAGTTCCCAGTGGCCACTCATTGTATTGCAGCGACAAAGTCCCCGGGGGTCCAAAAACTTTTTCCCCCACAGCCCACCATTATAAAAGAGACGTCTGTAACACTGCTGACAGGACGCCTTGAAAGGCGAACATGCTCAGTTCTGACTCTTTCGAGTATGAATTTTTTGATCCATACAGGTTTGATGTTTGTAAAACTTTCCTCGAGGGGAAAAAGCTATTTAAAAACATGTGACATCATCACAATATAAAGTCTGTTGGCCCAGCAGGAGAAACACTACGGCGCACGTTGTTTGAGATTTTGATAAAAGCTTTATTATTTCTAACAGGTGTGCCGGCGGCTTTTAAAACTACATTTCCAGTGAACGTGGGCTCTGTAAGGAACGTACCTGTGCTCCTCTGGAATAAGATCTGAAAATAGTGCAGAATCGTCCCTGACCAGACGTGTCCCTGAAACAACACAGACAATAAAAATCAGGGGTTGAGATATCAGGGTCAAAGTTCAATCTACTTCACACAGATGCAAACATTTAAATTTACACACACTTCTAAAGGGAAACATTTATCCTTTTTATTACGTTCTGATGGAAGTTACTGGCGTCTCTTCACCGTCTAAACAAACACTTCAGCATTCCTGTTTCAAAACTACAAGACGTCTCTGATTCAGCTCTGCTACAGACACAACACATTCATGTGGTTTTTCATCTTTATTTACATTTATTTAACTCGTTTCATTTCAGGTTACAGATGTTACAAACACCAGCAGCTGATGTTGCAAAGTCATTGATTCGAGTCACAAGACGAGGACTCGAGCTGGTGATGGTGTCATGAAATTTGGTCTTGACATGGTACTTGTTCTTGATTTAAACCCTAATTCAGGACTTGTTGGTTTTGACTTGAGACTTGCTGGTCTTGGTATGAACCCTAATTCTGTTCTTGACTTGTTAATCATTGGTTTTGACTCGGGGCTTGTCTTGGGACTTGTTGCCTTTGACTTAAGACTTGTTGCTCTTGACTGGAGACTTGGTGGTATTGAGTTGGGACTTGATGATCCTGACTTGGGACATGTCTTGGGACTTGTCTTGGGAGATGTTGGTCTTGACTTGGACTTGTTGATCCTGACTTAAGACTTGTCTTGGGACTTGTCTAGGAACTTGTCTTGGGACTTGTTGGTCCTGACTTGGGACTTGATGAACTTGAGTTAGGACTTGTCTTGGGACTTTCTTTGGGACTTGTTGTGTCCTGACTTTTGACTTGTTGGTCCTGACTTGTTATTGACTCGTGATTTTCCCTCTGTAAACTTCAGGTCACACTGTACTGATCTGCTGAAACGTGTTTTATAAATAAAGGTTTACTTTATGTTGTTATTACGTTCTCTCGTTCTCACTGCGCGTCGTCTCTCGTGCTGTTGAACAGAACATCAGATGCAGGAGCGGCAGAATAACAGAACCCTGTGAGTTCTGTTGGAGAACGTGGGGCTGAACTGTGCCTCTGTTTTGTTGTTTCTGAGTGTCGACGGTGAAAAACAGAGTGAGAGTGTTTCCCAACAGCAGAGCTGAATACCACAGCAGTGTTTTGATTGGCTCGTGAGGACGCTGGCTGCTGGCCGGGCCGCACAGAGGGCCGGCTGCCAGGCTGTGAGTCAGGTGGTCCAACAGAACCTCAGATTCATCATGGCCGACACTGACAGACTCCATCTGCTGCTGTGAGAACACACAGGACACACAGAACACACAGAACACAGAATACACAGAACACAAGAACACAGAACACACAGAACACAGAACACAGAACACTAGAACACACAGAACACAGAAACACACAGAACACAGAACACACAGAACACACAGAACACACAAAACACAGAATACACAGAACACAGAACACACACAAACACAGAACACAGAACACACAGAACACAGAACACACAGAACACAACAGACACAGAACACAGAACACACAGAGCACAGAACAACAGAACACACAGAACACACAGAACAACAGAACACACAGAACAACACAGAACACACAAGACACAGAACACACAACAGAACACACAGAACAACACAAACACACAGAACACAGAACATACAGAAACACAGAACACACAGAACACAGAACATACAGAACACACAGAACAACAGAACACAGAACAACAGAACACACAGAAACACAAAACACAACAGGAACACAGAACACACAGAACATACAGAACACACAGAACACAGAATACACAAAACACAGAACACACAGAACACACAGAACAGAAACACAAACACAAAATACACAACACAAACACACAGAACAACAGAACACACACGAAACAACACAGAATACACAACAACAGAACACACAGAACACACAGAACACACAGAACACACAACACACAGAACACACAGAACACACAAAACACACAGAACACAGAACACACAGAACACACAGAACATACAGAAACACAGGACACACAGAACACACAGAACACAGAATACACAGAACACACAGAACATACAGAACACACAGAACACACAGAATACACAGAACACACAGAACACAGAATACACAGAACACACAGAACATACAGAACACACAGAACACACAGAACACAGAATACACAGAACACACAGAACGCAGAACACACAGAACACACAGAACACACAGAACACAGAACACAGAACACACAGAACACACAGAACACACAGGGATGGGACAGCTTCTGAGTCATAAGTGTGTAGCCACGGGAGAGCAAGGGGCGTTAATAACGCGCAGCAGCGCGCACACACACACACACACACACACACACACACACACACACCACACACACACACACACACACACAAAGGGCTAAAGCATCTCATCCGCTTAAACATCAAACAAAGTTTCAGATTAATAATTTAATATTGATTCGACTAAAAGCAAAACTGCTCTAAAAATACCTCTGAGAGGGCCAGGAGTGGTGTGTGTGTGTGTGTGTGTGTGTGTGTGTGTGTGTGTGTGTGTGTGTGTGTGTGAGCAGTGCTTTAAGTGCACTATAATCCCTCCACATCTTTCTTCTCTGTGCAGAGGTTTTAAAACATGTCGTCGATATGTGACACCTTCATCCATGTAACCTTTCTGTTGCCTCCTCTTCTTGTGCGTTATTCTTTATTAGAGATGCACAATATGAGTTTTATTCAGCTGATACAATAATCAATAATTACCCCGTTCTCATGGCCAATACAAGATGACTAATGTCACATATTTGTATTATAGAAGAAAGAAGTTCATTAACATACAGCCTTTAAGCTTTACAAAACCATAATTAACATGTATTAACACTGAATAAGCGTTATTTAACTGTAATTAGCATGTATTAACACTGAATAGCGTTATTAACTGTAATTAACATGTATTAACACTGAATAAGCGTTATTTAACTGTAATTAACATGTATTAACACTGAATAAGCGTTATTTAACTGTAATAACATGTATTAACACTGAATAAGCGTTATTTAACTGTAATTAACATGTATTAACACTGAATAAGCGTTACTTAACTATAATTAACATGTATTAACAATGCATAAGCGTTATTTAACCGTGTTCATGTCTTCATGTCTTTAAGTCTGGTTGCAACATTATTATTAAAACAACAAAAAGCAACAGTTTTCAATCAGTGTGCTCGTATTTTCACAGTTGTTGGCAGCATGACGTCTCACAGACAGAAATCTGAATATTGTGAGAAAATAAAACTCAAACTATGTGACTGCAGTGAAAAGATAAAACTCTAACACGAGCAGCTGCTGCAGACACGTCTGCCAGAGGCTGCGTCACCTGAGACACGTCCAACAGCCTCACATGCTTCCTGTTTACTGTCCTCCACTCACACAATCAGCCTTTCTGCTGCGGATCACATGACCTGAGACACAATGAGGTGATTGGACGATCGCTGGAGGAGACAAAGTGTGTGTGTGTGGTGTGTGTGTGTGTGTGTGTGTGTGTGTGTGTGTGTGGACAGTACCAGAGCTGCAGCTTGACTCTCCTCCCATCCAGGAGGATGGTGGTCGTCTTATAGTCGATCCCTGAAACAACAAAGAGGAAACAAGTCAGTTTAATTTATGTAGAACCGAGTCACAACAGAAGGTTATTATAGAGCAGGTCGAGACTCGATTATATCACACCAAGTCTCCTGATGTCCCTAAATAATTCCAAAGTCAAGACAAAACAAATCCCAAGTGAAGTCCCAAATCAAGACTAACAAGTCTCAAAACACACCCCAA
This sequence comes from Lutjanus argentimaculatus, assembly GCA_034769285.1. Taxonomy (NCBI): domain Eukaryota; kingdom Metazoa; phylum Chordata; class Actinopteri; order Lutjaniformes; family Lutjanidae; genus Lutjanus; species Lutjanus argentimaculatus. The sequence goes on from JAWZSL010000089.1 coordinate 304,363, forward strand.
GTCAAGACAAACAAGTCCCAATTAAAGTCCCAAGTCAAGACAAACAAGTCCCAATTAAAACAATATTTGCACCGCAGAATAATAGTCCACTCAGTATGTCCTCACCTCTGTGCCGATGTGATGATGGTGAAGATCTTCAGTTCACAAAACAATCCTGGAGTTTCAGCAAAAAACAGGGTTGCAGCCAAATCCAGTACAATGGCAGTGAATGGAGACCACGGATAAAATGTTAAAAAAAGAACACAAAACAAACACAAAAGGTCTCCATCCTCCTCGTGTGGTGTAATCCAAGTGTCTGCGAGCCGCGACATTAAAATTTAACCACAAAAGACGTCATTTACACCATGTTTTTAGCCGAAATGTCAACTGTAGCATGTAGCGGTAGCATGTAAACATGGTGTCGATGTATCGTGAGACTTTGTATATGTGTGAAAATATTGCGAGATCTCTTGTGCATCTGGCTCGAGTCTGAGAGCTGACATTTTGTCTAAAAACATGGTGTAAATGGCGTCTTTTGTGGTTAAATTTTAATGTCGCGGCTCACAGACACTTGGATTACACCACACGAGCAGGATGGAGACATTTTGTGTTTGTTTTGTGTTCTTTTTTTTAACATTTTATCCGTGGTCTCCATTCACTGCCATTGTACTGGATTTGGCTGCAACCCTGTTTTCTGCTGAAACTCCAGGATTGTTTTGTGAACTGAAGATCTTCACCATCATCACATCAGCACAGAGGTGAGGACATACTGAGTGGGTTATCATCAATGAGTGGAATATCGCTTAAAGTCCCAAGTCCAGACCAACAAGCCTTGAGTAAAATCCATCAAGTCTCAAGTTAGATTCTAAGTCAGGTTCATCCTGTTTCTGTGGGCGTCAATGATTCTTCCCACCTCTCTCTCTCTCACACACTCACACAACACACACACACACACACACACACACACACACACTTGATTAGCTGTTAATATCAGGCTGCTGTTACATGAGTCCCCGGCGGGAACAAAAGCAGCGAGCAGCTCGTCTCTTTTATAACAGTAATTATCAGGAGCTGTCTGCAAGAAACAGCACTCCAGTGATGCTTCGACAATGGCTGCCAACACACACACACACACACACACACACACACACACACACACACAGATACATATGTTATGTAAATGCTGTCGACTGCTCGTTCCCTCGTGCTGCAGCAGCAGAGCTCAGAGGGTCTGTGAACATGTTGACAGGAGAGAAGCTGCTGGAAATCTGTGTTCAGCTGCTCAGTTTAAACCAGAATGACCAGTTCACCACCAGTTAAAGCATCTACAGCACTGGTCTGCATCAAAGACGCGCTCATCAGACAGTGGAGCAGCTAAATTCATCAGCACGTCTTTGTCAAACGTGCAAGCGTAGACGTTTAATGATCTGAGGACATTCCATCAGCAGCACGGTGTTGTTACAGCGACGAATCAGAGCGAAGAAATGAGGAAGAGCTGCGAGGACAAGATGTGATATAATATATGAGTTATTCTGGGAGGAGAGCAACACACCAGTCCAACCTACACACATATGTTCAAGTTAATACACACACACACAGACACAGACACACACACACACACTCGCTCTCTCTCTGGCATGCATGATACATGAGGGATCTTGGGGAAAGTGCTGTTACATAAGAGGTTTGCTGACAGACGTCAAAACAGTAAAATAGTAAAACAGCACAGATTGTAGCTGCCTGCTGGAGTGTGTGTGAGTGTGTGTGAGTGTGTGTGTGCTGATGCTTACAGTGTTACAATGTCACTATTAAAGGACCATGACAGTGTTTATTACAAGATAATTCTGGATTATAACAACTTAATTTTATTAGTTTTTGTAATATTCTTTGAGCTGCAACAATTAACTACTATTTAATTATTTTGATAATTGATTAATCTGAGTATTTTTTTAAGACAAATTTTCTGATTTCAGCTATAGTTATATTTATTATATATGTCATCTTGGACTTTGATCAACATTTTCTGACATTTTATGGACTAAACAACTCATTGATTATTGGAAAAACTATTACCAGATTGATCACTGGTTGAAGAATAGGTCCAAACATACAAAAACAGGTGGAGCAGACGGACGTACAGTCTCGTTAATCTTACATTAGCTTTGTATCCTGTTGGCTGATGTTCAAGAGTCATTAGCTTAGCCTCGTTCATCTTACAGTTGGTTTGTGTTTTGTTAGTGGATGTTTATTAGTTGTTAGCTTAGCCTTGCTAATGTTCCATTAGCTTTGTGTCTAATGGTCTAACTGCAGGTACACAGTACTACAGGACACGCCTACTACAGGACACACCCCCAAAACGGTTGCAGTAAGGTTACATTTTGCCACCAAAACTACAGGCGCAGGTTTAGTGTTTATTTCTGAGTAATAAACACTATTTAATCACAACATGTCCGAACAGTTATATAAGAAAATATCAAACATTTCGAGCGTCTCTTTGACCTTTTCAGTGACCATCAGTTTAAAGTTGTCCAAACACAAAAGTTAAATGTTTGATGTAAAAAAAGAAATCACATCTCCGTGTTTTCATGTGCTGGCCAGGGTCACCCCATCTGTATGAGTGGGATCACACATCCAGAGGAGTGAGTCAGCCTCTCCTGGCAGCATCAACAGCATCTCCACTTTCTTCATCATTATCCCCCCACCGAGCTGCTGCCACACACACACACACACACACACACGTCAAGTCTCCCTGAGGCTCGACTCTCAGGGATTTTCAAAGGTTCGGCTGTTTACTGGAGAAAATGGAAGAGTGTGGAGTGTTTTTGTAAAGTTACACAACATCCAAAAAGATGTTAGAAAAGAGCAGCTCATGAGCGTTAAAAACAAAGTGTAAACACGCGTTTGGCCTTTCTTTACGTGTCTCATTTGTGAGTAATTATCAACGGCTCACAAAATATATAAAATAAACTGTGAGGGTGTTTGTGTGCATTCTTGCACTCTTGCGTCGGTGTGTTCTCCGAGCTGTAATCAAGGGTTCCCCGTGTGGTTTTGGCATCGTTCTCACACCGCAGCCTGTAAAAGCAGCTCTTCTCTGGACTCGGCTGAGCAGCGAAGGCCCCTGACGGGACGCCTGCAGCCTCCACGCAGTTGATCCTGTTCCAGCAGAGTCTGTAGTCGTCCCTGGCAGGCAGGCGGCCGACCACAGCTATGTCTCCGTGTCCCATCATACCTCTGATTAAGACAGATGACCCAGAAACAACAGACGTCAAGGCTTCACCGCTCTGGTTCTCCATCAGCTGAGACAAATGGCCTCATGTGGGGAAACCGTGTTCTCACTGACTGGTTGAGGATTTCCATCAAGTTCCAAGTTCTCGCACATCAAAAGCTGATACCAGAGAGTGAATTAGCCTCACTAATGCTATGCTAGCTTTGTGTGCTGTTAGCTGATGTTTAAGAGTGTGTTAGTTTTTGTATTTGGTTTCATTAGTTAACAAACTGCAACAAATATGTGAGAATTAAAATTACACTAACGTTACGTTAGCTTTGCCTTTCGTTAGCTGACAGTGGACAGTGACTAAATTACCCACACTAATGTTACGTTAGCCTTGCATTCCGTTAGCTGACAGTGGACAGTGACTAAATTACCCACACTAATGTTACGTTAGCCTTGTATTCCGTTGGCTGACAGTGGACAGTGACTAAATTACCCACACTAATGTTACGTTAGCCTTGTATTCCGTTAGCTGACAGTGGACAGTGACTAAATTACCCACACTAATGTTACGTTAGCCTTGTATTCCGTTAGCTGACAGTGGACAGTGACTAAATTACCCACACTAATGTTACGTTAGCCTTGTATTCCGTTGCTGACAGTGGACAGTGACTAAATTACCCACACTAATGTTACGTTAGCCTTGTATTCCGTTAGCTGACAGTGGATAGCTTCGGTGAACTACCTGTAGTAGCTAAAGTAAACTACAAGTGAGTGTAGAATCAAAATGATTCTGAAGGTTTTGTTTTTAAAGTAAAATAGTTGTATAATTTTGGTTTATTCTCGTGCAGAGCCAGAGGATGCAACAGGATGATGCTAGTAAAAAATCTCCAGTCAAAGCTCAAACAAACATGATGTAGCCTGCAGCGTACGTTATATGAACAGCTGAAGGCAGATGAAAACTTACAGCAGTGATAAAATACTTTTTGGTTGGTGTTTGAACTCAAACATCCAGTCTCAGGCTCTAATAAAAATCCTCCCTCCATTATACAGTTTTTCTGGGGGGGTTTTCAGAGCTCCTCTCGTTCATTCAGGATCTTTCTGAGATCAGACTGTTTTCCTACATCCCTGACCTCTTGACCTCGACTCTACAAGCTGCTGCTGGTCATGTCAGCGGTCTTTTTCTGTCTGTGGACTTTTTCACTAAGTCGCTCTGGATGTCAGCTCAGTGCCTGAAATATTAAAGCTGCACCACCAGAGATTTATTTCCATGTAAGGATCCGCTTGTCTTATCAGTCAGAGTCACAAAGTGAAAAGGCGTCACAACACACTGCTGTACAGTAAAACCTGCCTAACACACACACACACACACAATACATCAAAGAGCTGTGTGGATTTCTACCTGCTGAATGTTAAATTATTCTGCCTGTAGAGACGTGAAATAAACCTGATGTTTGCTGTCATTTAAAATTTCAAGGAAATTGACATGAATAAACAAGACGAGGCCAGAAACAGTCATAAAGTCATAAAACCACAACGTGTTTTTAGAGTTCGGTTTTATATGAGCTGCTGGTTGGAGGATTTCATCACATTTGGACAGACCAGGCTGGCTGTTTCCCTCCGTTTCCAGTTTTTATGCTAAGCTAATTAACTGTTGCTTAGCAGTCATTGCTAACTGTTTCTTTAATGAGGAGTAAATGGAAAAAAAAAGCTTTCCTAGCTAACGTGCTATAGTTAGCGAGCTTGTTAGCTCGGTCATTAACAGCACAATAACAAATTAGTTTTGCTGTGTGTCATTTGAACTGGGAGGTCTGAATTTATTTTGAGTTCCCAATCAGGAAATTTCAGCTGGAGCGCCCCCTGAAGTCCAACTTGGAAAGTTCGGAAGGACCTCAAAATCCAAGATGGCTGCACTTTATTATTATATTATCATAATAATAATATATTATAACATTATTTGGTGCCGTTTTTGAGTTTTTGCTTCTTTGTGTAATACGCCCCAGGCGCACTACAAGATTTTGTTAGAATTTTTATAATATTATTACTATTACTATACAAAAAAATCACAATTTTTGTTTTTTCACATGCTCCCACAATTTCATTGCAAAAACACCTAAAAGCATCACAACATGCATTGCAATTTTTTTAGAGAAGCTGCCATGAAATCAGACATTTTAGGCTGCAACAATCCCAAAAAACAGCCTGTGACCTCAGACAGATAAAATTAATCTTATGGGGAAAAAAGCTTTTTTTGGGCTGTTGCAGAATTTTTTTTGCTGCAATACCACAAGTGGCCACTGGGGAAATGGAGGCAAGACTGAGTGACGATGCCCTATGTAGTTCTATCATACGTCTATGAGTTCGATTTAATAGATCCAAAATCTTGCTGTAAAGAGTGCGAGTCATTTGGGACACAACAATATAAACAACAGAGCATAATATGAAACAACAGGCGGTTCTGATTGTTGTGGTCACATGACAGCTCTTCACATGTTCCTTGGATGTCACCATTTATTCAATAAGTTTTTTTTTCATTAGAACAACACAAACATTTTTAGTGATATTTCAACTGTTTTTCACCGACGATTTTTCTGCACAAACTGTAAATGTGCATAAAAACACGTGGCTGGAAACAATAATTAAACACGTCTGTTTTCTTTTTCTTCACGTGGTAATTATTGAATTTGACAGGAGGTCAAAATTACTTAGAGATTTTAAAAACTGAATATATTTTTGAGCAGAGCTCAGTCATCCCTGACAGGTTGAACATGTTCAGTGTTTAACAAAGTCAGACTCGGCCTGAAGCTGCAGTCAGACCTCCAACATGGCCGCCGGCGTGACGATTACATCATCTGTGAGCCGAGTGTGAAGAGCCGAGAGCGTCGACTCGTCCTGGACGCCCTCCTGCAGAGTGTGAGTGAGTCATGAGCAGCTGCCTGCCAGCCAGCGTTTATTAATACAACACCACACACACACACACACACACACACAAACACAAACACAAACACACAAACACACACACAACTGCAAGGAAAAATTAGAAAAATGAAGGAAGACGATGACAAACGGCAGAAAAAATACTTGTTGTGGACAAAAAAAATCAGACTGAATTCTGTTTGCTGAAATGAAAGAACCATGTTTGATGAAAATGATAAAAATGCTTGTTTGCCTGATTTATTACACAGAAACTCTGAAATATAAACCTGTAATTTTTAACTCATATTTTATTTTAGTTTTATTTTATTTGTCTCTATTTACCACTCACTCTATTTCTGCTCGGTCTTTCGATTCTTGAGTTGAGGAACAAGTGAATTTCCTGGTGTGGGATCAGTTTATTTGAGTTTATTTCATCTTATAAATTAATAAACTGAGTATTTTGGAAACACTGTAGAAAATTCAGAAATAAAAATCTAGGTTTGGACAGAATGTTTGGATGTAGTGGAGTAGAGGTAGAAAGTAGCAGAAAATGGAAGTAATTAAGCAAGTAGGTACCTTAAAACTGCACTTAAGTACCTGAGTTACATCTCTTATTTAGTCTCATTTTAACTCTTCAAATCTGAATTCAGCTTTTCTCAGCTGAGACAAAGCTGTAAGAAGAAAGCTGAAAAAACTCAAATAATTTTAAGGCAACTGTTTTTTTTTAAACCAACCATTTTTGAGTTTTGAACCAAACTCAAACTGAAATAGACTAAAAAATACAGAATTTTAAGGAAAAACTCAAAGACTTTTGAGTTCTTAAGTCAAACTCTGAAGTTTTTAAAATAAACTTCAAAAGGTTCTCTGGTCTATAATCTTTGGTTGAGACAGTTTGATTTTTCATCTTCAAGTTCACAGCTCACTGCAAACAATCTTTGAAATAAAGACTTTTTTGGTTTCAAAAATGTATCTGATGAAGAAAGCTGAATTATCTCAACAGAAGATTTTGGGTCAGAAAAACTTTTTGTTTGCTTATTTCAAAGTTTTGAGTTTGACTTAAAACTTAAAAAATCAGGAAGTTGCCTTTAAATTAAGTTTCCTAAACTTTTTTCCTAGTGTGCCTCCTCCATGGTGTGAGTAATGAGTGTGTACTGTGTGTGTTACTGTGTGTGTACTGTGTGTGTAATGAGTGTGTTACTGTGTGTGTACGTGTTACTGTGTGTGTTACTGTGTGTGTAATGAGTGTGTTACTGTGTGTGTTACGTGTGTGTACTGTGTGTGTACTGTGTTGTAATGAGTGTGTACTGTGTGTGTTACTGTGTGTGTAAAGTGTGATGTGTGTTACTGTGTGTGTATGAGTGTGTACTGTGTTACTGTGTGTGTAATGAGTGTGTACTGTGGTGTTACTGTGTGTGTATAGTGTGTGTTACTGTGTGTGTTACTGTGCGTGTTATGTGTGGAACTGTGTGTTACTGTGTGTGTTACTGGTGTGTAATGAGTGTGTTACTGTGTGTGTAATGAGTGTGTTACTGTGTTGTTACTGTGTGTGTAATGAGTGTGTTACTGTGTGTGTTACTGTGTGATGTTACTGTGTGGTAATGAGTGTGTTACTGTGTGTGTACTGTGTGTAATGGTGTGTTACTGTGTGTGAACTGTGTGTGTTACTGTGTGTGTACTGTGTGTGAACTGTGTGTACTGTGTGTGTTACTGTGTGTGTACGTGTGTGTTACTGTGTGTGTAATGAGTGTGTTACTGTGTGTGTTACTGTGTGTGTAATGAGTGTGTTACTGTGTGTGTAATGAGTGTGTTACTGAGTGTGTAATGAGTGTGTTACGTGTGGTACTGTGTGTGTTACTGTGTGTGTAATGAGTGTGTTACTGTGTGTGTAACTGAGTGTGTTAACTGTGTGTGTTACTGTGTATGTTACTGGTGTGAATGGTGTGTTACTGTGTGTGTACTGTGTGTGTAATGATGTGTTACTGTGTGTGAACTGTGTGTGTACTGTGTGTGTACTGTGTGTGAACTGTGTGTACTGTGTGTGTTACTGTGTGTGTACTGTGTGTGTACTGTGTGTGTTACTGTGTGTGTACTGTGTGTGAACTGATGTGTAATGGTGTGTACTGTGTGTGTAATAGTGTGTTACTGTGTGTGTTACTGTGTGTGTAATGAGTGTGTTACTGTGTGTGTAATGAGTGTGTTACTGAGTGTGTAATGAGTGTTTACTGTGTGTGTACTGTGTGTGTTACTGTGTGTGTAATGAGTGTGTTACTGAGTGTGTAATGATGGTTACTGTGTGTGTACTGTGTGTGTTACTGGTGTGTAATGAGTGTGTTACTGTGTGTGTTACTGTGTGTGTTAATGGTGTGTTACTGTGTGTGTGTAATATGATGTGTGTTATGGTGTGTAATGAGTGTGTTACTGTGTGTGTACTGTGTGTGTTACTGTGTGTGTGTAATGAGTGTGTTACTGTGTGTGTAATGTGTGTGTACTAGTGTGTTACTGTGTGTTACTGTGTGTGTACTGATGTGTTACTGTGTGTGTGTATGTGTGTACTGTGTGTTGAACTGTGTGTGTGAACTGTGTGTGTAATGAGTGTGTTACTGTGTGTTTACTGTGTGTGTACTGTTGTGTTACTGGTGTGTACTGTGTTGTTACTGTGTGTGTACTGTGTGTGTAATGGTGTGTTTCTGTGTGTTACTGTGTGTTACTGTGTGTTACTGTGTGTGTACTGTGTGGTTACTGTGTGTTACTGTGTGTGTACTATGTGTTGCTGTGTTGAACTGTGTGTGTAATGAGTGTGTTACTGTGTGTTACTGTGTGTTACTGTGTGTGTACTGTGTGTTACTGTGTGTGTTACTGTGTGTGTTACTGTGTGTTACTGTGTGTGTACTGTGTGGTGTTACTGTGTGTGAACTGTTGTGTGTAATGAGTGTGTACTGTGTGTGTACTGTGTGTGTTACTGTGTGTGTTACTGTGTGTGAACTGTGTGTGTAATGAGTGTGTACTGTGTCTTACTGTGTGTGTTTACTGTGTGTGTAACGTGTGTGTACTGTGTTGTAATGAGTGTGTACTGTGTGTTGTACTGTGTGTGTTACTGTGTGTGTTACTGTGTGTGAACTGTGTGTGTAATGAGTGTGTACTGTGTCTTACGTGTGTGTTACTGTGTGTGTTACTGTGTGTGTTAACTGAGTGTGTACTGGTGTGTTACTGTGTGTGTACTGAGTGTGTTACTGTGTGTGAACTGTGTGTGTAATGAGTGTGTTTACTGTGTGTGTACTGTGTGTTACTGTGTGTGTACTGTGTGTGTGTATGGTGTGTTAATGTGTGTGATACTGTGTGTGTACTGTGTGTACTGTGTGTGTACTGTGTGTGTTACTGTGTGTGAATAGTGTTGTAATGAGTGTGTACTGTGTGTTACTGTGTGTGTTACTGTGTGTGTAATGTGTGTACTGTGTGTGTACTGTGTGTGTACTGTGTGTGTTACTGTGTGTTACTGTGTGTGTGTTACTGTGTGTGTTACTGTGTGTGTTACTGTGTGTGTAATGATGTGTTACTGTGTTACTGTGTGTTACTGTGTGTGTACTGTGTGTGTTACTGTGTGTGAACTGTGTGTGTTACTGTGTGTGTACTGTGTGTTAATGAGTGTGTTACTGTGTGTGTACTGATGTGTTACTGTGTGTACTGATGTGTGTTACTGTGTGTGTAACTGTGTGTGTAATGAGTGTGTTACTGTGTGTGTACTGTGTGTTTACTGTGTGTGTAATGAGTGTGTACTGTGTGTGTACTGTTGTGTGTAATGAGTGTGTTACTGTGTGTTAATGTGTGTTACTGTGTGTTACTGTGTGTGTACTGTGTGTGTTATGTGTGTGTTACTGTGTGTGTAATGAGTGTGTTACTGTGTGTGTAATGAGTGTGTAATGAGTGTGTTACTGTGTGTTACTGTGTGTGTATGAGTGTGTTACTGTGTGTGAACTGGTGTGTTACTGTGTGTGTACTGTGTGTGTAATGTGTGTGTACTGTGTGTGTTACTGTGTGTGACTGTGTGTGTAATGAGTGTTACTGTGTGTTACTGTGTGTGTTACTGTGTGTGTACTGTGTGTTACTGGTGTGTTACTGTGTGTGTACTGTGTGTTACTGTGTGTGTTACTGTGTGTGTACTGTGTGTGTTACTGTGTGTTGACTGTGTGTGTGTAATGAGTGTGTACTGTGTGTTACTGTGTGTTACTGTGTGTTACTGTGTGTGTTACTGTGTGTGTACTGTGTGTAACTGTGTGTGTACTGTGTGTGTTACTGTGTGTGTACTGTGTGTGTAACTGGTGTGTACTGTGTGTGTACTGTGTGTTACTGTGTGTGTTACTGTGTGTGTGTTAACTGTGTGTGTAATGAGTGTGTTACTGTGTGTTACTGTGTGTGTATACTGTGTGTTTAACTGTGTGTGTATATGTGTACTGTGTGTTACTGTGTGTGTACGTGTGTGTTACTGTGTGTGTACTGTGTGTGTATGTGTGTTACTGTGTGTGTTACTGTGTGTGTACTGTGTGTGTTACTGTGTGTGTAATGAGTGTGTTACTGTGTGTGTATGAGTGTGTTACTGTGTGTGTACTGTGTGTGTTATGTGTGTGTAACTGTGTGTGTAACTGGTGTGTTACTGTGTGTGTACTGAGTGTTAATGTGTGTTCGTGTGTCTGTGTGTGTACTGTGTGTTTACTGTGGTGTTACTGTGTGTGTTACTGTGTGTGTTACTGTGTGTGTAATGAGTGTGTACTGTGTGTTACTGTGTGTGTACTGTGTGTGTACTGTGTGTGTTACTGTGTGTGTGTTACTGTGTGTGTAACTGTGTGTGTAATGAGTGTGTACTGTGTGTTACTGTGTGTTACTGTGTGTGTTACTGTGTGTGAACTGTGTGTGTAATGAGTGTGTTACTGTGTGTGTACTGTGTGTTACTGTGTGTGTTACTGTGTGTGTATACTGTGTGTGTTACTGTGTGTGTAATGAGTGTGTTACTGTGTGTATACTGTTGTGTTACTGGTGTGTGGTTACTGTGTGTGTACTTGTGTGTTACTGTGTATGAACTGTGTGTGTAATGAGTGTGTTACTGTGTGTTACTGTGTGTAACTGTGTGTGTAACTGTGTGTGTTAACTGTGTGTTACTGTGTGTGTTACTGTGTGTTAACTGTGTGTTGAACTGTGTGTGAACTGTGTGTGTAATGAGTGTGTTACTGTGTGTGTACTGTGTGTGTTACTGTGTGTGAACTGTGTGTGTAATGAGTGTGTTACTGTGTGTGTGTACTGTGTGTTACTGTGTGTGTAACTGTGTGTGAACTGTGTGTGTAATGAGTGTGTTACTGTGTGTGTTATGGTGTGTTACTGTGTGTGAACTGTGTGTGTAATGAGTGTGTTACTGTGTGTGTTACTGTGTGTTACTGTGTGTGTTACTGTGTGGTGAACTGTGTGTGTAATGGTGTGTACTGTGTGTGTTACTGTGTGTGTACTGTGTGTGTAATGTGTGTGTAATGTGTGTGTATATGAGTGTGTTACTGTGTGTGAACTGTGTGTTAATGAGTGTGTACTGTTGTGTTACTGTGTGTTACTGTGTGTGAACTGTGTGTGTATAGTGTGTTACTGTGTGTGAACTGTGTGTGTAATGAGTGTGTTACTGTGTGTGTACGTGTGTGTTACTGTGTGTGTAACTGTGTGTGTAACTAGTGTGTACTGTGTGTGTACTGGTGTTACTGTATGTGTACTGTGTGTGTATGTAGTGTGTTACTGTGTGTGTTACTGTGTGTTACTGTGTGTGAACTGTGTGTGTAATGAGTGTGTTACTGTGTGTGTACTGTGTGTTACTGTGTGTGAACTGTGTGTGAACTGTGTGTGTAATGAGTTAGTTTCTGTACTCGAACTGTCGCCTGTTTTGACCGTGTGTTTTACGTGTCGCTGTCTGCTGCGTATAATATGGTTAAAACAGGAAATCGTGCGGTAAACTCCAAAAATAATGTGACAGGTGGATGTTTGATAAATAACGACCTGTGCCCCTCACCGACATCACCCATGTTGTATCCGTACGGGGTACTGTGTGCTCGTCCATGCAGGGCTCGCAGATCTGCTTCCGACGTCGCTGTTCCCACAGCAGGAATTAGCTGATCGTTACGTCGTGCGTACTGCTTTGTGGTCATCTCGGCTAGATAACGCTGCCGTGTCACATGAGATGTGACCGGCGGAGCAGCCGTTAAACTCCTCGTGTCCTCCTCAACAGCCGGTCCCAGCGTGGAGTACGGCAAGAGACGCGTAAATGAGTCCTCCACGACGGCGGACGGGTAGATCTAGCGTGTTGTACATGCAGCGTACTAGTTTGGCACCTGGGCTTAGATTGTGTCCAGGATGCTCAAGTGTCCGGTGACACATCGAAGCTCGTGCGGACTAACGTGGTGTTACTGGTCCTTCGGTGCTCGCGCACAGACGCTGCGCGCTTTTACGACGAAGGTAAAAATCCTTCGAGACGGTTCATTCGGTGTCGGACACTCGTGATGTTCTGTGTGCCTCCTGCTCCAGCGGAGGAGGTGTCGCTGATGGATGGTAAGGGTGAGGAGGAGAGGGGCGGGTGGTCCAACCTGTGTCCTCCTCTGATGTGGTCCATCTGCAGTGCTAGGGCTACCTGGACCCGGACTGACGCTGAAACGTCGTCAAAGAGAAGAGTGGACGTTTTGATTGGTTCCCACATGTGCGTCAAGAGACAAGGTGAGAAGAAGCATACTGTCCCTTCTTGCTACAAAATAAAAGCCTCATCTCACATGCTTAAAAATATGTTAGAATTACATTATTTGTGATATTTAAGATCTTAATTAGACAACTGTGTTGATTAATATTTTTGAACACCTTAAAGTCATATTAATGTAATTCTGTTTACTATGTTCTGTCAAATCGTGGAGCAAAGAGCAGTAGGCTGATGTGCCTTTACAGGTTTTCTCGTGCTGCAACCTTGGTGTCCAAATAGCAGTATTTAAATTGTATAATTATGTATATGTGGAAACTGCAGTTGATGAGTTGACTGTTTGTGAACTGAGTGTTAAATGAGTGTGTTACTGTGTGTGTACTGTGTGTGTTACTGTGTGTGTTACGTGTGTTAACTGTGTGTGAACTGTGTGTGTAATGAGTGTGTACTTTGTGTTACTGGGGTGGTGTACTGTGTGTGTTACTGTGTGTGTTACTGTGTGTGTACTGTGTGTGTACTGTGTGTGTAATGAGTGTGTGTACTGTGTGTGTACTGTGTGTGTACTGTGTGTTACTGTGTGTTACTGTGTGTGTAATGAGTGTGTTACTGTGTGTGTACTGTGTGTGAACTGTGTGTTGTTACTGTGTGTGTACTGTGTGTTACTGTGTGTGTAATGAGTGTGTGTACTGTGTGTGTACTGTGTGTGTACTGTGTGTTACTGTGTGTGTTACTGTGTGTGTAATGAGTTAGTCTTCTGTAACTCAACTGTCGCCTGTTTGACCCGCTGGTTCTCTCCACTGTCCCGCTGTCTGCTGCGTAAATCATGCGTAAAAACAGGAAATCCGTGGGGCGTAAAACCTCCAAAAATAATCTGACAGGTGGGTTTGAGATAAATAACCGACCTTGCCCCCCTCACCCCGACACTCACCCATGTTGTATCCGTACGGGGGACTCGGTGGCTCCGTCCTGCAGGCTCGCCAGGATCTCGCCCTTCCCGACGTCGCTGTCCCCCACCAGCAGGAACTTCAGCAGGAAGTCGTTTCGCTCGTGCCGGACTGCTTCTGTTTGGGTCATCCTCGCGCCAGATAACAGCTGCGTGTCCCAACATGAGATGAGACCCGGCGGCCATGCAGCCTAAACTCCCTCCTGTCCTCCTCCAACAGCCCGGTCCACAGCGAGGAGACGGCACAGAGACGCGTAAAGAGTCCCTCCACGACGCGCGGCGGAGACTCAGCGCCTGTTACATGCAGCAGACAGTTTGGTCACCGGGCTCAGATTGTGTCCAGGAGAGCTACAAGTGTCCAGCGTGACACATCGACAGCCACCGGCGGACGACGGGGTTAATGCGTCCTCGGTGCCATCGGCGCACAGGACGCGCGCGCTTTTACGCACGAAGGTAAAAATCCCTCGCATGACGGTTCAGTTCGGCTGCGGGACACCGGACTGGTCTGTGGCCTCCCTGCTCCAGCGGAGGAGGTGTCGCTGATGGGGATGGAGGGGGTGAGGAGGAGAGGGGAGGGGGTGAGTCCAACCCTGCCTGCCTCCCTCCCTCTGATTGGTCCATCCTGCGAGTTGCTAGGGCAACCTGGAGCCCGGACCTGACGCTGGAAAACGTCCGTCAACAGAGAAGAGGAGACGTTTGATTGGTTCCCCGAGTGACGTCAAGCTGCACAAGGTGAGAAGAACGCACTACTTCCCTTCTATGCCTACAAAATAAAAGCCATCATCATCACATCTTAAAAATAATGTTAGAATTACATTATTTCTTATTTAAATATCTTTAATTAGACAAACTGTGTTGATTTAAATTATTTTTGAAGCCACCTTAAAGTCAATATTAATGTTAATTCATGATTTACTATTTCCTGTCAAATCTGGAGCAAAGAGCAGAGGCTGATGAGCCTTTACAGTTTTCCTCTGCTGCCACCTGGTGTCCAAATAAGGCAGATCAACTATTTAAATTTATCAAATTATAGATCAAATCATAAAAATGGAAACAGCAGCTCTCCTGCTGCTCTGCCATGTGTTTTTTCTCTGGAACAATTTCAAGACACATTTAAAAACTAAAAAACGAAGAACTGAAGGACACATGATGAAACAAACAGGAAAAACAACTGAACCTCTGACGGGAGCCGGAAATGAACATCATCCGTATCGGCTGATAAAAGCTTTAAAATCAGCCTGAAATGAACATTTCTGCTGATATAAGAAGCTGATAACACAAAGCTTTGATTACAATCACTCAACATGTGTATGTCTGCGGTGAGGAGGTTTACTGACGGGTCTAAAGAGACAATAAAGTTGCTGTTTTCATGATTGAATCCATGTTTCAGTGAATCTCTGCCGGAGTCCAGATCAGTTTTAAGTCATAATTTATTGATATTCAGTCTCTTTGAACAATTACATCTGCAGTAATAATAACTGATTATCAGGAGCCTCAGTGGCTCTTAAATTACACTTTCTGATTTATAAAAAGTCTTTCAGGCAACAGGATGCATAAACTGTTGTGAGCAGCGACTCAACGCTTCAACATGGAGAACAGGTTCCGTCTCTGAGGGTCTGATGTCACAACATGGACATGTTGTCAGTTTTTGTCTGTTTGACGTCTCATCCTGCAGCGTGGACTCGTCACGTCGAACAGAGGTGGAGTGAAACAGAAACATCTGCGAGTGAAACGTAGAAAAACTAATCCAACACACTCTTCTCATTCTCTGATTTACTTCAAACCTCAGCTAACGGAATCAATTAATTTACCAACTGTAATATCTGACAGTTGTTTCAAGACTTTTTTTTTTTTTTAGGAAAAGTCGTTTCTTTCAGAACTTTTTAATAACTGGAAAAATGCATTTAAGAGTTCCAGGTTTTCCAGGATGAGTATTAGCACCACTGTTACGAAACTCAAGTAATCAATATATTATTATCATTATTATCATTATCTTTATTAGGGTTGTTGTGATACCGTTACCAGTGTTGTAGTTGTGATATCACATGAATGATTAGCCCCGAAAAGAGACCCAGCTACCTCAAAGCTGTGTCACGTACGACAGTTCTTCTAACATGAACACCAGAACATTAACAACAACACTGCTGTGTTAACTTGTGTTTGGGCTGCAGAGTTTTAACTCGTACATTTTGTTTAAAATCTCTGATAATAAGCTGCTTATGATGAAACTGGAATGTCACTGCTCTCTGCTCTTTATCACAACTGAGTATTAGTGTCTTTTTTCTTGACAAATATAACAACTTTTTCTTGAAACATTTCGACTTTATTCTTAAAATCTGTGAATATTATTTTGTTTGAAGCAGTGGCCTTAATCCTCTGAGACGTTTCACTGAGATCAACAGGGATTATGGTGGATCTCTTTTTTGTCGTAAGCAAAAAATCTTAAAATACGCCGCGCTTATTATGTCTGTTTACCTCATGTTATCGCTATAGCAACATTACCTTTACTTACAAACTAGCTAGCTAGTTATTTAATTCAATTTTCACGATTAACTTAGCGCATATAGTTACATGTATTTACAATTTGATTTGTAAAAAGTGTTTTAAGTATTTTCATAACCACTTCAGTGTCTTAGATGACTGTTAGCAAAGTTAGCTAGCTAGTTAGTGTCGTAGTTTTCATTCAGACTCGACAGAAACAAACTAAAACTCACCAAAACCATCTTTTCGTCTTTCCTCTGTTCCAACAATCACCAGCTCTGGTTTGGTTGAAATAAACTCTTTATTCTCAGAGTTAGACATGAAAATATTCTGGCTCTACACGCTGTTTCTCCTCACCGCGTCTGTGATGTCCAACCTCCATCTTGGTAGATATTTTCACATCAAACTTAAGGATTCTTAAGGATTTATTTCAACCAAACCAGAGTTGGAACAGTGGAAAGACAAAACAAGACAGTTTTGGTGAGTTTTATTCTGTTTCTGACTGAAGATGATGATGCTAACTAGCAAATGCTGCTAACAGTTATCTAAAACACTACAAAACAAGCAGTAAATACTATTAACAGTATGTACTGAGCTAGCAGTTAAAAGCGTGGAACTTAAGGATAAAAAAATCACTACGTTTGTAGGCGGTGACGTTGCTATAGCGATGACAGGAAGATATACGTCACACTACATGGTACACGTAGAGAATGTGTTGAAGCACGTATTTCACTTTCAAAGAAGAGAGTGTTGGATTCTTTTTTCCATCTTTTCTCTTTCTATGTGGAGTTCCTGGTCCAGTAATTGGGCGATCCGGATCAGTTGTAGCTGTATCCAGGCAGAGGTAGTTTCTGACCCTCCTTGGCCTCGAAGAAGGTGTAGGACAGAGTGATGGTGTCCACTCGGGCCATCCGCGGGTCCTCGTCGAACTCCGGGTCGATGTAGAAGAAGACGGGCATGTCGACCTCCTCGTGAGGGTTCAGACGCTGCTCCTCGAAGCAGAAACACTGCAGACAGACGAGCAAATGTTTTCTTCACAATTTACCACCTTGACCCTAAGAGAATATCCTGTTTTTGTTTTGTAAAAAGAAGCTGCTCTTTGAAGACAAAACACTGCAGAGAGACGCCAGAAATATCAGTTTATCATGGAGGACACTCGACAGGTGAAGACAGCTCGACTACCTGGATCTTGTTGAAATATTGTCCCGCCTCAAAGGGAACCACGTTGTAGGTGGAGATGCCGACGATCGGTTTGTCTGTGGGGTTCTTGGCTCTGTAGAACGCCAGCGCCGTCTCACCTGGAACCACCTGCACAACAGACACACACATTCATTATGTTGTTTATAAATATTTGACAGGTAACATAGTGGTAAAATGTTATTTGGCATGAGTAAATAAAAACAAACATTTGCTGTTATAGGCCCTTTCAGTGGTGACATGATGGTTACTTCACGGTGTGAGCTGATTCTCTCACCTATTTTTATTATCAAACACACAAATACAACCGATCACATTCTGAATTCAAGTTCATCTCTTTTAATGAACTAAGACGAGCTTTGATTGGCTCGTTAACTCTGTAAAACTCACTTCATTTATACTCTTTAGACGTAGAGAAACTAAAAAAAAGTCACTTTATCCATCTTGGTCAGTTTTTCCACTGTTTGAACAATCACCAACTCTGGTTTGTAGAAATAAATCCTTTGTTTACCATTAGTGTAAGGTGTGAAAGCAGTCTGACTTGTCCTCTCACTGACTTGTCCTGAGCTCAGCGGGTGTGTCCTGAACCCCTGAGGGTTGGCTGAGCAGCACCTGTCCCTCCCCTCCCCTCCCCTCCCCCACCATTAAATTAGCAAATACAATTACAAAGATCATCCAAAAACAACTGGTAAAGGACTATATCATGTACTTGTCCAATCGTCCAACCCCGTGGCAGCTGTATATAAAGATGGTCCATCCACTGAGTGGGCGTGGACATGCTGACCAGTCTGCTCCCATTGGCTAATGTGAACTTTTTCCAGTAACACTGGTGGATCTGGAGAGTGAGTGACCGTACAGATTCAGAAAAACTGAAAAAATGCCAACAAAACTTGCTAGCTAGTGTTAGCTAATGTGTCTTTGGGAGATGTTTTACCTCCCCTGAAGCTCCGCCCACAAAAACGTCATCATTTCTTCCTCTCTGTACTCTTAAGCTCTATGCAGTACCAACGTAAAAATGGACCCTTAAAAGTCAAGAGTTCGGCACCCAAACCTGTTTGCAAGTTTGTGCAGTTAAGAGAAAACAGTGAATCCGAAACACTCAGACAAGCAAACAGAGACGAAGAGAGAAAAGTCGGAGATTTAGAAGAAGAATATAAAAACTGAAGTGTTGAGGAGGAACAGGTCTTACAAAGATCTCCGTCTGCTGGGGTTTGAAGTTCCACTGCATGCTGGCGTGTCGATCTGCGTTAAATGTGACCTTGATGAGGCGCTCCTTCACTGGCTTCATCGTCTCCACCAGATCTGTGTCGTGGCCGGCCACCGCCGTGCCACCGAGCCCGACGCCTGACAGACAAAGACAAACAG
Source organism: Lutjanus argentimaculatus (assembly GCA_034769285.1). NCBI lineage: Eukaryota > Metazoa > Chordata > Actinopteri > Lutjaniformes > Lutjanidae > Lutjanus > Lutjanus argentimaculatus. The sequence continues at coordinate 323,164 of JAWZSL010000089.1, forward strand.
CTGAATCACCTGCTGGGGCCGTTTATTAGGGCCAGTGTGGGTTGAAAAATGATGGGCCCCTGGGAGGGGAGTCACATTCAGAGAAAAAACAAGAATTTCAGAGATTAAAGCTGTAAATTTTAAGAAAAGAAACTTTATAATCTTTGGGATTATAAATTTATGAGAACAAAACTCAGACATTCTCTGTTCTTCTCTCACCTGACAGTAAAGTCTGTAAAGCGGCACCGCGGCGTACGACAGGCCGATCATCCCCACCCCGGCGGCGGCGATGTATGTCAGCACCGTCTTGTTCCTGGTTTTCCACTCCTCCTCCTGGCTTTTGGACTTCCTGTTTCGGCTCTTGGCGCCTCGGGTCTGAGTGTGGCAGCGTGGGAGAAGCCTGCGCCGCAGGAAGTGCTCAGCCTGAGAGTGCAGCGTCCTCTGAGCGTCACACCGCAGCGTCCGGACACATCGTGTTAACAACACGTGAGGGCAGCAGAGGGACTGACGGAGCAGGAGGGGGAGCAGCATGACGGGAACTGCAGTGGGTCCACACCTGAGGTCAGGTCAGCAGGAGGAACCTCACCTGGACAGAGGACAAACACCTGCAGTCAGCAGGGAGACACCTCGATACACAAAGTCATCAGAAAATATCTGCAAAATCTGACAAATAACTTCCTTTCATAATAAAGATTTTTAGTTGCTAAGCAACTAATCATGTTCATTATCGACTAATCTTCATTAATAAAACACGGGGAACCTGTGAAAATGCAAAGAGCAGATTTTCACATTATCATGGATTGATTTCCAGTCAATCAAACAGTTAGTCACCTAATGAAGTATTTGTTGCAGCTCTACTTTGTATGGAGTCAGTGAAATGCCACAAGATTCATCTGTAAAAGAATGAGAAGCTTTTTTCAGTATACTTTTTATATTGTTACTTGTCTTATATTTCCACATTTTTCTCATTTGGTGATTATTCTTAGAATTATTCCTCTTAATACACCCCTATTTATTTTCTTATTCTTTTACAGATTTAATCTTTTAATAGCACTCCTTGATCCAAAACTAAGAGGACCTTCCAAGTTTCAGGATGTTCTGTAAGTGAGCGCACCAAACCAAACTCTGTTCAAAAAAGTCACACTTTAACGCCACCTTGCTTACTAACATACAATATGTGCCTGTTGTATTACGACTAAGTAGTTTTCCCAAATTTGAACTCACTCTTCACTTCGGCTTATGTCTCACTCTCTGATCATAAATGATCCTCTCAGACAGACAGAGCAGCCAGTCCAGATCAACTGGAGTTACTTCTAAAAACAAACATCTGAATCATGTTTGGACTTCTTACTGGATCATACTGAGCGAATTAAACAGTGAACACTGACGTCAGTTCATTATATATATTATTTATGTTCAAAGAGTCAAACTCTTCATTTATCAGTTTTTAATAAGGAGACACAGCAGTGTTCTGCTATCAGAGGGTTTAAGTTAAATATCCATGTGTGATGTTATGAGTTCTCTCTGACCTTCAGCGTCAGCAGTCACGTGACGCTCTGTTAGCATTAGCTTAGCAGCTAACATCATGGAAACAGAAGTTAATCATAAACACTTTTTAAAATATAATGTTTAAAATGGTGAAAACCTTCGACGATGAGCTCCGCTGTCAGTCACCGCTGGGACGCCGACACATTACCCAACATGTAACACTTGTGCAACACGGAATGACTTCCCCCTGAGACACGAGCACGAAGGTTCCGCAGGAAGAGGGTTATTCTTCTTCTTCGTTGGTTTTACTGGCGGACTACAAAACTAGCGAGCGCATTATGTGCGGATGTGCCAGGGATTTATTTTTCTTTCTCATTAAATTCACGTCACAATTATAACACAAGAAACAAGACAACATACATGTGAAGTGAATTCAAACACTTCATGAAAAAAAAATAAATAAATTTTGTATTAAAATATCTGCATTCATGAATAAAGAATAAAATGTTGATAACAATACTGAAGTTCTTTTTGAAGGTCGGTTTGATGTTTTCCAGCCAAATAACAGCTCAGTTGATTATTGATGATTGATTTAAAAAAAAAAAAAAGGAGAGACAAAACACAAAAGAAACAAAACAATTTAATTTATTAACAATAGCGACGGGATTTCAAAGGGACTCACACGTGGATAAACAGGTAGGGAAGATGCAAACTATTTTCCTTTCTTTCTGCCTTAAAAGTAAAGAAAAAAAACATCAAATTTTTATTTTATTTTATTATTTTATTTTAGAAGTGTCTCATCATGTTGAGATACTGAGCCTTTATTTTGGGGGGAAGTCTGTCATTATAATGATTAAGTGACAATAACAGAAATCGGCTTCCCTACATGTATGATTTGTGCTGATCAATAATATTATAAACAGTAAATTAATAATTATAATAATAACAGAATATTCCTATGATAAATCCGCTCATCGTTCGCTATATGTATAAGAGTCATTAATAATATAATAAACAGTAAATTAATAATATTATAAACAGTAAATTAATAATATTATAAACAGTAAATTAATAATATTATAAACAGTAAATTAATAATATTATAAACAGTAAATTAATAATATTATAAACAGTAAATTAATAATATTATAAACAGTAAATTAATAATATTATAAACAGTAAATTAATAATATTATAAACAGTAAATTAATAATATTATAAACAGTAAATTAATAATATAATAAACAGTAAATTAATAATATTATAAACAGTAAATTAATAATATTATAAACAGTAAATTAATAATATTATAATAGATTGTTTATAACAGAGGACTACGGTGGCCGTGTGAGGGTCAGAATCGCGCTCGCAGCTCGTCGTGCGGGGCTGTAGTAATGGAGGGGGTCACAGTGGGCCAGGTATTTGATGCGGAGTGTATCCTGAGCAAACGGCCCAGAAAGGTAAGACGAGGCCGGGGACGTGTCCACTGTCTGCTCCGAGGTCTCCGAGTGTCTCCGAGTGTCTCTGACGTGTCTGTGTGTCTGTCCTCCGCAGGGGAAGTTTGAGTATCTGGTCAAGTGGAGAGGATGGTCGTCTAAGTGAGTAGCCTGTTAGCCTCTCAGCTAGCCACCGCGGCGGCTAAACCACACACACACACACACACACACAGCAGCTAAACAATGCGTGTTTGTCTGCGGGGTTCATCCCCGACACACTGACTGATGGACACACCGGGGACACACCGGGGACCACACCGGGGACACACCGGGGACACACCGAGCTGCAGCAGCCATTTTTCTGCTTTTCGGAGCCGTTTTCACACCGAGCAGCTGATCACACACAATCACCTGCATCCACAACACACCGTCTGTTATCCTCGTGCACAGAGGGAGAACTAGAACCCTGTAGAACCCCGTGGTCATCATCATGCTCACTGACCAGTTTGACCAGTGAACATCCATCATTTGTGCAGCTGGGATAGGGGAGACCAGGGTCAAGTGTAACAGAACTCACTGTCTGTGCACCAGATTCATGAAACAGTTTTATTTAATATTTAGTAATATTTCACAGTGTTCTGTGTAAACTGCAGATAAATTAACCCTCATATTTCATTCATTCATTCATTCATTCATTCATTTCTGTAAAAATGTTCTCTGCTGTTAAATCAGTTTTCTCACGTTTCAGGCACAACAGTTGGGAACCAGAGGAAAATATTCTGGACCCGCGGCTGCTGGCAGCGTTTCACAAGAGGTGAGTGTGTGTGTGTGTGTGTGTTTTATTGGCTGGTTGTTAGTAGCCGATTATAACTACACTGGTTATCATCCCCAGTACTAAGTGGTGAAAACTTAACTTCTACTAACTTCAACATCTCGAGCGCCAGTGGAATTTTCTTTCTTTTGTGTTTATTAAACTCAGAATTTTCAAATTAAGGACGAGAAAAGCGTTCTTAAAACACAAATATTTTTATTACTGTATTGAGTTTAGTAAAAATGAAATAATGTGTTTTATACTTAACAAATAATATCTAACGAACATCAATAGTTGTTTGTTTTAAAATGTCAGAAAATGTTTAAAGATGTTGATCAAAGTCTAAGATGACGTCCTCAGATGCCTTGTATTCAGTTTGAAGTTTGTTCAGTTGAAAAACAGTCCAAACACATGAAAACAGGTGGAGCACACGGGCGTACGCCCGTGTGCTCCACCTGTTTTCATGTGTTTGGACTGTTTTTCAACAAGTGATCAATCTGGCAACAATTTCTCCACTAATCGATTAATTGTTTGGTTCATAAAATGTGTATTTGAGTTGGCTTAATCAATAATTTAAATCTTATTTTCAGAGAACAAGAGAGGGAGCTTCTGTTCCAGAAGAAAGGAAAGAGACCGAGAGGACGTCCGCGGAAGATTCTGGTACGTCTTTTTCTCTGCAGCATTTCAGCTGCACAGACTACAGCTGCCACAGTACCAGAGTTAATAATACAATATTAGTAAGAAAAAAAAATTGATACCCCGGGAAAGAGAAGAAAGTGTAATTGTAATATTGCCAAGTGCAAAATCCAAGCTGCAGGAGCTCTAACTTTTTTGATGAAGGAAAAAATGTGTGAAGATAAGACTTCAAGTCTGCAAATCTGCATTTAATGATTATTTTATTGTCGATTATTTACTTTATTAATTAATGCTGTCACAATCTTGACAAATTGTTTGCACATATGTACGTATGTGCACCTTTTTCAAGTCTTTTCAAGTCTAGTGATCACTCTGGCAATAATTTTTCCACTAATTGATGAGTTTTTAGGTCCATAAAATGTCAGAAAATATTGATCAGTGTGTCCCAAGTTGTGGACAAAACAAGACATTTGAGGATGTCATCTTGGACCATTTCTACAGTTTTCTTAAATTTTAAAACCAACAACTATTAATTGATTATATGAAAAAATAATTGATTGATCAGTCGACTTCCCTCACAGCCTGAAATCATATTTTATTCTTCATCTTTTCAGCCGCCTGCTCCAGCTGCTACAAAAGACAGCCGCTCCTCGTCGTCCTCCTCCTCGGGCCTTTCATCATCCGCCTCCTCCTCTTCCTCAGAGGATGAAGAACACACGAAGAAGGCAAAGCCGAGTCCTCGCGTCCACCCCGTCCCCCAGAAGAGGCCTCAGATCGTGTTGGCCAAACCAGATCCCCCGCGCAAGAAGAAGCGTGGGAGGAAGCCGCTCCACCCTGACCTGAGGGCTTTAAGACAAGCGAAGAGCAGACCTCCTCCTCCTCCTCCGCCTCCTCCTCCTCCACCTGCTCCACGTCACCACCAGGTGCTGCGACCGCCCAGAGACGAGCCTCGACCCGGAGTGAAGAAGCCTCTGCAGCCAGCCAGCTTCACCTACACCGGTCTGAGCAGGACCTCCAGAGATGAGGCCTCCTCTGCCTCCCAGACCTCCTCTAGCTCCTTCTCCCAGACCTCCTCCTCCAAATCCGGATCCCTCGGCTGCATGTGGACCAGTCGCTCCATGTCTCCGTCCTCAGGCTCCTCCTCCTACAGCAAAACCAGCCCATCCCCTCAAAGTAAGAACTCTCTGTCCGAGCTGAAGCGCTCAATCTCAGAGACGAGCGGCGGCCGGGGAGACACCTTCAAGGTTTCTCCTCTGAAACAAGGCGGAGGGTCGGGGTTGGTGGGTGTGCACGCCAGCTTTGGGGGGGGCCCGGCGGTGCACCGCTCCCCTCTGGGTCAGAGGAGGCAAGAGGGCGCCGGAGGTCAGACCGGGTTGGTTCAACACAAGCAGCAGAACTCCAGCAGCCTGTCCAAACCGGCGTCCTCACCGACACCTCGAGACAGAGCCAATCAGGCGCTCAGCCTCCGAGCTCTCAACCTGCAGAGCGTCAGCAAGTCGCCGGCCGGCAGCAGCCATAACAGCATGAGTGGCGCCGGAGCTGCAGCATCCAGGTCAAGCTTAAGGAGCAGCGTCGGTGGCGGCATCGTCGTAAAAGAGACTCGAACGTCAGCTGGTGGGCAGCGCTCCGTCTGCCAGGAGGTGGCACCGCAGAGAGCAGAGGGAAGGAAACGTTAGCAGACACTAAGAAGCTGGCAGGAAGCAGCTCCGGGCGAGGGAACGGCGGCGGACGGCACGAGGAGAGGAAACACGGGCTCAGCTCTCAGAACCGGAGTCTGAACGAGCTCAGCACCGGCGACTCCGACGAGACGAGCAGCAGCGAATCAGAGCACGATGCCGTTCTGTTCCCAAACAGCAACAATAGCAGGCCCAGCCTTGGCAACGACACCACAGAGTCCGACACGGAAACAGACTGGCGGCCGGCCCGGAGCCTCCTGGAGCACGTGTTTGTCACCGACGTCACGGCCAACTTCATCACGGTGACTGTGAAGGAGTCGCCGACCAGCGTGGGATTCTTCAGTTCACGGAATCACTGAAGGACGTCCGGACTGTTCTACAACACTTCCTACAACAGCTCTCAGGGTTCCTACTCCGCTCCAGAAGTTTATCTACAGAGATTTCACTCATTCTCAGCTCTTTATAGGCTCAGAAATGCACAAGTTTGGGAGATTTTCCTGCTGTCCGAACAGACATACAGCTTCTGTGGTTTCAGTCGTCCAGTGATGTTACGTGAGTAGTAGAGGACAAAAACACAGTGGAGACATCGTACTGAATATTGAATTTCATTGGTCAAGTATTTGTGTAGGAGCCCTGATGTTTAGACCCCGTTTACACCTCGTATTAAAAAGCAGTCTGTGTCCGGAGAAGGAAAAATTAAAGTTCAACATGATCTGAATACAGTCCTGGAAGTACATGTAGATACTTTCAGCCTCTCCCACCTCAGTAGAGTGGAGGTAAACAAACAACCTCCACAGCAGCATCCTTAAACCAGAGATAAAGTCCCAGTGGCTCTGAATAATCCACAGACTTGTATTAGAAATATCTTCCACTGAGGCCCTCTGCCGCATCAGAATATCACTTTTTTTGAATGGAATTTGGTTTGTGGCGGAGCACTCAGAGCTGAAACTGAAAACTCAGCAGCAACATAATTTTCCCCGTCCCAGTCGTTCAGAAAAACCCACAGACCTCACTGAGGATAGTTGGGTGGGATTCAATTGTAAGTTTTTTGAATGGAGTTTGGTTTGGTGCTGGTTTGTTGACTGTTCATTCTTTCCCGTGGGTACAGAACATTGACAACTTCTTTTTCCATTTACACGTTATTTAGTTCCAGAGCTTCATCAGCAGATGGATAAGTGGATCTTTATGTATGGATGCGAGCTGTGTCATGACTCCACCCCTTTTTGGGTGAAAACACTGTAATTTGACTGGCAGTCAATACTGATTTTATGGTTTTTGCAAATTTAAATGCATAAAATAAGAAAACCGCTGTTTCACTGTCAGGAATTTCAGGTATTTCAAATATCTGTCACTTTTTATATCGTTAAGATGCTTTATTTTGTTCTTCTGGAACTGTTAAACCAAACTCCATTCTAAAAACAGCTGTTTTAAGGTAGGGACGTATTTTTTCATAGTAAAAACTTTTGATACACCGTCGCTGAGACTGTTTTCTGATTCACTACGATCTGCAGACACAATCGGCACACGTGTCATTTACTCAGTAACATCAGTAACTAACCTGTGATGAAGAGTTTGACACTGGCACACACTTGCTGCTTTTACAGCCTCCAGAGGGAGGCATGTTGTGAGACGTGACACCTGGCTGCTCTCATCCATGATAGTTTTGATCATGTAAGTGGTCAAGTGGTTGTACAATCACAGGGGACTGCCCATTGTTCCGACAGCTCGTCATTCGGAAAAATGTCCCATTGGAACGAAAGCCCTTTTGTTCGACGGCCTGTTCCTGCTCCGAAGGCCTGTTGTTCCAAAAATACACTCCCTTGACTTTTATGACCTTTATATGTTGGATTTTTACATTTAAACATGAGGTGACAAAAGAACATGTGGTTAACACTGTGAAACACACTACAGTTTTGTTCGGTTTACTTGTTAAGGTTTAGCAAAAGATCATAGTTTGAGTTAAAGTAAGTATGTCAGTTACATTAGTTCAGTTACTGTACGATCACAGGGGCAGGCAGGGGGAGACACGACAGAAGTTTCAAAAATCTGGAAGTATTGGAAATGACATTTGGCGTCAGTTTCTCTCTCTCTTCTTTGTGGTAACGTTTGACTCTGAGCAGCGCCCTCTTGTGGATGTATGCTCAACATCCAGGCCAACATAAAGGATGTATGGAAGTTTGTTGGCAGTGATCGTTGCATCATTTCAAACAGACGGATCTATTTTCATACGTAAAGGGAGCATAAACTGAGCCTCAACACTCTTCTCACTGATTAACAGTTTCATCAGTTATTAAGTGACGTTGACACAAATAACTTTAAATATATTGTTTTAAAAGTCTCTCTAAGTCAAGCGGATGGTGGCGTCTACACCACAACTACAAAGCTGCAGTCCAGACTTCACCGTTCACTGAGTTAAAATCATTTTTGAAACAATGTTTTTAGAGTTAAAAGTTCTTGGTGTGGACGGCCTTCAGGGGGCAGCCTTGCTCGCTGGTATTTTCGGAGCAATGGGCGTCTGTTTTCTGGTAGTCGGACACACCAGATGAACACTGCAGGTATAAGTGCTACCATTGGTCGTGGTATCATGGCGGCCGCTGCTATCTCTGAGCTGCAACCTGCGCACTGAAAACAGCAAATTAGCACCTGGGACGCTAATGGTACAAACATAAACAAGCTAACAACTGTTAGCTTTTCTTTTGCAGTGATGTGGTCATTTTAATACCAGAGCTCACCTCCCGACGTTCCAGAATGTTCCACCAAAACAAGTTCCCCCTTGACGGAACACCGTCGCTGCATCCTGGGCTTAGCTCTGCCCAGGATGTTTGTGATTGGTTTAAAGAAACGCAAGTAGGTTAGGGTGTTTTTTTCTCCTAGAGGAGAACATGTACGCGTGGAGCCAGATGTTTCTGCAGCGCTGAGCGGGCTGTACGGTAACGTGCTGCTGAACATGTGGGCCTTCAGTTTAAAGGGACATGCGGCTGCATGATATGGTGCTAAAGTCATGTTGATGATTTGACTGAACTTGCAATGTGCAATATGATTAGTGGGAATGATCATTTTTGCATCACAGTTTTCATTTTGACTGAAAAAAAAACTTCAAATGATGTTGATGTTTGTTGAGGTCTGAACCAGACGAACATGTTTTCTTGGTTTGTAGGTCAGAACGTCTCTGCAGCTCCACAGAACTGCATTATAACACTGTTTTCTCACACATTTCTACTTTTTCAAAAAACAAACAAACTGTGATCTGGTTCTGTGATTTGGATGTTGCACTCACAGTCACACAATTTACTATTTCATTTAGCAGATGCTTTTATCCAAAGCGACGTACATCTGAGGGCTGAGAGCTCGGCCATATTGCAGTTTTGCAGCCGTAACGGGACATTTTTCAGACAGATGGGGTTCTGGAATAACGGGCCGTTGGATTAACGTCACAGCACCCTATCATATAACTGTGGTGCAGTTGAAAGCCCTAGAAAAATCAAATAAGGAGACCTTGAGTAAAGATATTTTGCTAAGTCACAGTTTGTTCTTCTAGATGCAAACTGTTTGTTGATGAAACTGAGTCATGGATCGAGCTCCTTCTCTCCGTTTACAGGCCGTGTTTTATTCGAAGGTGTAAAAACGGGGTTTCAAACCTACAGATGGATGTAAAACACCACCTCTCCAGTGCCTCAGGTTCTTCTTTATCGAGACGATCGAGCCCACTGCCACCATTCAGCTGCTTGTGACGATGATTAGTTTGAGTAGGACATTTTGTGCTTGTTGGACCTGTATCCAAACTAAATATGTGGCTTTATCCAGGGCAGCATGTTTAAGAAAAATATTCAAAAAAAAGAAAAAAAGAAGTGAAGTCTGTCTGTGATCAGTAAGTTTTCATCCACACACACGTCCCATCTGGGTTTTTGTACTCGTCTTTCAGTTCTCTTTGGACCAAAGGTGTTATGAATGTGAATTATCTCGTCTTTGATTTTAAGTTTTTTATTATTATTATTATTATTATTGACAGTATTCATTGCACTACGCACAGTATAAATGTAAGCTAATTTCTTCTCATCATCTCAGAAGAGACATTCCATCATCACACATATTTACCAGTTTTATACCATTTTAATACATTTTGCCGTCACAGTGTCTTTTGGAGTTAATATGTGTTAATTTATATTTGTAAATATGTTTTTGTTTTTTTTTTCATGTGATATCTGATATCTATCTGGTGCTCATATTGGCTTACTAGCTTCAGATCCTTGTAGCCTGTGTGCCTCTCTGCCATTTTGAAGGTATTTGAAATAAACCATAATAATACCTGAAGAATGAAGCTGTGTGGATTCACGTCATCCTGAGCTGCAGTTCACGTCCTCACCAGCAGGCGTCGCTGTTGGACAGGAAATAAAGCTTCTGTGTTTCTGGAGAGAAGAAGAAAAACTTTCTGAAAAAACTGTCTGATTTTAATATCCAGGAGATTAAATTAAATTAAACAAAACATTGCAAACATTAAATTAAGTTTTAAATAATAATAATAATCATTATTATTATTATTATTATTATTATTATTATTAAATTGTACAGCACTTAAAAAAAAACATCAAAGTATACTTAATGATTTAACGCCACCCCCCAAAATACAGCAATAATAAAATAATAGAAGATAAAATCTCTAATCTTCTGTTCACAATTGAACAAAGTACTCAGATTAATAATCTGTATGAACAAATGGATTTATAAACCAAACACACAGATTAATAAACGGAGGATTAATATGGATCAATGAACCAAACAGAGTTTAATAAACAGATTAATGAGCTGAGCGAACATTAATAATCTGTGTGAGTGAAGGGATCAATGAATTTATTAAACAGATTAATAATCTGTATGAATGGACTCGTTATTGAAGTTAAAGAAGAGATTAAAAAAATAAACAGATTAATGCAGCAGTTCACAAACTTCCTGTGGCCCACGTTCTGATCAAAATACTCCAACTAACATGGTATCATCACTTTTATTATTATGTAAAGGTTTGTGTTTTTATTTACTAAAGCCAAATAAAATCTGATAAATAAAAACATTAACATTAATAAAGCTTTGATGTGTCACTAATAATTTCACCATCTGACAACAACACAAACGACAAAAACTGAGGCTCATTTGAACTGTTTTTTAAAAGTTTTTCAAGGATTATTATTTTTCATTTATTCTTTTTTTAGGGGCGGGGCTTAGAATAATTAATACTAATAATAATAACAACAACAATAGTTATCATCGTTACTGTTTGCTGAAACTGTAGCTGTGAGATAAATGTCATGAAATTAAAAACAATATTTCTGAGTGAAATATGATATAAAACAATAAGAGAACACGTCTGTACAGGAGGTGAGTTAATGTACACACACACACACACACACACACACACACACAGGTAGAGGTGATGTCTGCAGGTCAGTGTGTGTGTGTGTGGTGTGTGTGTTGGTTGTGTGTGAGTGAGTGACAGAAGCTATCATCCCACAAAGCTGCAGATTCAGTGATTTATGTCCACAGCCGTGCAGAGAGGTGGAATTTTCCCAAAATAAGTTTGAGTAAACAGGCTGCGACACAGGAGCCTCACAGCACACTGGTATGTATAAACAGTGTGAACAGTGTGGGGCAGTGTAACCCCCAACACACACACACACACACCACACACACACCGTCACAGTCTCAGTTTTCTCATTTTGCAGTTCTTACTTCACCTGAAGATCTATTTTCCAGTCAGACATAAGAGGTGGAATGTAACTAAGTACATTTACTCAAGTAAGTGTCAAAATTTGGGTTCTTTACATTTTGAAGTGTCGTTATTGGGGTTCTTGGAAAAGCTACAGAACTTTTCTTTTACTGAAGAAACACTTGTCTTGTAAGAGTATTTCCACTGTGTGGTATTACTTGAGTACTTTCACAGTGGTAAAGTATCTGAATACTTCCTCCATCACATGTTGTCACACTGACAGACAGTAACACACTGCTGCCCCCTGGTGGCCACTTCACCCGCCTGCACACAGTCAGTATTAATTCAATTTAACTTTATTGTCATCAACAGAATCTGCAGGCACACATGTAAACAAAAAAGAGAAGTTAAGTACAGTGTTTGAGTAAATGTACTCGATTACACTCCACACAGTGAAAGCACACACACACACACACACACACAGTGAGAGTGACGTCAGCTGGATGAGCTAACATCAGTGTGTGAGAGTCTGTCTGAGTCTACAGAGACATCCAGACTGTCCTCAGTCTGCTGCTGAACCAACAACACAGACTGTCAGCACAGACCTGCAGCCTGTTAACCCTGTCAGGACCAGGACCGGGACCGGGACCGGACCAGGACCAGGACCAGGACCAAGACCAGGACCAGGACACTCAAACTGATTGGTCTGTCACGCTGTCGATCAACAGATGACAGAAATGACACAAAGGAAGTCTGAACAGGTCTTACAGCTGCTTTGTAAAGGTGTTCACAGTTCTGTAGTCTGGTCGGAGAACGTCTCAAAGACCTGCTGCTGACAAAGCGCTGCAGGAGAGTTCTACTGTCAGCGGCTGTCTAACCCTGCAGAGTTCCACCAGTGATCTGAAGAACCTCCACCAGGATTCTGAATTCGCAACTTGTTCTCACCTGAACTCGTCACACACCGACGTTTTGTCACTGGAGTTGGTGTCATTTTGGTGTGTTGATATGAGGGTTCTCTATGATTTATAGCATTGATATTGTGAGTTTTGTAATTTGGGTTCTTTAAGATTTTTGCATGAAGTTGGGGTTCTCTGTGATTTTTAGTATTGATAACAGGGCTCCTGTCAACGTGGAGTGTTGATATTTGTTTTATCAGTTGTTTCTGTCGGTACGATTCATTAAAAAATTCTTCTCCGTGTTATTTATTTCTGTGTTAGGATGAAGGACAGGTGTTCCACGGCGTTCCACTGCGTTCCACTGTGTTCTACTGTGTTCCACTGTGTTCTGCTGTACAGGAGGAGGTTCATCGTTTGGTAACAAGGCCTCAGCCTGACAGCTTCGACTGCTGACTTTTCCTTCAGCAAGATTCAGATGAATGAGGAGAGACGGAGGATGTGAAACAATGCTGAGTGTTTTTAAGAGAAGCTGTGTGTGTGTGTGTGTGTGTGTGTGTGTGTGCGCGCGCGCGCACACGTGTGTGTGGGCGGGTCCTGGCGACAGTTGGTTCTGGCGGTGGGTGGCTGCAGATGCCGGCTGTCTCCTCACACCGCAGTGAAAACCTTGAAACGTCTTGGTGTGACATCCGACTTCTCCCACTCGTCCTACCTGTCAAAACCTGTCCACAGTTTGTCCTCACAGCTCCATCACTGCTGCTGCTGCTGTGTGTGTGTGTGTGTGTGTGTGTGTGTGTGTGTGTGTGTGTGTGTGTGTGTGTGTGTGTGTGTGTGTGTGTGTGTGTGGATGAGAGAGAGAGAGAGAGAGGCTCAGACAGGAAGTGGTTTTCAGGACTGATGATCAGCATCTTCTCTCCTGAATTATATTCAGCAAAATGGGGAAGATGTTAAATATTCTGCGGTTCATTTATACTGAACACTGATGTTTGTTTATGTAGCTTGTTTTATCATTTATTCATATTTTGTCAGTGTTCATTTCAACTGTTTGACCATGTATGTGTTGAAGTATTGAACATTTTGAATAAAACATATAAAATATACTTTAATGAAGTTGTCATGTGTTAAAGTATTTCTGCATCATCACATCAGTGCACATGGATGATTATTGGCCACTGTATCAGTAATCAGTCAATTTGTCCTCAGTCAGTCACCGTCTGAGGCAACTGCAAAACCCAAACAGGATCAAACTCACCAGACCAAGATCTGAGAATCAACAGTCCACTTCTCCATAGTTCTGGTTCCGGTTCTCTCTGAAGATCCACCTTTTAGAACATCGTCAAACAGCTAAATGTCTCAGAGTCACAGAACTTGTCTGTCTCCCTCCAAAGTCCTCACCTCTCCCCAAACAATTCAGCTTCCTTTGTCCCCCAGGCCCCGCCCCTCTACACCTGTGATCCTGGAGGAGTGGATCACCTGACCAGATCACCTGACCAGAGTGCTATAAGAAAAAAGTTTTATCTCTAGAAACATTTTTCCAGCTTTTCTAAAAAACTGATGCACTTTGCAGTTTTTAGGCATTTTTAAAAAATGAAATTGCAGGAGAAGCAGAAAACTGCAAAAAAGAAAAAAAAAGTTGTTTTTGTTTTGTTTTTGTATAATTCATTAAAAATCAGCTGAAACTTGTTGTGATCAGAATAAAACTGATCTCTGTTCTCAGTAAACTCACCAAACAGCCTTTTCATTGAACATGAACTCATCACTGAGCCTAAAACGGGCCGGAACGGATCATTAAATTATGTGCTGCATTCACTTGCACTCGGACTTCAGAGTTTCAGTCTTGATAAATTTCCATCCAGCCACAACTTTTCATAAATATATCTTGAACCCGCTGACCCCTCAGCTGGGAACCAGTGGACTGAAATCAGTAACTGGACATGAAGTAGTTCAGTCTGTCTCCACCTGGAGGCGCTCCAACTGAAAAACACTGCAGTGACGTGAATGCATCAGTCTGAACAATCTGACGTCACACACAGTATCAGGCAATACTTTTACTTAAATATCAGGACTTTTTCATGTAATTAAGTATTTTTATGTTGTGGTATTGGTACTTTTACTCGAGTAAAGTATCTGAGTATTTCTCCCAACACATCTGTCATGTGATCTTATCAGATAAAATAATAAAACAGTCACAGGCGACGTCTTTGAATACAAGTTCATTTTCCTGATAACACTCACATACTTTAAGTAACATTTTCACTGCATGTAATAGAGTATTTTTACTCTGTTATATTAGTACTGTCACTGTTCGTGAAGCTGTTTGACAATAAATTTAAGTTTTGAACCAATAAAGCGACAGGTCTCGCTCACGTGTTTACAGACCAACTGTCCCTTTTTATTTTACAGCTTCTGAAGATGAGATTCAAACATGTTGAACAATAATAATAATGGTAATAATAATAATAATAATAATAATAAATAATAATATTCAGTCTGTATGAATGATTTCTGTCTTTAACGTGTCACATTTGTGTCGCCAATCAGTTTCAGATTCTTCAGAGGTCCATAAATTTTAATTTTAATCTCAGAAAAATATCTTCAGATTCTCCATCATAAATATAAACAGATACAATCACGATACATTTAACAAATACAGTAGATTTGATTATATTAATAATACTGACCTTCATTTTTATACAAAGTTCTGTCATAAAATAGTAAAAAACAACAACATGTACATCAAATATACATTCTGACACTGAGCAGTGCTGCAGAGAAAAAAATGCCCTTTTTTAACACGTCATTGATTCTCATGTTCTCTCTGCAGATCTGAGATCAGCTGTTCTGATCAAACAAAGCAGAGAAAAGATGATTTCGTTTCAAATAAAGTGTTTTTTTTATTAACTCACACTGTAAAAGGTTGAGGAAAGTTTTAATTTTTTCACGCAATCTGAATTTTAAAGGTTCGTAAACGCAGCAGAAAGATGTCGAGACGTTAAACACCAACGTTGATGTTGATGAAGCAGCAAAATACTGAAGAGAAAAAAAAATCAGTTCATCTGAGCCTCTTTGTTAGATTTGGTTCAGTGAACATGAGACAATATGAAAAATAAATCTTAGGTAACTATCACTAAACTTACAAAAAGTTTTTTGTTTTTTTCAGACAAATAATCTTCAGTTGAGATGATTTACTTTTCTTCTTTAGATCAACTTGAATCTTTCAGTTTTAGAAAACAAAAAAATTCTGTGTTTCTGAATCTGTTGCTGATTAAACTCATTAAAGTCAAAGTGAATTTTGGTTCATAATTTAATATTTTAAGTTGAAACTACTGGATTTTCAAAACCTTCACAGCCGCTGTTTGTAAAACTCAAAGATTCAAGTTGATCTAAAGATGAAAAGTAAATCATCTCAACTAAAGATTTCAGGTCGACAAAACTTAAGATTTGAGTTTGATTAAAAACTGCCATCTTGAAATTGAGTTTATTCGACTTATTTTTGTGCAGCGGATCTTTTTAAAAATCTGATTTTATTTGACATAAAGTTTTTAAATCATTATTTAGACGTTTCTTTACTTTGTTACTTTGACGTCTTGCTTTTCTGTAAAAAACATGGAGAGAATTCATCATTTCAAACTCGTCACTAAAGTTTTGAGAATAAAGTGAAACTCAGACTCTTAAGTCTTCTTAAGTTTTGCTGATCTCTAATTTTTAATTGAGATAATTAACTTTTCTTCTTCAGATAAACTTGAATCTTTGAGTTTACAAACCTGCTTCACAGCTCACAACTTTTCAAATACAGAATTTTTTTTTTTTGGTTCTAAAACTCAAAGATTCAAGTTTATCCAAAGAACAAAAGTTAATTATCTCAACTAAAGAGTTTATGTTGGCAAAAGTTTGAGTTTAATTCAAAACTCAAAAATATGAGTTTCCACAACTTATTTTTTAAGTCTCATGTTAAATCTTCCAATCCGAGTTAAAATGTAAAAAAAAAAAAAAAGTTGAGAAAACTTGAATAGTTTCAAGGCGGCTGTCTTCACTAAATGTTTGAATCAAACTGTTAAGGTTTGAAATAAACTCAAAAAAATGTATTTTGCGGTTTATTAAAGTCAGATTTCTTCACTTCGTTGTAGAAACAATACGTTTTTCTGACTCTTATGAGTCTGAATTAAAAACGTCGGTACGTTTTGTTGCTGATGACAAACCTGCTTTAGAGCTCACAGAAATTTGGGGGTTTCTAGAACTCAAAGATTCAAGTTTGAATAAATAACTTATCTCAACAAAACATTAAAGTTCTGCAAAACTAAAAATAAAAGTTTATTTCAAAACTGAAGAGTTTAAATTTTGAGTTTTCTCAACTTCTTTTTGTTACAATCTTTAACAACAACAACTGTCTTCACTACGTTTTGTTTTGAATCAAACTGTGAAATAAACTAAAACACTGATTTGTTGAGCTTCTAAAACTAATTTTCAAACTCAATTTTGAATCAAACTCTGCAGTTTTGAAATAAAGTCAAAGTATTTATCTCAACAAAAGATTTTAGGTTGACAAAACTTTTTTGAGTTGACCCAGAGCTCAAATATAAAAGTCGCTTCTCAGCGTGTTTTCTTTGTGTTCAGTGAAAAAGATTTTAAAAGTCTGATGTCATTTGAAAGAAAGTGATTTTTTTTACTCATTGTTTGTAAAGTTCTTCACCTCCTCGTTAAAACAAAAAGTTCTTTGTGAGTCTGAATTGTAAAAATGTTTCTGTTTGTGTCTGAAGAGAATCATTAAAGTCTGAATGACTCCTCGGTTCTCAGGTGTGGTTCTCGCTCCTGGTTCTCAGTTCTGGCAGGAGCACTTGCACTCTGAGATGACGGGGTACTGAACAGGTATCCAGGCGCATTTCAGTCCGGACTTTTTCTGCAGGCAGCGCCATCGCAGGATGGTAAAGTGAGTCGATTTGGCGGGTTTGCACACCATCCCCTCAGGGACCGAACAGGAGCGCTTATTGTAGCAGCTGCCCACCTTCACGTATCGCGGCCAGAACCTGCTGCCCAGGTCGTTCCACGCGTGAACCACCGGGCAGAGGGCGTACGACCACAGCCACAGCTGCAGCCGCCGCCGGAGCTTCTTGCTCGGCTTCTGCTTCTTGCCGTGCTGGACCTCGAACTCCATGGCCCGGATCTCTTTGGGCATCGCCCCGGAGAGCTTCAGCCGCAGCTCCGCCTCGCTCAGCTCCTCGGCTCCCGCGTGCCGCTCCTCCGGCGGGGACACGGACATGAAGAGCGGGTCGAAGTGGCTGCCCAGCGCGCTCCTCAGCTCTGTCTCGTTCAGGTCCTTCTCCCGGGGGTCCAGCTCCGGGTCCGGGTCCTCCTTTAGGTCCACTACGGGCAGAGTGTCACTAGGGATTGGACGGAGGAGGTAGTAGTGCTGGCACGTGCCCTCCTCGATCCTGAAGCCCAGAGAGAGCGCGAGCATCACAACAGCCAGGAAGTAACAGGAGTGATCCATCTCCTCAGAACCCGCTCGCAGAGTTTCCAGGTAATCCTGAACGGAACGCGCCCCGCGGGGTTTCCCTCCGAGTCCTGAGAGGGAACGTATCCAAACGTATCCAAGAGCGCGCAGCAGCCGCACCGCCGCGCGTCACGCTCCAAAACTTCACCAACTTTCAGACAGAGGCTGCTGTCACACCAGAGACAGGCAGACAGACAGACAGACAGGGAGCAGCAGACGGGTTCACCCCACAGTCCATGACCCGGGTCGGACTCAGCCCTGAGCTCCCCCAGTCAGCAGGTCCCGGTCAGACGGCTCGGAGCCCCGCAGCTCGCTGCTCTCAGCCCGCATGTTGCTGCTCCTCCTCCGCTCCTCTCCGCTCCTCCTGCAGACTGAAGCTGAAGCTCCAGCAGGGCGGTGATGTAAACCCGCCCCCCCCGTCTGAGGACACACAGACCAGCCTCCAGACTGAGCCACAACTCCCTCCAAACACACACACACACACACTTTACGCACAAGCACGCACACATGCTGGTGATGATTAGCGGCAGTAAACTGTGAGTTTTAGTTACAGTGGTTCTAGTTGTAGTTGGATTTAGTAGCAGCAGCAGTAGGGGAGACCTGGGACGGTAGTAACACTTTGTTTAAGCATCAGTAACTCAGTGGTTCTTCTTATTAGATCTCAGAGAGAGAGAGTTAATGTCAAATACATCCAAGCACAGACACTGCAGTTAATCCACAGGTCAGGTGACCAGATCCCAGAAAACCAGCGGACCAGGTGGGACACTTTACCAAGGCAAATAAATAAAATAAAATACATTTAAATGTAAAAAATGCTGTTATTTATTTCCATATTTTTTTGTGAAAGCCACAGGGAGGGAGGGTCAAAAGAGCAGCGGTGAGAAAAGGGACAAGACAAAAATGACATAAAAAGACACAACAAGATGGATGTGATGAGTTAGTGATCAGTGACACCAGGTTGGATCATTCAGGGACGTTTGAACAGGTGGCGAGAACAGCTGCTAACAAACCTTCACCCGCCCAACATGGAGGACCGGTTCTGCAGTTTATTCTTTATGTAAAACCTCTAATTGTTCCCCTGCAGAGACTGTCCTCAGTCTCTTCTGAGCGAGGCGTTCAGAGACCTGTGGGTCTGGAAATGTAGGACCACTGACCAAGTGAGAACGTGTTGGATCCAGGAGAACTTTAACGGTCACATGACCTCCTCTGCTTTCAGAGACCTGGAAGACGACGGAACACACAGCTGTTCAAACACTGATCAGTTTACTCTCAGCTCCAAAACAAGGTCTTTGATTTAATATTTGTATCGTTCCATCATTCTAATTATTGTATTTTATTGTAATTTAGACATAAAACGTAATAAAAGTGTCACACTGGAGGTTTGATTTACGGCTCGTGGGATCATATTTTCTCTCGTGCTGTCAGAACTGACAGGAACGAAGAAGAAAAACAGGGAAACAGAAACAACATGAACAACATTTTCCTCTGACGGGAGCCTGAAGCTGCAGATCAGAGCGTCAGCCGGACGACACGTGAAGGATTTACTGCATCGTAACTCTGAAACCTGCAGGATCCAGACGGAACACAGACGTTCCTCCAAACACTCTGAAACCTGCAGGATCCAGACGGAACACAGACGTTCCTCCAAACACTCTGAAACCTGCAGGATCCAGACGGAACACAGACGTTCCTCCAAACACTCTGGATCTGTGCAACAAGATTCAGCCTCTAAATCACCAGTTTGTTTTCTTCTTCTTCTTCTACCCCTGACCTCCTCCTCCTCCTCCTCCTCCTCCTCCTCCTCCTGTCTGCTGTTGAAAAGGAGTTTGTGGGTAATTTTCTGGCCCGCTGATGTGACACTGTGTGACGGGCGCCGTTAAACTGTCATATCTCTGTGGAGGGGAAGTCGGCGGCTCTGATAAGACTTCCTGTCTCTTTGTAAACCTTTCATCCTTCACGTCCGTATCAGGAGCCACAGGGGGATCGCGGTCACGCCGAGATGGATCTGGAGACCTCGAGGACTTTCAGGTTCCAGGAAAAGTCACCGCTGAGCCCTGAGAGCCGCCAGCGTCTGTGGACGTCCACAGATCTCAAGACAATAATAAAATATTCAAGCTTTCCATCATATCAAACTGCATTTTTGATTTTATTAAAGCCGCTTTACAGATTCAAGTCAAACTCTCCATCGTACTGAGCACAAAGAGTCGATAAAGTGACGCTTTACCAGCTGCAGCTAATGATTATTTTCATCACTGATTAATCAGTTGATTATTTTCTCAAATAATTGATTAGTTGTTTGCTCAGAAAATTTTGATCAAAGTCCAAGATGACGTCCTCAAACGTCTCCTTTTGTCCACAAGTCAAAGATCTTCAGTTTCCTGTCAGAGAGGAGTAAAGAAACCAGAAAATATTCACATTTCAGAAGCTGAAATCAGAGAATTTGGACTTTTTTTAATTTGAACAATGCCTCAAAAATGATCAATCGATTAATTGATCCTGGCATGATCTTGTCGATTGAAAAATAGGTCCAAACGTGAAAACAGGTGGACGTACGTCCATGTGCTCCACCTGCTCAAAATCAGTCAAAACAGTACAAAATGATCAAATAAAACTAAAATAATCTGTTATATTCCAGATTTTTATTTGAATTGATTAAATGTTACTCAGTCGACCAAATTCTGAAGAACTGAGATCTTTGATTAATTGTTATCGTCCCTACTTTAGATCTACAATGATGATAAATGAAAATTCAAATGTTAATAAAGTAATCGTTTGCCTGCTTTGTTCTGCATTTCTTTAAACCAATCACAAACATCTTGGGCGGAGCTAAAGTCCAGGATGCAGCGACGGTGCTGCTGTAAAATAGCGTGGAGGGGGAACTTGTTCTGGTGGAACGTACGTGTCAGGAGTTGAGCTCTGGTATTTAAATGACTACATCACTGCAAATGAAAAGCTAGCGGCTGTTAGCTTGTTTATGTTTTTGAGGTCTTTAGTTTGGCAGGTATGCTTCCAGGTGCTGATTCTCATCCTGACGTCCTCACACTCGACAACAATCCGCCCCCGTGTGTGTTTTACGGATACCATCATGAAACAGACCTTAAAAAGGTCTTAAATTTAACCTGCAGAAGCCTCAGTCCTGCTGCTGAATCCGACAAAAACATCACGTCATGTTCAATCCAGCGATCACGTTCACTTATCATCAAAAGACGGACGCCGTGTTTTTCCCTCCACATGTTTTGAATCACACTTTCCTTTGATTTTCCAGAACGCGGCCCGGCGCAGTGGATCAGTGACTCGTCCAGTCCGCCGTGCGTTTGTCCCCCCCTCTGATGTTAGCGTACGACGTTAGCTTAATCTTAATGGTGAATCAGAGGGCCTCCCAGGATGAAGCACAAACACGCCGGCCGCCGCGTTCGTGACCCGACCAGATCAAAACTGAGAGCAGTTTGTTGTTTATGTCGGTCAGCCCACAAGTTGGAACTTTGATGGTGAGACAACCGGGGCAATTTGGACGGTCCATTTGGGTGAGAAGGCTTCAAGGTGGCAGGGACGGGTCAAACACACACACACACACACACACACACACACACACACACACACACACACACACACACACAGGCGTTCATCAGGCTCAGGTTTCAGCGCCGCCTTCGTTCTCTCTGCAGCAGAATTATCATTTCAAAGAAAACCAGAGGAATACATTATCTTCACCTCCTCGTTCTCTCTGGACAGACCAGACTCACTGTGGAATACAGATGTTTAACCAGATGTTTTTCCTGCTCACTGTCAACCAAAACATACACAACATTATTTCATCCCTTAAATGTCCTTAAATGCAGAGTTTTCTCATTTAAAACATTAAAAAATAATTAAAGTTGATCAACAGAATATGAAGAAATAACAGTTTTGACTTCATGTCAAAGACGTGTCTGTCTCATGTTGCAGATATGTACAGAAGTTAGCATGTTGAGCAGCTAACTGCGACCCATCCTGTCTCCTAATATCACTTTGACCCTGAAGAGTCGATGTTCAGACAGTTCAGTTCACGTCTGCTGCCGTTGTTTCAGCTCAGAGGATCTCAGAGCTTCTTCAGCCTCATAAATAAATAAAATAAACCGACAAAATGTCAAGAAAGGAAATATTTTTGCACAAATTTTATGTATTACACAGGAAAAAAAGTTTATTTTGTATATTAACATATGAAACAGAAAAATGAGATTATTTGCAGATGACACTGTTTTGTTGTGGTGATAACTGAAAACATGGACTCAGTGGAGAAAGAAGCTAAAGAGACGGTTTGATTCTAATAAACAAAAACTGAACTTAAGTCAAAATGAATTTAGAAGTTTTGTTCAGTTGTTCACAAACTCAAACAGCAAACTCATCATAAATGACTGTTGGAAATTAAATTTTTGGAGAAATACTTGGTAATAATCACTTATTTACCATGAAATTATGGGAGCTGGAAACAGAAGCGTTAACTGATGTTACAGCTGACTTTGACATTTTGGTTTAATCTACACTTCCAGTGTGGTTTGTTATTTATGAAACAGAAGAAGACGGAACAAGACAGAAACGAAATGTGATGAAAAACCACATAAAAGAGATGAAGAGATGAAAAAGATGCAACAAGACAAAAACAAAGAAACAAAACAAAAACAACTTAAAAGAGATGAAGAGATGAAAAAGATGCAACAAGACAAAAACAAAGAAACAAAACAAAAACAACCTAAAAGAGATGAAGAGATGAAAAAGATGCAACAAGACAAAAACAAAGAAACAAAACAAAAACAACTTAAAAGAGATGAAGAGATGAAAAAGATGCAACAAGACAAAAACAAAGAAACAAAACAAAAACAACTTAAAGGAGATGAAGAGATGAAAAAGATGCAACAAGACAAAAACAAAGAAACAAAACAAAAACAACCTAAAAGAGATGAAGAGATGAAAAAGATGCAACAAGACAAAAACAAAGAAACAAAACAAAAACAACTTAAAAGAGATGAAGAGATGAAAAAGATGCAACAAGACAAAAACAAAGAAACAAAACAAAAACAACCTAAAAGAGATGAAGAGATGAAAAAGATGCAACAAGACAAAAACAAAGAAACAAAACAAAAACAACTTAAAAAACAAGATGAAAACAACATAATAAGACGTAACAAGACAAAAAAAATGTGAAAGATGTAAAAAGATGAAAACTGTGTAAAAGATGTAACAGGACAAAAAAAGTCATAAAAGACAAAAAAGATGTAACGAGACAGAGGACGACTGTTCACTTTCATTCTGAGGACATTTCAGAACCTGAATTTTTTCTCTCTCACTGCAGTAAACAAGTTGAATCAGTACTTTTACTTTTTACTCGAGTATCTTCTTCTTCCACGTGAGGACAGAAGACGTGGACGTCTTCGTCCTCCGTTAGACTCTGACTTGTGAGTCTGCAGTCGATGTGAAGTAAAACTGAACTGAAACTGTGGAGCTGTTAGAGTTTGTTGAATGTTGATGACAGTCGTGACACCTCATACATTATATTATTACATTTGATTGATTATTATAATTTGATCGACTGTGAATCTGAAATATTGATCAGAGAAAAAGTAAAGACATTTTTGTGATTTGTGATTTTTAAAAAGTTTGGGCCTCAAATGTTTTGTTCAAACTGTGTTGTTGGTTCTAATAATGGAGGACAGATGAGGTTCTGGTTTCTGAGGTCACGTTCCTGAAACGTTCCTCTGCTGTTTGTGTTCTGCAGCAGCAGCTCACTAACTGGATGTGCGTCCTCACTGACGGGCTCGTTGTGTCCACAGCCAAGTCCTTCAGCAGCGCGGGCCGGCGAGCAGCGATCCTGTGGCTTGGACCGACGCTCCGAAATGCTTCCAGCGCTCCAGCGGGAAAACTCCCTGCCAGCGGTGGTGTGAGATTCCAGTTGGTTCACACCCTCCCACACGGCGTCCTCCGACCGCCGCAGCGGCTCGGCCTGCCAGTCAGAGTCCGGCTGCTGCAGCAGATTCCTCCGACACCTCCGGACGCACGGAGCAGAAACCAGAAACCTTTCTGTCCACGAGCCAACGAGGCCTCACCGATCCCTCCAACTCAGGTCTGCACACACTGCTGACGAGTAACTAAGTACATTTACTCAAGTACAAACGTCACCTTTACCTCTCTGACACATTTAGTTAACGAAATGTAAAACTGAGTGAAAGAAAGAAGAAACGCTGCATCATCAAACTCAGCTGGGTTCAGTTTGTCCTTGAACTTTATTATTTTGTTCAGAACATCGAAAAAGGAGCCATTTTAAAAGTTAAACCTCCTCAAGAGTTTAAACTTAATACTGGATCACAGTTTAAAGTTTTGGAGCAACAGAATGAAATTTAATTTCAGTCAAGTCAAAAATAAACTGAGGATTAAAGAGAGGTTTGAATTTCATCTTTGTAAGTTAATTTAAAAAGTTTGGTTCAAAATCATCTAAAGAAGAAAGAATCATTTCAACAAAAGATTACAGGAGAGAAAAACCTTTTGAGTTTATTTGTTGTTTTTCCAGCAGACAGCAGCGTGTTGGTGTGTAAACAGAAGCTGTCAGCAGGCCGACGTCTAAACTGAGTTTAACTTTAAATAAAACTGTTTCAAAATTATTAAAACCCCACAGACGTAACACAACACGTAAAATATAATCTGACAGTCGCCCATAATTCAGCTCTCAGGTAACATGACAGCAGCCGTGTTACGTGACCTCTGATTGGCAGAGCTTGACTCACATACCCAGAATGCCTCAGATATGGACGAGGAAGCAGCGATGAAAACTGACTCACACGCACGACGAGGAAACTTCCACAGAAACTAAAAACAGATTAAAGTCTGATTTTCTGCAGAGTATCTGAGAGACGCTGCAGCTGGAGAGAAGGTCTGAGCAGATAAAAAATACTCGGATACTACAGTAACTGTACTAATATTACACTGTACAAATACTCTCATTTTGTATCAGACTAAAACAAATGATTATTTTCCATCATGGATTAATCTGCTTATTATTTTCTCCATGAATCGATTTGTTTGGTTTGTAAAAACTCTGCAGCCACAACGAGTCAAAGCCTGAAGTGACTCACAGATACAGTAGAATTATTACATTTAACGGAAAAGAAGAAAAAGATTGAACAAAATGAAAACAGACATAAAACAAAAAATGACTTGAAAGACAAAAAATTATGTCACAAGACAAATCGAACAAAAAGAAAACTGATGTAAGTACTGTAACAATACAAAAACACAAAACAAGAAAAAAAAATGCAATAAGATGAAAAATCACATGAGGTGAAAAAGACGTAACGGGACAAAAGACGGCTCGGGAGCCAAACTTCAGTCAGGCTGAAAAAATACAAAAGCAGCAACATCGCTCACAGAAATTCTGTTGATATGAAAGTTTGCATCGACTGGACACGGGTCCAAAAATATTATTAACGTGCAAATGAATTAAATGAATAAAT
This sequence comes from Lutjanus argentimaculatus, assembly GCA_034769285.1. Taxonomy (NCBI): domain Eukaryota; kingdom Metazoa; phylum Chordata; class Actinopteri; order Lutjaniformes; family Lutjanidae; genus Lutjanus; species Lutjanus argentimaculatus. Next base: position 348,753 of record JAWZSL010000089.1, read on the forward strand.
AAAAAGAGTTCAGAGCTGCTCTGAGTGACGCTTCATTTAACAGTTCACCGAAGGTTCTGAGGTTTACGCTGCAGTTTTCTGTTATAATGCAGATTTCATAACTCAGATCACTTTGTATCTTCAACATCTGTATAAAAGACAAACTCAGGTTTTAGTGCACAACATCCACATGAGACAAAGTTTATTTCAGCTAATAAAATACATCCATTCATGTGAGTTCAGAAGTGGCAAAATGCATGAAAACACTGGAGCCGTTTTTTGTTTTTTTTAACGCAGTCAATAAAAAAAACACGGTATCGTCCTTTTGCTGCAAATAAATAAAATCAGAAGTTAAAGTGGGTTCATGACCCCGATCAGGATCAAAGATCCGACAGAAGGTCGTTGGTGTTTGAACACGGAGACGAAATACTGAAACATGAAGAGTCCCTCCAACATGAAACATCCTGAAACACCGAGTCACATGACGCTCTGAGCCTCACTAACACCTGACCGAGGCTTCAGGTACAACATCTTTACCAACATTTCAAAATAAAAGCCTTCGTCACATGAACAGCCTGGACTAGAGACTCGAGCTCCTGAGGACGAACGTTAACGCCGGGTTCAGACCACACAATGTTGTCAAGATTTTAGTCATAAATTCCTGCTGCGACTCGGCTGAGACGGCGGTCAGTCGAGTCTAATATTAACAGAGTTAGCAAGCTAATGCTTAGCTAACGTTAGCTTAACAGCTACATAATCAATGAAGCTGGAAACTTGCTGTTACGTTACGACTCCTTCAGGACTCAAAACTTAAAGTTTACGACTTGGGACTGGTCTGTCTGGACTTGAGTGCAAAGACTTGCAGAACAATGACTTGGTTCCACCTCAGAATAAAAATGTCAAATGTCTCTCTTTTTGTTGGGATGTTGTGGTTGTTGAGGTGTCACAGATGCAGAGTCTGTTCTCGTCCACTGTGATTCCCTACACGGACACGACCGCCGTCGTTCTCAACGCGACCCGACGGCGGACATCTGCTGCCCCGGGGCAACAACCGGGCCGATATCCTGTAGTCTGAAGCCGGCGCTGAACCGAAATCTAAACCTCAACGCAAAGAAAAGTTTTAAACCTGAACTGCTTCACTGATCAGATGAAAGTGACAGTAAACACTGATTTTGGCTCCAGTCTTAATGGACAAGTTCATCATGTCTTTATATTCGGTTCTGTCGGTTCTGACGCTGGACTCAACAATAATATCTGAGGTTTTGGGAATTCAGTGACATCGCTGAAGAGACACGACCAGACAGGCTGGAAACAAAGCAGCAGGTGAGACAAACATCCAGGTGCGCAGAAGTCAAAGTCGTGTTCCTGTATACGGCCTTAAAAAATTAATATTCACAACAAAAATAAATCTATAAGGCACACGGCCTCTGATCCTCTACATATTTATTCGGGGTGTGTAGATCTGTGCAGCGTTAAAATTCAGGAGGATAAAACCAGATGACACAGTGTTCTGAAAACCTGCTGAAAAACGTCCCACGTACCAAAATCTAATTATCCCGAAAACAAACATCCGCTGCTCTGAAAATACCAGCGTGGTGAAACTTAAATGACGTATTTAACGTACGTAACGAAACTTAACTGACCAAAACTGAACCGAACCAAATCATTAATCATATTTTTACCATGATGACGAAGGTCACCTGACATCTGTGCGTCAAAATTCACTAAAGTATTAAAGGTGAAAAACTCGGTGTATTTTTGGAACAACAGGCCTTCGGAGCAACGAGCGTTTGTTTTCAGGATCACGGACGTTTTTCTGAACCGTCTCCACGATAATACGGTTGGTGTGACAGTAGACATTATTTTCTGATTCATTACTGTAAATAAATATTGATTTATTTGAGTCACACATTTATTGATTAAGCAAAAAAATTTAAATATTAATCCTGAATCTTTGAATCAGTGTCTCGAATCGTGTATTATTAAGTAGACGTTGTTTTGATAAATCAGATCTGGTTTATTTGTTGCTTGTAAAATCTGTGACACCTCCACACAAACCGGTTTATCTTATTTATTCTTTATACTCTTGGTTTGTTTCCAGCTGTGGTTGTTCTGACTCCAGAACAATAGAACCTAAAACTCTGGATCAGGTATCAGCGAGTCTGTGCACCAATCTGATATCACGTAATTTATGAATCTATTAACCCAGCAATCATTTTTTAATCTGAGCCAGCTCACACAACAGTCACAGCTGTTCAATAATAATAATGATTTATATATTTTTAATGCACTGTTATTGGATCAATACTCGGTTTTAGGTATCAGAATGGGAACATTTTTATTTCTGACCCGTCTGATCGTCCGACCGCTCGTGTTCACGTTCAGTCATAATCAATAAAACTTTAGTTGTAATTTTAATGTTTACAATTTTAATGACAAATTTTAACAGAAAATTAAAAGTTTGACATCTTGGGGAACTCTTTCTGAGAACGAGGTGCTCAGATGGACGTCAATCTCATGTCTGTGTGTTGAGTACAGTTTATAAAGCTTAGCTTAGCTTAGCTTAGCTTAGCTTAGCATGAAGACTGGATGCTTTATGTTAACCCAACTAAAACCACCTTTTTGTTTTGTGAACGGATCAAACAAACAAGATGCACCGTGTTAATTAGAGGTGTCGGCTGGTTATTCTGATAACGATGTCAGACACTCTGATTACATGATACACGTAATTTATTAGCTCCTTTTTTGGTAATAATAATGTGATAATAAACTTTATTTAAACAGCACTTTTCTGAACAAAGTCACAAAGTGCTTCACAGAGAAAACAATAAAAAACAGCTCGGAACATCTCTGTGCTGTTAGTGAGACTGTTCTGATTCCTGAGCCAGTCAGCGATGACAGCAACCGCATCACATCTGTACCAACTTATCGGATCAATACTATTGGCCGAAATCAAAGTTCAGGCATTGGAATCAGTTTGAGGAAGGAAAAAAATCTCTAAATATTAGCACGTGTATTTTTTATTTTTGCATAAACTCTGGCTAGCTGCTCCCCCCTGCTTTCAGTCTTTATGCTAAGCTAGGCTAATAACCTCGTGACTTTAGTTTCATACTTAATTAAAATCTTTTAACTCTCTTCAAAAAAGCAAATAAACATATTTTTTATCCAACTATAACCTGGAGCGACTGCAGCACAGATGCATTGTCGCAGACTTGTGGTATAATTAGTGCACGTCAGGTTATGAAGCTTCGTAAGAAATTAACGCAGGATCTGTGCTACACATTCAAACAAGGACAAAACCTGTAAATGAATACTTCATATCTTTATCATCAACACTTTCAGAGGACAGTAAACGGACCTTTTTACAGTCAATGATAGAAGCTGCCACAGTTAATGCCCAATTGCATCAAATACGCTCAACAAAAACATAAACGCGACACTTGTTTTTGTTCCCATTTTTCATTAGTGGAAATCAGACTAAAGGGTCGCTTCTCTCAAACTTTGTTCACAAATACAAAAATGTTCAAATTCATGTTAGTGAGCAAGATTATTAGACAGGTGTGTTTGGACTGGTGACAATAAAAGAACACTTTAACATGTGACACTTCTCATGGTGCTACAGAGGTGTTTTTTCCCCAGGAGGGAAACGTGTTATCTGTAGCTCCGTGTGTTTTTTAAAGATCAAATGTCACATTTCTGTGTGACATGTGCAATAATCTTCTCCGTTAGAGGCACTGCAATAACTGATTTTTAACAAATTTGAGAACAGAATTTACGAGAAATAAATCTGAAGGAATGTGAGATCTTTGACTTTGACTCATGAAAAATGGAGGCAGAAAACCAAAGTGCTGCGTTTATATTTTCATTGAACATATATTCAATTAGCTTTTATTCCATAATTGCTATGTGCAAACATTAAAAACGCACTTTTAAAATAGCGTGCATACATACGAGGAACCTGTTCAAACAGCTCTCAGACTCACTGACAGGAGTTTTACGTCTTTTCTGTAGAACACTAAGAGTTTTTGGTGCATGTCGTAAAAAAAAAAAAAAAAATCAAACAGAACATAAAAACACACCAGCAACCTGTGAGGAAACACGGCAGGAACTGTGGATGAAGCCGAACAGAAAGTCGACACAGCAGCACAACACAAACACCGTCATGTCCGAGGGGCAAAGTGCAGACTGACCCCCACCCCCCACCCCAACCCCCACCCGACCTAAAACCCCCCTGACCCCTGACATCGTCATGCTGAACCAGGAGGAGGCACAAACTGGACACAAAGCTACAAACTACTTCATGCCAACAAAATACAGCTCTGACTAACACTTCATCTTTAATCCGAGACTATAAAAATACTTGGTGTTTTAAGGTTCTAGTGGTCTGAGTTCAGTGACTGAGGCAGGTCACGTGTTTGAGACTCCAGGGAATCATATATACATTTATATATAATATCATCTTTTTCTTTAAAGGGACAGCTCGGATTATTTGAAGTGTGGTTCTATGAGGTTCTTCTCCACAGTCAGTGTTTTACCTTCAGTAGATGGAGGTCAGTTTGGAGAAGCAGCAGGAGAACCAGTGGAGGAAGCTAATCGATGTCCTGCTGTGGACAGAGTCAGCAACAAAACAAAAAAATCACCATCAGTTTAAGTGTCCAATATATTTAGAATATATTCACCTCTTCACCTTCCTGTCAGGCAGACCTTTCTGAAAGAGAACCACTCTTATATCAGACAAACCAACCAAACTCAGTCACTTTTATCTCACAGAACACAGGAGCTGTTGGTCTGCTGCTGCCTCCATCTGTTAGTGTGTTTGTGTTGTTTTGTGACTTTGCTGAATCTAAACTAACATCTTAAAATACAGAAGTCACAAAATAGCACAAGTCCGTTAACATTAATTATTTTGTTTAAAAAAATTAAAATGACTGATGTTAACAGTGGAGTTTGGTTGGTTTGTCGTATGTAACAGTGGTTCTCCTGTTGCTTCTCCAAACTGACCTCCATCTACTGTAACGACACTGACTGTGGAGAAGAACCTCGTACAGCCACACCTCAGATAATCTGAACTGTCCCTTTAAACTGACCACAGGTTTATTCGACCACATTAAGAGCCGACAGGAGCAGCTCAGGGTAACACTGATTGAAGGACAGGATTCAGTCGTCACAGGAGACCAAACACAAACAGACCAAACTGTACATTCACTTCAAGTAGAGCAGAATCCATGCGAAAAAAATGATTCAATTAAAGTTTGAGAGAATTTAACTAAACTGGGGAAAAAAAGGTTTGAATTTCCTCCACAATCGATCGAACCACCTTCTTCTTTGAATCTTTATTTTTTGGTTGACGTTCAGTCAAAGTGTGCAAACTTCCTGGTGGCAGAAGCAGCGCCTGGTTTGTTGTTGCATTGATTCATTTCTTTGTAACAGTCGATGCCATGGGTTCTGAGGCGTGGCGTGGAGTTGAACCAGCAACTTTTAGTTTTAGTTTACAATCTACGGAGAGGTCTGAGGGCTGCTCGTCGTCACGCAGCCGGCCAGTCGTCACTGTGGTAGAGACACACAGACACAGACAGACAGAGAGAGAGAGAGGACAGTGGTGAGGTTGTATCCATCTGCAGCTGCTCACATTCAGTCAACTTCACCAAAAACTCAAGGATGAATCTGGTTTAGAACATAAACATGATGCACGTGGTACATTTAGGAGGGAATCTTTGTCCTGATTTGATTCAGAAACTCTTCTTGATGGAATGAACAGAGACGGGGGACATTTTTCAGTCTCTTGCTCCAGTGAAATGGTATGCAGCCTTCTTATTATAAAAAGTTCACTTCACTAATTAAAGAGTTAATCCAGCAGTCTGCAACCTTTACCATCAAAGGAGACATTTTTGGCCAAAAGAAGGAAAAAAAATGAAGCTGCAACTATTAAATTTTCTCTTTTCTCTGAAGACTTTTAAAAATTTGTTGTCCACAGCTGATGGAGACTCAAGAAGACGAGCCACCGTCCAAATTTAAAGGAGACGGCACCGAGCCACAAGGAGGCTGTGATGCTCATTTTAGAATATGACACGCCCACTTTGGTTCAGAAGAAAACACTAACCCTAAACCTTTGTTTTCAGGCTCCAAACCAGTTTCTTTTTGGTGGAACAGAACGGTTCAGAACACGGTGCAGGAACCAGAACTTGTTGGTGGAAAAGCATCTTTGATGTGTGAGAACTGAACCGACCTGCTGCCTCCTCAGCTGCCGTCCGTCTCTACAGCGTGCTGCTCAGTATCTCTGACACCTGCGCGTTCGTTTGGTCGTCTGAGTCTACTTCCTGTGTGGAGGCTCCCTCTGGCTCCTCCCCCTCCGCCTGACCCACGACCACCGACACGCCCGCGGCCTTCACCTCCTCCTCTGCCGTGCCTCCCCCCTGCTCCTCCTCCCCCTCCTCCTCCCAGCTCCTCCTCTCGTGGCCAGCGGACAGCTCCTTGCAGGGCTCTACAAAGATCCTGCGGACGTGGGGCCGCGGCTCCCGCTGTCGGCCCTTGCGGCTCTCCAGGACGCAGGAGGCGTGGCTGACGTAGGTGGTGCCCTGCAGAGAGGGCAGGTCCCCGGGCAGGGGCAGGTCGGGGTCCAGCTGCTTGGTGTAGACGCCCTCAGATAAAGACCCCGTGTGACTCTCTCCGCTGTGGCCCCTGAGCCAGCGCTGGGGCCCACTGAAGTACTGGCCCCGGTGGCTCCTGGAGAGCAGTTTGCGTTTGGCAGGGGGGTTGGCGAGGGCCCTCAGGGAGCCACGCCCTCCTTAGAGAGGGAGAGGCCCTCCAGAGTCTTGGTGGTGTCGGACAGTGCCGGGGACAGCGGGAGGGACAGGGGGAGGTCTTTGGAGAATCTGGGGGACAGAGGGAGGGACGGAGACGTGGGGAGGGTCCTGGACATGGAGGGGGAGCGAGGCAGACCGGACGGAGACAGAGGAAAGTCTTTGGATAGAGACGGGGAGTGGGGGAGGAGGGGTGAGGACAGGGGAGCGTCTTTAGATTTAGGATCCGGGTGGAGGGGGGGGTCTTTGGGCGGACAGACGCTGTACCTGAGAGACGGGACGAAAGGACCAGTTAGATTTACAGAGACACCAACATGGACGCAGTTGCATCTTGTTACAGTTTTTATGTCTTTTATCTTCTTTTTAATCTTTTTTCATCTCTCACATATTGTTACATTTTGTATTTGATGTAATTTTTCATATTGTTGTTCTTGTTATGTCTGTTATGTCTTCTTGCATCTTGTTTGGTCTTTAACATCTTTTCACATCTGTTGTGTCCTCTCTGTCTCGTCCCGTCTGTCCTGTGTGATAAACTCTGATGGATCCACCAGTGAATCGTCTTTTCTATGTCTTATTGTTTCATTCAGGTTGAAATCAGTCTTGATGTCTGAAGGCGGCGCACAATGATGCAAAATAACAATAATCAATAATTCACCTCAGAGTCATTAAAACTAAAGTAACGAGTCTGTTTCTAAAATGTGAGGAGGAGAAAGTTCAGATATTTGTGTCCAGACGTCAGAAAAATAAAAACTCAGGTAAAGTACAGAAACCTGAGAACTCTACTTTAGTACAAATACTTTGTTACTTCTGTAAAACCGGACATGTTGTCAAAGTAACCAGTCGTGAGCACAGCAGGATGCTAACTGCAGTTCACAAGAACTGTCTGAAAGTTGCATAAAGAACCTTATTATGAAACTCAAACGAACATGAATTAAACTGTAATTCTTCTTCTGCAGGGTGAATGTAAGCCAGCGTGCACCAGTGGGAGTGAATGGATGAGACGCTGACAAGATGAGGATGATGGAAAATGTAATCAATAACAAACTAATCACCTGAGCTCGTGGATCTGAAGCACATCTGGGGCGCTGCCACCCAGCGAGTGCACGGCCTGCTGGGAAAGATCCTGGGGCGGAGAATAGAGCAGGTCCAGCTCACGGGGGCTCAGGGCGTCGCTGGAGTCGTAGTCGCTGTCTGTAGGCAGAAAAACCTCCGAGGACCCGTCTTCATCTGAACCGAGCAGAGAGTCTGTCGGACAGAGAGCGTCAGGGGGAAGTCTGACTTTGTTTGTGAGTGAAGGATTTAAATCAGAGCTGCTGTCTGCTGACTCACCGCTGATGGCTTTCCTCCTGCGGAGTTCAGGTGAGGGGGAGGGTGTGGGCAGGTAGTCCATGGTGGAGGAGGTGGAGTCAGTCTTCTGCTGGCCAGAGTCGCTGTCCGGAGCGCTGGCGTCCACCAGGCAGGTGATGGGCACGCCGCCGCGGGGCTGCTTGTAGCGAGCGTACTGCAGGGCGTCCGTGATCCAACGGAGGTCACGACGCATCTCGTCCAGTTGCTGCGGGAAGACAGACGGAAAAACAACAAAAAAATGTTGTGTTTAGCATTTCAGCATGAGGACACTTAAAGTTCAGCGACTCTTTATTGATCCTGTCTTCATTTTATTTAAATTTAGCTCTGAATCACACAATGTGTCTGATAAATTCTGTAGGAGCTCGTTAAAATACGACACATGAAAAACGCCAAAATTGTAATTCAAAATGGCGTCTGGACATGATAAATGTGTGTACCGATTTTTGTGCATGTTGGTGAAACGTGCCGAGGGGGCTGCTGGAAACATCACATGGAAATTTTCACCACGACTGACGTGTGCATGTGTCACATGGTGAGTTTCTGACGATGTTTAAGCCCCAAAAAATGTGATTCATTTAGAGGAATAATTAAAAATAAATAATAAATAAATAATTCCTTCAGGGTCCTCAAACCGACCTCAGAGGGGCCCTAAAAAAATAAGACATGTTTGTCTGAGAAAAATGACACCACAGAACCAGTAACGTCTTTATTACGACACCGTCAGTGTTCTGATGTAGTTTAGACGATTCAATGAGAATAAAAGGTTTCATAAGTGTGTGTGTGTGTGTGTGTGTGTACTTTTGAAGGGAATGAAGCGTGACAAAACGTTAAGCAGCAATTAGCCGACTGTCTGACAGAAAGCAGGAGTGCCAGACACACACACACACACACACACACACAACACACTCGGCGGGGAGACTGACAGCAGCGATGACTCGGCTGGAAAGAATGCCGAGGCTGCGATGGCAGAGTGCGAGTCTGCCGAGAGAAAAACATGAAGGAGATTCCTGCTCGTCCCACAGAGGGAGGCTGCACGTCTCCGCTCTCTGTTTACCAACAACAAGATTTAATCATCTGCACATTTACATCATTTATCTTCTCTATACATTAAATGAAATCAACTTCAAGTGTAAGATGGGTGATTTCTCTTCAAATCTTGTCTCTGGATTTATTTGTGTATTTCTGAAACTGTTAAATGGAACGAATGACTTCTGTCATCATCTCCACAGTGAAGGGGACGAGAGACGACGGTCCAACAGTCACAAACAAACATTTTATCTCAGATCGCACTGAGTGAGAAAAAAAAAACGTTTATCTGCTGTTATTAGTTTGAAACATCAGTGTGAAATGCTCACGTTGAATTCAACAGATGTTACATCTCTGGCACTTCGTCCTCCACAACATATTTTTATGTGGATGTGACATCAGCAACAAAGAGTTGAGATTCAGTCCGTCCCTCCAGGAAGTTGCGATCACCCTGTGAATTCTGCGCATCAATGCAATTTTGTCCAAACTCAGCAACTTTTCCGCAAATCTGATCGATCATCATGCAAACATCACACATGTACGTCTCAATGAACCAACTCAACACTTTATATGTTATTTTATCACAGGTACCGAAAAGAACTAACTAGTAATTTTGTGTCCCCCAGGTTCTTCTTCTACAAATATTTACTAATATTTCAGGCTGCAACGTCACAAAAACAGCCTGCAAAATCCTGGAGGGACTGATTCTGATTTATAATGTGTGAGGAGGAAAAGGAAATAAAAGTATCATTTAAATATGTAGATACTTTTTTGTCAGAGCAAGTGTGAAATTTTATCTGTCTGGGATTAAAAACAAAGTTGTTGGCTGATCTTTAAATATTATTATGGTTGGCTGATTCATAGAGTTTCAGTCTTTGAGCAGATTTTCATTTGTTGGAGCAGTTTGGACTTCAGATCTCCAACACTTGTAAGATGAAGTATCACAGGACTGTAGAGCCACTCAGTTTTGACCCGAGGCTGCGGAGAAAATAAATTCTTTGTTTTGTCTGTTTGCTCGATGTGATCTTTCCACGATAACTGCTGGTCAATCGTGACACCCAAGTATATATATGAAAATGCCTGCTTCATTTTGTCATTATGGATAAAAATAAGAACTTGTTCAGAGTCAGATGGTGAAACAAACACCATCTCTTCTGTTTTCTTTGTGTTTATCTCGAGCTCAGGCTCTCAGTCACTGAACAAGGATATTAAAACTGTATCATCAGAATACTTTAGAATGGATTGATTTGTTCAACAACCATCAGTGTCGTCTTGTATCGTAAATCTCTCCAGACCGCCGTCCTAAACGTTGTCCTCGCTGTTATTAGGAACTGATGTGATCAGAGTCGTGTGTTCAGACATCATCAGCTGATCAGCAGGGGTCACTGTGGTGACGATGTAGGAGTCAGTAACTACGTTACACAGCTTTACAACATGGAGGCGTCAGAAATCCGCCATCTCGCCCTCCAAACAACTGTCACAGTGCAGAACTCGTCCTTCGTCCTTTCTTTCAGTGGTTGTCCACAACTGAGACACATCTGTAGAAATCTGATTGGCGTCACATTCAAACCACCTGATTTGCAAAAGAAAGTGCATTTCATGCACATTCTTTGCTGTCAGGACTTTCTAAAATAAATCTGGATATGATAAAAACGATGGCACTCTCAGACTGTTCTCCAGGGTTCCAACAGGGTTCCAACATAAAGTGTGTATTTAATAAGTTAGGATATTGTTTCATAAATGTTTCAGGATGTTGACAGTTCACCACCTCAGCTGAGCAGGTTCCTGGAGAAAAGGTTCTTCAACATGAAGAACTCAGAAACTCAAACAAACAAACAAAGTGGATCTTTGTCTCAGACACTGAAATGTTTCCAGACTGAGGAGGTTTCATGGTGAGCGAGACGTCCTGCTGCCTTCAGAGGAAAACTGTGGTGGACGTAGAGACGCGGAGCTGCAGCCATGATACGACGCTCTGAACATGATATGAGGAACTTTCCAGAGCTGAGACGCATCTGCTGCTGATCAGAGAGTGACAGCTTCAAGATTTAAGACAAAGTGAGACACACAGAACACGTCTCCAACTGCAGATACAGCAGATACAGCAGCTACAGCAGCTACAGCAGATACGGCAGATACAGAAGCTACAGAAGCTGCTCTAGCTTCTGTAGCTTCTGTATCTGCTGTAGCTGCTGTAGCTGCTGTAGCTTCTGTAGCTGCTGTATCTGCTGTAGCTTCTGTATCTGCTGTAGCTTCTGTATCTGCTGTAGCTTCTGTAGCTGCTGTAGCCACATTATTTGAGAGAGTTCTTTTCAGTAGCTGTGATAAAACAGTGAGTAATAAAACAGAACGTTGGGTTGGTTCTTTGAGACGTACGTGTGTGATGTCGGCAGAGTTTGGAGAAAGTTGCAGAGGGACTGGTTGACTTTGTGTTGTGCTCAGACTGATGGTGGTAAACACAGTGTCCCAACAGAATGACAATAAAGTTTTTCAGTTTGAATGTTTAATATTTTCTCTGTTCTGGATTCTATTGAACATGATTTGCAGATCGCTGCATTCAGTTTTTATTTGTCTCAACTTTTTTGGTAAATTTTTTTGATGATTTAATATTAAAATAAAAATGAATATTAAAGTCCATGTTCCTGTTTCTGCTGTTTTATTAGATTTAATCATTTGAATCAATCAGTGAACGTCTGACCTGAGAAAACACAACATCAAATAACATTAATAATGAGAAAATGTATTAATTTAACATAAAAACACACTGATCAGCTCCGTAAGTTCACTTTATAAACCACGAGAGGACACATGTTGTCTGAAGTGTTCAGATGTGATACGAAGAAGAAATCACAGTTTGTAGCTGTGAAGAAGAAGAAAGCCACGTGTGTGTGTGTGTGTGTGTGTGTGTGCAGACGTTCCTACAGACTGTCTGAGACTTTCCTCCATCAACATGTGGTGAGTCTAAACAAACTGTCCAATTAGACGGCATCACGTCATCTTCACACTAACCCACTTTCACTGTAACACACACACACACACACACACACACACACTGTCAGGACCTCCCAGATTACACATGCTGAGTGTGTGTGTATGTGTGTTTCTTGTACTTGTATCTTTGTGAGGACCAGTTTGAGTTCAGGACTTTCAGAGTGACGACATAAAAAAACAAAACAAAATTCTTTAATCTTATAAATTCTTTATAAAGTGAGAGGAGGCTTTTATTTTGGAAAGTGGGGACATTTACATAAAGTGAGTTTTTGTTCACTGAGACTGTTTTTTGGAGAGAATAAGTTTTGTTGAAAGTGAGGACGTTTTATTTTAAAGAGGGGACATTTTTGGAAGGTGCTAATATTTGAATTTAGACCTGAGGAATGAGGACATTTTGTAAAGAGGGGACATTTCTGCAAAGTGAGGACGCTTTTGGGGAAAGTGAAGACATTTTCATAAAGTCTGTCAGGTGGAGAAGTTTTTGCAAACTGGTGACATTTTTGCAAAGCGGAAATATTTGAATTTTTAGACCTCAAAGTGAGGACATGTTGAAAAATGTCAAATGACATTTTTGGAAAACAGAGACATTTTTGTGGAAAGTGAGGACATTTTTCTTAGGTGACGACACTTTCAGGAAATGGTGATATTTGAATTTTAAATGTCCACAGTGAGGACATTTTTGGAAAAGGGAATTTTTGGGGGAAAGTAGGAACATTTTTGTACAGCGACGATGTTTCTGGAAGGTCGGGACATTTTTGATGAAGTAACATGATAGTAAAAAATTAAGACGTTTTCAGAAAATGGGATCTTTGAATTTTCAGTCCTCCGGAGTGAGGGTGGTTTTGGACAGAGTTGGATTTGGTTTTGGAAACTGGGGACATTTTCATTAAGTTAGAAAGACTTTTTTTAAAGAAGACATTTATGTGGAAAGTGAAGATGTTTTATGTTAAAGTGAGGACATTTTTGGGAAGTGGTATAATTTGAATTTAAACCTGCAAAATAAGGACATTTTGGAAAGTGGGGACATGAGGGCATTCAGCTTTAAGATGCTGATGAGGACATTTTTGGACAACAGCTTTTGTAAAGTCAGGACATTTTGAAAAGTAGAAATATTTTAGTGAAGTGAGAAGGTTTTTGTGCAGCAGGGATGCGTTTGGAACGTGAGGACATTTATCAGAAAGTGGTTCTATTTGAATTTTAGATCTCCAGCACGAGGACATTTTTTTAAAGATTGGGAGGTTTTTTTTAATTTTATTTTGGGAATCAGGGTATATTTTCATAAAGTGAGAAAGTTTTTGAAAAGCTACAATGTTCAGTATTCAGTTTTGTAAAAATGTCCCCACTTTCCAAACTGTCCTCTCTCTGGAGGTCTGAAATTTAAATATGACCTTGATGATGAAAACATTTCTGCTGAACACAGATGTTTTTGTAAAGTCAGGACATTTTGGGGACATTTTTTGAAAAGAGAACCTTTGAGTTTTAGACCTTGAGACATGAAAGTAAGGACATTTTGTACAATAAAAGTTTTTTCAGAAAGTGAGGATATTTTTACTGGTCCTTTCAAAGTCCTGTTTGAGGGTAAAGACGTGGTTTTAGGTTCATGTCAGGGTCAGTGAATGCATCAAATGTTTTTGTTAAGGGGATTTTTTTGTTTTGTTATATATATAATAGTATAGTGAGGACATTTTAGTGGAAAATCAGGACATTATTATAAAGTTAGGACTTTTTTGAGAGATGATGTTTTGAAAAGCTGAAAAGAACATTTTGAAGTGAGGTCATTTTTGAAGGGGGAACCTTTGAGTTTTAGACCTCGAGACGGGAAAGTAAGAACATTTTTATACAATAAAAACACATTTTTTGAAAAGGTGAGGTCATTTTGTCTCGTCCTCACTTTTTCAAATGGCTGCTCGAAGTTAAAGATGTGGTTTTAGGTTAATGTCAGGGTCGGGGGTCAGTGAATGCATCATGACAGTGAAGGTCCTCACAAGTATAGAAACGTCCTCACTGACAGACGTGGCCGCTCTTCACACTCTGCCCTTCACATCAACATTTTGCAGCCTTTCATGAGACCCACCCACACACACACACACACACACACACACACACACACAATACCTCCACGTGCTCTGATTGGTATTATTTTTTCCCCTGACATTCCCTCTCTCTGAGCAATTTGTGGTCGGGGGGCCACTTTTTTCCGAGCTTTAAAATCGCAGACAGAGAGCGAGACAGATGGTTACACCACACACACACACACACACACACACACACACACACACACACACGCTCTGGCAGGGCCGCGCTGTGATCGGAGGACCCTTGTGGTTTTGTGGTCGGTCTCCATTAACGGCGGCGGTGAGCTCTTCACAGAGAGAAATCTCCAGACGAGTTTACTTTCATACTCTTGGACTTGTGACGGCGGAGCAGCGACTTCTTTAACACAAGAAAAACAAGCTGTTTAACAGCTAATACTCCCTGCAGTTACACTTTACTGCACCAATAAACGTCTCAAATTGGATTACCAACTCGTTTGTTTTCACACCGCCTGGATTCTTTTAATGTCTTTTCTGAGAAGAAGAAAAATGAATATGAAATAAAATGATACTGAAAATGAGATTAATGAAAATCTGGTCTTTGATGAGCTGCTGCTTCTCGTCTGATGAGCGTCTCCTTTCACACATTTACAGGCAGTGACTTGATGAATCTGTACAGTAGCTGAAACCACATGGACGGACTTCTGACAGAGACCAGACTGAATAAATCTGACTCACAGCTGCAGACGTGTTTCTGTGCCATCGCACAAAACAACTTTTCCCACAACTATTAAATAATTCTCTCTTGAATGTTTCAAGTTATTGTGACGTTTTCATCAACCAGTTACCAAACTTTTTCCAAACGTCTGTGAAGTCGGGCCCTCAGCTGATGATGAAGCACAAACACATCAGCCAACACAAACCAGACAAACAGTTTTACGTCCTGCCAGTGTCCCCCGAGGACTTCACGACTATAAAGTTTTACTACAACCCTGATTCCATAAACGCTGGAAGCATCCTGACTCTTTCTGTCTAAACGTGGACTTTACAGACCAGGACAGAGAAGCAGTTCCTGTGTTTCTGACCTGGATGTAGTCCAGTATGAGCTGGTGCCTCTGCTTAGCTATGGCCACCTCGCTGTCAGTGATGGCTTCACGCAGTGCCTGCTGGGTAATGAGGGCGTCCAGGTCCAGGACGGAGGACAGACGGCAGTACAGACTGATGAACTTCTCTTTGTAGGTGCAGAAGTGAACTAAGGAAAGAAAAAACCTGAGATTAATATGTTGATGAAGAAGAAGAGATTTAAAACACTGAAGGTGTTCAGACTGTTTTGGTGGAAAATCTAAAAAATTCAGTAATCGTCTGATCCCTGAACAATCTGCTGATGTATGAAAAAAAAGAAAACAATAAATGACTTGTTTATGTGTTTAATTTGATGGCGAAAACATGGGCAGAAATTAAACAGAGGACAAATCTCTGGTTAACAACACTACAGTCCGAGCTTTAGATAACAAAAAACCCCAAAAAAACCAACCTTTGGATGCAAGATGTCTCTCTGCACTACGATTCATTGGAGAAAATTATGGGACAAACTGCTGCTTACTTTGTCAAAAACCCTCTAAGCTCTATTAACGAGGACAGACACAACAAACATTGTAAATTCTACCTTGTTTAAGCCAAGAACTCTTCCTTTATTACTACCTCAGAGCGTCTGTGATGATTTTGTGTGTCTGTAACTCAGCTCCGTGGTAAACGAGGGTTCTCCCTCAGTGTGTGATGTCTGAGGTTTTAAATAAAGAGCCTGAATGATGATGACGATGATGAAAAACAAGAGACCATTAACAACATTCTGAACTCAAACTATTTTTTGACAAGAACATAAATGGTCTTTGGTTCATAATCAGCAGCTTATTAGCATGTTCTCCTCATGTTCTCCTCATGTTCTCTTCACTCTCAGAGGGTTCTCTGAGCGGTTCTCGTCACAGGAACACGTTGCTCACTGTGAGCTGTGTGATCTGACTCGTCCTGCAGCAGAAACAACAACTTGTGGATGTGAGAGGACAGAAAATCTGGGTGATAATCAGTGAAAATCTGGGTGAAGTTTGGTCACACGTCCAACAGTTCGACTGAGCGAGCAGCAGCTGGTGTCGAGGTCGGTGTGTGTGTGTGTACAAAGAGAGAGTATTGTGCAGTGTGTATGGGTGTTATTGACACATTCTTGTGTGTGTGTTTATGTGTGTGTGTGTGTGTGTGTGTGTGTATGGGGGTCAGCAGAGAGGCCGTCCTGCTGGAGCCTGCAGACTGATTTAGTGCTGCAGCCTGCAGACGTACGTGTGTGTGTGTGTGTGTGTGTGTGTGTGTGTGATGTGCTGCAGTAACACAGCTCAGTCTGTCCCTGCTGATCCACCTCAACACGCTCACAGTCAGTACAGACAGACTGGACGGAGCTGAGCTGTGTTACTGCTGCTCCTATAAATCCACCGGTACACGCAGCCAGGACTCGAGACTGACCCCGTCTCACATTTTTCACTCGCACGTCTCACACAACCGTCTGCAGCAGCTCCGTCTCAGTCGAGTCTGACGGGCGACCTGAAGCATTTATTTGGATTTTAAGTCTGTTTTGTGAGGCTGGTGTCCAGTAAAGAGACGCTGAAAATGTTTGTCAGATATCGGAGTCTGTGCAGCAGTGATCGGGGTGGGAGCTGCGGTATCGAGGCCCCGCCCACACAGCCGACGGTCTGCTAACATGGAGGGGGCGGGATTTATGACCTATACTGCAGCCAGCCACCAGGGGGCGTCCAGGTGTTCTGGCTTCAAACAAGCTTTTAACAGCTTCAGAAAACACAACGACATGAAACACAAAATGTGCATCACACTTTGTGTCCCTCTCACAGCATAGTGCTCTACAGCGCCACCTGTGGTCGGAAACTCTACAGCAAAACATTAACTTTTTAAATCAGCTTTTAATTTGATTCACAGACAAAATACTGCTACTAATAATAATAATGACATAATAATAAAGTGTTGTTACCGAGTTCAAACATCTGTAGAGGGAGGTGGAGGAACCCTGACAGGGGGGTGTAGGGGTTGGACTGCCCGGGGGCGG
Organism: Lutjanus argentimaculatus; assembly: GCA_034769285.1. Taxonomy (NCBI): domain Eukaryota; kingdom Metazoa; phylum Chordata; class Actinopteri; order Lutjaniformes; family Lutjanidae; genus Lutjanus; species Lutjanus argentimaculatus. The sequence goes on from JAWZSL010000089.1 coordinate 366,032, forward strand.
AGCAGACGTTGTCGGCCGCCGGCAGCAGCAGCAGGAAGGAGACGCCGTGACCGAGCTCGACCACCTCCTGACTGTAGAGACGGAAGTGACGGGCCTGCACACATCAACACAACAACAGGTAAATAATATCTGAAGACTTTTATTTGTTAGAATTTAAGAGAATTATAAAACTTTTATCAAAGAAAACATGAAACAAACACGCTGCAAACTGGCTTCCACCAAACTTCACAGAGGTTTAATTCATCTGCAGTCTGGATCTCAACAAGACTTCAAACCTTTACTGATGTGGTGATTAACTTCTGTTTGACTGTGATGATCAGTCGACCATCAACCCTGTCTGGAGAAGCTGCAGGACTAAAACAGTCAAACATCACTCTCTCAAAACCAACCAAACTCCACAGAAAAATCTGCAATTCTACCTCACAGAACACATCAACACAAAGAACCTAACCAATCAAGGCAGCAGCAGACCAACAACTCCTGAGTTCTGTGAGCTAAAATCACTGATTTTATCAATGGAGTTTGGTTGGTTTGTAGAGAGTGATGTTTGTTTGATAAAACAGTGGTTTCTTGTCAGTAAAGTCTGTCGTTCAGAAAGGTAAAGAGGAGAAAATGTTCTAAATATAGTGTACACTTACACAGATTTTGAGGTTTTTAGGTGTCTTTAAGTACACTGTAAAAAAAAGTTAAGAAAACTCAATTTCAAGACAACCATCTCCACTCAATTTTTGAGTTTTAGTTCATAGTGTTTTCTCAACCTTTTGGTTTCACGGCCTCATGTTGATAAAACTGTCTTCACTAGATTTGTGAGCTTTGAATTAACTCAGCTTTTAAGTTTTGAAATAAACTAAAAGAAAAAAGTTTTGCTGAACTACAATCTTTTGTTCTTCTTTAGATAAACTTGAATCTTTGAGTTTTAGAAACAAAAAAAAGGAATTTCACAAATTGTTCAGTGAACTTACAAAATGTCATATTTTCATCACCACAATTTAGTTTTCAAGTCAGGTTCACAGCTCACACTGAACTATTTTCTGAAATACAGAATGTTTGGTTTTTTTTTACAGTTTGTTTTTGTGCTGACCCTGTCCACAGCAGGACATTAGCTTAGCTTCCTAAGAGACATGTCCACGTCCATCTACTGAAAGTAAAACACTGACTGTGGAGAAGAACCTCATAGAACCACACTTCAGATAATACGAACTGTCCCTTTAAGACAGTTGTAGAACTAAATGTGCACTGTGTGTGTGTGTGTGTGTGTGTGTTACCTGGTTCAGAGGTAGGTTGATGTGTTTCAGCAGAGACTTGATCGCCGTCTGCAGCTCGTAGTACAGTAAAGGGGCGTGGCTTTCAGGCCGGGGCCCCGCCTCCTCGCTCTCCTCCCCGCTGCGCTCCTTTTCTCCTGCAGCCGACAGCGTCTGGATCCAGTCCCACTCCTCCCTGAACACAACACACACACACACACAACAGAAGAAACAAAAAAACATGTTAAAATAATTGTGTTCATGTGCGTCTGAGGTGTTGAATGAAAATTGTTAATTATTTGAGTCTTCTTGTGAATTCAGGAACTGTTCTACATTAATTTGATTAATTGTGTCCGTTTGTCTCAGTGAGCTGCTGGTTAAAAAACAACAGAACAAACATGTTTATTTTTCATACAGAGTGTGGAAGTAAAATCATTTGTGATTTCTTGTAAATTTGTCATTAAATGCATGTTGATTCTTTCTTTGTAAAAAACACTGTGCTGCTGTGACGAGCAGACAGCAGAGAGGCTCTGTGGTGCGCTGGGATGCACAGTTTTACTCTCTCTGACTCATTAATGTCTTTCTGTGTCACCTGTGATGTGAAAACAACAGATTTACACACAGTCAGACAAATCAAAAGTGTGAGTCATCCTGGTCACAGTTAAATGATGAACTCCCAGCGCACCTCAGAGCCTCATGTAAAACACGAGGCTCACTGTGGCTGATAGACGTCTAATATGGAGCTGAACTTAAAAAAGGACCAGATGAACAGTCAAACAGACAGTAACATTAAACTGACATAATGAGGGCTAGTGAGATCTGATCCAGCTGGTCACTGAGGACACATCTGGAGACACACTGTAATGAGCTGTCCCCCCGTGATCACCTGATCACTGAGGACGGATGTTAACGGCAGGTCTGAACAGGGCCTCTGAGTGTGTGTGACTTCAATGACTTCTCTGTGTTCAGCTCACCTGAGTAATCACCTCCGTCACCTCCGACCAAAACAAACAAACAAATCAACAACCGGCTCATTAACACAACAACCGCTCACACACTCATTACTGCTGAGTCACAAACAGACAAACCTGCAACCATGTTTTCCTCAGTCTGACCATCAAACTACACACCAGAGGACACAGACGTCCTCTCAGTCTTTACTCAAGTACAGATACTCGAGTAAAAGTAGAAGAACTGGTTCAACTTGTTTACTGCAGTAAAAGTGAAAAAGTTCAGTTTCTGAAATGTCCTCAGAGTATAAAAGTAAAAAGCCGTCCTCTGAAGGACATTTCTACTGACTGTCTCTGTCTTATGTCCTTATGAGTCGTGTTTTTTTGTCTTGTTACGTTGTTTTTGTCTTTGAATGTCTGGTTATGTCATTTTGTTCACTTTTCTATGTCTTATTGTTTCGTCCATTCAGGTTGAAATCAGTCTCGATGTTGGAAGGCGGCGCACAATGATGCAAAATAACAATAATCAATAATTCTCTTCAGAGTCTGTTTATAAAATGTGAGGAGGAGAAAGTTCAGATATTTGTGTTCAGATGCCAGAAACATGAAAATGTACAATAACACACACACACGCACAGTTTTTCCTCCTTTTGTTTCTCACTTCACACTTTCCAATCTCTGCTGTGAGGTGGGAATGTGAAGCTGCTCAGCATCCAGAAATTCCTGCGATGGAGGCCAAAGAGCAGAAATACTTGTACCTGCCCAGAGCTCACAGCCAATCAGATTGGATCCTACACGAAAGACACTCACACACGCTCTCTCTCTCTCACACACACACACACACACACACACACACACACACACACACACACACACACACACAGTGTAGTGATGGTGTAATGTAATACTGGCAGATTAGTGTCCTTGTTGAGGGGCTGAGTGATGGAGAGGTGTAAACAGCTCTCTGTCATTCCTCAGATGTTCAGTCACATCTGAAACTCTGCAGGTTTTTTCTACAGTTCAGTTTTTCTGTGGAGGAGCAGCTGCGTCTTTAGATTTAGAGAAGAAAACAACACCAGAGTTAAATCTGCGTGTACGTTAGAAAGACGCTCTCTTTTCATCAGGGTTATGAAGCTGTGTGTACACGTGGTGCCACAAACTGCATGTCAGCGCTCCTGTTATACATGTAGAGGTGTAACCATCCTCCAAATCCAGATTCGATTTAGACTTGTGATCTTATGACATCAGAGAGACAGAGAATATGAGACAGTTTAATAATCAGGTTTCTCATGTTTCATACAAACATTTCATCCTGCATTAACAGCCTTTGAAACGTGTTCAGTGTGTCAGGGACAAGAGAACATGTGCTCCCTCTGACGTTCTCTGGTTGAGAACACTGGTTTTATCTCTCAGTCACGACTCTCTCTCTGTCCACTGAACGCTGCAGCCTTGACGTGTTTGTGTGTTTTATTCATCTGCCTGAATATGATTGTTAATGAGCAGCGACAATAAACTCAAACCTTCAGGATGACATCAGCTTGTTTAGACTGAAGCTGCAAAGTGTGTGAGTGTGTTGAGTGTGTGATGTACCTGGACACGTTGGCGTTGTCTCGTATGCGTGTGTGACAGAGCATGTTGGGGGTCCGTTGGGACACCAGGACTTTGATCTGGTCCACAGAGCTGCTGAGCTTCAGGAAGCCCAGATAGAGACCAGGAGCCAACCGGTGAGTGCTGCGCCGCTGGTACGCCAGAATGTCCTGAAGACAGAAAGACAGTTTTCAGACAGACAGACAGACAGACAGACAGTTTACAGAGACCACCACAACTTCCTCTGGTGCACAGCAGTGCACAGCGCAGCTATTTTTCGCAGTCATGTGCACCCATTGAGTCTTAATATGAGGTGTGGTCAGGTGTGTTGTTGGAGCATCCTGAGGCAGCAGAAAGTGGCCGATCCATTTCTAGTGATGTGTGATAGCAGATCGTTACACACTGACCAATAAAAACCTGGTCTAAAGTCAATGATTTGGTATTTTCCTGCTATTTAAAAGAGCATCATTCAGACTGTAAGATGAGACGACATCGACACACATTCTGATTAAACATTAACAATATTTGCTGCAGGGACATTACTGCACACATGGAAACATTTTAAATGACTGAAAGCAGCCTCTCTAATCATTAAATCATCTTTTAAATGAGGTTGAGCAGTGCGAGCTTTCCAGGTGATTCTTTATTGTGTGTTGTGTTGATGCCTGAGTGTTTTCTTTCATGATTTACTGTGATGATTAGAGAGGCTGCTTTCAGTCTGTTTTGCTGGTTAAATTTGAACGATATTTCCTGCAGCGACATTACTGCACGCATGGTAAGATTTAAATAACAGAAAACCTGACACTCAAGTCACTCACTCAATGTTTGGCTAAAAATTTGACAAAATATTTTAACACTGAAATGTCTCGTGAGAGTAAAAGTGAGCTCCTCATCATGTTCTTCCTCACCTGGATGGTGATGATGAGGATGTCGAGGGCATATGGCTCCTCGGCGTGGACAGAGACTTCCTCTGGCTCTGCAGCTTGGTCACCTGCATCCACTTCCCACTGAACAGCGAGTGCTGGCTCTCTGTGTCGCGGATGGTCACCAGCAGCACGTTGCCGTGGCGATCCTTGATGGGCTCGTAGTGGACGCGTCCCAGGTTGTGAGTTCCCAGGAGGCTCTGCAGGACGAGCAGGTACATCAATGATCAATGAACTCAACAAGTCAAAGTGAAATTTGAATTCTCCAAACTTTATGTGTCAACTGTAATAAAACTGTATGTTTCCATGGCGATGACAACACCTGTAGCGACTGCAGACTGCAGATGTCCACACAGTGTTGGTTTGTTAAGAGTTTAATCAATGTTTTTTCCACATTCATTTTTGAGATGCTGTTATGTTTTCTGACATTAAGAAGCTGAAATTGACTCACTGTTGCAGCTGTAGTTGACAGGAAGTGTGTATTTTTTGTAACAAAAATTAAAAATAAAACAGGTCGTGTGAGTGTTGATGCTTCACCTGTCTGATGCTAAACCTGATTAAAAAGTCTCGTGTTGTGGCGTTCGGGTGCTCTGACTGACCTGCAGCTGGCCGGCGGCGGTGAGCATCTTGTGCCTGGCCTGCAGGGTGGAGGACGACGACATAGACACTGACATACTCTGTCTCAGCCACCGGACGTCCTCCCACATACAGGACAGCTGCAGAGACACACACACACAGACAGAAAGTCGTTTAAACTGCAGCACCTCGTAAAAAAAAACTAACTGCTCGCATTCGTGTGGCGTTCGGGGGCGGCGGCGGAGTGAGCAGATTTAAAACACGTCTGAGGATCCAACAAACATCTAACACCTGAAGACTGAGACACTTTCACAGCTCCGTCACAAGTGGAGAAACACAACTTCCAACCATCACAGCTCTGTGAGATCAACATGCTGGAGCTGGTTTAGTGAACAAGTGCAGAAACACAAACGTAAAAAGGAAAAGACGACATTATAACAGGTTTGACTTCTGTCCAAACCAGAAGTCCATTTGTTTTGTCACTTTACTACCTTTTCTCATTTTTCACATTCATAAAAATCCACCCTCACATTCTCAAAAACACAACAGTCTTAGTGAGAAGAGAAACTCAACTAATAACAATAAATGTAGTCAGTAAGCAATTAAAGGCAACAGAAATAAACAAAAATAAAGTAGAAAAACATACAGATGCATATTCAAGAGACAAAATAAATTCAATTATATATATTAAACAAACAAACACACAAAAAGGAACATGCGTACAGAGACAGACGCTGAAGAAATGTGCGGTACGGTAACGGTACCTTGGTGAACCAGAGGAAGTCTTGCATGAGGGAGCTGCTGTAGGAGTCGTCCACCTCCACGATGGGGATCTGGTCCTCCGCCGTCACCAGTAAACTGTCTTTATGGTAGAAGACAGCCGCCAGGTAGATCCCCCTGCAGACACACAGCACGGAGACGCACAGGGACGGAAACACTGTCTGTCATTTTTTGTGCTGTGTGTTGTATTAACATTAGTTTCCTGAAAAAGCTTTTTGCTTCTTTTATTGGTGTTAAAATGATTCATGCAGCAAAGACACGAGACGTCCATCAACAGCACAAGGTTTATTTCATTTCTATATGCTGAGCGTCACAGAACTTCAGCACAAACCTTTTCAGTGTTTTCACAAACTTGTTGGAGGAGTTGAAGAGGTGTTTCAGACTTCTGGAGACAGACTGCTTCCTGCTCGGGTTCTGCAGCTTCGACGTGTCTAAAAACAAGAGAAGAAGAAAAAACAGTTGTCATGATTAGAGGAGCCTTATTCATCTCACATCAGGTGATCCTGCACATTTCTATTTAAAAAAAGATTTTGCTTTAGATGATGTTTGTTTAGCAGGACAGCTGATGGTCACTGATCAATCAATCAGTCTGATCAGAGTTCTTCTCATCAGTGAAAATGTGAACTCAAGGATGTTCAGTTAAACTGCCTTCAATGTGGAAACTGTCTGAAACCACATCGTTTGTGTGTGACTGAGCTAAATAATCACAGCTGCTTCTCCACTGAGCCGTCGTCAGGAGGCTAACTAACTCTTCAGCTAGCTCACAAATAATGTAACATTTTGTTAACTTTTCAGTTCACATGAATTCATAAACAATTCAACATTTCGTAGCTAAAGTCAGCTCGCAAACAATGAGACGTTTTGTTAACTTTTTAACTTGACACTGACTCACAAAAACATTTAACATTTTGTTCAATTTTAGCTAACGTTAGCTAGCAAACAGTGTAGCCAAAGGTTGACAGTTTCATCTTTTATACTTACTGTTGGTAAGCAGACATCTCCATAGTGATTAAACTTTAATTTTGGTTTAAGTCACCAAACTTAGTTTTACTAATCAGGGATTAGTTCTGAATTGTGCAACACTGCTCAATTTTAAATCTGGATTGACTCAGTTTAAACCTAGTTTTGCTAAACTTTGATTAGAACTAATCTCAGATTAAATGAGTCTTTGTTGATAAAACTCAGTCTATATATACTGTATGTATAGGTAAATATATTCTCGGCTCCAGACAAAGTCAGGAGGCCACAGAGGAAAATCTTGGGCCCCCTGTCGTCTTATTATTCAGAAACTGAAAAGATTCATTTTGGTCTGAGTGGATGAACACAGGTTGAGAAGCAGTAATGGACGGCAGCGTGTGTGTGTGTGTGTGTGTGTGTGTGTGTGTGTGTTTATGAGGTCAGCAGGGTCGAGTCACTCTCCCATGCTGCCCGTCTGACTGAACGTTATCTTATCTGGTTCATTCGTTCGTTCGGCCGTCTATCTCTTTTCCCTCCCGTCCTCGCTCTCTCCCCGCGGCCCTGCGAGGATGGCGGCCGGTCGCTCAGTGATGCCAATCTCCAGACCGCAGCGCCCCTTTTTACTCCGGCTAATTAAGCGTCACGTAATTACCAGCCTGTAAACAGACGGCAGACGTGGAGCCGTCTGACGCTCACAAACATGTTGGCGAGCTTCTGTTCTGCCCAGCAGCTCAAACACAGACCACCAGCAGACACACGTCCACTGATCCACGCTACAGACGACCCACAGTACAGACTGATGACATGTAGGGATGGAGAGAGAGGAGGAGGAGAGAGGAGAGGAGGAGAGGAGGAGGAAGAGGAGGAGGAGGAGAGAGGAGGAGGAGGAAGAGGAGAGGAGGAGAGGAGGAGGAGGAGAGGAGGAAGAGGAGGAGGAGGAGGAGGAGGAGGAGGAGGAGGAGAAGAGGAAGAGGAGGAAGAGGAGGAGGAGGAGGAGAGGAGGAGGAGGAAAGGAGGAGGAAGGAGGGAGGAGGAGGAGGAGGAGAGGAGGAGGAGGAGAAGAGGAGGAAAGGAGGAGGAGGAGGAGGAGGAGAAGAAAGAGGGCAAGAGTTTTCCATGTTCGGCCCCTGAGAACTGTACTGTAAACAATATTTTTTTTCCCAGGATGGCAAAGGCATGTCCCATCCTACTCTACCTCTGATTGGCTTACCTGATCCTCCTAATCCTCACCTTGACCAATCACAGCCCTCATGCCTACCCAGGTAGAAAAAAGAGGTATAGTTTAGTTTATTGGAAACATCATTTAAGAGACAAAAAATATTAAAAATATACTTGTGTATTGTTAAAAAGTCTACTTCAGAATAGACGTCATTACTTTAACTTCAATGTACTCAAAATAAATACACTAACTCTGAATACTTAAAGTGGTATTTCAGTGTAATTACTTTATTACACTGTAATAAAGTAGCTACTTTATTCTAAGTATATTGTACATTAGTGTACTTTTTAAAAAGTATCTTAATTGCAAATGCTTGCTGCAAATAGCATAAGTATGTGGTTAGTTTACTTTTCAAAAGTATTTCAATATTTTCAAGTCCTTTGTATTTAATTTTTTTATTACAGTGTATTTTATTTTCACTTCTTTAGAAATGCATTAAAGTTTGCTTATAAAAAGTTTAAAAAAAGAAAAACTGGTACTTCAGTGTACTTTGAAAAAGTACAAACAAGAGAAACTTTAATTTCATTAATCGAGCATGAACATTAGTATTAATATTATATAAACAAACAGATGATAAAGACTAAATAAGCATCAAATTGTGCTTTTCTACAATTTAATTACAACTAAAATGTGCTTAGTATAAACTGTTAACTGTGCTAAAATTTAATATACTTTGCATATTTATTTTTCATCAATGCAAATGACCCAAACCAATGAAGGTGACAAGTACGAGCCAATCAGAGGCAGAGTAGGGCGGGTCCTGGAAAAACAAAACAAAAACAAAAAACACCACCACCAACAACAAAACAACAAAAAACGTAGTGTGCAGCTCACACTCGCAGCTCTGTGAGGCTGAGCTTCAGCTAAATGCTAACACCTGCATGCTAACATGCTCACAGTGACTCATAATTGCAGGTGAAGCCCAAAGTTTCAAGAACACTGGATTTATACTTTATCTAAAACACGTGTGGGTGAAATCCTGCAGCGTGTGATGGATTCACCTTCAGCAGATGACTGTGACAAAAGACGCTGCTCACTGAAGAAAGATGCCAAAATCTCCCGAAGGATCCATCTGTCAATCCTTTGTCTTTGATGTGTTTAGTATAAAAACTGCCTCATACTAAACACATCAAAGACAAAGGAAATGGTCATTGATTTCCGTAGATCCAAGCCCCCTCTTCAGCCTGTGAACACTTGTGGAGTGGACATCGAGGTGGTAACAAACTATAAATATCTTGGTGTACACCTGGATAACAAGCTGGACTGGTCCCTTAACACAGATGCACTCTACAAAAAGGGGCAGAGCCGCCTCTTTTTCCTAAGGAAGCTCAGATCTCTAAACATCTGCAGTAAGATGCTGCAGATGTTTTTATCAGTCTATTGTGGCAAGTGTTTTATTTTATGCTGCAGTCTGCTGGGGAGGAAGTTTGGGAAAAAAGCAAGCAAGGAGGCTGGATAAGCTTGTGAAAAAGGCTGGCTCTGTGATCGGAGTAAGGAAAGGACTCTCTGGAGGAAGTTGTGGAGAGAGACACAATGAGGACGGTGGAGGCCATCCTAAACAACATGGATCATCCACTGCATAACACCTTGATGGACCAAAGAAATAATGGTGGTGGAAGGCTTCTCTCTCTTCGTTGTAGGACAGAGAGATACAGAAGATCTTTCATACCAACTGCCATCAGACTCTATAATTCTTATACAAATAGATGAGACTACAGACAAATGAATTTCCCCTTGGGGATCAATAAAGTATTTCGTATTCGTATTCGTATTCGTATCGTATCTGAAGCTTCACGCCAATGACTGAGAGAGTTTTTAGAGTTTTGGTTTTTAATTTTGAGTGATCATGAAATTTTTTAGGCTAGGTGTTTCTAACATTGCAGTGCGCAGGGTGTGAGCTGACTGCTGCGCTCAGTGAATGAATCTGTCTCAGCTCAGTATCAGGACTCTGAAAACACCAAAGACTTATTTCATTGACTTTCGTTAGTTTTAAACATGAAGAATTGTAAATGATCACTGTCATAAGGCTGCTCAGTCAGACAGTAACAGATCGCAGCCAATAAACTTCATGTCGGTGTGTCACAGCTGCAGTGAAGGTCGAGCTGCATGCGCTGTGAGCAGTTATTTATTAAAATGTACATTACAGAGGCCGACAGATTTTTCCTCCACAATGTTGTTTAGTTGACTTTATTTTAATTTAAATTAAATTAAAGAAACATTCTCAGCAGCCAAACACTTCCTCCCATCAGATCATTTTTTAATCATATTTTTAATTGATTGAGTTTGTGATGCTGGAGGTTTTCACAGTCGTGTACAAACAGAAATCTGCCATCTGATTACTGCGGCGTAAACTGAGGAGGTAGACTGCAGCTTTTTGGTTTGAATCTCTACATGAAATTGGTGCTTGTTTGTGGAAAGTGGTAATTACAGCCTGTTGTCTGCTGCAGTCTGAGTGCCTTTTGTCCAGATTTCTGCTGTACACACTCTGCTGCGGCACTCACACACACTTTCATCTTTAAAATTGCCCTTTCACAGTCTGCCAGAATAAACCTTCCCGCATCCACACAAGCTCACAATCACAATGTTTCTGTGAGACTAATCGCTGCATTTCTTCTTCTGCAGCTTGACCTGCGTGTTTGCAGACGGGCGGAGGACGACCTTTAGCTCTCCGCCGCCTCCAAAACATTACACAACCGTCCGTACCTGCAGCACGGAGTCTGCAAAACGTCTCCGCAGCGAGACTGAGCGAGCCATTCAGCAGCAGGAACACACACACACTAGGCTTGTTATTTCAGTAACAGGTTGAGGCTGCCACCAGCGCTCTCCAGCTTTAAAAAGTCTCTGTGTGTTTGCAGCGCTGGAGGCTAACTGGCTTTGACAAGTGGATAATATGACAAGAGCGCAGCGCCTACTGTGCAGCGCCGCACGTCACTCTGAATAAATAAAGAAATGAGTTTTGGTTGGAGCCGATTAATGAGGCGACCACCTTTACACGCAAGTTTTTATTTCAGTCCGAGCTGCTCGTGTTGGTTCTCGTTAGTGTTGTTGTTGCAGCGAGTCGCCCACTGCTGCTGATAAAACTGATTCAAAACGACAACTGAAACTGAGCTGGACACAGAATAAGAAGCACAGAGAGGAAAACCGCAGAACATCAGCCTCTCCGTCACTGTGACAGTCTGCAGCGTGGAGTGAAACCCGAGCTGAGCTTTGTGAGGCTTCTTCTGCTGCTGCAGGTGAAGACGGAGGACAGTTGGACGAGTCCGTGAACAGCATATTTATGTGCACAGGTGGCCTCCTTCACTCAAGTACAAGTGCTTGAGCAAAATAAAGAAAAGTAGAAGTGCTGATTTAACTTGTTTACCGCAGAAAAAGTGAAAAAGTTCAGGCTTTGTCAAGAGTCAAGAGTTGTCTTCTGAAGGACGTTTCTACTGACTGTTTCTGTCCCGTTATGTAATTTACGTCTTGTTAAGTCTTTTATGTTGTTTTCATCTCGTTATGTCTTGTTACATCATATTCATCTTGTTGTATCTTTTTGTCTTGTCACTTCTTCTTCATGATTTTTGTCCTGTTATCTTCTTATGCTGTTTTCATGTTGTCATGTCTTGGTATAATTACCACTTCATTAAAGGGATAGTTTGAACTTTCTGAAGTGTGTTGTTGATTTATTGTGTATTTAATGTGACGTGACTTTCATAAGGTACCTATAACACCAGTCTGATCATGTGTTGCTGGTTCTCTCCAGCAGTCGTATACGATGTTTGTTGTTGTGGAGGTAACGTACTGTTGTAATTATTTCACAGGATGGAGAGAAAACAAGGTCAAACATGTCATGTTGTGTATCTAAGTGCTTCTCCATCTATAGGGGAACACACACACACACACACACACACACACACACACACATACTTTAACTCTCTGTCTCTCATTAACTCTCTCTGCTCTATAGTGGCGTCTTTGTACTCACTCTGATTAATTTCACACATTTATTTTTGGCTCTCTGAGAATATAAATATACACCCTGTAGAGCCACACACACACACACACACACACACACACACACACACACACACACACACACACACACACAGCTGGGATAATGACTAATTGAGCGTTAACTGCAAACATAAATTCAAACACACATGAACGACTTTTGTTGTTATTTTTCTACTGAGAATTTTTTTTGTCAGTCCAAAAACACGCAGCACTGTGTGTGTGTGTGTTGTGTGTGTGTGTGTGTGTGTGTGTGTGTGTGTGTGTGCGTGTGTATGTGTGCATGCGTGCGTGTGTGTGTGCATGCTGGCAGTCAGCCTGGTGACATCACAGCTGTCGACTTGGGGCTGGTTGAGTGATGGTGGGGCTTTTATTTCTCACCCCCGGGGTGAACAGGTTGGTTGTTAATATTGGGCAGGAAAATCTGATCTTTCAGGAACAGTTGTAGAACTTTGAAGAATTTAAATTCATTAATTTACAATAAAATCTGATTATATTATCACCTTCATTCTTGGTCAATATGTCGACTCGGTTCATCGACACAATGTTCTTTATTTTTTCTTTAAATGTCTCTTGATGTCAATGATTTGGTGTTTGAGGACGTCTCTGAAAGCACTAAAACTACACTACGATACGTCCAAAAGACGTCTGTTGAACATTGTTGAACAACATGTTGAAAAAAACGTCCCCTGAGGAGCTGGAATGAAAGTTTTTTATGTATGTTGTCTTCTGAACGCCCAACATCGACATTCACAGGAGTGCTAGCATGATGCTAACATTAGCATTAAATAGTAATAAGTAGTACTAAGTCAGTGAAGGTTCTCAGTCTTCCAGGTCATGGTATTCGTCGCAAGGTTTTGTCGTAGGCAACTGGACTTGATAGAGTTGTTGAAGACATTTCTCATCCAAGAGGCTTCTTCAGTTCTGACTGACTGGTTTGGGAGTTCAGGTATTTAAACCTCTGTGTGGTCGTTAACACCTAGAGGGGGCATGTGGCTCATGTGCCCACCCTTCCATTGTGTGGACCTTGGGTTTCACCTGGGGGGAGCTGTGAATGAGAGTCGTTAAGGCCCCTGCCATCATGTGACTTGTTGGAGTCACATGATTTCAGGTGGGTATCCAACTGCCGGCATGATGGCAGGGGCCTTAACGACTCTCACAGCCTTGATGCAAATAGTAGTAAGTTTCATTTATCATTGTTGTGGATCTACACTGTAAAAATGAGAAAACTGAGAAAACAAAATAGATTTTTGAGTTTTGAACCCAAAAAAATCTACTGCAGTACACTGTCTTGAAATTTTGAGTTGTCTCAAATAATTTTTTTACAGTATAAAGTGATTCTTCAACTGTAAAAATATGGAACCTTTACTCCAAATGTGCCTTTTCCTCTAAATTTTGACGATGGCTCGTCTTCTTGAGTCTCCATGAGTTCGCTTGTAGACACCAAATAAAAAAAAGTTTTCAGGGAACAGAGAGAATTTAATATTTGAGGCTCCAGACAGATTTTTTTTCTCCTTTTTTTGGCCAAAAACAGCTCTTCTGATCATGAAGGCTGCTGACTCCTGATATATGAGGTCTTGATGAGAGTTTATTTACCAGGTTTGTAGCCTTGAGTTGTTGAAATGAAATCTGTGAGCAGAGAACTGGTTCTGTTACAGAGAAAGTAGGCATGTTGTGAAAACTGAGACTGAACACGTGATCCCGTCTGTGCGAGACTGATGGTAGAAAATCGTGAGAACTTTTGGACTGCAAGGTTTCTTTTGTGCATTTCGGTTTTCAATACAGACATTTTGTTCACAGTGCAGCATTATAAAGAAAAAGGTGCAGAGGTGAGTCGGATGTGTTTTTCAGTTACACATCTCACACAGCAGAAACACTTTTGTTTTTATCAGTGCAGCCGTCTGCAGCAGCTCTATTGTTTTTTTTTTTGGTGAGGCTGGTGTCCAGTAAAAAAGGTGCTGAAGAAGCCAGAGATCAGCTCACTGTGCTCCGGTTTAATCCCACAGACTCTCCTTCACTTCACCCAGCAGCTGGGAAACAAGACACAGGAACCTCTGAGACTTTTTCTGCAGCGTTTATCATGAACAAACTGTACATTTACTGCCAGCAGACAGTGTCAACACCTGTCAGCATCACAGCTTTACATTCAGCTCAGAGTCTTCGGGGTGAGGCTGAAATCTCTCTCACACTGTTTGTGATTTCATATTTTTATATAAAATGAGCAGCAGTGGTTCTGCAGTAAATATAATACAAACCTGGACTAAAACATTTCCAACAGAACGCAGCTCCGAGTATCTTTGAAACATTTAGTCACAAAAATGTGAGGCAGCAGTAAGGACGACCAGCTGAAGCCTAAAAATGCCTTTCTTTTGTTTTTGTCCTTGTGTGTGTTGAGCTGCTCTCTTTATTGTTCTCAGTGAAAGTCACCTTGCGCTCTTTCAGCAGCTTGTTCCTCCCACACGGCTGACATTCAGCTGAATCACAGTTTTCTGCTCAGCTCTGCCAATCAGAAGTCATGTTCACGCCGTGTCGAGCAGCAAAGTGTTAAATCTCAGGAGGTCTGTGGGAATCCAACCCAAACTTCATGACCTGATCTGACTCACTGTCACCTCCACAGCCAGAGCTGTTTTTTTTATTCTGCAAGAAGCTTTTTAATCTTTTTCCTTTTTTTTTAACAGAAAACATGTTTGTTTTTGGTTTGATTGAGTCCAAGGTCAGACAGCAGATGGGAACAGGCAGAAAAAATAATAGAAATAAATATCTCTGAGTAAACAGCAGCACACATCTTTTACATAACATTCAACTAACTTGAAAGAAAAGGGAAAAGAGCGTGTCAAATGACTCGGCTGTATTGAAATAATTGATCTGTTTGGAAGAAAGCTCCAGAAGTGAATGTGAAGACTTCTCTCTGCTGATCTGAGCAAAAGAATTGAAAAACACACTGAAAATCAATGTTAACAATATTAATTCTGAGTTTATAAAGTAGTCATGTCTGTCTGCAAACAGCTGCTTCCACTCAGAGCAGCATGAACATTCATTCAGTGACACGTGTGTGTGTCTATTATTCTCTCTTTTTGCTCTGTTTTTGGTCTCCGCCACCTCCTGAGGGAACTCTGTGGCTCTTTAACAGCTAAATGCTCAGCGTTCTTTTGTTTCTGTCTGTGGGTCACATGAGTCATATTAATCAAATATTGATTAGTGGAGCTTTAAAGGAGCAAAACGTAGCAATTGTGCATCCAAATAGTAAGTTGGAGCCAAAGGTCAGATATTGACTATGATAAATCCCCATTTAATACACAGTCTGTTGTTGAAGTGAGTTGTTGCCCCCTGCCCCTCCCCCCCTCGACTCTGCAGGACCTGCAGAACGCTGCAGGAGCGCTGCAGAAACTGCAGAACGCCGCAGAACTGCGAGCGCAGGATCAGCTCAACATTGTAATTTGACAAAGACAGGTGAGGACGAGTCGTCCACTGTCAGTCAATCAGCTGTTTGTAACTCTTGACAGCTGTCTGTTGATGTAAAGTTCAGTTTATTATCCTGAAAATAAAAAAAACTGCTGCTCTGAAAATACACACTCTGTCTCACTGCTTTCAGGCCAGAATAGAAATTTCAAAGGAGGACACTGCGGCTGGAGCGTTGATGTCAGAGTAGTGAGTATTTCGACGTTACATGTTTCCTTAATCTCTGATGACGTATCAGGGTCATTTTATGGTTTAGTACAGTCAAAATAATACAGATGTCTCTCCAGGTGAGGGTTGGCACCTGGGCGGGAACAGCAGGAGGCAGGACATGATGCAGGACGTACGCTGCAGAAGTCACAGAAATCTCACAGCTGTTATTTGAATTTAGCGTCAGCTCCCAAATGATCTATCTGTTGTTTTCTGTGTCTGCTGGTGAGTGTTATTAAAGTTTGTGTTCTCACATTAAGTTCCTCTGGGTCTGTCTACATAAGTCCAAACGTTGAGTAATAAACCCTGAAGCCTCTCACACGTCTGTAAACAGTCTTCACACTGTTGTGGTCACTTCCTGTATTATTAACCGTCCCAGCGTTCAGAGACTCACCTCCGCAGCAGTAGTGTGTGTGAGTCGCTCGGACCTGCTGCAGCAGACGCTCCATGGCCTCGATGTGGCCCCGCCTCCTGGGCTCCCGTCCGTCGCTCTCCCTCCAATCTGAACAAACAACCAGACGACAAACATGTTTTCATTAAGATGGTAAAGTTAAACACAGAGAGTCGGGTTTGTTGGACCCAACAGAGTGGACAACAGCAGAAGTGTCTCTCTGTCCATGGTGCTGAATCGACGGGGGTTTGTCCTTAAAAGTTCAATTTCACTGTCACAGACAAATTTCCCATGACAGAATAAACCCTGACACAATGTGACGTGTCTCCAACAGCAGATCACATCTCTTTTAAACAATCATGACAGTATTCACGGCCCAGTGGTAAATGATTTTAGCGAATGGTGCGAGAGCTCTTCTTTAAAAATCAATGTTCTTAAAACTAAAGAACTCATTATTGATTTTAGAAAAAAGCCTCCACCACATCCCCCTGTTTTTATTCATGGTCAGGCGGTTGCCACTGTACAACAGTACAAATACTTGGGCACTATCATTGACAGCAACCTGACATTTGAGGCCAATACTGACGCAATTTGTGCAAAGGCCCACCAGTGCATGTACTTTTATCGAAAGTTGAGAAGTTTTAATGTAGACACCACTTTTATGAAGATGTTTTATTCCTGTTTTATTGAGTCTGTTTTAACCTTCTCTTTTATTGGCTGGTTTGGGTCCCTCACGGTAAAAGACAGGAACAGGCTCAGCAATATAGTGAGGATGTGTGGCAGAATAGCAGGGGTCAACTTTGAGGAGCTCTCTGTTCTGTACAGAGCCAGGGCTACAAGAAAAGCACATACTATCCTGTCTGACCCCGTCCACCCGCTGGCCTCCCAATATAGGCTTCTGCCATCGGGTCGCCGGTACATGGTACCAAGACAAAGGACAAAAAGACTCAGAAATTCATTTGTTCCCGTCACCATTGGCCTAATCAACAATTTATTGTGTTGACAAGACTATAATATTAAATTCAGTGACAGAAGTCAGAGTGTTACCTCTGCCCCTTTGGTGGGGGCAAGTGTTACAGTGGTTGAGGGCAAGATTGACCCACTGTTTTCTTCTTGTCAGACACCAAATGCAGTCAAAGCAAAAGTCTGGTTTTATTTTTGCAGAGGATGAAAAAACTATTCTAGTGGTGTCAAGAGGTGAATTATTTGAATTGAGTTAAAAGTAATTTAGTGAAATATTTAGAGGAGAATGTCAACACAGATGAACTAGGTGCTCACATTGATTAACTCTATATGTTTGTATGCTATCATGGTTTATGTTTTCTCTGGATCAAAGGGGGCATCACAAAGCAACTGACCCTCCTTAGTTACTGTTGCTACACCTGTCAAACTTTCCATGCTCACACTGCATTTACACAGTTTACAGTGACAACGGTGGCAGATTTAACATTGAAATTGGGATTAACTGTTGAAACACGAGGTCTGTGATTCCTCAGAGACGTAAACAAAAGCAGCTTCTCATTTCTGGCTGACAACGGTGGATTTTGTTGCTAAAATAATGACTCAAGTAGATTTCATAATTGTAGCTGACTGATGTAAGCTAATGCTAATGCTAACTCCTTGAGTCAGCTGAGAGTCTCCAGCTGATGTTTCCACCAGCTGGACCGCGATCTCCACAGGAAGAGAGCCGGGATAAGAGCTAAGCTAACCTGGTTTAGACCTGAGACAGCGAGCCAGAGAGAGATGCATCGTCATCGACCCACTTTGATTCTTCATCAGCCCACATCCTCCTCCTCAAACCCCCACAGAACAAATGCAGATGCAGTGGATCTAACAAGTTTGTCTGGAGGTAAAGTTACTGCAGCTAGTAAGCTAGTGTTAGTTAGCCAGACATGCTAACATTCTCAGCTTATGTTAGAGCAGATGAAGATGAAGAGTTTAATCGAGTCACATTTTTGAGAGACGCCACTGTCCAGACTCATGAAACCATCTCAGAGCCTCCTGCACATCTTCAACATGGAGAGAAATGGAAAGTTTGACACCTCTAGTTTTGGTTGCAATGCTATGATTGGACAGTTGCTGTTTGGAGGCGGAGCTTATTGAAGGGTCAGT
The DNA here is from genome assembly GCA_034769285.1 of Lutjanus argentimaculatus. Taxonomy (NCBI): domain Eukaryota; kingdom Metazoa; phylum Chordata; class Actinopteri; order Lutjaniformes; family Lutjanidae; genus Lutjanus; species Lutjanus argentimaculatus. The sequence goes on from JAWZSL010000089.1 coordinate 384,424, forward strand.
TACGCTCAGGGCACCCACATGTCCAGCAGCTGCCCTGTGTAATGACATGTGTGGACTGTGGATCGGGTATCCCTGCTGGAAACGTTGGTACACATCACACAAAGGACAAACATTCTCAGCTTTGTCCACATGTGAAGGACAAAGACTGAAAAGCTGCACTATGACAGCAGAGAGGAGGATAAACAGGAAATCATTACATGTCACGAGGCCTTCTCTTCATATTGTTTTCTTTTTTATGTGTGTGTGTGTGTGTGAAATATCTGAACAGCTATTGGACACACTAATGGATTTCAAGCATCTTAGAGGTGCAGTTATGTTTTCACTCTTCTCTTTCTCTGCCTCTTTAAATCACACACCCACACACTGCTGCTGACATATGCACACACACACACACATACAAACACAGACACACACACACACACACACACACACACACACACACACACACTTGAACACATCCATAGAAACTCAGACATTGTGTGGAACAGGCACAGACACACACAGCTCAAGGCTTCAGTACTTGAATGTTCAGAGTCGTGACGGAGAGATGAAACCAACGTTCCCAACAGAACAGCTCAGAACAAGAACAGAGAATGTTCAGATGATTCACTGTTTCCTACTAACCAGAGAAAACACACTCACAGTCACCGCAGTTTAACTCAGGACACTGATTACCACCAGCAGACAGCGCTGGAGGAAAAGTTAAAAATGCTCTGTTACAAGTCAAAGTCCTGCAGCTTAAATCTTCAGTAAAATTACAGCAGTATTATCAGTAAAATGCAGTCATCACACATCAAAATAGCTCTGTCATTTTTATATTTTAAATTATTCATGTATTTTGAAGAAAGAGCAAAAAGGGGTTAAAAAAGGTATAAACGCGAGATGGTGGTGCTGACAGAGCTGTAACACCACCTTTTACACACAGCAGCATGACTGCAGTGACATTACTGCATGCATGGAAATGTTTAAAATAACTGAAAGCAGCCTCTCTAATCATTCAAGTAAATTGTTAAAGAAATCACCTGGAAAGTTTGTGCTGCTCAACACCATTTAAAAGATGATTTAAGGATTAAAGAGGCTATTTTCAGTTGTTTTTTTTTTACGTTTTCATGCGTGCAGTAATGTCACTGAAGTAAATATTGTTCAAATTTAACAAGCAAAACATGAAAAGGTTTAAGACTGAAAGCAGCTTCTCTAATCATTCCAGTAAATTGTTAAAGAAAACACTCAGACATCAATACAACACAAAATAAAGAAGTCACCTGTAAAGCTCACGCTGTTTGACACCATTTCAAAGATGATTTGATGATTTAATGATTAGAGAGGCTACTTCCAGTTATTTTAAATGTTTCCATGCGTGCAGTAATATAATTTGGTCAGCCAAACTAAAAACTGTAGTTATAAACTTGACAGGACAGAGGAAGCTCTCCAGGGGAAATCATTTTAGAGGCTCAGACAGAAGTCAGAATTCATACGGTTGCTTTACTCCTGTGACTCCGTGTGAAGAACACAGAACATTAATTAACATCAGATCCTGACGATCCTGAAGTTACACCTGCTGGGTTTTTGTATTTTTGTTTTTTAAGTTATTTTTTTTTGGGCATTTTTGCCTTTATTGGACAGGACAGCCAGAGAGTAGACAGGAAACGGGGCAGAGAGAGAGGATGACATGCAGCAAAGGCCCGAAGGCGGGAGTCGAACCAGCAGCCGCTGCAGAGGACTAACAGCCTCCATACATGGGTCGGACACTCTACCAACTGAGCTAAACGTCCACCCTGTGTGTTAATCTTCATCCTATTTCACCCTCATCTGTTTTTAAGAATGTTCAGTTTTGTGACTCGTGGATTAACTGCAGTTTCCTAAAAGCAGAATTGGACGTTGAGAACCCACCTCTGTACCCAAATCTCCCCAACAGAACAACATCACCTTCAAACAGGAGGAAAATACAGCAGCATTGACTTTAGAGCAGGTTTCTGTTGGTAAACCATGCAGTCACTTTCTGCTGCCTCATTTTTAGACAAACACACCCCTGATCGCACAAATGGGCACAAGTACATTCACTACACGCAAACATGCACACAAACACGTAGTTTAAAGTAAGAATGTGCTGTATACGTGAGATTATCTGGATGTGACAGAAGAGAAGACAGAGGGTGAGAATGAACTTACTGGACGGAGCTGCAGATGGAGGCAGGGAGGAGGCAGGTGGACCCCAACCCTTCATGTTATACGCCGACACTCGAACGTAGTAGAGGCGCCCCTGAAACATAAAAACACATCTATTTACATAAAGACTCTATTTAAGAAAATAAAACAGCTCTGATCTGGATATAAAATACAGTCTGTATATTTACTGAGTACACGTGTGTGGACAGTTAATCCACTGATGCTCTGTTGTCTGAATGAGAACTAACCTAACTAACATCTGCTGAGAAGACTGGAATCAGAAGAGTGGAGGCTGTTAGAGCAGCACATGAATGTCTGTGCTGTTGTTTTCAGGTGTCCACGTTCTTTTGGACACATATTGTGCGCTCTTTGATCCGTATCTGGTTATTATTGTGTTAATTCTGGATTAAAACCTTTCCAGACATCAAAAACTCTCAGATTAATGTGACAGCTTTCAGGTGACACTGAAGTCATGTTAATGAAGGCTGCCTGTCTCTTTGTAGATGTGTTTGGCATCTACACACAGTAGTTTTCAATCTATTTGTATTGTAATTCATCTTTTTGTGGTCATTTTATATCATTTTGGTCTGTTTTAGATTTGTTTCTCTTTATAGTCATTTTGTATTTCTTTGTAGGTGTTTTATGTGTTATTTGTCCTTTTGTGGTCTGTTTATGTCCCTTTGTAGCTGTTTTGTGTCTCTTTGTTGTCACAATAGTCTCTTTGTGGTTGTTTCTTATAATTAAAGAAACTTGGATTTTTTTTGTCATAGTTTTGTGTCACTTTGTGGCTGTTTTGTGTCTCTTTGTAGTACTTTTGCATTAGTTTTATGTCTCTGTGGTTGTTTTTGATTTTTTTAGTCTTTTTTTGCCTCTTTGCTGTCACTCTGTGTCTTTTTGTAGTCATGTTGTGTCTTTTGCATCTCTTTGTAGTTGTTTTGCATCTCTTTGCAGTCATTTTATGTCTCTTTGTGGTTAGTTTCTGTCTCTTTGTGGTTGTTTTCTATGTTTTTGCAATTTTGTCTCTTTGCTGTCACTTTGTAGTTCTTTTGCGTCTTCTTTTGTCTACTTTTAGTCATTTGTGTCTCTTGTTTTATGTGTCTTTGTAGTTATTTTACAGTCATTGTGTTTTGTCTCTTTGTAGTCTTTTTGTCTGAATCAGTGCACGTTTGAGATGTGGATTCTGACGTATCGGCTCGGCTCATAAATTGTTTGCCCACTTTGTGTTTCGGCCTTTTGTCTTCAGGCAGCAGCTTCTTTTCTGAACGTTTTCAGGCCTGTTGCTGAGGAACATGAACACCAGCCGCTGCTCTAAATGATAAACAGCAGATGCAGTGTTTCATTAATGTGTCAGACGGTGATTCACTAAACTGCACATGACAGCAAAGTTATTGTGAATATGGGACGACACCATTTCACCACAACACGTGTGAATCAGAGCTGAGTGAGGCCCAGTTTTATCTACACAACAGTGTGCATCCAGCTCAAGACTCAGTCATTAACACTCTGCCCCTCGTCTGTTTCATCCAAACACAAACACAAATGTAAAAACACAGCTGGAGTTACAGAACTGGAAAATATAATGTTCCTTCACACAGCATTGCTGAAAGAAGACGATGATTATGAGCCTCATGCAGGAGGAGATTATGACTTATTTTATTTTTGTTTGTATCCAGTTTCTTTTCATATTGTCGGCACCCACTGATTTCTGTGATTCAAAATCTTGATTTCAGTCAATGAAATGTTTGTGCAACGAAAGGAAACAAGTGACGATTAAAAACATTTAAATAATTACCATCTTTATTTCTAAAATGATTTATTTTCCCTAATCACCGACCTGATCAAACAAATTAAAAAAAGGGTTGATTTAACACTCTGTGTTCGTCTGCTGACACATTTACAGACTCACAACATGTTGACTTCACTGCTGCTGGAGTGAAACGTCTGCACTTTTTCATATAAATCAACACAGAGGTGATGAGACGAGGGGGACGTTCAGGGACACTGCTGTTGTGTAATAAAAGAGGAATCTAAGACAAAGTTGCTGCGTCAGGTCAGCTGATTTTATGTTGTAAGAGAGATGAAGGAGTGATGCTGCCGTTACCGTGGTGAGGCTGCTGATGATGCACTTGAGAGTCTGCAGATTATCCAACACCATCTCTCCAGCCAGCAGCGAGAAATCCTTCAGGCAGCTCCACTCCACTGCACACACACACACACACACACACACACACACACACAGACACACACACACACACAGACACACACACACACACACACATACACACACACACACACACACACACACACACACACACACACACACACACACACACACACACAGACACACACACACACACACACACACACACACAGGTTAAGTATCCACGAGGTGTCAACAGTTAACGGCGCCACGCTTCTCTTTTTCATTACAGATCAATAGTTCCACCTGAGATGAGGAAATTAACCTTCTCATTGCTCAGCTCCTGCCCTCGAGACGTCTTTAATTGTCTCCTCCTGTCTCTTTTTATCTGTCCCTCTCTCTGTTTAATGTGTGAAAAACACACCTATGGACAAAGCAACGCCTCTGATGCATTCTTGTAACCTTCAGTCTGGTGGAAGGAAAGATTTTATATCCCATCACAAAACGCGGTGGAAAAGAGCTTCTATTGTCCGAGCAGCAAACCTGAACTCTCGGAGTGAAATGTTTAAGTTAGTGTTTGAACATTTGTTTGACATGTTTTGGTTGTTGTGTCAAAACAGAGCAGAAGTTTTGTCACATTCAAGTGCAAATCAGATGTAACTCTGACAAAAACAACATAAACTATCAGAGGTCAGAGTAACAGATGGTGAAGCACCTGCTGCAATGTCACCACAACGGTTCAAAAGTTCCTCCACAGATGTTGAAACAAGCTTTCAGACTGAAGCAGATGCTGACAGGGGTGAAAGTAACTAAGTACAAACACTCAAATTACTGTAATTCAGTAGCTTTTTTGGGTACTTGTACTTTAATGAGTAGATTTGTAAGTCTGGTCTATTACTTAAATATGCATTACACTATGTGATCTACTTAGTTACTTTAAAAATCATAATTGAGTACTGAGGACAATTTCGATTGATGTCCAAACTTTTCGTCCGAATTTTTGTGACCAATCAGGTGATCTGACCACAAACGAGCCAATGAGAACAAAGAAAAACGCAGCACAGGTTTGAAATAAAGATTCCAGTGGTTAATGATCAATCATTTATTGGCTCTAAGAATAAAATCAATTAAAAATATATGAAAATGTATTAATTAAGCAGTAGTCCAGAGATGGCAGTGATGTCTGCTGGAGCCAGTTGTTTAAAAAAGCAAACTTCAACTGAAAATGACAAGAAAAAGAAAAAAAAAAAACAAAAAAACAAAACACAAAAACTTGAAAATGAGAGAAAAATCAAGTCTTTAGTATCTTTATTATTATTAATGATTAATTGATTGTTAATGTTTTCAACTAGGAAACATTTACAACCCTGAGCAGCAAAACAGCACAAGAGTTAAAAAGTAACTAATACTCAGTAGTTTTTGACAGGAGTAATATTTTAGTAATGTAACAGATTTTCAGGACTCTTTCCTCCACTGGTTGCTGATCACTTGCGGCCCCTAGTGGCCAGTTTAGTCGACACCGTTTAATGTCTCCACCAACCAGTCGAGTTACAGTTTATGTCCACGTCTGTCCACACTCACATAATGTCTGCAGTGAAGACTGAGAAGGAATTTAATATGGAACTTATCACTACACTGAAAAATGTGTTTAGTGAGGTCAGCATGACCTTTAACCTTTGACCACTAAAGTCTAATCAGGTCATCTTTGAGTCCAGTTCCCTCAGTGTTTACCTGAAATATCACGTCCAGAAACACGAGGGCATAAAGAGTTTTTTGTTTTTTCTCAAAAATTAGGATCTCAGAGGAGCTTCAGCTCACAGTCATGAATGTGCACAAAAAAAATACAAAAACCAGGCTGATCGGTCCTGTAGTATCTGAGATGAGCTCCGGACAACACGCAGGTCCGTCGATCACTCGTGCACACACACACACACACACACACAGAAACGATCACATGATCTGCTGATATTTATGTTTCATGATATAACTTTATGACGTCAGTCCGGACAGGAAGGTGTCGTGTTCAGATCACAACAGTTAACACACATTCAACTTATCTCCACCAGTTCTGCACAAGTTTGTCCAATCAATGCAACTTTTCTGCAAGTTGGACCAATCACAGCAGGTCCTGCACGTCTCAATGAACCGACTCAAAGATTTATTATTGATTATTTTTATTATTTTGGCACAGGAACTGAAGAGAACACGAGGTTTGTCATGGTTATTGACATTAACAACAATTTGTCCTGTGTTTGCGTTGAACTCTCCCCAGGTTCTTCATTTACACATGAAGCTTATTTTGTTAGAATTTCTGTAATCCGGAGCGTTTTCGGTGAGGTTTCTTACTTTTTTACAATTTTATTGTGAACACGCTTAAAAAAACGTGACAACTTTTTAGAAAAGCTGCCATGAAATCCTGGACGGGCTGATGACGGATGACAAATTAAAAGAAAGTTTAATTTTTCAACGCGAGTCCGCTGTCTGTCAGTCGTCTGGGCGTCTTCTACAACCTGACTGAGCCGACAGAAAACAGTCACTCAAACAGTTAACGAGAAAATAACCTGAATTCCAGCACAGACATGTCACAGTGTCAAAAGTCAAAAGATAAAGATTTATTCTAAAAGTGATCCAGTTTCACAGACTTTATCCAAAATCTGAGCACTTTTCAAACCTTGAAAACCCGTCAAGTGTTTTCGAGTGTTGTATGAACCCTGAAAACGACGTCTCTAAAAAACCTTTTCAGCCTTCAACAAAAGGTGCCAAACACGTCAAAATTAAACATGAACCCAATGGTTCCAAAATCCTTCACATGTACACACCTGAAACAGATCAACACCTGCACTAATATTTCATAGTTCAACATCATAACACTGTATTCTATTATTTCTTCAAATAAAATAATTCACACCAGTTCTCAATAAAAGACACTTCTGACTTCATCAGTTGTGTTACTATGGTAACCAGCAAAACTGCGTATTTACAACACACAGGTTTTGATATTTTTTGTTTATTTCTTCTGTTTTTATGTTTGAAACAGAAACATAAACTGTAGTTAAAGTTGATGAAGTCTGATCCAGTTTGGGAGGAACTGTTGCTAGAAAACTTTGTAAAACTGTGAAAAAAGACAAGAATTAAACTGAAACTTTCTGATCTCAGATTGTTGGAGCTGAGTCCAGTGTGTGTGGTGTGTTTATCGTTTCGTCTGTGGCTCTGTGTGTGTTTATTTGTGTGTATTTGTACCTCTGTACTTGGTCACCACGGTGGAGTTGAGACACTGCGGCTCCTGGAAGGTGACGGTCAGCGTGGTGCTGCTGCTCACGCTCAGACGAACCATAGTCGGGGCCTCCGGGGGACCTGAGCAGGGGCACAGAGAGGCGTCAACAAGACAAAAGACAAACTGAACATTTCACTGAAATTAAATTTCATTTCTTCAGGAAGAAAAAGTGACAACATACTAAATTAAATTAACTGTAATTTTAAAAATATGAAAATGTTGTTGTCTTTCTGACAGACTTCTTCCTGTTTCTCTTTTGTTTTGTTTTTTCCAAATTAAACTGTGTAATGTGTCGAACACATGAGTTTTGTGGGCAGTCAGAGAGCTCTGCTGCAGAGGTTATCAGCTGGATCACTGCTGCTTCCCATCGTGTGTGGTGATGCAGCAGTGAGTCTCAGGTTATTACTCACTCTGGCTTCAAATCAGAAACCTTTCAGTGACTTTTTGCCTGAAGGAGCCACAGAACGAAGCTCACTGCTGAGAGGGAACCGATAAACAATATGATGAAATGAAAACGCTAAAATCTCTACTTGATTTCCCTGAACTCCTCCTCCTCCTCCTCCTCTTCCTCCTCCTCCTCTCTTCCTCCTCCTCCTCCTTCCTTCCTCCTCCTCCTCTTCTCTACCCCTCCCCCCTCCCGCACCTCCTACCCACCTCTCCTCCTACCTCCTCCCTCCTCCTCCTCCTCCTCTCCTCACCCCTCCCTCCTTCCTCCTCCCCTCCTTTCCTCTACCCCTCCCCCTCTCTCCTCTCTCCTCCCCCCTCCTCCTCCCTTCCCTCTACCTCCTTCCTCCCCTCCTCCTCTCCTCCTCCTCCTCCTCTCCTCTACCCTCCCCTCTCCTCCCCCTCCTCTACCCCTCCTCCTCCTCCTCCCCTCTTCCTCTACCCCTCCTCCTCCCTCACCCTCCCCCCCTCCTTCTTCCTCCTCCTCCTCCTCCTCTTCCTCTACCCCTCCCCCTCCTCCTTCTCCTCTCTCCTCCTCCTCCCTCCTCTACCCCTCCCCCTCCTCCTCCACCTCCTCCTCCTCCTCCTCCTCCTCCTCCTTCTCCTCTACCCCTTCCCCCTCCCTCCTCCCCTCTCCTTCCTCTACCCCTCCTCCTCCTCCTCCTCCTCTCCTCCTCTTCCTCTACCCCCTCCCCACCTCTTCCTCTACCCCTCCTCCCTCCTCCCCCTCCTCCTTCCCTCCTCCTCCTCCTCCCCCCTCCTCTACCTCCTCCCACCTCTTCCTCTACCCTCCCCTCCTCCTCCCCCCCCCTCCCCTCCTCCTCCTCCTCCTCCTCCTCCTCCTTCTTCCTCTACCCCTCCACCTCTTCCTCTACCCCTCCTCCTCCTCCTCCTCCTCCTCCCTCCTCCTCAACAGGAGCAGGATCCTCGGACTGGAAGAGTCTCTCTGAAGTCTTTTAGCATCTCTTTGAAAGTAGCTTGGCTTCTCTTCGTTGTTGTTTCATGTCTCTTTATAGTCTTTTGTGTCTCTTTGTAGTAGCTTAGAGTGTCTCTGTAGTCACTGAGAATCTTTGTTGCTGTATCTCCTTTTTTTGCATCTTTCTGAAGTATCTTTATATCTCCTTGTTTTGTTTCATGTTTCTGTAGTCATTTTGAGACTCTTTGTAGTCATTTTAGTCTTTTGCTGGGTTGTTGCATCTGTTGTTTGTTTTGCATCTCTCTGTAGTCATTTTGAATCTTTTTATATTAGCTTAGAGTGTCTTTGTAATCATTGTGCATCTCTTTGTGGAAGTTTTCCGTCTCTTTGAAGTATTCTTTCTGCAGTAATCGTTTCAGAAAAATGAAGTTGTTGTCTTTTTGCATCTTATTGTGTCATTAAATTGACTTTCCAGTAAGAAATGTTAACAATCACTTCAGAAAGAGGCTCTGGCCCCTGGGCCCCTGGGCCCCTGGGCCTGAGCCTGGTCTGTCTGTCCAGTAATCAGTCCACGCTCTCACCTCCGCCTAAACTGAATCTTGAGCAGAGACGGTGTCAACACCCTGCAGTAATTCTCGTGTCCTGGCTTAGACTGGATTCAAGTGTTTTTAAACACTTTCAGGTCGATATTCCAAATCATTTTTGTGACAAAAACCTGTATTGACCCGAGTGTTTGTATGACCGAGGTTCTGTCTAGACAAACTAATCAACAACATAATAAGTCGCTGCTGCAGCTTTTACTTTTGCCAAAAAGTCACTTTTCTGTAAACAGACCAGAGACTGCTGCAAAATGTGCTAAACTCAAAATTAATCAAGGCTGTCTGGATAAATATATGACCACCAAATGACTCTTAGATGGTGAAAGTCGACTTAAATATCATAATTCAACATGTTTGGTTCCTAAATTCTGGCCTACAGGGTTTGAAATATCTTAACACCACTTTAAAGTCAATATGAACTGAACATTACGCTCTGAAATTAAAATCCTAATGAAATCTAACAAATTAAAGCTGCAGGTTGTGTAATAAGTGATAATGTGATAAAATAAGAGGCAGCAGGATGCACAGAGCTTCAGGTTAGTGAGTCCAACTGTGCAGCAGAACTCAGCTCATGTTTCCTTCATAACACAGAATCATAACCGTCTCTCACTTCATTACTGGTTCTTATGTAGAAGGGAATGGAGTACATTACAGAAGTCTGCACTTTATGATGAGATCAAACTTCAAATGAACGTCTTAATAAATCAAATCTGATCAGAACGCTGAATCAAACAAGGCTGCACTGAAATAATACGACAGAATTAAATAAAATGACCAAATTTAATTTAAAAAAAAGCAGTTAGGAAGTATCATATAGAAAATGGACACGTCCAGCAGTGGAATGTAACTACTGTACTCAATTACTGTATTTCTACTTGAGTATTTCGATTTGTATGATTATATGTATGGGACCGCTGTGAAAGGTCGTGCAGAATTGTTGCGATCGCAACATCACAACTTCCTGGAAGGACTGTTTTTTTGGAGTACATTGTACTTTTACTGAAGTATTTTTCTAACACCAGTACTTTGATTTATAATTGAGTAATATTTTAGTAATGTAATAGAACTTGTAATTGAGTACAGCTTCTCAGTACTCATTCCTCCACTGGTTTCAGACATGTGAAAACACGACCGCACTTCTGCAGAAATGTGAAGTGAGTCACCGTCTGTGAAATCGTGGTGAAGCTCGTGAAGAAGAAAAACAGGTCTGTTTCCTTTTTGTTATCTGGTGATTTTATTTTTTATTCATTCATTTTAAAGTTTTCCTTGGGCTCTTTGACCAAGACAAGGAAATGCCTTGTATTTCAATTTAAAATTTAATTTCTGGATACTGAAATAAAATGAAATAATGACTTGTAATTTGTTTTGTTTTTTTTTCTGAAAGGAAAATCTGACAAACAAAAGACGCTCTGACCGATTTGACAAACTCGTCCTTGGTCTCCTGCAGTTTGATAAAAGCTCCTTCTGACTGAATAAATGTAAATAAACATTAAAGTGACCTCCTGAACGTCTGAGGTCACCTGTAACTGAACCTGTCACAAAAAGGATGACGCGGCGTGCACACGCGTGGGCGCATGGTGACTCACGTGCGTGCTGGAAGCCCGTCCTCATGCGTTTGTACAGCTTGCTCCTCCACTCCCAGGCTCTCAGCTGTTTGTCTTTGTGGCAGGCCTCCAGCGAGAGCCCGTCTCTCTGCGCCTGAGCCGCCAGGTCGGCCGCCCGCCGCTCCGCCTCCACCACCAGAGAGCTCAGGTGGGCGTCACGACTCTCCACGCTCACAACTACAACAGAAAACAGAAAACACACACAGAGAGCCGAGGTGAGACTCAGGTTATTAAACCTGAATGTGAAAGATACAGATTTGATCTTTTCAACACGTTCTTTCACATAAACGCTCCATTTACAGCAGATCGTCTACACACGGATCAACACCATGAGGAAAAAGTTTTATTCATGATTTTCATCAAGAGAGATTTTTTTTTCAAATTTGTTTTTTTTTTTTTTCCAACTTTATGTTTTTTGCTGCAAATATTTATTTTATTTGAATTTGTATGAGCAATTAAATTTACATACATTTAGGTACACATCCTTTGTGCTGGCTGACTTTGTCTTTGTGTCTTACCTGGATTCATATTTACTCCAAACAATTTTACTGTATGAACACTGTGTGAAGAACACAGAACATTAATTAACATCAGATCCTGACTGAACCTGTTGGATTTAATCAGTGAAGTTAAAGCTGTTGTGCCTCATGCGTAAATCCGCACAGCATGAGGAAACTCTTCATCCTCTTTTACCCACCTGACCAATCCACTATTAATCATGATGTTAATTTTTAGGACTCGTTATGACTCGTGTACATGTTGTCGTGTTGTGAACCCACCCATGCACACACATCTTAGTGACTGAATAATACGTCCTTTAAATAGCAGGAAAATACTGCACCATTGACTTTAGACCAGGTTTTTGTTGGTCAGTGGATCAATCACTTCCTTTTGCCTCAACAATTCTCCTGATCGCACCTCAATTTAAGACCAACATGCCAACAGGTCCACAGATGGGCGCAAGTATATTTGCTACTACACAACACGGGCGAGAAAATGACAACTTTGCTTTGTGTCGGGTATAAGACGGAAACTAATACTAACATGTTTGCATTTCAGCCATGTCTCAAAAACTGTAAAAATCAGACAAATCAGATCAGTCAGGTCTCAGTCATGGCAAGAATTAATGACTAGAATCTACAATCTGACATAGTGACCATCTGAACAGACAGAAATATTGTGTTTTAAAGGATGTTGGAGAGTAGACACTGAGGCAAGAAGTGCAAAATACTCAGAAAAAGTAGCAAAGATCTACGATTCAACAAAGACACCAACAGCACCACGTGTGCCCTCCTGTCAGGGTCTACCTTTCAGAGCTGTTCCTCGCAGGCTGACTGTAGACTTGTGTCTCTTGTTAAAGGAAAAATGAGTTTGTGGAGGAGTCGAAGCTGCAGGTTCAGCTCTGTCAAGGCCAGTGAAGGCCGAGCTTCAGCCATATTTTATAGCAGACAAAAGCAGATGCTGCAGCGTGCATGTGACCACTGGGAAAGGAACAAATCAAGGCCAAAAAGATGGAAACTGTCTCTGAGCAAGTAACCATAAAAGGACCAACACAGGCCCTCTGAGTGTAGGGAGGAGGACTGGAAAGAAGGTCTGTTAGCACCAGAAACACTGAGGATGGAGAGAAGGAAGAAAGAGAGGAGAGAGGAGAGTTTCCATCCAGAGAAAAATGCTGGAGAAATTCAAAATAAAATGAAATACTGCAAACAAAGAAGTGTAAAAGATGGTTGTGGTCCCTGCTTCTACTTCCTGCTGTCTGTCAGTTAATTCCTTAATTGTTTGGTCTATAAACTGTCAATCACAACTTCTCAGAGCCCATGTTGATTATATTCATGTTGCTGGTTATTGCTTAAGATATTCACCTCAATATGACAGAAGGGACAGAAAAACAGACGTATCAAATTGGACAAGCTGGAACCTGACAACATTTGGCATTGTCGCTTAAAAAATGACTTATAAATGTAATCAGCTTTAACAATAACTGCCAATGAATCTTCTACACAAGGTGAGAAAGACCGTCCTCACAACCATTTTTAAATGCCTTTATGCCTAGATCACAACTTAATTATTTTAAACAAAAGGCATATTTCTCAAAATAAAGAGATCATTAATGAGAAAATGACTTTTGTTTCCTCGGGACCACAGGATAATTATGGAGAACAATGATTACAGCCTTTAAGATCAATGTCATGACTCTCAAGGAGGATTAATAACTAAACTGAACAACATCAGCCTGCACTTGATTGAGGTAACATTACAGCCAGATGTGTAACAGCAGAAAGCTCTGATGGAAGTAAGGATTTATACAAAGACATTTAAAAAAAGAATGCAAAGCTGTTCTTGCTTTCAATCGATCAGCCAATCAATTCATTGTCTTGAGTAACAGGCCTCACATCCGCCATGTAAACCACAACAATTAGAGATGTTCCAAGAGTTTACTCTATTTATTGCCTAAATATTAATGATACTTGCTGCAGTGACGTTACTGCATGCAGGGAAATGTTTAAAATGACTGAAAGCAGCCTCGCTAATCATTAAAGTAAATCATGAAAGAAAACACTCAGACATCAACACAACGCTCAGTAAAGAAATCACCTGCAAAGCTAGCACGCTCGACAACATTTCAAAGATGATTTAATGATAAGAAAGACTCGCAGTAATGTCACATAATGAAGGTGGAAACAATCCACCTCATTATTCCTCCTCCTGACACACTTCTGACCACGATGTCAAGGTGAAGCTGGTATTTATCTTCTCCACTAACCATAAAATTTGGCAAATGAGATGCTGCTGTGAAATAGTAGCATCCCTTGTTGCTAACTCATCCAGCATTTTAGGCAGTATGAGAGGCATTTTACAATACTGCTATCAAAACAATCACATAAAGTTTCCTGCTGTATAATCAGAAAAATGTAAACTTAGCTTAAATCTTAAAGTATTCATAGTTTAGAAAGTGTGTTGTTGTATTTCTTGTTTAGCAATTAAAATAGTTACAGTAAGAATATTTTCTTTCTTGACATTTTAGACTAAAAAAGTGAGAAAAAAGAAAAGAAGTAAAAAGAGAGGCTGTGAAACAGCAAACTCTGCTCGCACAGCTGAACCTACAGGGAGGAGGCCTGAGTTACAAAGTGGTATTATGAGACAGGACAAGCGGGGGCTAACTGGTTAGCATGCTAACTTTAGTAGATATCTCCGCAACACAGTACAAAGATGGCTTTGATTTAACATTTAAACTGTTATTTCTTCACATTCTGTTGATAATTTTAGTTAATTTTTGAATGTAAATTTTAAAACATTTACACACTTTTACTTCAGTAAGGAAAGAGTATTTTCACAGTGTAGTATTAGTACTTTTACTTCAGTAAGGAAAGAGTATTTTCACAGTGTAGTATTAGGACTTTTACTTCAGTAAGGAAAGAGTATTTTCACAGTGTAGTATTAGTACTTTATATTTCCTAGTATAGGAAAAAGAGAGTATTTTCACAGTGTAGTATTAGACTTTTACTTCAGTAAGGAAAGAGTATTTTCACAGTGTAGTATTAGTACTTTTACTTCAGTAAGGAAAGAGTATTTTCACAATGTAATATTAGGACTTTTACTTCAGTAAGGAAAGAGTATTTTCACAGTGTAGTATTAGTACTTTTACTTCAGTAAAGGACCTGAATACTTCTCCCACGGCCGTATTTAAGCTGCTGCAGTGTTTTTGTCTTTCAGCTGTTTGATTGTGGTGATAATCCTCGTCGGTGATAATTGTTTGTCTAATTAGAGGGTATAATTATCTGCTGTAACACAGGTGTTAGTGTCAGCGTCGACTGCCGCTCTGAGATAATGAGCGCGTGTAATCTGAGACGTATTAAATCAATGGAATTCTCTGCAGAGACACACAGTGAATGGACTTAATGGTCACTGTGATAAGATTGTTGCCAGGTGATTGGTGCATTGTTCAGTGATGTCGCTGGCTCCTTTTTAACACCACAGTGGAATTAAGACTCTAAAGTTGATATGTTTGCACAGGAAACAAAACCTACACTGAAAACACGGAGGGAAGAAAAGCAAATGAGATTAAAAAAAAAGATGTTTCACCAAATCTAAAACAATTTGTATGCATGAGGAGAGAAAAAAAAGACACAAATGAACACAGAAAATGTAGGTATTTTCAATCATGTTTAGAACAGATGGGTCCAGGATCTGATTACAGAAGATTTCAGTACTTGTCGAGAGAAAATCTACATCTGCTGCAGGTTTGTCAGCATTCAAATAATCTAAGAAAGTGTTCAAATCAATCTGCAATAACAAAATTAATCTTATGTACACTTGTTTCCAGCAATAACAAGCTGTGAACACAAAAAACATGAACATATCATCATTATTTAAATTAATATGTTGAATTTATAGAACCGTTTCCACATCCTGACAGTGATGTGTGGTCAGTGATGCGTGGTCAGTGATGTGTGGTCAGCGATGTGTGGTCAGCGATGCGTGGTCAGTGATGCGTGGTCAGGATGTGTGGTCCATGGGTAGTGATGCGTGGTCAGTGATGTGTGGTCAGCGATGTGTGGTCAGTGATGTGTGGTCAGTGATGCGTGGTCGTGAGCGTGGTAGGGATGTGTGGTCAGCGATGTGTGGTCAGTGATGTGTGGTCAGTGATGCGTGGTCAGCGATGTGTGGTCAGCGATGCGTGGTCAGTGATGTGTGGTCAGCGATGTGTGGTCAGACACCAGACACACCATCGTGTCAGAATCGCACACACTCACACTCCGTCGTGGTCCGATGTGTGGTCGCGAGCTGGTCAGCAGTCAGCGATGTGGTCAGCGATGTATGGTCAGCGATGGTCAATGCGTGGTCAGCGATGCGTCACATCCATGCCACGATGGTGGTCAGCGATGCGTGGTCCACTGTCAGTGATGCGTGTCAGTGATGTTGTCATGATGCGTGTCAGCGATGTGTGGTCAGCGATGCGTGGTCAGCGATGGCTCAGATGCGTGGTCAGCGATTGGTAGGTGTCAGCGATGTCAGTGTGGTGTCAGTGATGCGTGGTCAGTGATGCGTGGTCAGTGATGCGGCTCAGTTGCGTCGTGTGTGTTGCGGCTCAGTGATGGTGGTCAGGATGCGTGGTCAGTCGAGCGTGTCAGTGATGCGTTCAGTGATGTATGCAGTGATGCGTGGTCAGGTGATGCGTGGTCAGCGATGCGTGGTCAGGATGCGATGTGCGTGTCAGTGATGTATGGCATGTGCGTGCTCAGTGATGCGTGGTCAGTGATGCGTGGTCAGTGATGGTGCTCAGTGATGCTGCTCAGTGATGTATGGTCAGTGATCGTGGTCAGTGATGTGGTCAGTGATGCGTGGTCAGTGATGCATGGTCAGTGATGTATGGTCAGTGATGCGTGGTCAGTGATGCGTGGCTCAGTGATGCGTGGTCAGTGATGCGTGCTCAGTGATGCGTGCTCAGTGATGTGTGTCAGTGATGCGTGTCAGTGATGGTGGTCATGATCGTGCTCAGTGATGTATGGTCAGTGATTCGTGGTCAGTGATGCTGTGGTCAGTGATGCGTGGTCAGTGATGCGTGGTCAGTGATGCGTGCTCAGTGATGTGTGTCGTGATGTGTGTCAGTGATGTGTGGTCAGCGATGCGTGCTCAGCGATGCGTGGTCAGTCGATGCGTGGTCAGTGATGCGTGCTCAGTGATGCGTGCTCAGTGATGTATGGTCAGTGATCGTGCTCAGTGATCGTTAGTGATGGGTCAGTGATGCGTGGTCAGTGATGCATGGTCAGTGATGTATGGTCAGTGATGCGTGGTCAGTGATGCGTGGTCAGTGATGTGTGGTCAGTGATGCGTGGTCAGTGATGCGTGCTCAGTGATGCGTGCTCAGTGATGTGTGGTCAGTGATGCGTGGTCAGTGATGCTGGTTTAGTGATTCGTGCTCAGTGATGTGTGGTCAGTGATTCGTGGTCAGTGATGTATGGTCAGTGATGCATGTCAGTGATGCATGCTCAGTGATGCGTGTCAGTGATGTGTGGTCAGTGATGTGTGGTCAGTGATGTGTGGTCAGTGATGCTGTGGTCAGTGATTGCGTGGTCAGGATGCGTGGTCAGTGATGCGTGTCAGTGATGCGTGCTCAGTGATGCATGGTCAGTGATGCGGTGTGTCATGGTCAGTGATGCGTGCTCAGTGATGCGTGCTCAGTGATGCGTGCTCAGTGATTGTCGTGATTTGGTCAGTGATGCGTGGTCAGTGATGCGTGGTCAGTGATGCGTGGTCAGTGATTTGTGGTCAGTGATGTGTGCTCAGTGATGCGTGGTCAGTGATGCGTGGTCAGTGATGTGTGGTCAGTGATGCTGGCTTAGTTGATTCGTGTGGTCTCAGTGATGTGTGGTCAGTGATGCGTGGTCAGTGATGTTGGTCAGTGATGCTGTCAGTGATGCATGCTCAGTGATGTATGGTCAGTGATGCGTGGTCAGTGATGTGTGGTCAGTGATGCGTGGTCAGTGATGTTGGTCAGTTGATTCGTGGTCAGTGATGCATGCTCAGTGATGGTGGTCAGTGATGCGTGCTCAGTGATGTATGGTCAGTGATGTGTGGTGTGAGCGTGTATGTGATGGTCAGTGATGCGTGGCTCAGTGATGTATGGTCGTGCGTGGTCAGTGATGCTGCTCAGTGATTTGTGGTCAGTGATGTTGTGGTCAGTGATGCGTGTCAGTGATGCGTGTCAGTGATGCGTGGTCAGTGATGCGTGGTCAGTGATGTGTGCTCAGTGATGTATGGTCAGTGATGCGTGGTCATGTTTTGTATGTGTTGGTCAGTGATGCGTGGTCAGTGATGTATGGTCAGTGATGCGTGTCAGTGATGCGTGGTCAGTGTGTATGGTGCGTGGTCAGTGATGTGTAGGTCGTGCATGTGTGGTCAGTGATGCGTGCTCAGTGATGTGTGGCTCAGTGATGCGTGGCTCAGTGATGCGTGGTCAGTCAGTGATGCGTGGTCAGTGATGTATGGTCATTGATGCGTGGTCAGTGATGCATGCTCAGTGATTGTAGTATGTGTGCTCAGTGATGCGTGTCAGTGATGTATGGTCAGTGATGTGTGGTCAGTGATGCGTGTCATGATGTGTCAGTGTGCGTGGTCAGTGATGCGTGGTCAGTGATGTATGGTCAGTGATGCGTGGTCAGTAGATGTGCACAGTGATTCGTGCTCAGTGATGCGTGGTCAGTGATGTGTGCTCAGTGATGCGTGCTCAGTGATGCGTGGTCAGTGATGCGTGGTCAGTGATGCGTGGCTCAGTGATGTATGGTCAGTGATGCGTGGTCAGTGATTTGTGGTCAGTGATGTATGGTCAGTGATGCGTGGTCAGTGATGTATGGTCAGTGATGCGTGGTCAGTGATGCGTGGTCAGTGATGTATGGTCAGTGATGCGTGGTCAGTGATGCGTGCTCAGTGATGCGTGGTCAGTGATGTGTGCTCAGTGATGCGTGCTCAGTGATGCGTGCTCAGTGATGCGTGCTCAGTGATGCGTGGTCAGTGATGTGTGCTCAGTGATGCGTGGTCAGTGATGTGTGCACAGTGATGCGTGCTCAGTGATGCGTGCTCAGTGATGTGTGCTCAGTGATGCGTGCTCAGTGATGCGTGCTCAGTGATGCGTGCTCAGTGATGCGTGCTCAGTGATGTATGGTCAGTGATGCGTGGTCAGTGATGTGTGCTCAGTGTAGGCGGGGCCTCGCAAAAGTTAAAAATAAACGTTAAGATTACGTGACAGTTGTATCTACTGATCAGTTTTTCATTTTCAATTCTCTTAGATTTGTCTCAGGATTTAAAAGAGTTCAGGGTTTGTGTCCTGCGTGAAACAAATCGATAGTTCGCAGGTTTTAAAGAGCAGCAGATCTGTCAGAGGGACATGTTGATGCTGTTTGATTTTATCTACAGGTTTAAAGACTCGTGTGACAGTCTGATGGTGATTGTGCACAGCTCCAGAGTCAGAACACACACTGTATCATAGTGTTTCTGTTGATCAAACACACAAGAGATCACATGATCTTCACTATAAAGATTTAAATAAAGTTCTGTCGGTCAAACTACAGAACATAAACCAGTAGGGCTTTGTGAACCCTGAGACCGTCCAGCCTGTCCCTGGTTCTATCCATCTGGTGGTTGCTGTTGGGAACAGCAGCAGCCATATTATAAAGCTGGAGGTGTCATTTCCTGCTCAGCCCGGCCTGTCAGAGCCCGGCTAGCTGCTAACGGCTGCTAATTGAAAAGGTTGTAAATTAACAGGCCGCTGTGTCTGACGAGCAGCCGCCGCACACAGGAGGACACTGTCTGACCGAGGGGACGGGAGGGGCTAAATATAGAGCCAGTACTCTCCAGGGGCCCCAGGGGCCTCGTAAATTAACACACAGGCAATGTAGGTGAGCTCACACACATGCACACACACACACACACACACACACACACACCACACACACACACACACAGAGGCAGACAGAAAACACTGACACACACACACAAACACTAAGTCATTAGTTGTGAGTTTTTCTACACGGCTTCATTTTTCCTGCTTGATCTTTGCAGGAACACTGGTGAGGAGAATAATTAAGACAAATATTAATGATGAAACATATTGATCTGATGGTAACTAAACTGAGAACCTGTCGAAATAACTGATGAAGTGAAACAATCCTCAGTTTTTAATTACAATCCTGCAGTATTTCTGAGCTCCCGTCTGACTTGGTAATAAAAATATACAAAAAAAAACAGATTAGTGTGTTAATGCTGAAAGGTTCATACAGGCTCTGGAGCCACATATGCTGCCATCACTGACGTCTTTTTCAGCGTCTGGGAAGATGTCACCGTCACGATCATTGCTGCTGGCAGCTTTAATTCTAAATATGACTGGAATTTATTTCCCAGCATTCATCACTCACTGCCGTCATTTAAAACAAGGATTATCTGAAAATTTTATACAAAACTTTTAAGGAATCATATCATACTGTAGTATTTAAACTTTTTCTTTAAAACATCTTAATTCTTCTTCACCACTAAATTCTAAACGTTTCAACATAATTATTATTTTTCTGGCTCGAACAAACGTCCACAGACATTCGTTTACTTTTACTTCAGTAAAAATACGAGGGCAGGACTTTTAGTTGTAATGGAGATTTTTACCTTGTAAGCACACACACACACACACACACACACACTCTCTCTCTCTGGGTGCTGTCAGGCCTGGCTGACTGATTTACTTGGCACTTGAGGAATGACATAAACAGAGAGCAGCCGGCCCCAGGAGGGAAAACAGCACCACTGTTTACTCTGTGTTTGTTTACAAGGATGGGATTGTACCGCCGCCCAGAGTCCAGGCCGCTGCGTGGAGAGCCCTCGCCGCCGCCGCCGCCACCTCCCCGCAGCACAATAAATCACTTAGCTGTAATTGGCCCGGCGTTACACGCATCATTGGAACAGTTAAACCATTAAACGACAAACCTCGTTAAAGCCGTCCGGTGGGGAGTCACGCAGGAGGCCCCGCTCGCTGTACAGTGGCCACTGTTTCACCCCCTCACACACACACACACACACACACACACACACAGACAGTGGGGGCTGATGGGGGTTCAGTTGTAAGGTAAGAACCACCTGTCTCTTTGGAGGGTTTATAGAGGACAACCAGGAGACTGATGGAGGGAAAAACTGTGTGTGTGTGTGTGTGTGTGTGTGTGCGTATTGAGTGGTAGCGGGGCAGGGGGGAGAGGAGGGGAGGGGGGGATAGCGTGCTCATTCAGGTCCAGGTAGAGGAGATCAGATTGGGCTGCAGACACAAACACAGAACATGTCTGAATTACGACATTACACACACACACACACACACACACACACACACACACACACACACACACCACACGTGAACTGTACAGATCCACTGATTGTAAATTTTGATTCTGATTTTCAGACTTTTTAAGCCTGACCTGCCAACTCTGATTTTCTTTCCTTCTAAGAACCATAACAGACAGCAGACACAAACACTGTGTAACTTTTCTTTGATAGAAAATTAAATCGTATGTTCATAACAAATCAATGAGTCTGTCACAAACAGATTTGATCTTAAACTGTGCATGAGAATAATTTAAACACTTCTGTGGCATTCATCGATACTTTAGGTAAGAATAAAATTTAAGAGTATGAGTTTTAAGAGTTTTATCCACTGGTGACGAGTTTTGAAAATGACGGTGCATCACACACAACAGGATTTGATTATTTATGGGGAAGCAGATGTGAAACAGAGACTGACGTGGTGCAGCAGCTTTATGTTTGTAAAACTTTCCTCAAGCTCAGAAAAGTGATTTAAAAATCTGTGAGGTCATCACAATACGATGATAAGATGATGTTTCAATTAAACACAGACAGACGATGTGACAACGTCTGCAGTGTGAAGGTTTGTGTGTCTGACACGGATATCAAAGTTACTCTCTGCTCTCAGTCATGTGAGGAGGAGCCAATCACATTCCTTCAACTCTACATTTCATGTCCATCTTAAGAGCTGTCATCCCGATCACCATGACGACTTACAGAAGAACAACGAGGGAAAAATGTCAGCCAGTCTGCAGTATTAGTGTAAGTATTTTATTCTGAAAAGCATTATATTTAATTTTGAAAAGCACTGTATTTTATTATGAAAAGCATTGTGCTTTATCTTAAAAAACATTTTATTTTATTCTGAAAAGCATTGTATTTTATGTCTGCATCTGTCAGTGGACTATCACAATAAGAGCAGGCAGAATAATATGTTCCTTCACTACAGGAAACACTGGATGTTCTCTGACATCAGCTAGAACCTTCAGATATCAGCAAACAGCCAAAATAAATTGGAAAATACTGGCATATGGGATATCAGCAAAAAAACAACAACACCATGCCTCCATAGGAGAACATGTAGGAGAACATGTAGGAGAACACGTAGGAGAACATGTAGGAAACATGTAGAACATGCAGGAGAACATGTAGGAGAACATGTAGAACACATAGGAGAACATGTAGGAGAACATGTAGGAGAACACGTAGGAGAACATGTAGGAGAACATGTAGAACATGTAGGAGAACATGTAGGAGAACACGTAGGAGAACATGTAGAAACACGTAGGAGAACACGTAGGAGAACATGTAGGAGACATGAGAACATGTAGGAGAACATGTAGGAGAACACGTAGGAGAACATGTAGGAGAACACGTAGGAGAACATGTAGAGAACATGTAGGAGAACATGTAGGAGAACATGTAGGAGAACAGTAGGAGAACACGTAGGAACATCGTAGGAGAACATGTAGAACAGTAGGAGAACACGTAGGAGAACATGTAGGAGAACATGTAGGAGAACATGTAGAACACGTAGGAGAACATGTAGGAGAACAGTAGGAGAACACGTAGAGAACACGTAGGAGAACATGTAGGAGAACACGTAGGAGAACATGTAGGAGAACATGTAGGAGAACATGTAGGAGAACATGTAGAACACGTAGGAGAACAGTAGGAGAACAGTAGGAGAACATGTAGAACACGTAGGAGAACACATGGGAGAACATGTAGGAGAACATGTAGGAGAACATGTAGGAAACATCGTAGGAGAACATGTAGGAGAACATGTAGGAGAACGCGTAGGAGAACATGTAGGAGAACATGTAGAACACGTAGGAGAACACGTGGAGAACACGTAGGAGAACATGTAGGAGAACATGTAGAACACATAGGGAGAACACGTAGGAGAACATGTAGAACACGTAGGAGAACATGTAGGAGAACATGTAGGAGAACACGTAGGAGAACATGTAGGAGAACACGTAGGAGAACAGTGGAGAACACGTAGGAGAACACGTAGGAGAAACATGTAGAACACGTAGGAGAACAGTAGTGGAGAACATGTAGGAGAACATGTAGGAGAACATGTAGGAGAACCAATGAGAACAGTAGGAGAACACGTAGGAGAACATGTAGAACACGTGGGAACAGTAGGAGAACACGTAGGAGAACACATAGGATGTAAACACGTAGGAGAACATAGGAGAACACGTAGTGAACACGTAGGAGAACACGTAGGAGAACATGTAGAAACACGTAGGAGAACACGTTTTTGTTTTTATTTAATTTGCTGTCAATCATGTTGATTAATTTTGTTAAATGTCTGTCAGTGTGACTCAGATCAGACGACTTCAGTTCCGACCTCGCTGCAGGTCTCACAGCTGACTCTGACAGCATCACCATGACAACCAGTGTCAACAGGAACAGGAGCATCACTCTGATCTGTTCTCCAGTAAATGAGGTTCTCAGATTAAAAGGTCAGACTGGACAGGACCAATCAGACATGATGGCTGTCTGAGGACAGAGGAGGATGTGGTGTGTCCACACTGAACTGATAAAGAACTCGTCCAACTGTCTACCTAAATCCAGCATGATGGATTGTATCTAGAACCATCTGCGAGAGGTTCCACCCAGAACCCTCTCAGGGGGTTCTACTGTGAACCTTTTTATATTCTAATTGTTTAAACAAGAACACACTCAGGGGGTTCTATCCAGAACCCATTTATATAATGGTACAAATAACCCTTGATGAACCCTTGACAAAAAAGTTCTTCATGGATTTCAACAACCCTTGAGGAACTCATTTCATTAAAAAAAAGTCCTTTAGGGTTCTTAATGGAGCCATTAGTCTTACAAAGAACATCTGACAGACCATTTCGTCAAAAAAAGGGTACTTCAGAAGCAAATGGTTCTGGGTAGAACCTCAGAGCCTCAGGAAGAACCCTTTTGGAACCCTCATTTCTAAGAGTGAATTCAAATATTAAATATTCATTTGAATCAATCAGAAAACAGTGATGTGACCAACTGACTAACATCCCATAATTACTCGAGTGGGTAATTGACACATCTGTGAAGGCCCCTCCCTCCCGTGTGGCGTACTCACAGTGTGGACTCTCCTTGCCGCCGGCCTTCAGCAGCAGTTTGGCGATGGGCGTGTTGTTGGTCATGATGGCGATGTCGAGCGGCGTCAGGCCCTGGCTGTTGGGCGTGTTCAGGTCCAGCTCCTCGGCCGAGAACTGATACAGGAGGATCTGCACCGTGTCCAGGTCCTGCTGCTCCACGGCCTCGAAGATACAGTCGCTGCCCTGCATCGTCTGGTGGAGAAAACGAGCGCTCCCGTTAACCATCGCAGGACAGATGCCGTTTTTCAAACGACAAGACAGGATTGATTCCTCACCCCATTCATGCTTGTGACCCACTGAGCCTCTCCAGGACGCACCTTTAATACCCAATCATGATCCTGTCACCTGTTACCAACTCACCTGTTTACCCGTGGAACGTTCCAAACAGCTGTTTTTGGAACGTTCAGCAGCTTTCTCAGTCTTTTGTTGCTCCTGAAGCAACAATGTGAGTGTATATTAACAAAAAACAATAAAGTTTATCAGTTTGAACTTTAAATATCTTGTCTTTGTGCTGGATTAGACTGAATAGAGGTTGATGCATTCTGTTTTTCTTTAACTGTTTTGGACCTGTGTTTGTAGATCATGAAGATAATTTTGACCCTTCTCGCCTTCCATAGATCTCAGATGTAGTGTTACTCGTTGGCTTTTGTATTTGCCTCCCCCTCCTCACCCTCCTCTCCCATCTGCCTCTTTCTTTCATGTCTGCTGTTGTTCCCAGTCTGTAAATGTCAGACACACACACACACACACACCTGTAACACCCGTCACACACACCATGAATCTCCAAATGTCTCTCAAGGCAGCAGGGAGGACGTGATGATGAAGAGTGAGGTCGAGTGTCCTCGAGCAGACACTCCTCCCTCCTGTGTGTGTGTATGTGTGTGATCAGCTGAACACAAACCGCCACACACACACAGACACACACACACACGCACACACACACTCTCGCAGTGGTCTATTTCATGATGTAACCATGAAGATGTGCAGCAGCTGGAGGCAGCGGCTCGCAGATTGAATCAGAGACGTGACGAATGACGGAGTAGAGAGTCTGAACACATCGCTGATAACAGAATTAGTGAAACACTTAACAAGATCGTTATTGATCCGTCAGGCTGACACACAAAGCACAGGAGTTCCCTCAACGTTTTCTTTCTCTCTGTGTCTGATAGAAAACTACAATCACTGTAGTTCACACAGAAAAGCAGCAGGAGTACTGGTGTAGGAAGGTGTCACCAAACTTCATTGACAAAATCTGTAATTTTCTCTCACAGAACACAGAAGCTGCTGCTTTGACCTGTTAGTTTGTTTGTGTTATTGTGTGACTTGAGTGTTTTAAAAAGTTAGTTCTGATTCACTAAAGTCACACAATAACATTAATTAACTAACTAATCAAGGCAGCAGTTGACCAACAACTCCTGTTTTCTGTGAGGTAAAATTAGTGAGTTTGGTTGATTTGCAGCAGTTTACTGACAGAAAAGGTTCTCTGACAGTGAGGTAAAGGGGTGAAAATACTTCAACTAATATTAATTTGTCACCTTGAAGTCCAAGTGGTCGTTTAAATCAAGTTTGAAGAAACTCCTTCAAGGTGTTCCTGAGATTTCACGAGAACCGGACGGACGGACAAGCCGTCTGTCGCCGGCATGGACGCACAAACAACCCTGAACAGCATGAATCACAGAGACACACGGATGACTAACACAACTGTTAGCAGACAACAGTTGTCACACAGTCTATGTTCTGTAGACAGACAGGTTTATGATGTTATTAGGTTAGAAACAATTCTGGTCAAACATTTTCTTTTAAATCTGTGGTTCTTCTATGATGGTAAACTTTTGATTTTTAACTGTTGGTCTGACATAAGATGTACATAAACCTGAAAACTGACCAGATTCTCTCTGCTGTTTGTCGTGTCTGACTTCCTGCCTGCTCGATCTGCTCTTTGCAGCTTGACATGACTTCAATCCAAAATAGATTCCAACACAGCTATGTCTACTGGACTGAACATGAATTATTTGAAAAACAAAAGATTGACTGATATACTGTCTAGTTAATCTGCAGTTGAAGATTATTTTTTTTATTATAGATTAATCTGCACAAACAACACAAATGATGTCTCCCTCCTCTTCCTCTCCTGCAGACTCACCGAGGCTTTGCGGAGGCGGTCCGTCTTGCCGAAGAAGTAGGCATCTTCAAAGGAGGAGGTGCTTCCTCTCAGCTTCTCCGACAGGTTCCGGTAGAGACGCTTGGCGGCGTTCGGGGAGGCCGGCCCACCGGGGCACTTCCTGGTCTGGGACAACTGCAGGTTCTGCATCTGCTGGGTCATAACACCCGGGAGGCGTCTGCTGGTGGAGAGACAGAGAGGGGACAGTTAGTTAGACCGAGACTCCTCTGATTGGAGGAGTGAAGTGTTGGGTCAGAGGATGAAAACTGACACAAAAACACAGCCTTCCAAGATTTCTACTCACCAAACAGAAAATCTACCCACATTTAGTATTTAAGTATCATCTGATTGGAGCAACATTAGAGAACAACATCTGTTTTATCCAAACTATACCAGATGTGCTAAAGAACTCAACACCAGATACCATCTTCCCATGCAACCAACCAAACCAAACCGTCTATTCTGTTTTACTCCTGCAGCCCTGATTAGGACGCCTCACTTGAGGTGGAAACACTGGATCACACCCTGGTTATACATCCACATTATCCGAGAAACCCAGAAGATCAGCCAGGAGGAGCTGGTTGTGTTTATGGACGAGGACGTTCAAGAAAGTCTGCTGCCACCGAGATCATGAAGATGAGGGAGAGATGAAAGGACGAACGGATCAGTGGTTTATCACTTTATGACTGGTCAGTGTTTCCTTTAGCTCTCACTGTCAGAAAAGATTGATTCACTTTTTATTATCCAGCATCTAAATGACCTTCAGTCGCCCCCGACCCTCAATCCTTCTCTGCACTCGCTTCAACAAATTCAACATGTCAGTGAGATGACAAGACTGTCAAAAGTGTCTTCTGTGTGGGCTGATGAAGGGAAGCAGTGGCTGAATACATGGACAGACTGAAAACATCAGTGAAAAGCATAGAGTCGTCTTTGAGACATTACACGTTACATCACGTCCTCGTTGTCCTTCACATCAGTCCTGTATTATGACTCCCTGCATGAGGACAAACTCTTTGCAGTGAATAAAAGCTCTTCAGATGTTACTGACCTGAAACTCTTTGTCTTATTTCCTTGTGGAACTGCTGCTGATGTGAACAAACACGTCTGTGCGGCTGCAGCAGGAAACACACCTGCAGACTCGTCAGATGAAAATTGCTGTCTACTTGAGCACGACTTCATACATTCAACACACTGCTGCAACCCGACTGAAAAGTCCCTACAAACGAGTCTCTCGAGGCATTTTCCTTCAGATTTGGTTATTTCTCTGGTTGTTAGTTGAGTGTTAGGATCCATGTAAATGTAGCTTGTGACTGAGAGGAACCTGTGATGAACAGAGAGCTCAGCAGCTGCAGCAGCCTGGTGGAATATCAGCAGCTGTGTGAGCAGACAGGTAGTAAACCACCTGATGTAAGTTAAAACTTCACTACACCTTCTATCTGATCAGGCCTCAGCTGACACAGCACCACAGACAGAGGAGGAACACAAAGATCAGCTGAAGACAGACAGACAGACAGAGGAGGCAGGCAGCAGGCAGGCAGACAGCAGACAGGCAGGCAGGCAGACAGACAGGCAGACAGACAGACAGACAGACAGACAGACAGACAGACAGACAGTCAGGCAGACAACAGGCAACAGACAGACAGACAGGCAGACAGACAGACAGCAGACAGACAGACAGTCAGCAGCAGAGGCAGACAGACAGCAGGCTGAAATATCAATTCACAGTTTAAGTTTAAAGCTGCAGCGTCTAATCTGACAACAGAGGCAATGAAGTGCATGTGTGTGTGGAAAATCTTTGCAGATGGAGCTTGTTAAACATAATTGGGCTCAGCCTACAAATTGATCCAAATATCAATCTTTTAGCCCGATGATACAACCTCCTCCACCCCCACATCTCCAGCTCTATGTTCACTGATGAGAGCAAACATGAGGCTTTAAATTATTAAAAAGGAACAAATTGCTTTTATAATTGTGTTGTATAATTCACTGTTCAGTCTGACAGTAAATACACTGGAGATATCTGCACTGTGTGTGTGTGTGTGTGTGTGTGTGTGTGGTGTGTGGTGTGTGTTATCAGCTCTGTGAAAACACGCTTTTTCTTAAAATTAAGAACAACAACAAACTAATTGGACCTGATTTTTTTCAAACTGTGATGTTTTGACAGTTTGCTTTCTAATATGATCAGAAATAATTCATGTTAAAATCTTTACTCATCAGTTAATTATCAGAGTTTATTAAAAAGGCCGTAAATCTGCACAGGAGGAATAAAATTATCCCTTAATTATTAAATCCTCCATTAAAAAAGCTCTCAGACTGAAGCCAACTGTAAAAGCTTTTTATTGAGACATTAATCTGGATTTAATGGAGTATTTATGAACAAATCTTATTATCAAACTCTGGATGTGGACCTGGAAAGATGTCTTCCCACCATGACTACACTGTAAGAGACAGAGGACAGAAGACCGAGTCCTCGTACTGTGTAGAACCGACACAAGAAGCCATCCACCGCCTTTTCTGAATCTTAGAGGATATTTTTCAACCTATTTTCCCATGTTTTTATGTTCAAGGGACTAATGGGAACAAGAGTTTTTGAAACTGATCCAGAATAGAGGGAGATCGCTGCAGCTGGCAGCAGCTAAACTGAACTAAAACACAATATTAACCTTTAACCAACAACTCTGGACACCAACAAGACACCTGAGGCCGGTTTTACAAAGATGTTCATTATGCTCATACATTAGTCTTTTGCAAGTTGTGACTATTTCACGCAAATAAGCCAAAAGAGTTTGAGGCCTTATGTTACCATGGTAACAATCATTGGGACTAACTGATCAGTAGCACCCAGCAACAAAAAAACAGAGGAAAACATGGCTCATAATTTGTGGTTTGTAACATTGTCATGAACAGAGCAGTGATTTCTTTGTCTACCATATTTTTACAACTTTTTTTTTTCATATCAGCTTTTAGTAACGCACACGAGGCAACAACTACAGTCTCGTGGGCATTTACATCAATGAGGATTGCTAAGACCGGGCTTAAGTCTGGTTGGTGCAACCAACATAAAGTCTAAAGACTGGTTTTAATTAAGACCAGTTTAGCTGTTTGGACCAGGCTTAGTAAAGACCAGAGGGCTGTACTATGAAGGAAGTTCAACACTTTTTTTGCATGAGCTGCTTGACAAAACCACAAACTCCAGATCAGAGACGACAGGAATCACGGTGGTCATCGACCTGTTTTGTTAACTCTTTGACTTTCTTCTTCAGACTTTCTGTGCATTCGCGTAAAAAGCAGCATTTGCTGCATCATGTGACTCTTTTTGTGCACAAAATGAAGCGATGACGAGCCGCCTGCTTCAGTGAAGATGAACAAGTCGTTATAATGAAGAGCTGTGGAAAATCCAAAAAATATATCACAGCAAAAACACTTTTGCTGCAAATACAGCAGGAGAAGAAGAATCACTGATGGACTGAATGTGATCTTAATGCTGCCGTTTATTTCTATCATGACGACTGCACGTTAAACAACCAAACTTCATACAGCAGATTTAAACATGACGCTGTCGGTCTGACACCGTCCCATGATGACAGAGACGTGGACATCACTGAAGTTTTTGGACAAATCAAAGTCAAATGAATGAAACTGAAGTTTTTCCTGATCAATTTTCTAATCTTATCTGTAATATCAACGATGCTGAACGGACTTTAAATAGTAAAAATTATAGTAATTAGGGTTAGGGTTAACCCTAGCTTCATCGTTCTTTCAG
Organism: Lutjanus argentimaculatus; assembly: GCA_034769285.1. Classification (NCBI taxonomy): domain Eukaryota; kingdom Metazoa; phylum Chordata; class Actinopteri; order Lutjaniformes; family Lutjanidae; genus Lutjanus; species Lutjanus argentimaculatus. Next base: position 414,447 of record JAWZSL010000089.1, read on the forward strand.
TCTGTGGATGACACACTGTATAAATCTTAAGTGTTAATATGACCTGAAGCAAACTGAGGTTACCATGGCAACACCATGCAAACAGTTTGTGCTGCTGTTACATCACATCATGTTTCTACGTTATACAGCTTCAATCAGCGATATTACTAACATACATACGTCTTCTCTCGGTTTATAATCTATATTGCTCATAAAGAACTTTGTTAGGAAAAGAATTAGTTAAAGATCTGAAACTCAGAACATAACCTGCTCCTGACCAGGTGATGAGTTCAGCATCAGTTACCATGGTGATCTAACAGGTTAAGAGAGACTGAAAACTCTGACTTTTGACTCAACGTACCTGCTGACACGTTCATTTTGCTTCATATTACATCCCTCAGTTGATGCACGTTGTGAACTCCTTCTCATGTGTAACACCTGTGTTTACACTCCTGTTTCACATCAATATGGCTGCTGATTATATTTATGTGTTTGTATCCAGGGACTCTATGATCCATTCATACCAAGTCCTCTGAGTGGCTGAACACAACCATAAAGACATCTAATGAAGTACTTCCAGTGTGGACATTTTGCAGATACGTTCAGTAAAAATGTTTCCTTATTATGTTTATTAAAAATGCAGTTCAGTGCTGTGATATAAGAAACCTCGTCTGTGCCCTAAATTTGTCTAATTCAGATTCTTCAGCTGCTCTAGAATGTTATTCTACGCTGATTTTTGTCCAGTGTCGTGTTACAGGCAGAGATCACTGCACACACAGAACAGGCAGGAGGAATCATTACACACACTAATAACCATTTCAACCTGCACGGCGTGTGTGAACGGAGACAACCTGCAGAGACAGAAAATGTCAAACTGCTGTGAGAGAAAAAGACATCAGAGATAATGACAGAGGACGGACAATTCACAAAGAAGCACGTCTGGCTGTGGGAGCTGAGGACAGCTTGTCCAGTTGGGCAATTTTTCGAGTCAGTGGTTCAGGTTTAAGGCAGCGGTCTACAGTCGCCTCCCAAAAATCTGTTTATTTATCTGTGTTGCTCTGAGAATTTTCTTCTTTTGATTTGGCAGCTATAGTTTAGCCTACAGAGACTCTTTACTAGCCTCTAAGTAAAACACTGGAGGAAAACGTGCTGAAGGAAAAGGCCATGATGCACATTTCAGTTTACAAAAATGTATTAAATTTATTTAGCGCTTATGCTCACACATTTTTACAACTGGAGAATGTGGAAATAATTTTACAATCTAACGATGCAATAATGATGGATGAAAACTAACGTCTGTAGTCTGCAGCTGGTGTTTTCTTTGTCCATTCTGAGCTTCTGTAGAAACATAGTGGTTCAACTTTACAATCTAACCCCCTGACTCCACCACAAAGGAGTCAGACACTTTTTTCCAGCAGTGCGTCTCACCTCCCAGCTACATGTGAGTGTTTATTTGGACTTCAGGTCTATTTTTCAACAACACGTGGGTACACATGAGGTCGATGTCCAGTAAAAAGGCACTGGACATGTATTTTATCCACATTGTGTAGCTTGTTTGGAGCAGAGCAGGCGCCACAGCCAGAGACAACAAAGACATGGGAACTTCTTTAACTGTTTCTGCAGTGTTTTCATAGACCAACTGTACATTTACTGCCACAAGACAACTTCACTGCTAAACTTCATACATGGTGTTGATGGAAAATGGATCAGGTTTGATATTCACACATGTCAAAGGAAAACTGCAGACTGTCGAGGAAGTTTGGCTGCTCATTTGCTGCTACACGCGTTGAAATATGCGGACAGTACAGAGCCTTTACAGACACATGGCATGATTGCTGCGGTCATGTGAGCACAATGTTGACATGACATTTACAGTCTAGATGAGAGGTTACACACCAGAACTCGATGTTAAAAATTGGCGTGTGAAAGATGTGGTTGTTTACAGGCAGGGAGGACAAATGTGGATTAATTCAGCAAGCGGCAGACACACAAACAACAGAAGAACACACACCTACACACACACATATGAGGAATACAAATCATTTGGACAGAGAATGCTCACCTGGCTGACAGGTATTAAATTCATATATGTGCACATCAAAAGCAGTTTAGGTCAACAGTTCAGTGTCTTTTCTAAATCAGAGCTCAAGGTGTATTAAAGCCTTCACTCTCTCCAAACCAACCAAACTCCATGGACGAAATCAGTAATATTACCTCACAGAACACAGGAGTTGTCAGACGGTTGGTTAGTTAGTTTGTGTTATTTTGTGACTTCAGTGTTTTAAAGGGTTTGTTTGGATTCACAGAAGGCACACAATCACACAAACACACTAACAGATGTAGGCAGCAGCAGACCAACAACTCCTGTGTTCTGTGAAGAAAAATTACTGATTTTATCAGTGGAGTTTGGTTGGTTTGTAGACAGTGATATTTGTCTTATATAACAGTGGTTTCCTGTCAGAAAAGTCTGTCTGACAGAAAGGTAAAGAGGTGAAAATATTCTAAATGTGACGTACAATTAAACCACCAACCTTTAAACTGCAGGTAACCGTGGCAACAGCCCTGATGCTCCAGGTTCTGCCAGCAGTTGAATTTTCTCTGAGAAATCATGTTTTAACTGCCACTTTGGTGGCACAGTAAACACTACAATACCCATGAGCCTCAGCTGCTGTTGCTATGGCGAAGAAGCCAGTCAGTGATTTGAATCAGAGCTGCAGCTTCATTGAAAAACAACCCAACAACTAATTTCATGTATCAGGACACCTAGCGGTGCAACAATGCTGTCGAGAATACGTGTGTGTGTGTGTGTGTGTGTGTGTGTGGTGTGTGGTGTGTGTGGTGTGTGTGTGTGTCTTCACCTGTCTAGGCTGAGTGAGGATCGGGGGATTCCCGTGTAAAACAGGGGCTTCAGAGCATCTCCTGCCGGCCTCTGGTTCCACCTCTGGGCCAAACGAGAGATCCTACTGTCCGACCTGAGACACACACACACACACACACACCCACACACACACACACACACACACAGAGGAAGAAGAGAGTAATGCATAAGAACCTGAGGATTGTAAATCCACGGCTGGAAAAATCCACACAGAAGGAACAGAGAGAAAGTCTTCAGCAGGTGTTTCCAGGTGAAATCACACCAGAACAGATCCAAAATGTTCAGAAAGTTCTCACACCTTCTGTCTGTCTTTTTTTCCGTGTTCACAGTTCAAAAATCCAACAATCACCATGAAATAAAAACAGATGCAGCCTGTAAGCAGAATTTCTTAAGAAGAATCTCCTTCTCACTCCATCGTGTCAAACTGTCACAGAGACTCTTCACAGCATCGTGACGAACAAACCCCTCACTGGTGTCACAACGTCGCTGTGAATCTCACAAAGAATCTGAGAAACTGTTGATTATTTCATCAAATCTTCTGCCAGATTAAATTTATTTTCCTTTGCCGAGGAGAAAAGCAGGAACCGAAGGACTCGGCAGCAGTCTGGCTTCACGCAGGACTGCAGCAAAATTCAACAAAGACGAGATGACAACGTGGCTCCCAGCGGTCCAGCGCAGCTTAAACTGGATCCCAGTGCACCTGAACTGGTCGACGATCCTGCACCAGAACACAAATCAGGATCTGCTCCACTTTACGACGACCAGACCAGATGAGACAGTCAGATGAAAACTGAGGCACAGAACTTGCCTCAATGTCGAAGTATGATAAAAAAAAAAACTTAAAATTCTGTCAGTGATTCTACAGGTTTAAAGGAAAGTCTGTAACTTTTTAAGTCAATATTTTTCTAGTTTTTAAAGTTAAAACTTGTCACTATTTCTACAGCTTTTAAAGTGAATCCATCATTATTTCTGCAGCTTTAAAACTAAAAATCCACACTATACCCACAGATCAGTATTTCTGTAGATTTTAAAGTGAAAATCCTGTCACAGTTTCTGAAGATTTTCATTGTGCCTCAGATTGAAAATCCTGGCGTTAATCATACTCACTATAAAAAGTGAAGGTAAACGAGCGTGAGGCTCGTGATCAGCAGCAGATCTATCCCAGCCTCTGAGTCTCCTCCACCGAGAGTAAATCTCTCTGTCTGATGCCTCCTGGCTGCCTCCGGCTCTCTGGAGCTCTGGATCATCTCCAGAGGGGAGCAGAGACTCCGGCAGCCCCCAGATGTGATGCTCCGTCCTGGATACACCAGTCTGAGAGTGTGTGTGTGTGTGTGTTGTGTGAGAGAGAGAGAGAGAGAGAGTGTGTCTCTATCTGCTCCCTACTGAGGAGCTCCGGCTCCGGCTGACTGTACTGAACACCTGTTCACCAGCGGACGCATCGCGACACATCGGCACACACACACACACACACACACACACACACCACACACACACAAGTGGAAACACACACACACTCGCACAAGTGGAACACACACACACAGCAGAGAGCGAGAGCAGAGAGAGAGAGGGAGGGAGAGAGAGGAAGAGAAATAATGAGATAGGGATGTTTGAGAGGATAGCGAGGCTGGTGTGTGCACATGTGGGGGGTAGTGTGCCCTGTGACACACACATACACACACACACACACTCTGTGTAAACCGTGATGGAGGAGGGGCAGCGGCTTGAAAGGGCTGAGAACAAAAAGGGTGAGTGAGGGGAGGTAACAGTGTGAGGAGGTGAGTGATGCAGAGAGGGAGATTAAATTTACTGATGCTCCGGAGGAAACACAGTCACTGCAGGAAAAAAACAAATAAATAAATATGTGATTTCGAGAAATAAAAAATGGCAGAAGAATGTAATAAAATTCAGGACGTTGCAGTAATTCATCTGCAGCAGTTTGTGCTGAATAATCGTCCCTGCAGAGGGAGAGAGAGAGAGAGAGAGAGGCTGACGACAGGCTGAGGTGTCGGAGTCAACACTTCTGATAAAGAGGTGGAATGATAATCAGTTACAATATTTAATTTTTATTTTTTACTCCCATTTTGATTATGCTTAATTAATTAAAGGGAGAATTCATATTTTTAGGGCCTGAGGACTGAATGGTGCGAGGACCCTCATGGATTATTTTTGTTGTTTTCTTTTCTTCCTCTTCAGTCGGATTTTTGAGCGGCTTAATGTGCTCAATGACACATGAATCTTGGCATACACGTCATTTTTTGGCAGTGGGCGTGGCCAATTTGTTTCTTTGGCTCTAAACAACACCCCCTGCAACACATTTCACTGATGTGCATGAAAATTGGGACACATATACAGCATATCAAGCCAAAACACACAAAAAAGCCTCTTGGACCCATCGCTCAAACCCAACAGGAAGTCGGCCATTCTGACTTTCGTGGTCATTTTTGGCGTTTTCCACATGTTGTATTTTAACAAACTCCTCCTACAGAATTCATCATAATGACGTAAACATCGGTGTGTACCAACTAGATGACTCTGTGATCTGATCTGCACCAAACTTGACATGTTTGATGAGTCCCGCCCTGAACACATCTACATGACAACATTCAGTCATAGTGCCACCTGCTGGAAACAGGAAATGACATGTTTCAGACTTTGACCTGCTCCTCCTAGCACATTGACCATATCCAACTCAAATCTGATCAGAAAAGCCTTTAGACGTTGATAGCGCTGTATTGTGACGATCGAGAGATTTTGTCAAATGGCGTTGTCCTGATGGCACGTCAAACTTCGATTTTTCGACATAACACAGGAAGTTGAGATACTTGTCCAGTAGATATTTCCTACAGTAGGTGGTGGTCAAAAAACATCAGAGGATAAAGAGCAGACAGACAGTCAACAAGGAGACAGATCAGCTGACAGTGTTGGCGAACGGCAGTAAACTTTCAGTTCTTCAGACGAATGTTAGCCAGCAGCAGACCGACAGTTAAAATCTCACCTCCTGCTCTGGATGAAGAATAGACAACCTGCGTTGATGCATCTCCTCAAACATTTTCTCATCCAGACTCGTTTAAGTTCTGCATCTGTTTTTCTCACAGAAAAGTTTTACTGCAGCGAACTGTTGCACCGCGTCAGTCTCCGGTTTGTTTACATCTGCTTCCACATGAGATCATGTGAAATCACGTATCAGGAGAGGAGTGAGAGGAAGGTTGGACATCAGAAAGCAGCGAGGAGAAATGGTGTGTAGAGCCAGAATATTTTCACGTCTAACTCTGTGAATTAAGAGTTGGTGATTGTTGGAACAGTGGAAAGACAAAACAAGCAAGTTTGATTTAGTTTCTGTTGAGTCTGAATGACGATGTTAAAATGATAGTTTTGCAAAGGGAGTCTGGTTAGTTTGGTGAGAGCAATAAAACAGCAGTTTGTGTTTAAACAAAAAGGATCTTCTTTTTTAACAAAGACCTCTGTCTCTGCAGGGATCCTTTCCATAATGTTGTCAGACTCTTAGAATAAAAATCTGAGCCTGTCAGTGACACAAAACAAACACTTTTAGTAGAGTTGGGTGATTGGACGAACACATCATCCATTGACGATGGGCTGAATCCATCACCGCTTGTTTTTTGGCTGATTTTTTGGGCGATATTTGTCATTTATTTTGCTAATGTAACAGTCTGCAGAGTGACAGAGGACACACCCACTGAGCCGGAGCAGAGTGCTCTGAGCTGGGTGAGGAGTGAGAGGAAACAGCCTGCAGAGTCTTTACACTCTTTTCAGGTGGTGAATTAAAGGTTTAATTCAACCAAACCAGAATGAGTGATTGTTGGCAGAATGGACAGACTGACACAGACAGTTTAGGTGAGTTTTACGTGTTTTTCTGTCGAGTTTGAATGAAGTGTGTTTCACGAGGAGTTAATGAGCCAGTTAAACTTGTTGTATTTCTCTGTTTCAAAAAGAAAATAGGTGTAGGACACTATTTAATTTCTTGACACTTTGTGAGTTTAATTTGTTTACTGGACGTGGTAAACACATGCAGCATACGTAACGTAGTGAATTCTCTGCTTGCACACGAGAGACGCTGAGACAGGAGAGCACTCGTTCCCAGCCTTTTTTCCTCACAGCGCCCCCTAGTTGTATCTAAGGAAAGCTGAGCCCCTGAGCCTGAATTCAATCATTAACTGATTAATTGCCAAACTGAATTTAACCAATTAAAAATGTATTAATTGATAATTAATTAATAGTTTAGAAATGGCATTAATTGCACCTCATTTGACTTTGTTTAAGTCTGGTGGAGACATTCATCCGATCAGAAAATTAAACTTCAAATAAGAAAAAAGAGAAAAACAAGAAAAAAGGAAAATGAGAAACAAATATTATTTATGATTCATCAGTTAATGAACTGTTAGCATTTTCAAGGATCAGTTAAGGAAAATGCACAAAATTCATAACTAATAGGAAGTCAAGTCTACGTACAGACAGGTGACACATTTTGACTTGAAACTTTCTGTCAACAAACAATAATAACATCTGATTGAATGAGATGAAGAGGTGAAATAATCATTTTGTATATAAATATGTCATTTAGCACAGCTGAGAGGTGCTGGAACAGCTTGAAAAGTCTTTGAATTTGACTTTATAAAAGGTGTAGGAACCCTGAAATTGTGATTTTAGTCGACATGTGCAAATCTGATTTTGAGGACCTCAGAGCAGACAAAGTCTTGGGACCCCTGTGGTTTCTGGTGTCCCCCTGAGGGAGTCTAGACGCCAGGCTGGGAACCAATGCTCCAGAGGACGGGAGGAGGTGGGAGGAGGAGGACGAAGGTATCACCAGTTGCTGATGGTTGTGCTGCTGAAGGTTGAAAATTTTAACATATCGTGCAGCTCTAACTCTTAGTGGACAAACTTTGACGGCTCTTAGTTGTCCATGAGGGTCACATGACTGCAGCGTCTCCCTCAATATTGGACCAGTTTCATAAACTGTTGTCCCCTGTAGTCATTTATCCACAAAAAATAAATGAAAGGTTGAAAAATACATAAGTTACTCTTTCATTCAGAGAAAAACTTTGAAATGGATTCACATTTTAATGGATGTTATCCTCCACCAATCAAAAAGTTGTTTGTTAGTTAAAGCTGAATATTGTAATTATTTCGACTGATATTGCAGTTGCGATATGATTTGTGATATTAGAGGTTTATGATCATTTTTACATCTTTATTCTTATTTTAATGGAAAAACAGGTTAAAATGACCGTGGTGTGATTTTTTCTTGCAGGAATCTGCACCAACTGATTTTTTTGGAGTCTGTAGAATCTGATGTGTAGGACAGGACGTCTCTGTCCCACCACATTCATTCATTTAAAAGTTTAAAGACACATTTTGCCTTTAACAAACACTGCACCTCCTGTGATCTGAAAATTGCAGAGAGCCACAAAGTGATTTTGATAAAATTTTAATTAATTGTGCAGTTACTTCGTCAGTCGTCATCATCTATCAGTCGGTCATGTTTGCAAAGTCTCATCGCTTTAGTTTCTACACAGCATTTAGAGTTTGACAGTGTTTTGTGGAGACGTCGGTGCACCAGCGGAGAGTTTTTGTCACGTGTCAAAGGTCAAACTGTGGACGTGAGGCTGCTGCTGGATTCTCAGGTCTCTCTGAACGACTGAACGTTTCCACCTGCTCCGCCTCGTCTTTACTGCTCTGCAGCAGCCATGGAAAAGTACCAACCTCACTGACCTCCAACACACACACACAGGCTCAACACAGAGACTTAAAGGAGCAGTTCCACTAAAACAAAATACAATTATTGCAATAACAACAGAAGAGGCAGCAGTCGTGTTACGATCAACATATCTTTATAAACACGTTCTAACCAGTGTTTCCTAAACTACTTTTCTGGGACCCACTTTTTTAAAAATGACAAACCACCGTGACCCCAGTTCACAACAGACCTTATTAATAAATCTAGGCTTGAGTTAATTTGTGCGTTAATAAATGTTTATGACCATTGTTACTACACTGACCTAGGGGTGGGAATCTTTTACTATCTCACGATTCGATTCGATTCCGATTTTTGGGGCCACGATTCGATTTAAAATCGATTTTCGATTCAAACGATTTTATTCATAATGATTTCTGATCATGATCTACTCCCATCTGCTTTGGGAGACAGCATGACAAATGGAGACATTAAAGTGTCTTTTTCACATTTATTAAGTTTTAAACATTTATCCATGCTTAGATGGAATTGTTGGAACTGTTACATAAAAGCAATATCACATACTGCTTAACCTGTTCATCAGGGGGCCTATTTTTTCTACCTTCTGTCCGAAATGACTTACCCAAAATAAATGGAGGATATTTTCACAACTACAAGGGCTGTATGTATAATCTTGGTGTCAAAATAACGGTAATAGCTACATGTGAGATTACTATAGAAGTGTCAGAATCAAGATATGTGTTACTGTGTCAGAGGAAATTCACCTGGAACACAGAAACAAATGTGAATTTTATCTATTATTTTTTAAAAAACACACTGTTTAGAGTGAAAAACACTTTTGAATCACAGGATAGTAGCCCGATTCATCTAGGAATTAGTAAAGTGATATCTGATGAGTTAACTGTGCAAAACTCGATGCTAAAAAAGTGAACCTGAACAGTTTTACAGATGTTTTAACACTGACATATCCAGGCGAAACTGCACCAAATGTGCCATTTGGGCATCAGTCACACTGACGTTTGGCACTGTGTTGTTAGTATGTTAGCACCGCTATCTGATTCAAACAGTCAGAGAACCACCTCTGCTGTATATTTCTCCTGTTTTCTCCTGACCGGGGTAATAAGCACTCTGCTAAAAGCGTCTGAAAGTGTCAACAAGCTGCGTCCTGTAAACTCACTGAAGCAGTCCAGGGGACTAGCTCGGCAACCCATTGGTCAATTTTGATGATCGACACCTCTATAAACCAATCAGAGTCAGGAGGTTCTATCGCTAACACCCAAATTTACCTTAGCAACACCAATGACGATACAGAAGGACGTGCAGCCAAAGATAAAGTATTGTAGTGAAGATGCGTTACTCTGCTCTGAAAAAAGCCCTTGCTCTTTATGAAAACAACCAGGACCATCGCGATTCATTTCAAACTCCTGAAGAGTCATAGGAGTAGACATTAGCAGTGTTTTTTCAAGCTAGAATATAACTTTGGCCACAAAACAGCTAAAGTAAGACATATTTTATGATTCTGTGAAGGTTTTTTTGCGACTATTTGGCGTCTAACTCTCAGAGTTTTTGTCGCACAGTGACAGTGAGACCTCTTCATAATCAGTAGGATCTCTGTTTTCATCTGACACCTACCGTGTGGTTTGCCTGCAGTGGTGAGAGTAGTAAAAGCACTCAATGGGGGGTGGGCTGTTTTCACGTTTTTGTTAAATGCCCATATTATTTCTTGTGGTTTAAATTGTGTTTGTTTAGTGCAATGCTTGATAGGGGGCTTTTAGCTGCCCGCTCGGAGCTGGCCTGGCAGAGAGCTTCTGAAGCACTGCAGTGTGTGTTGGTCTGCAGCTGGCGGCTGACTCTGCTCCGTGTCCGTCCCGCGTAGTTACAAAACGGAGGTGGACAGCGGATTTTTTTTATTTTTTAAAATCGATTTTGGGACATTTTATATCGATTCTGAATCGTAGCAAATGAGAATCGCGATTCTTATGCGAATCGATTTTTTGGCACACCCCTAACTGACGCATGCATATACACATGAAATACTAAATAAATGCATTTAGGCTGAATGAACGTGTTTGCACCTTTGTTTGGACCTATTTTTCAAGTCATTTCTGTAACAATTATTTTCATTATTGATCAATCTATTGATCATTTTCTCCATTAATCAATTAGTTGTTTGGTTGTTACCAGCACTAACTTGTAAAGACAGCAGCTGTGATGGTTTGGGGGGATTTGGAGCCACAATGCTGCCATCCCTGACGTCTGTCTCAGAGACGTCCCTGATTATCTCAGAGAGACGATGCTGAGACACATTGTGGACGTGTTCCAACAGTGTGTCTTCGTAGTAAAAGAGTTCAGGTACTAGACTGACCTGCCTGCAGTCCAGACCTGTCTCCCATTGAAAATGTGTGGTGCATTATGAAGCACAAAATATGACAACAGAGACCAAACCAGCTGAAGTCATATATCAAGTAAGAATGAGAAAGAATTTCACTTTAAAACTTCAACATTAGTGTCTCAGTTCACAAACACTGACTGAGTGTCAAAAGAACAGCTGATGTATCACAGTGAGAAACATGCTGCTGTCACAACTTTTTTGGGATTGGGGTTTGTCTTTCGTTGTTGTCTGTCCCACAAAGATGCAGCCTGTCAGCTGGTCCTGGAGTCATTTGTCCGAACTGTTTGTGCCTGTAAACCCAGCTGAATCTACCGTGTCCGAGTGACCCAGTTTCAGTGTAAGTACCCCCGCCTCTCAATGAGGCTGACAGCTTGTGGGTAATAACTATTATTTGCACCACTCAGAGAGCAAAGGAGCTGCTGCTGGTTCCTCTCCACCGTCTTTAAGTTTCAATTGAAAAGACGGTGCTGAGACTCACAGTAAGAGATGTGCCTGTAAACATCGTCCATCATGGTGTGATCTAAAACTCACTTCAGATACTCAAGAAAAAGGACCATGACAATCATGTGGTGTGTAACTGAATTACTGAGAGGACAATCAGCTGGCTTATATGTATCTTTTTGTCATCAAATCTCATGATCAGACTCAATCCATCAACATGTTCGGCCATCTCTCGGACTTCCTGTCAGAACTCCAAGCTCACTGGCTCCTACTGAAAACGTCAATCTTGAAAATCTCACTCACAAATACAGAGTTTCATGTTTGAAAAACATGAAACTGATGGGAAACCACCGTCATGTAAGATAAAAACTGCTCTTTCAGAACCAACCAAACCAACCAAAGGTTGGTTGGTTTGTAGTGAGTGATATCTGTCTTATATAACAGTGGTTTCCTGTCAGAAAAGTCTGTCTGACAGAAAGGTAAAGAGGTGAAAATATTCTAAATAAGGTGTACAGTTGAACTGTAGGTGTAGGTAAAAAATCAGCACAGCATTGCAATATTTTGTGTGGAAATATTGTACTGTGGAGAACCACACTGAAAAAAAACAAACTACCCCTTTAACTGCAGCTGTGTGAGGTGGTCCAGCTGCTGGTGGAGGGAGGAACCTCCGGAGGTGAAAGAACGCCAACGATGTGACATCACAAACAACTCCAAAACAATGAGCGCGGCAGCATCCCGCCGGCCGCTGCCGAGGAGACGAGCTGAGCCGCAGCTCATTGGCTCACGGCTGCTTCAGGCTCGCACTGTTTCCATGGTTCCCATTGAAGAGCAACAGGTGAAGGAGAGAGGCGGGGGGGGGTGGGGACAGAAGACAGAAGACAGAGACTCTGGAAGGATTGTGCAGGTTCCAGCTCACTGTGAAGGCATTTACATATCTGTTTTTATCTGTTCACTGAATAAACGAGAATAAACAGCTCAGAGAGAGTCGGCACGGCTGAACCACCTCAGTGTTTAAATCCACCGTCCAGAATCTCTCACACGTTTGTCTTTCTGTAAATGTTCTGCAAGTTTACATGTTGTCATGTTTAAATATGAGCCCAAACCTCATCATGACGGTGACGCCAGCCTGCGTCAGATGATCAGTAAAACACATCACGAGGTCAAATATTCAAAATATTTAATACACAAATTGGCTGCTCTGAGAGCTGCTCAGTACATCAGATTTATAAACGAACTGTTGATGATTCAACCAGGAGAGTTTCATGTCCGTCATCACTGTCAGTGGGGAAAGTTTACTTCCTCAAACATTTTCTTCTAATCTGCAACTCTCTGATGAAACAATCTCTGTTTAACAAAAAGAAATAAACTGAAACCTTTAGAGACATTTTATTTAAGGCAGATAGTGTTTGTTTAATATTTGCATCTTAACAAGAAAGAAAACTGTCCTTTAACCATTTTATCTGTCATGAGTCCTTTAACTTTCAGTGAAAAAATAAAACTAGAAAACAGCTGAAATTGAATCAGGGCTGCTGGTGTGGTAAAAAGTCACACTGATTATTTTGAGCACTACGGCTCTTCATTAGAATGCTGTTTAGTCACATTTTACTTTTGTCAAAAAAGATTCTGAGATTTGAACTTTGCACTTGGCCATATTGCAATAATATTTCAATTAATTGTGCAGCCCTAGTTAAAAAATTAAATGAATCTGCAAAATAACCAGAAACTCTACACCTAACAAATGTATTTCCTTCTGAAATGTGGTTAAGCATAAAGTGACATATAATATTTTGTAAATGCAAGTAACTTAGAAGTGAAATCTGTAATATATTTAGTGTAATAAATCATAAAATGACCATGATGTGTCATCAGAGATCAAAGAAACGAGTTTTGATTTTCATTTCTGGACAGAATAACTTGTTTTTGTTTGTCTGGTTCACGTTAATTAGAGTTCAAATTAATGCTGAATGTTCTCTGAATGAGTCAGTGTCTGTAGTTGTAATTAATCATTAATAATCTTTCAGAAGCAGCAGATGTTTATAACGGTTAAACTGAACAAAATGTTCATGTTTGGCAGCAGTAAGACAGAGTGTGTATTTTCAGAGCAGTGGGCTTTTTGTTTTCAGGATAAACTTTCAGGCTGAACTTTACATCAACAGACAACTGACAGAGTTATAAACAGCAGCTCGTCCTCACTTTATATGTCAATTTATGATGTTGAGCTCGTTCTGCACTCCTGCAGTGTTCCTGCAGTGTTCCTGCAGTGTTCCTGCAGTGTTCCTGCAGTCTATGGCTCCAACTCACAGCTTTACTCCAAACTAGCGATGAGAAGACTGCAGTTAAAAGCACAGACACGTGCATCCTGGGTAATAAAGTTTAATACTCTGAGTTTTGTGCACATTTATGCACGAGGAACAGCTTCTGTAACGACTTTGATTATTTATTTCTGTTTCTTCTGGACAGTTTTCTCTGTCCTGTCAAGTTTTTATTTACAGTTTTTAGTTTTACTGCTTGAATGTCCACAAATGTGGTGCAGAGACATTACTGCATGCACAGAAACAAAACTGAAAGCAGCCTCTCTGATCATTAAAGTAAGTGGTTAAAGAAAACACTCAAAACAACAAACAATAAAGAAATCACCTGTAAATCATTTTTAAAAAATCATTTAGCCTGCAGAGGAGGGTAGAAGTGTGTGTGCTAGTCTCTGAATCAGATAAAATAATACGTTTGTGTGGGTGACGTGTGGATGGATGATTTATGCAGACATGCAGATTGAGATGAACTCTGTTCTACTCTCAACACTCTGCAGCACTGCCAGGACAAACAACATCTTTCCTTATTTTTCCATTTAATGTGCAGTTTTTTGTAACAAGTCATTGAGAGAAGTGTTCAGGAGGAGGTTCAGAGACGTGGACATGTGAAACCTGCTGTCTGCTGTCTCTTCTTTCACTCATGAACCTTCATTTGTCTGTAGGGCTGCTGCAGAGAGCAGGATGTTCTTCACAGATGTGTTGAAAAATAGAAGCTTTGTTTCGGTTTTGGAGGCTGTTTCTGGTGCTGAAGAAGGTTTAATTCTGCTGACAGATGACTGACTGCTGAATGTTTGTGTGACTGCACATTTTAGCTGTTTCATGTCAACTGCTCATCATTTGCTCGCTCGTCAAGTTGACTTTTAAAACCCTGGAATAGATCAGGGTAATGTCTCCCCTCCAGTCCCCGTGTCTCATTAGACCCATAACAAGTATGTAAATAATGAGTGCAGGTTTGGGGAGAAGCGTAGAATATTTGCAGGTGAATCTCACTGACAGATGGTGTTCAGGATGAGCCCTGACTAAAGTTTCCTTTCAGAGAAAAAACTGTACACAGTCACTGTACACAACCAACTGAGCAGCAAACAGCAGACAGACACAGTTGGAAAAGCAGCTGGTAAACACAGCAGAGCAACAAAAGACAGAAATTTCCCCCACGAGGTGGTGGAGACCAAAAACAGAGCAAAAAGTAAGGCAACATGCTCCTGCAGGATGGTAGTTTTTGACTTTGAGAATGATGTTTTGCTGTACTTTGTTGAAACATACTCGTCATAAGCATAGTGTAGCTCATTTAAGGAGCAGGGCAGAGCAGAAACTTTAACTTCTCAGTCACTTGTCCTTTGGCAGTAACGTACATTTCAGGTTACAGTGTGTCATTTAATAAAAGCTGAAGCTTCTCAACACCAAGAAAAGTCTTGTCTGTTCTTTTGCAGTGACAGAGTTAGCCCTGAAGTAAGCTTAGCAGGAAAGGCACGTTAAGCTAACCCTAAAGCTAGCGTTGTGCCTTTACAACTTCGGCGATCCAGCCTTGAACTGCAGTGTCACTGACAAACAACATGTGTAATTCGTGGCACAGTTCAAACTGAATCAAAAAATAATTTGTTAATATTATTTCCAAATTTAGGTCCCATGGGGAACACAGGAAAGGGTGTGGGCTTAGGCACTCTACAACGGTCACTAAGCTACTGCTGTGTCGTCTTCGCAGAGTTGTTTTTTTTCCCTTTGGACATCCACAAAATGCTCACAGTTTTCCTCAGGAGGTTTTTACAATCTGCAGCGTGCAACAAGTTCTGCCCTGTAGACCCTCGAAAGAGTCAGAAAAACTTCCCCCAGAACAACTTTTAACAGGGAAAAAAAATGGAAGAAACGTCAGGGAGAGCCATGGAGGAGGGACAAAGGCAGACAGATTATGAACTTAAGCTAAATCCAATGCTAAAGTTATCTCCACTGTGTATGTGCTGCGCTTTACCTCTGCAAGTCTCTGCATCCTCCCTCACTGTGAGCCAAGAGCAGATTTCTCATCATGGGAAGGCAACTAAACTGACCGTCAAACTAACACAATCACTGAAGTCTCCTGTTCCGATGTTATTCAAAATGTGGAACGGAACGGACAGCATCTCCACAGAGCCTTCATCCAAAGTGCTCAAGGACACTTCGACATGTCCCTTTCAGGGCCTGAAAGTTGTCCATTGTATAACTGCCTGTCTTTGTTTGGAAGGAGCCGTTTTACAGAAACGTTTAAACCTACAGATCCCATTCTGTTTGGTAACCATGGTGATTACAGTGAGGTCCTGATTTAGAGAAAAAAGATGCTGGAGATGAACAGTTCTTACGTCAATGCGCCTCCAGGTTTAATGTTCACACGATTTCTCTTGACTGTCCCTCAGTATTACAACATCATATGTCCATATCGTCCCTGTGTCCTGCACACGAGGGATAAAATTTTGTGCTGTTCAACAAGTTGTTTGCTGCCACTTTTAAAATCTCAGATAAAATTCCAAGTGAAAGTCCAAAGCAGCAGGAACACTGGAATTATATTTTACCTGAAAGTCTTCTGGGTTAAACAGCCTTAAACTGACAGAAGAAGCTGCACATGATGGATTTACCTTCAACAGCAGCCTGTTCTCACAGCAGTGAAGAAAGACGTCAAAATCTACCCAAGAATCCATCTGAGAACTAACATCAAGTGATATATTTATTTTTATTTTTTTAAATATATAAAAAATAAAATACAACATACATAAATCTTAAAATCTCTAGTCTTGTTATGTATCATTTTTGCCTTGTTTTGTTGGGTTTGCATCTGTAATACCAAATTTGGAAAAATCTTATCTTAGACACTTAAGACTTGTGTAATAATTCTAATAATTATAATTATAATTGAATGTTTGTGTAAATGGTCCCCTTGAGACTGACTTTGACATGTTCCTGATGCAGTATCTGAAATAAAACAGAGGACATGCTGTGGAGACAGGTTTTTAGTGCTCTCTCATTATATTTTGTATCAAACCATCAGCTGATTATCGACCTTCATGTTGGGTCCAGATACGCTCTCTGCTTTCACATGGCTGAAGGGTCCACGTGATGGAAGTGTCATCTGTCTGTGTCTGTGAGACAGCGTCCACGTATAAAGACGTGCGGCACATTCAATGACCTCGTGAGACCTTCTGATACCTTAGAAATAAAATATCTGTGGGACGTTTACAACATGTGAGCTGCTGAACAGAAGCTGTGAGCCGTGTGTGTGTGAGTGTGTGTGTGTGTGAGTGTGAGTGTGTGTGTGAGTGTGTGTGTGAGTGTGTGTGTGGTGTGTGCAGGTCATTACCAGCTCACTGGGATGACTCAGTCAAACACTGTGTGTGTGTGATCTGTAAAATAAAACTGATAAACACGTTACTGAGTGAAATGTTCCAGAACACACACACACACACACACACCTTCTGTGTGTTTGGTTATTGTCGTCGCGACACTCGTAATGACTCATCACGTCAACGCGTGAAGTCACGATCCAGCAGTATAGCAACAGTATACACACACTTTAATGGGCTGTACGTGTGGGGTGTGTGTGTGTGAGAGTTTATGAGTGTGTGGGAGTTTTCCAGCAGCACCTCGGGGAGTGTGTAACAGCAGGAAATGACTCGTATCAATCAAAGAAATGTCGCATTAGCGCCTCCCTGAGTGTCACACGGCGACTGTTATCCTGCGCTGACAGACTCCCTCAGCTCGCCGCAGCCGACGGGAACGCCGCTGACCATGGCGCCGCCGCAGCTCACAGCCAGGCAGCTTCCGACAGACCGACGGGTCGCGGCAGCGTCACAGCTGAGGCTCTCTGACCTGATCAGATCTGATCCTGCAGCAGAAGCTCACAACAGAGACACTTCGGGCACCGTGCATAGCTTCGAGTTTTAAATCAGTTCAAACTTTGACCTCATTTGTCGCTGCACCTGTCAGCTGTTCACACCAGAGCTCCGTCACTGACCAGAGAAGAGTCCACACAGTCTTTACTGCAGTACAAGTACAGATATTTGAGTAAAAGTAGAAGTGCTGATTCAACTTGTTCACTGCAGTGAAAGTGAAGAAGTTCAGGCTCTGAAATGTCCTCTAAAAGTAAAAAGTCGTCCTCTGAGGGACATTTCTACTGACTGTTTCTGTACAAAGACAACATTTTCATCGTCACGTAGTTTTTCATCTTGTTACATCATGTTACATATTTTATGCCTTCAGTGTCGTTCTTTGTTCTTCTTTCAATGAAGAAATTCTCTCCAGTTCTGATATAACTGATGCTATCACAGTATCCACGCTAACCTCTTCAGGAGCCGCCACTGTTTGTTTCCATGGACACTCGCTGTCGTCACACCTAATACCACACTCGTAGCTGCCAGCAGTCCCTCCTAGGATGCTGATTGGCTGCACCACTTTGGTGTGGACACGAGCAGATAACTTGAAGCCTGGTAAGTTGGATTCTCACGTGAGTCTGCTCAGTTGAGTCTGAAAACCCGTCCAGTAACATCTGAGTCCCTGATAATGTGTCCCAAACTGTCAGCGCTCCTCACTTCAATGCGACTCTCAGAAAAATGACTCCAGTGCAAAGAAGAAAATTAACAACTCGTCATTCACAAAGAGCTTCATGTCGTGCTGACCTGTAACATGCAGGATGAAATACAAATACAGTTTGATAAATGGATCAATCAGAATGAGGATGTGTTCAAGATGCTCTTAAAGAAAAGCAAAGTAACACGTTTGTGCAGTTAAGAGTTTGATGCTGCAGTTTGTCTTCTGTCTCTTCCAGTCAACAGTCTTTCAAGACAGGTATTTTTAGTTCCCTGAACTTTAAAGAAAAGTGCTGCTGGCGTGTGATCATCACACCACATAAACCAAACACCAGCAGGAACTGTTCTGTAAATCTAAAAGCTTCTTGTCATTTAGGTTTAAAGACTTGATTTTAAATATCTGCATATAAATGCAGATTCTATAGGAAAGGTCTAAGATTTTGGAATTGCAAGAGTTTTGGGTTCTGTTTGTAGTTTGAGTAGTACTGACCAATCATAAGTGTCTTTTGTTCTCCACAGTCCATGTGGAGAACAAAAGAGGCGGAGCTCATTGGCTAAAATGCGATCTCTGAACTCATGAGCTCTCATCTGACGAGGTTGTCTCAACTACACTCTAAAACTACATTTATAAGCTAAATGTAATTAAAACTAGATGCTGACTTTTTTGTTCTTGTTTACTTTTAAACAAATTTTATGTTTTGCAACAAAAACCACAAAAACTTACATTTGCCATCATGTCAGTAACAGAAATAGGTAAAATGAAAAAAAAAATAAAAATAAAAATAAAAAAAATAAATAAATAAATAGAAAAATGCCATCCATCTGTTTTCAACAGGTAAATTGGCTTCCAGTTGACTGCCCGCCCTCCACCCTCACAGCATAGACAGGAGCCCCTTCCCATATTGCTCTGCATACACACACAACATCCACTAATGTAGTCACAGCCACACCGACATCCTACAGAGTGAGCAGTGACACATCAAAGCAAGCATGAAACAGTAAAATATGGTAGTGTGTAAGTGCCACACTGCAAAGGAAGACACTTATAGATTCATCACAGGTGGGCGTGACCATTGTAGAGAAGACTGGCCCCTCATGACTAACTGAGACAATTCGTCAGGTAAATAGTTAAGCAGAGGAGCCCACATTTCATCAAAGGACCTCTCATTACTCTTCATAAACTGCGCTAAGTCTTTCATGGGGGAGGACCCGGAATATTTCCCTATACCATAAGGTGACAGTAGGTGGTTTGTCATTGATCCAGTTAATTAAAATACATTTTCTGGCCAGTAGTGACTTTTTTGTTCTGTTGGAACTGTTGGAACACGTCCACAATGTGTCTCAGCATCGTCTCTCTGAAATAATCAGGGACGTCTCTGAGACAGACGTCAGTGATGACAGCATATGTGGCTCCAAATCCCCCCAAACCATCACAGCTGCTGTCTTTACAAGTTAGTGCTGGTAACAACCTCTGGATTCTCTGAATCTTTTCATGATATTATGGATTGTAGATGGTGAAATCTATAAATTCCTGCAGTTTTGTGTTGACAAACGTTCTTAAACTGTTATTCACAAAGTAGTGAACCTCCATGCTGGTGAACCACTGAGTCTTCACAGGACGCCCCTTTAATACCCAATCATGATCCTGTCACCTGTTACCAACTCACCTGTTCACCTGTGGAACGTTACAAACAGCTGTTTTTGGAGCGTTACACAACTTTCACAGTCTTTTGTTGATCCTGAAGCAACAATGTGAGTGTATATTTACAAAAAAAACAATAGTTTATCAGTTTGAACTTTAAATATCTTGTCTTTTTACTGTATTAGACTGAATATAGGTTGAAAAGTTTTGCCATATCATTGCATTGTGTTTTTATTGTTTAAAAGCGCATGTTGTGATGATTTTCCAGCGTTGTAAAGCTCGTCTGTGCATCTGTTCAGCCTTCACACTGAAGGATCTGTAGCTCCGATGGGAGACTGTGAATTGTGTTTCATTGTCTCGCCGGTGCAGCTTAAGTGCCCGCAGCAACAAACAACAAAGTTTTTAAAAGTGCGGCTTTTTACACGATGCAGAAAATAAAAGGCGAGCAGGAGGGTTAAGAGATGGCTTAGCTGGTTACAAAGCTGCTGGCAGAAAAGCAGAGATTCACATAATGTGAGGATCTGCCACATGAAGCCTGAGGGGACAAGTTAACACACCTCAGTACACAACAGAACAGAAAGAAGAATAATCCACATCAGTGTCAGCTAGGGCTACAACTAACCATTATTTTCTTTACAATTAATTTGCTAATTCGTTTTTAGATTTATTGTTGTTACTGTATTTATTGTTTTGTCCATCAGCTCTCCAAATCCCAAATATATCCTCTTTACAAAGATATAAAACAGAGAAAAACTGCCAATACTCAGATTGGAAAAGCTCAAACTAGAGAAATTTTGAAAAAAAGACTTAAATGATTATTGATAACAAAAACAGTTGCTGATTAATTTTCTTTGGGTTTTGGACTGTTGGATGGACAAAAGAGGACATGCTTTCTGCTTTTTTTTATTTGTGTTCAAACGTAGGGAGTAAAAGTAAAAAGTCAGGAAAATAAATACTCAACTAAAGTACAGATACCTGAAAAACCTTGTGAAGTACAGTAACTAAGTATTTGTACTTAGTTACTTCTCACCTCTGATTGATAATGGAAATAACCTTAAAGTATGAAGTGAGTGTTTTTGAGACTAATGTGACACCACAAGGTTACAGACTGTTCAATGAGGCTTTCTTCAGCAGGATTTAAGGATTCAAACTCCAGTTTATTTCAACTTGGTTCTGATTTAAAACATGTAGTTTTAATCATAATTTCCACCAGTAACAATAACTTCACTCTCAACTAGTTCACATCTGAGATCTTCTGATTTCTGCTCTGACAGAAGGTGTAATTAAGTGGAGTTATCCTTTAAGTAGTCTAAACTGAGAAATGACAGAGAAATCATTAAAGTGACGCCTTGTTGAGATTAAGCTGCCGTCTCGCAGATATTGACATCTGAAAATGAGATGAAGGTTGTAATAAACTGCTTTGTTCTGTGATCCAGAGGTAAACTAACCGAGAGCTGCTGTCACCGTCAAACTGACTAACAGCTGTTTCACTGCAAAGACGAACACGAGACGACCAATGAACTTCTGCACCTGAGCTGATATGAAGCCAGTGATGTGTTGGACGTTGATGGTAAAGGTCAGGGTAAAATAATAAAAATGTTAAAAAAAACAAACCGACCAGGTCCTGTATCCCAGGTCAAGGACTTCAAGAATCACCTGTGATCCACATTCACCATGAAAAAATGAGGAGAGGAGAGGAGAGGAGAGGAGGGGAGGGGAGAGGAGAGGAGAGGAGAGGAGAGGAGAGGAGAGGAGAGGAGAGGAGAGGAGGGGAGGGGAGAGGAGAGGAGAGGAGGCTAGAGGAGAGGAGAGGAGAGGAGAGGAGAGGAGAGGAGAGGAGAGGAGAGGAGAGGAGAGGAGAGGAGGCAAGAGGAGAGGAGAGGAGAGGAGGCAAGAGGAGAGGAGAGGAGAGGAGAGGAGGCAAGAGGAGGCAAGAGGAGAGGAGAGGAGAGGAGAGGAGGCAAGAGGAGAGGAGAGGAGAGGAGAGGAGAGGAGAGGAGAGGAGAGGAGGCAAGAGGAGAGGAGAGGAGAGGAGAGGAGAGGAGAGGAGAGGAGAGGAGAGGAGAAGAGAGGAGGCAAGAGGTTTTTGGTTTTCAAAGTCCCTTTATTAAACCATTGCCAGACCTACTGTACAACAAAAACAACCACCATCAAAACCAGAAAAACAAAAAAACAAATATCTTCAATCAAAAATTTACAATCAACCCCTCATCCTCCCCCACAGAGCACAGAACCCCCCCAACAGCCCATATTTGGCAAATGTCAACATGTTGTCCGTCATCCTATAAATAGGCATGTTCCACTCTCAGCCTAGCTTTTAACAGGCCCTCCAGAACCGCACCGGCTCCACACTGCCGACACTCTGAGCACGGTTCTTGCGCGTCAACCAAATGGCCAACTTAGCAGAACCAGATATGAAATTGATCAATTGTGTGAGCACTCTTCCTCCGTGCACAGTACTTTGGGCAAAGAAGAAGGAGGCAAGAGGAGAGGAGAGGAGAGGAGAGGAGAGGAGAGGAGAGGAGAGGAGAGGAGAGGAGGCAAGAGGAGGCAAGAGGAGAGGAGAGGAGAGGAGAGGAGAGGAGAGGAGAGAGAAATCCTCTCATGAGATGATGAGTCAGAAAACTTCCAGTCACGACTGATTCTACTCAGAGCTGAACTGATTGTTCCAGCTCTGTGTGTGTGTGTGTGTGTGTCGTACAGGTTGGTTCAGGTTTCCATTACAGTCCTCACACACCTTCGATCCCTCTTATACGCCCCCTCGTCTCACATCGAACCTCAACTTCAAACTTCACACTCAACTACCTGTGTGTGTGTGTATGTGTGTGTGTGGTGTGTGTGTGTGTGTGTGTGTGTGTGTGTGTGTGGTGTGTGTGTGTGTGTGTGTGTGTGTGTGTGTGTTGTGATCAGTAGTTTTCTTTCTGTATGATCCTGACGAGCTCTTTGACAGACTAACCCTCACAGACAGTGAGGTGTCACGTCGGCTGCAGCTCAGACAGACGGAGCTTTAAATCTCTGCTCTGTTTAAACCTTGTTACTAGTTGATGAAGCACTAAACACTCTCAGGTCTAAACATTCTCTGATTTACTGTACGAAGCACACGGACCCCTCAGGTCATCTGGAGCAGGTTCACTCAGTGTTCACAGGATCCTCACCTGTGGAACAAACTGAACACCTGAAACTGTCGGCTCATCTAAACCAGGCCTGAAAACATGGCTGTGTACTGCAGCTTTACAGTAACATAGATACATAACTTCTTCTTAAAGTAACCTGTAACTACTGTTTTATATTTGTTTACTCTCTTTTGTCTTTGAAATGCAGTTTCTGTAACATTTTAACTATTTATTCATTTGTTTTTTGTCTTTTGATTTATGTAATGTTTTAAATATCAGCTTGCTTTTCACTGCTTACATGCAATTTCTTTAATGTTTTAATTTTTTATCGGCTTGTTTTTGTCTCATAAATGTAATTTTAATCTTGTCTAAATGTCTTATTTTTATGTTTATCCATGTTCCTGCGTCTGAATGCTGTATTAATAAACTTGTCTCACTTTTCTCACCACCTGAAAACTGAAAATTCCACAGAAGAGTTTCCTGACTTTCATAAAGCTGTTGAGAACAACTCTGAGTGCTGATCCACCGACAGGAGAGACGCCGTCATGTGCTGTATTTCCACAGCAGAGCAGCAGAGCAGCAGGCAGCGCTTCAACAGGTGCTCAGGTGGGAGGAGAGGAGCAAACAGGTGGGAGGTTCATTCAAATGAGGCAGCACAAAGACGGATGTTGGTGGAAATAAAACTGCATTCATATGGATTCAGGCAGACGGCAGACAGACACACAACTTCTCATTCAGCCATAAACACGAGGCCGAGGGCTGCTCACTACTGCAGGTCTACATGTTAGAGCGGCAGAGCTCTTCTCTCTGGGACAAATACAACACCATCAATCAAAACGGAAGAAAAAAGCTTTGAGAGGTTGAAAGTACATCTGCAAAGGTTCCAAAATGATTCACAGGGAGAAGAGTGGCAGGTCTGAAACTCTCAAAGTGTGTTAGAGAACACTAAAAAAAGAGCTGCAGCTGTAAAGAAGAAAACTAAAAAAATATACTGAAATGAAAACTCAAGAACAAAATAATGTCGGCAGAGGTTTGAATTATTTTTTCAGCCGATTAAAAGAGTAAAAAAGCTTTCACAACTTAGATTTAATCTTACAAAACATTTTTTATTAGATTCAAGCTTTCGAACAGAGTTTTACACTTCCAGAGCTTTTTTTCAGAGTTATATTTATCCCACTCTGCTTTAGCTGCCTCTGGTCCAGGTCGCTCTTCTTAACAGACTGACTCCATGTTTAAATTATTCAGACAAAACAACTCATCTTTTCAAACAGACTCTGATCTGGTTCGTTGTGGTCTGAGATCCAGTTCTGATATAACTGATCTAACCTCTTCAGGAGCCGCAGTCGTTTGTTTGAGACGAGTCGTTGCCATGGACGCTTCTCGCTGTCTGTGCACCTGAAACCACGCCTGTAGCTGCCAGTGGTCCCTCTGAGGACGCTGACTGGACACAAATGAATAACTTGAAGCCTGAGAACGTTCTGACGACCAACTCACCAAATACAGCAGCAGCTTCTTCTCTCCACGTGTAAAAACCCTTTTAGCATCAGTTTTACACATCCAGAGCTCAGCCAACGTCCAGGTCGACTTTTAAAATACAGGCACAAAAACTACCTGGGCTGAGTTAACAAAAAGATCATCTTCAGGGTAAAATAAGTGTATTACTTATGCAAGTTCATGTAGTTGTTAAGAGACAGTTTCCAAACCAATTATTATTCAGGTCCATCTTTCTGTGATGATTTCTTAAAGAGCCCCTCCAGTGAAAATCCAGTTTTAACCTTGTTAATGCGACCGTGCGGTGTTTCTCGTGTTACAGACGTATCAGGAGTTAAATGAGCAAATAAACACCACGTCTGAACTTTTCTTGCTTTGAAACTGCAGTAAGGACAGTCAGGATGGTATATGACATCATAAACCTAAGGAACCAATCACATTAATCGAGGGGGTGGAGCTATATATCATTAGCAGTGATGCTAATGACAGTAATTTTTACACCACCTCAGAAAATATGACTCTCACCATTAAAACATATAAAAATCTAAAATAATATATTAAAATACAGCAGCTTAGGCCTACCCTGTTCAGCTACAAACAGTATCCTGCCATCACCGTTTATGTTGAACTAATCACAGAGGACATACAGACGCGCTACGTGAATGAACGTGACCGACGATGACCTGTTTTAAATTACATTTTCACAATGTCAAAGTTTAAGTTTGTTTTATTTGAAATGTTGTATTTTTATTATGTTTTTAAATGAATTGATTTCATTGTAAAAACTTCAGGAGATTCCTCAGTGTACCCCTAGAGGGCGCTCAAGTACCACTTGTATCACAGTTTGAGAACGTAGGAACTATTGATTAACCGCTGCAGCTCTTCTGGAATCAATCACATAAATAAAAAGGTTAAGAACCCAGATATAAGTACTAATATATTCAGTGTGTCCTCCCATAACTGAAAGACTCTAAACAGTCTGATTCATTTGAATCTAAGTGGTCAAACCAGCCTGATGTTGTGAATTAGAGGAGTTAAACTGATCTGATGCTGACGAACGTCTCATCAAACCTCGTCTCTCTCTTTCTTCAAACAGAAAACGACAACATATGAAACATCCAGGTAACGTTAGCAGCAGTGAAGATGAAAACACATATTTAAACAATAATAAAGCTGTGATATAAACTGATGCTTCTCGAGTGACAAGAAAATGTCCTCAGAGGAAACACTGAGCTGCAGCTTCATCAGCTCCACTGAACCTGCCTTTCTTTCTCCTTTCAATCGCCATGGCAACGTGTAGCCAGAGGCCATTATTCTTAATGGCTACCTTGGGCCCCTCAGTGTGTGTGTGCTCGTGAGTGTGAGAGTGTGTGTGTGTCATATAACAGTTGGTGTAAAGTGGTGCCCTGGTCTACACACTCCAACAATTCCACTTCAATAAATCCCACAAAGTAAAGTCTAATATGCTGATGTGTGTGTGTGTGTGTGTGTGTGTGTGTGTTGTGTTCTCTCAGTAGGATACATATTGTTCTGCTCTGAATGTTCTGGTCCTTGAACGCATCGCTTGTAGTTGTCACGTTGTTGCTGAGTCTGACTCGTCATTTGGTTCAAACTGAGCAGCAGCTCATCCAGTCACAACACACACACACACACACGCTTGTTCCACATCTACAGTCACTGAGGACCATCATTACAGGAGTGTGTGTGTGTGTGTGTGTGTGTGTGTGTGTGAGAAGAGATGAAGTGTTTGAACGAGGCTGAGCTGTGTCAGCTCATCCAGCTGAAACAGGTTCACTTCCTCAGCTGTGATCTGATTGGACAGTCGACACACACGGCTCACTCAGAACTTGTTCATACACACATCACAAAGGATTGTGGGTCAGATACAGTCGGACATGCTGGTAGTTTTTGACGTACAGTATTTGACAAACTATGAATTGGGACAAACCAAATCAATTAATTAATCCTGTCACAATCTTGTCAATTTGTTTTCACGTTTGGACCTATTTTTCAACTACTGATCAATCTGGTGATAATTTTTCCACTTATCGATTAACTGTTTGGTTCATAAAATGTCATAAAATGTCTCTCAAAGTCCAAGATGACGTCCTCAAGTGTCTTGTTTCATCCACAACTCAAAGATCTTCAGTTTACTGTCAGAGAGGAGTAAAGAAACCAGAAAATATTCACATTTAAGAAGCTGAAATCAGAGAATTTTGACTTATTCTTAATTAAGAAATTACTCAAACCAATTAATCGACTAAATCGTTGCTGATTAATTTAATAATTAATTAATAATCCAATAATTGATTGATTGTTGCACCTCAGACTCAGTAAGCCTGTTGATTATAATAATCGTCTGATCTGCAGGAGGTGAGGTGTGTTTGTTTTTGAGCACTGAACAGCCAACTCTTCTGTTTGTCTCCTCTTTAAATCACTCCGTCTATTTATTGTTTTCCTCCCACGTCATCTTTGCTTCAGTGGAGTAAAACCTCACTCAGGTTTTACACACAAATACTGTAGATTAAAGAACACGACTGTAGATATAAAACACACACACACACACACACACACACACACACACACACACACACACAGTGAGTTGGTGTGTTTTCATGTGTCAGTCTGGTCCATTGAGCAGAATAAAAAAGTCAGTTTGTGTCTCTGAGGCTCAGTGGGGTGAACTGAGATCAGTTTTACACCTGATAACACACACACACACACACACACACACACAGGTCGTACAAGTGTGTGTGTGTGTGTGTGTGTGTGTGTGACGACATTTTTTCAGCATGATAACCAGCCCGACCGTCTCATTTTCTCGTCTCTGTGGCACGGCTGATTGTTTTGTTCCGACCAATCAGCAGCAGTTCAGAGCAGTTATTTTAATGTTTGTCACGTCAATCAAAGAAACATCAATTTATCAGGTTGTTATTTCTTTAAATGTGTTTACAACAACCTGCACAGCTGCAGCTGGTTTTCTCAGGGAGGTGACCCGCCCACAGTGCTCTGATTGGCTCATTTTTTGCAGGACAGGCAGGTGTTGTTGGCAAATTTACATGTTTAAATGTGAGAGAGAGAAGCACCCAGGAAGAGCTTTAAAGTATATACACAAACGTCAGGTGATGCACTGCAGACTTTACCCATAAACTTTCACAATGTAAGTCTATGGGAAAAGTCTGCAGTGCATCACCTGACGTTGTCCTTACGGTCTGAGTATAAACTTCAGAGCCCGTCGCTCTTCCTGGGGGCTTGTCTCTCCCACATTTAGATGCGTAATTTCGACAACCTGCATTATGGCAAGTTTTTATTTTTAGGTGTACTATCCCTTTAACAACTTGCAGCCATAGACGCCGCCGATTGCTCTGAAACAGTCGTGATCCTGATTGATTCTGACGTATCATACAGGAAACAAGCAGACATTCTGGAGCTGCTGAAACGTTTAATTCAACATTTGCAGCTTGATAAGTCGTCTGGACTGCGGGACGATACTTCTACTGCCACAATGTTCCCGCTTTTCGATGACGTCGGTCTGTAAACATGGACGACAGCACTGAGCAGCTCTCATAACATCCAACACTGTGTCCAGTTTTTGTAATAAATGCCCGATCATAACCACAACCAATTCAAACCCCAAATCAGGAAAGTAAATAAAACCTTAACAACATTGTAGATTAAAACTTCTATCACCTCCACCTAACTGACAGAGTTAAATCTGAAGCAGCTTCAACTCTCAGAAACATTTCTACAAAAAATGCTGTTAATTTGCAGCTATTGTGTGCGAGACAGACACATTTAGGAAGAAACATAATGTGATCCAGACAAAGCAGGCAGCAGGCGGTGAGTGTGAATCAGTGTTCAGTGTCAGAGAGAAGCTCAGGTTGTCTCATTGTGAGTTCAGGCGGTTCAGTGAGGACGGAGGCAGCAGCTCATTTAAAAAGATGTAAAAATACAAAACACTGAAATAGATTTTCTGAGCGTTTTGTCTCGCTGGATAAAAGATCTTTTTATCTGTGCCGTTTCTTTAAAATCATCCTCACAGAGTGACAGAGCTCGTGACCTCGAGGCTCCATTAGAGCTGCGTGGAAACAAAACTAAAACCGTCCAACAACTAAAACCAGCTGCTGACTGAAGGAGACGGAGAGGAACACAGAACTCGTCCAGTCAAGGACCGGGGACACGTCTGATCCAGCTGATGACAGACAGATCCTACGTCATCTTTCATCAATGGAGAGGTTTTAAAGGTTTTTTTCTCTTCATATCTGACTGTGGGTCTGGAGTTAACCCTTTCAGCTCCTGATGTACGTGATGTTCTGTTGTTCTAAGCTTCAAATATGGACACGTTCCACTTTCAGTTTAACTTTATCTCTGCTGTCAAGAATCGTGAAGACACCAAAACATGGCAGAAAGTTTTTAACAAACTGTTTTTAAATGGTTTAGTGTCACTTTTCCTTTTAGATAACAGAGTAATAAAACTACCTGAGCACCCTGAGTTCACCTGTAAACAAACAGGAAGATAAATCCAAACATTTAAACAGAGTTCATTTAGAATATCTTATTGTTTTAGAAGTTTGTTTTTTTTATTGATTGATTATTGATTTAGAATATTTGATTTATTTTGAACAAATTTATTTTGAATATCTTGTTCTTTATTTGGAACATTTTGCTTTTAATTTAGAACATGTTATTGAATTAGAATATTGAGTTAATTATTTAGAACATCACATGTGATCAGGCAGCTGTACAACAATATAACAGAAATAGAAATGTGTGTTTTTGGAGGAAGTCACAGAAGCTGATGTGATTAACTGACACCTGATGTCGTCTGTGTGTCCCAGAAGGTTCATGTTTTGACTCAGAGTGGATCAGATCACCTCCAGTAACTCAGTTTAAATCCACTATCATCACTATCATGTCCAGCTTCTCATGTTCAAATGTTTCTCCCACACCCTCACATGTACTTCTATATTCCTTCACGTGTTTTTTATTTGTTTATGTGTGTGTGAAACAAAGAAAAACAAAAGTTCGTTCAGTGTGATCACAAACAAACTGAACTGAGGAGGAAAATGAACCGACTCAGGTTTGAAAAGAGCTTTCTGCTGCTTAGAATTCAACAACTGCAGTCAAGGTTTTCTTTTCCAGCTAAAAATACATTTTCTGTTTGATTTCATCGAGTGAAAATGGGAAACAATAAGAACAGTGACATAATCTGGTTTCTCACATCATTGGCTCAGAAGACTGCAGCAGAGGTCATGCCTCCACTTTTATTAAATCACGACTTATCGCTCACGGCGCCGGGAAACATTTCAGGTGAATATTTCAAAGACAAAAGAGCAGAAAACAGAACCGGTAAAAAAAACATTTCAGTCGGTGAAGATGAAAATGAAGATGAGGATGAGGGCTGAGAAAAGTCTGGGACTGTAAACAGCAGACGGACACTCAGAGACGGGACTTACTTTTTCCTGGTGTCGTATCTGCCCGAGGTTCCCAGGCTCTGTGAGGGACACACAGAGGAGAAAATGATCAATTTCTATGCAGGATCATGCAGAGCAACATTACACAACCTCCATCCCACTCCACACTAATGTGCCCGCTGAGGAAAACACATTAAAGCCGCACAGGAAACAGGTTTTCCAGAGGCAGCTACGATGCTGCTGCGTTTGGAAGGTTTCTGTTGGCAGGAAACTGACAAATCAAACATCACAGATGCAGCTGCAGCGTTCGTCCGTTCACTGAGTCAAATACAAATTTAATGAGGCGCTGCAGCCTAAACAATTACAATAAGTGACAGCATCCCCAGTTTAGAATCATTTTTAATTAAAATAAGGGATTTCAGCTTCTTAAATGTGAATATTTTCTGCTTTCTTTACTCCTCTCTGACGGTAAACTGAATATCTTTGAGTTGTGGACAAATAAGACATTTGAGGACATCATCTTGGACTTTGAGAGACATTTTCTGACATTTTATGGACCAAACAACTGATTGATTAGTGGAAAAATTATCACCAGATTGTTCACTAGTTGAAAAATAGGTCCAAACATGTGAAAACAGGTGGAGCGCATGGACAGAAATTTTCTTACTGGCAAAATTGTGTGTTCACAGTAAAACACTGACTATTAAATAACTTTTACATTTTCTCCAAAAGATCTCATGAGGAAGCAACAAACGGTGACTGAAACTGTCTGTCAAAGTCTAACTCTCCAAAGCTATGATTCTCCATAGCAACAAGAGCTGAGGCTCATGGGTATTTCAGTTTTAAACAACAAATAACACTCAGTGAAACATCAAATTAATGGTAAGAACATAAACATGCACATTTAGCTCCAAAAAGTCACCAGATGACATCATATGCTCATTTTCATATTTATGACATCATCACATGCTCATCACAAACTCACTACAGTGACATCAGATATCAGAAGTAAAAAAGTTTTTAAAAAAATCCACACTGGGAGGAAGAAAATGTATTACTACTTAAATATTTACAATATTTATTTTTCCACATTTATTTTCTTATTCTTTTATGGATTCATTCTTTTTTTGGAACTTTTTATGAGAGAAGCTCACTCGCACTTTGAAAAGTTCCAGTTCAGAGCATCAACGTAACCATAGAAACCACGACTGTTAATGTGAAGTCATGTGACCGTAATGTGGCGCTTAAGCTTCAAAATCATAAAGATTATGTTACTGAACAAAATGTGTCGGTCATAAACTTTTTTAAGTAAAATGGAAAAATGTTGAGCGATGCTAACTTCACAAAAGACATCATCCCTGCAGTTCTCTACTTCACTTCAAGAAATAAAAATACTGAAACAATGATTAGAGATACGTGCCTTTAACATGTAACCATCACACCAAGTGAACCTGTGGAAGTTTTATTAAATAAAAACTAGTAAAAAATCATCAGTTCTCAGTTGTGTGTGTGTGTGTGTGTGTGTGTGTGGGAGGAGGACGGCCGCTCTGATGTTTCTGAGTTGTGTTGTGCTGTTAAAGGTTACTGACGTGGTTTGAATGTCAGACGGAGCTGAATGAAGCTCGGACTGAAGGACGCTGGATGCAGTGGAGGGTTGGTCTGATTCGATGGAGGAACGGCAGCTTTCGGACAGCGTGGGGTGAAAATATTCCGTCGCCTTGACAACTGAAGACGACGCTGCGCGGGGGGAAATTGCTATGTGTACAACGAGCGCTCACTTTGGCTCCCAGAGGTCTCCTCCCTCCTCCTCACCTCGGGGACATTGAACGGACGGAAGATGAACAAACGATTCACTGCTCTGCAGGGAGCCTCAATATCCGAGTCCATCAACATCTGTGATGATCAAACTCCATTTTTCTCTTCCGCTGGTGAGAACGTTCTCTTCACAACAGATCTCTGCAGGCTGCTGACGTACCGCTGCTCTGATTCTGTTTACTCGACTAATATGGGTTTATGATCAGGAGAACAGTTACTGTGAGGCATGTCGACAAGTCAATTAAATCAAACTACATTACATTATGTTAATTATTTTCTGATCTTATACAGCTTTGTTTAAGGTTGGGTGAGGTTTAGGCATTTTAGTTAAAGGACTCCCCACTGAGCTGGTGAAGTTAGAGTCCTGTTGCCCTTCAATCTGCTGCCTCAAATGTGCAGAAAGATTGTTGACTCACAAGTCATCAAATACTGACGTTCGAGTTGGAAGTTTGATGCTAAAACAAACATATTTTAACCAAAATTCGATCGCTCAGATTTGAATGCATGAGGAACTCTACTGAGAATCTAAAGAAAAAACTCAAAAAACTGAGAAATAACAGACAAGCTTTTAATGTGAGGACATTGTAGTTTGGGGTTAAGGACATTTGTTGTCAGGAAACAGGAAATGAACAGCTATCGTTCAAAGTTTTGATGACCCATCAATCAACCCTGCCTTCCCTCCTTCCTCTTGTGAACTTTGTTGTTCTTTAATAGGCATTTTACTTCCCTCCTGTGTTTAGGCAGGTAGGGTTGGGGTTCAGGGTTCCTTTTGAGATTCTTTTGCACTGGCCTGTAGACTTGGACCCCCATGGGGGAGTGAGATATGGTGGCGATGGAATGGGCTGATTGGGAAGTTTAGGAGGGTGGGTGCGGGAAGTGAGTATTACAAAGGATTTATTGTACAAAGTAAAACTGACACACTGCTGTAAGATAAAAAGTAAAATAGAACTAGCAAACTGCTGATTTATAAAGTGCTCTAACAAGTGTTCAAGTCATGGTCACACCATGAATAAACAATTCATAAAATAGAAAGAGAGTTATAAATATCATAAAAGCAAACCCATGACAGAATATATGTGTGTGTGTGTATATAATATATATATATATATATATATATATATATACATGTGTATATATATATATATATATATATATATATATATATATATATATACATCACACATATATATGTATATATATGTGTATATATATATATAACACATATATATACATATATATGTATATATATATACATATATATATGTATAAAAGCAAACCTGTATCATCCTCAGAGTTAGGGTTAGAGTTAGGGTTTGGTACACTACATGTATTTGTCATATGAACCGGTTTTTGGTCCTGAGTGAAGGTCATGTTCCTGATGTTTCGATCTGAAGGACTTTCAGTGTTTGTCAGCACACTGTGTTCTGATCCACCGCCTCTACGGTTGATGTTTGATTGAGGTTTAGGCAACTGAAGCCATGTGAGATCAGCATGACTGAAAAATCAGGGCTAAAATCCTGTAATGTGAACTTTTTTGGTTTTCTGGTTTCTTTCCTGCATTAAAATACATACAGTGATAGACATTCGCCAACAGTTTTAGTTGGATTTTTTTGTGTTTTTTGGGGCTTTTTTTATTAAAACATGCAGCAAAGGGCCGCAGGTGAAATCGTCGTCCACTTGGTGCTCACAAATCTGTGTTCAATCAATATTTGCAAACTGCTGACATACACAATCTGAGAGCTCACCGATGCCTCGCTGACACCATAAAGATATCAGGCAGGTTTAATATCTGGTCGTGTCAGGGGGACATGCACTGACCTACAGCCAACGAGAGCAGACCCACACTGAGGGCAGAGAGGAGTCGAGAGGGAGAGATGGAGGAGCGCTGGAGCAGCAGGCAGAAAAGACCAAATGTGGACAAAAATGAGGAAAAAGTAACTGTATGAGGAGGTCAAACTGTCAGTAAGATCCTGTTTCCACTGAGAACATCGAACCTCCTGCAGGAACCACTTGCACGAACAGGTTTGTTCTTCAGCGGTGGGAACGAGTGATTTAGGAGAACTTGTTGCATTCACCTATTTTCTTTCAGATACGAGCAAAATTTACGAGAGTTTGAAAAACAAATAACACTTACAACACAATTATGTTGCCATTATTCAAGAGAAATTTAAGATAAGAATATAAAAATGTTCTTGCGTGAGGCCCATTGTGTCTCCACAGAGCTTCACGTCCCACCGGCACCATGAGAAGTTCTGCCCGCCTGACTACGCTGACTTTAGGGCTGCACCTAAACAACATAAACACCCATAAACTTTGACTGTTAGCAGGTTATTTAAATAAAATCACAATGATACACTTTTTTCATATTTATAAATATTTATAAATCCGGACGGGGTTGAGGTCATTTTGAGGAGGTCTGACTTCAGGAAAACCTCTTTAACCTGTTTATCATCTCATTTTTATCTGATTGGCTCTGCAGTGGTCTGGATGGTGATGAGGGCAGCAGCAGCGGGACGTTTTTGGCGGTGTCGTTCTCTGGTGAAGACAGATGCTTTGCCCCCCGCCAGCCCTGAAATGAGATTATCGCTCAGCCCGCAGGGAGAAATCTGTTGAGTGTTCACTGCTGCCAGCGAGCAGCTCCACACACTCAGACACAGCTCACGGCAGGACGCCGACATCGAACACAACCACTTATAAATCTGACACCAACACACACACTCCTAAAGATACACTTACACATGTTAGAACAAAGAGGAGTCGGACAGAACAGGTTCTGTGCTGCAACTCTCTCACAAACATCTTGTCTGTTATGAAACAAGTTGATGGAGAGTCTCTGACGGCAGAATCAAGAACACAATCGACTGTGAGGCTGTGGTCATGAGAACAACCCTGTGAGGCTCATTATGATCTAGAGAACCTCTCTATGCTTAGATCTTTAACAATATCGTACTGTATTTGTGCTGATGGCACTTCAGAGAAACCTTTATCCTCTGTACAGTGGCCTGATTATAAAACATCAAGAGAGCATCAGAGAACATCAGTCTCAGGCTGCTTGACAACAGCTGTGAGTTTTATCAGAAGTCAACCTGACCTGTGATGTCATAGCTGGTTAACTTTAGAGAGGTAGGGTTCCACTTTTTTCAGTTCTGATCCAATTCTGATGTCTGTATTTGGACTGATACTATACAAACAGCAGCGCTCTTTTTTCTTGATGTTTCTTGAAGATTACAAGTGGCTCAAACTGAACTTAAGTCTGGAAAGGTTGTGTAGTTCGTGTAATATAACTTGTGTAACGGACACTGTAGGACTCTGGCTTGTAACACTGACGTGTGCAGCTAACAGCCCTCGTTTGCATAATTATCCCACAATGCATTTGCTGAGGGTTAAAGTGTGCTAGTTTATGTTGCAAAATGCAAATATTCGATTGTTATGTCAAGACTGATTTCAGACTAAGTGGATGGAACAACACATTAAAAAACGACTGATTGATGTATCCATCATCAAGAAATTTAAAGACCTACCAAGACATAACAAAATATAACAAGACAAAGATTTAACAAGACAAAAAACAACATAAAAGATATCAGGCAGAAAAGACATAAAAGATGTAACATGACAAGAGCGACGTGAAAAACAAAAACAAAAAGCCGTACAAGATGTAACAAGAGAAAAATGACGTTAAAGACAAAAAAGATGTAACAAAACGAAAAACAACATAAAGGACATGACAACACAAAAAAGACGAGAAAGCTGTAGCACAATTTAAAAGATGAAAAAGATCCAACGAGATGAGAAGCAATATTAGGACATTAGAACAGAACAAAGCTGATGTAAAATATGAAGACAAATAAAAAGATGATGACTTTTTACTTTTATACTTTAAGTATTTAAGTTTTACTGCATTAAACAAGTTGAATCAGTATCCGTACTTCTACTGCAGTAAAACATTGTGTGTACTCTGAAGTTTATAGTAAAGAGTCTTAATTTTTTATCTGTATGAAGGATGAACTTTGATGTCTGTGAGGATAAACTCTCATCACATTGGTGTATACACTGTGTCCAGCTCAGAGCCACAGCGAGGGCAGAAAACAAGTCACCAACTGTCTTCGTATCTTTTCTTTCCGTCTGTTCGTCACTGACTTATTCATCTCTGCCTTCCTGTCACTTCACTCCATCTGTTAGTGCTGCAGCCTCACGTCACCTTCACTCTTTCTTCTCTTTCTCTGAATCAGTCTAAAGTACATTTCAATTCACTGAGGGAATGTTTTGGCTCCAAGGACGCTCCTTCACCCACTTCCTCTGTGGACGGATACACAGACACACAGGAGGGATGCTGGCAGCTTTGTCCACCTGATGCCTCAACATGTCAGACGTCATACGGTCCACTTTGTCTCCTGATGATGTTCAGCTCCATCACACATCTTAGATAAAGGGATCTGATTGGATAATGTGAGGTTGTGATTATTTATTGAGTCTATGATGGTCATCACTGCTCTCTGCAGGGTTCTTACCATTAACTGCTCTTCTTCATCATTCTTAGGACTAATATCTGGGTTCTTCACCATTTTTACTGATAGCATACATCTAATTTACTTTACATACATATAATTTCATAACATCTAAAGAACTTGATAAAACGCATGACTGTAATTATTTAAAGCGATATTCCACCTTTACATGATAACCCACTCAGTATGTCGATCTCGCAAGACTTCGTATATCTCTTAATGGATGGACGTGCGGAAGTCTCACGATACATCTACGCCATGTTTACATGCTACCGCTACATGCTACAGTTGACATTTCGGCTAAAAACATGGTGTAAAGGGCGTCTTTTGTGGTTAATTTTTAATGTTGCGGCTCGTGGACACTTGGATTACACCACACAAGCAGGATGGAGACATTTTGTGTTTGTTATGTGTTCTTTTTTTTTAACATTTTATCCGTGGTCTCCATTCACTGCCATTGTACTGAATGAGGCTGCAACCCTGTTTTCTGCTGAAACTCCAGGATTGTTTTGTGAACTGAAGATCTTCACCATCATCACATCAGCATAGAGGTGAGGACATACTGAGTGGGTTATCATGTAATGGTGGAATATCGCTTTAAGGTGGAAGTTTGCCAAAGAAGTGAATGGTAATTAATTCATCGTTAATTTAAAAATGTAAACTTCATCATTTCTCTCAGAAACTTTACACTCCGTTCTCATGTTTTAGTGTTTTGAATCACACCGTATCTCAGTTCAGCTGTGAAACGTGCGGCCTCATAAATAAAGCCGTTATTCAGTCAGAGCGGGTTGTGAAGCGTTGGGTTGTGATGTTTGAAGTGTTTCAGGAGAACGTTCTGCATCAGGAGAACAATCAACGGAGCCTCTTGTCTCTGCTGACCTGACACTGAATCACACCTTCATCTCTCTGCGCTGGTATTTCTGTGAATGTCACGACGTCTTCAGCCTCCCTGAGCGGACGCCGCCTCTTTAATGTCAGAGGACGTCGTCTCTGCTGGGACACGACGGGGTGACGGACCACAGGCCTCAATTAGTACTGACGGGTGATTGACTGCAACAGACAACACACTGATGAAGAGTCTAACCTTTCCTCTTCATCAGTGTGAGTCTAACGTCAAGACCTCCAACATATAGTGTACTAATTAAATATAAGATCCAGTGTGTGAGACTTATGGGGATTTATTAGCAGAAAGTGAAAATAATATTCATCAGCATGTTTTCATGTTTTATACAATATTTTATGCCCACTGTCGTCAGACAGGAGAAGGCTTTATTTTTTGGATTGTTGCAGCCTAAAATATCTGATTTCACTTGTGTCTTGAAAATGCCAGGCGCAGTCCTGAAGTTATGTCAGCTGAGAGGCTTTGGTTGCTATTAGGAATGTTCCTGCTGACTAATTTCCATGTCGACTTTCATTTAGACTAGTCGACTAGTCTAACTGAGAAAACACTTGGAAAGCAGATGAAAAAGATGCAACAAGATGGAAAAGACTAAGACAAAAACTGACAAAAAAGACGTAGCAAGCCAAAAACACATAACAGGAAGAAAAAGATATAAGAAAATGTGAAAGATGTAACAAGATGAGAAACAATGTAAAGATGCAATAAGACAAAAAAAAAAGACATAAGAAGGCGAAAAAGATGTAACGACAAAAAACAAAGTAAAAGATGCAACAGATCACACGTGTGTTAACAGGCAGAAACCTCGAGCTGATCCAGACTCTTTACTAACGGTGGGACACAGAAGCACGACACATCTTTCACTAAAAGACTCAGAACGTTACAGACCAGTGAACTGCAAGTAGCGGCAAGTTTCACCTCGTCTCTGAAGTGGACTTAATGATGTCATCGAGTGACTGAATTCAACACGCTGTGATTGGCCGATCAGCAGGTGGATCCACCAACAGCAGCTCAGCAGCAGCAGAGTCTGAATCACACCATCAGCGTCAACTAATGAACCCGCTCATGTGTTACTGCTGCTTTTCATTAGCACATCGTCATGGAACAGAACAAGACGTAGAACGTTCTCTGAAAACTAAAATGTCTTGTTCTTATTCTTCTGTTACTGTAATTTCTGAGCATCTCTGGCACAAGAATTTCCATCTTCTGAACTTCTGAACTGTTTGCAGGACTATTTGTTTTGAAAGAAAACTCAAATTAAAAAATACCAGGTGGTGGTTCTTACTCTTGAACCGCCGCGTAATGAGAACACAGAGGAGAGAGTTTATAACGTGGGTCTGTCTGAGAGTTTATATCACGTCGTCTGGAGAACGGAACGTAAACAGGAACATATACAGCTCTTACAAAATGATTACAGGTGATCATGATGTCGAGAACGGAGCTTTAACATGTCAGATTATTGACTTTTCTGCATCGATTCATAATCTTAGAATAAATGAACACTCAAATGAAGAGAACTCCTTTCATTGTATGTACACTGTACTGTAATGTAAAAACGATAAAGCTAAGTAAACTCAAAATTTCAAGGCAACAGACTACAATAGATTGGTGAGTTTTGAGCCCGACTCAGGTGGAAAAAAAAAACAACCCTCCTCTACTGTTCATCAGGTGTGATGAGTGAACCTGAATCTTCACTGTAGATCTTCAGCTTGGAACCACGTTCACGTTCACACAGTCTGAACTGTGTGTGTGTGTGTGGTGTGACAGTGTGCACGCACAACTTAACAGCAGTGGGTGAACTGTCCCTTTAAGGTGTGAAGAAGTTTTATCACATACTGCTCTTTTGTTGAAGAAATTTACTTTTCTTCTTTAGATAAACTTTTTTCAACTTTAGAGACTCAAAACATTGTATTTAAAATAAATATTGAATAAATTAATTTAAGTGAAAGTAAATTAAATGTTAAGATTCAAGTTTATCTAAAGAAGAAAGTAAACAATCACAACTAAAGATGATAGGTTGGCAAAACTTTTTTTTTTTTTTTTTTTTTAAGTTATTTTTTTGGCCATTTTTGCCTTTATTTGATAGTACAGCTGAAGTGGAGACAGGAAATGGGGCAGAGAGAGGGGATGACACGCAGCAAAGGGCCGAAGGCGGGAGTCGAACCAGCGGCCGCTGCAGAGGACCAACAGCCTCCATACATGGGTCGGACGCTCTACCCACTGAGCTAAACGTCCGCCAAGGCAAAACTTTTTTTTAAGTTTATTTCAAAAGTTTGAGTTAGGTTCAAAAGCCAAAAATGAGTGTGTTGTCTTGAAATTTTACATCGTCTGAACTGTTTTTGTTTCAGTGTGTGTAACAGACAGTGTGTGTGTAACAGACGGTGTGTGCGTAACAGACGGTGTGTGTGTAACAGACAGTGTGTGTGTAACAGACAGTGTGTGTATAACAGACAGTGTGTGTAACAGACAGTGTGTGCGTAACAGACAGTGTGTGTAACAGACGGTGTGTGTATAACAGACAGTGTGTGTATAACAGACAGTGTGTGTGTAACAGACAGTGTGTGTATAACAGACAGTGTGTGTTTAACAGACAGTGTGTGTATAAC
This sequence comes from Lutjanus argentimaculatus, assembly GCA_034769285.1. Classification (NCBI taxonomy): domain Eukaryota; kingdom Metazoa; phylum Chordata; class Actinopteri; order Lutjaniformes; family Lutjanidae; genus Lutjanus; species Lutjanus argentimaculatus. The sequence continues at coordinate 454,190 of JAWZSL010000089.1, forward strand.
AGACAGTGTGTATAACAGACAGTGTGTGTATAACAGACAGTGTGTGTATAACAGACAGTGTGTGTGTGTAACAGACGGTGTGTGTGTATAACAGACAGTGTGTGTATAACAGACAGTGTGTGTGTGTAACAGACGGTGTGTGTATAACAGACAGTGTGTGTGTGTAACAGACGGTGTGTGTATAACAGACAGTGTGTGTATAACAGACAGTGTGTGTGTAACAGTGTGTGTATAACAGACAGTGTGTGTATAACAGACAGTGTGTGCGTAACAGTGTGTGTATAACAGACAGTGTGTGCGTAACAGACAGTGTGTGTATAACAGACAGTGTGTGTATAACAGACAGTGTGTGTGTGTAACAGACAGTGTGTGTATAACAGACAGTGTGTGTATAACAGACAGTGTGTGTGTGTAACAGTGTGTGTATAACAGACAGTGTGTGTGTGTAACAGACAGTGTGTGTGTGTAACAGACGGTGTGTGTATAACAGACAGTGTGTGTATAACAGACGGTGTGTGCGTAACAGACGGTGTGTGCGTAACAGACAGTGTGTGTATAACAGACGGTGTGTGTATAACAGACGGTGTGTGCGTAACAGACAGTGTGTGCATAACAGACAGTGTGTGCATAACAGACAGTGTGTGCATAACAGACAGTGTGTGTGTGTAACAGACAGTGTGTGTGTGTAACAGACGGTGTGTGTATAACAGACAGTGTGTGTATAACAGACAGTGTGTGCATAACAGACAGTGTGTGCATTACAGACAGTGTGTGTATAACAGACAGTGTGTGCGTAACAGACAGTGTGTGCATAACAGACAGTGTGTGTATAACAGACAGTGTGTGTGCATAACAGACTGTGTGTATAACAGACAGTGTGTGTATAACAGACAGTGTGTGCGTAACAGTGTGTGTATAACAGACAGTGTGTGCGTAACAGACAGTGTGTGTATAACAGACAGTGTGTGTATAACAGACGGTGTGTGCGTAACAGACAGTGTGTGTATAACAGACAGTGTGTGTATAACAGACGGTGTGTGCGTAACAGACAGTGTGTGCGTAACAGACAGTGTGTGTATAACAGACGGTGTGTGCGTAACAGACAGTGTGTGCATTACAGACAGTGTGTGTATAACAGTGTGTGCGTAACAGACAGTGTGTGCGTAACAGACAGTGTGTGTATAACAGAAAGTGTGTGTATAACAGACGGTGTGTGCGTAACAGACAGTGTGTGCGTAACAGACAGTGTGTGTATAACAGATGGTGTGTGCGTAACAGACAGTGTTGTGCATTACAGAAGTGTGTGTATAACAGACTAGTGTGTTGCGTAACTAGACAGTGTGTGTATAACAGACAGGTGTCGTAACAGACAGTGTTGCATAACAGACAGTGTGAGTTTAACCGCCCAGTGTGTGTATAAACAGACAGTGTGTATAACGTACAGTGTGTGTATAACGACGTTCGTGTAGTGCGTAACAGACAGTGTGTTTAACAGACAGTGTGTGCGTAACGGGGTGTGTATACACAGACAGGGGGTCGTGCGTAACAGTGTGGTATAACAGACAGTGTTGTAAGAATAACTCCAGGTGTGTATAAACAACATGTGTGTTATAACAGACAGTGTGTGCGTAACAGGATCAGTTGTGTGGAAAACAACAGGGTGGTATTAAACTACAGTGTTGTATAACAGTCAGTAGTGTATAAGCAATGAGTGTGTTGCGTAACAGTTGTGTTATAAAGTCAGTGTGTGTTAACAGACGTGTGTGGTAACAGACAGTGTGTGTATAACAGACAGTGTGTGTATAACAGACGGTGTGTGCGTAAACAGACAGTGTGTGCATAACAGACGTGTGTGTATAACAGACAGTGTGTGCGTAACAGACAGTGTGTGCATAACAGACAGTGTGTGTATAACAGACAGTGTGTGCGTAACAGTGTGTGTATAACAGACAGTGGTGTATTAAACAGACAGTGTGTGCGTAACAGTGTGTGTATAACAGGACAGTGTGTATAACAGACAGTGTGTGCGTAACAGTGTGTGTATAACAAACAGTGTGTGTGCATGTGACAAATAAAGCTCATTAACAAATATTTATATACAGAAGAACACAAATACTGTAGGAGATATGAAGAATTATTTATTAGTCGCAGTCATGGAGCTTTGATTTCAACTAATATGACTTCATTTTGTCACTTAAACACACACACAGACACACACACAAACACACACACAGAGTCACTCTACCTTCACCGCTGCACCACTAATTTGCACTAATATAACCTTCTCTCACAGCAGGCTGATGGAGTCTGACCGCAGACAGCTGACTCCCCGCTCCACCCTCCCCTCTACTTCTCACTTCACCTTGCTAATTTGAACAAGGCTTTATTCTGAGATTTGTCGGAGGCTGAACTGTAGCCGGCTTGTTGGCCTCTCCGCGGGTTAATTAGTCCACCAATGGCGGCATTCATGGCCGGGCGAGGAGCCTGCGGACGGGGGAGGCCGAGCCGTCCCTCCTGGCAGCCAGTGGCGGCTCTGGCACCTCCGAGCGCTGCCTGGCAGGCTCGCCCACTGTGTGAGTGACAAGCTGACTGGCAGTGGGCACGGCTAACGCTTTAGCACAGGTCAGTACAGACCAGAGCTACATGTAAAACACGCTGAGAAGAGGCCTCGAGAGCGACCCCATGAGGCAGTAATGCTCATTACACACCAGAGAACCAGAGAGACGAACTCTGCCGTTCTGGACAGGTGGACGGGCGTGTCACCAGATCACGTGTTCTCATACTTGTGTAAAAGTAAAAGTACTGATTCAACTTGTTTCCTGCAGTAACAGTGAAAAACTACAGACTCTGATTTGTGCTCAAAGTATAAAAGTGAACAGCTTGTCGTCTTTTATTTTGCTTTCAACTTGTTACGTCTTTTACATCATTTTTCATCTTAAGTTTTTTGTCTTGTGACGTCTTTTTTGTTCTGTTACGTCTATTTCATCTTGTTGCGTCTTAGTTTTTTGGTCTTGTTACGTTTTTCTCATTGTTTTTTGTTGTATTATTTCGTCTTGTTACATCTTTTACGTTGTTTTTTGTCTCTTACCTGTTTTTCTTCTTGTTGTGTCTTTTTCATCTTGTTGCATCATTCACCTTGTTTTTCGTCCCGTTAAGTCTCTTTTGTCTTGTTACATCTTTTACGTTGTTTTTTTTTTGTCTTGTTACGTCTTTTACATTGTTTGTCAACTTATGTCCTTTTTGTCGTTTTTCACCTTGTTCATCTTTTTCGTCCTGTTGAGTCCTTGTTGATTCTTTCACATTGTTTTTTGTCTGGTTACGTCTTTTCCATCTTGTTTTATCTGTTGTGTGTGATAAACACTGACGGATACAACACAGAATTGTCTTTCTGATGTGTTATTGTTTGATTCCATTTAGACTGAACTTGAGGTAAAATGGCTGATTTTGTCAGTGGAGTCTGGTTGGTTTGTAGAGAGCGATATTTGTCTCTCATCAGAAACCATTCCTAAACATGTTCTACTGCTGATTTGTTTTCATTATGATGACAGTTGTGTCCACTTTGACATCATCAAACCATGAAATGTTGTAGATTTTTGTTTGTTTGTTATTCTTGTTGACATTTTGTTATTTTTACACTCCTGCTCCTGAAGAAATACTGTTTCATTTTGACTTGTTTTATCATCATAATAAGAAAATTATTGGTTGAGAATTATTTAGTCAGAGACCAGAAACTAAATCAACAACAGTTCTGATCATCAATTAGATGTTTGTTCATTTCTGAAGTGATTCATTCATCTCTGTGGACAGTGTGTTGAAGTGTTGGACAAACGTCATCAGAAATCTAACGCCTTCATTTATGTTTCATAGAGCGGATAAAAAAATGTATATTCATGGAACAACAAAGAGATGAGTCATTTACTGACTGATCATCAACACATCAACAACACTCTGACGGATCTGAGGTTTGATTTCACTGAACAATTGTTCTCTTTACTTTCATTTTATTTGTTTTTTTCACAGTTCTATTATTGTTTCTTGTTCCGTCTTGTTTTGATCATCTGTGAATTACAAATAAAGTCACAACTGAAGAGATAATTCAGATATGACAAGTGAGAAAATCAACATTTGTATCATGAAGTAAATCAAGTGACACGTCTGTTTAAGTTCAGATGAAGTCAGAAATGATGGTTAAGTATTTTTTACTGTGTGTTTATTGATCTATAGGTCATTTATACTCCATCTGACCCAACAGTGACAAAAAAACTTGTTTGTTTTAGGCATTCTTGAATATTTTTGATATTTCAGAGTTTGTCTTTTTCTGGACAATGATTAAAAACTGTCTATGACTCATCCTGCACTCGGGGGCGTTAATAAATTTGCTTCCAATGAAACACTTTCTCCCTTTCTGTGACATGTGTGCTACCGCGGCGGACTGCAGTGTTTCTGTGGGCGTCACTGTACAAAAACACAACTATATAACTTATTCACTGACTTGGGTGAAAGTGGATCATATTTCATGAAAATGATATGTTTGGATGTCCTCCTGCTTCAACTCTCACTGATTTAATCAGAGAATTTCCTGATGAACAGATAGCTTTAGCTGCTTACTTGTTGCTAAAGTAGCAAACCGTGACTTTTAGCTGCCGTTAGCAGGCAACAGAACTGACTCAACACCCTCCTAGTAAACATGACCACAGAGACCAACAGGGATACAGCACTGCAGGTGTTTAAGCAGTTTCCTGATGGACAGGTAGCTTTACTTGTTGCTAAAGCAGCTAACCGCTACTTGCTGTTAGCTTGGTTAGCTGTAAAGCAGAGTAGCAGGATACCAGGAGCAAAAATCCAAAAATTTTTGTTTTCAGTTCAGTTTTGGTCACTTCCAGTGAAGGTTTGCTTACTCCAACTTAGTTTTTATTGTTTTAAAATGTTTAGTTTTAGTTTAGTTACTTTTGAATTTGTTTCAGTGTTAGTTTTATTTTTTTTAATATGCTAGAATTCCACATTTTAAAAAGTATTCAAATCCCCTTCTTGGGTTTTGGTGATTGTTCATTATTTCTAGACATTTTATAGAAACATTTAATTGAAGAAAATGTTTGTTTGATTACTGGATGGCGACAATAATCACGAGTTTCTCTCCTGGTCTCTGTTTGTGCTGCAGTGAAGCTTCAGTCTGCAGCCAAACATCAGGAGATGTGGAGTGAGCGCGGCTGCAGCGCTCCACATTTGTTTATGCAGCCCTCTCATATCATGCAGACACACACTCCAGAGGTGGAGGGCGGCGGCGGCGGTGGAGGTGGCGGAGGTGGGGGTCTCCATGCGGTGTTTTTTTAAGGGATTAGGCTTAATAAGATGGCAGGCTGAATTTATGGAGCTAATATTTCATGGTGGGGTGATTCATGGAGGATTTGGTGCAATGAAGCAGCTTAATGGATGTTCAGAAAGACTTGCTTGACTTGTGCCCTGATATGATTAGCCCCGCGGGACGACGGCTGCTTAATACACCACTGTGAGAGTGTTTGTGAGTGTTTGTGTACGACGACGGGCCTGAGAAAAATGTACGAGTAAACAGGACGCACACACAAATCCCTCCTGTACTGGACTCTATGTATGGAACATGTATGACAGCAGCTCTTTTCACCTCACATCACCTCATCTGTCACTAAAGAACCATCAATCTGTCCACCGATCAATCAACTCTTATCAAAGGGAAACTTTGGTATTTCTCAATATAAACCCTATTTTCCCGAGGTGGCAAGTAACTAAGTACAAATATTTAGTTACTGTACTTCAGTAGAGTTTTCAGGTATCTGTACTTTACTTGAGTTTTTATTTTTCTACATCTGAACACAAGTATCTGAACTTTCTCCTCCTCACATTTTATAAACAGACTCGTTACTTTAGTTTTAATGACTTTGAGGTGAATTATTGATTATTGTTATTTTGCATCGTGAGCCGCCTTCCAACATCAAGACTGATTTCAACCTGAATGGACGAAACAATAAGACAAAGAAAAGACGATTCAGTGGTGGATCCATCAGAGTTTATCACACAGGACAGACGGGACGAGACAGAAACAAGGAGTGAAAAAAGACTGAAAAAAAAGAGCAACCAAAAAAGATTACAAATGAATAAAGAAGATGTAACAACTCAAGAAAAAAATAGAGGAGAAAAATGATGTAACAAGACAAAAAGACGTAACTAGAAAAAAAAACAAGAAAAACAGTGTAACAAGATGAAAAAGATGTAACAAGTCAAAATTTGACATAAAAGATCAAACATATTTTTATTTTGTGGGATGAAATGACATTTTAATGATGATGCAGCAGTTTGTGCAGCAGAAACTTTTCTGTGGGATGAAACCAGACGGACCAGCCTTCGTTCCTCTCAGATATCAGTGAGCCTCAGTCACACTAGAGACCCTGTTACTGCTTCACCGCTTGTCTTGTTTGTTTGGTACGAACCACCACATACTGAGAACAACCCACAAGACCTGCTGTTCCTGCTCTGACCCCTTCATCATCATCATCATCAGACTGTCACGCTGCACAGTCTCTCTTCTCCAAACACACCGGCTTCAAGAACTGACCTCTGAAAACGACAAACTTACAAAAGTTTGTGAGGCTCTGGTGTGGTTCACAAAAAAAGAAACGTAGTCCTGATGCAGAGAGTTTCTGTCTGAAGTCTGTGGAAATGTACCTTTTGACTCAGGTGGAAGAACGACAGGGTCACAATATCAGAAAGATAAAGAGTGACAACCTCCTCCTCCTCCTCCTCAGCCTCAAGAAGACACACACACACTGACACACACACTGACACAGTCTCAGCTGTCCTCAGAAACTGTCCTCTTCAACCGTTTTATGATTCATCAGGTGTCTCTCAGTATTTATGTGCATCAGCAGCATCAGCCAGCAGGTCGATTTACAGCCTGGATCTCCTCAGGCAGTGTGTGTGTGTGTGTGTGTGTGTGTGTGTGTGTGTGTGTGTGTCTTTGTTACTTTCCACTGCAGATTTAAAAGCTTTCAGCTCGACTCACAGAAAAGCAAAATGACACAATATTTATTTACTGAAGCGTCCTGCTGGAGTCAGAGGACAGCAGGAGAGTCCAGAGGACAGGAAAGAGGACGAGCTCGCCCCCTGCTGGAGCTGACGAGACCAACAGCTACACATGTGAACCACAAACACACTGCAGAGTGTGTGTGTTGCTACAAACACACACACACACACACACAGACACACACATACACACACCAGGGTTCAACAATAGAAGCCCGGGACAAGTAAACAGCAGTGTTAAAAAAAGAAAGAGAATTCAACTATTTTGATCATTTATGATTGATGATGAAAGTTTTTTTTCATGCATAAATGGCCAAAAATGCTGCTTTCAGCCTCTCAAATATGGAGATTTTTAGATTCTTTGTTTTTTAAATCATATTAAACTGAATCTTTTGGTGTAAGACTGAAAAAATGAGACATTTAAAGACATTATCTAGGACTCTGGGATGGACATTTTTCACTATTTTATAGAAATAGCACACTAATGCCTAATTGATAAGTAAAAACAGAGGATCCTAACAGAGACGGAGCCTTTAGTTAAAGAGCAACATCCTTTTTGTTAAACATGAATAACAGACTATTTCTCTCAACAAACTCAGTCATTTTAACATCATCATCTTTATTCAAACTCAACAGAAACCAAATAAAACTCACCAGAAACGTCTTGTTTCGTCTTTGCACTGTTCCAACAATCACCAGCTCTGGTTTGGTTGAAATAAACTCTTGTTTCACTGAGTTACATGTGAAAATATTCTGGTTCTACATGTCGTTTATCTGATGTCTGACCTCCCTGTTGCTCCTCTCCAGAATATTTTCACATCCAACTCTGTGAATTAAGAGTTTATTTCAACCAAACCAGAGATGGTGTCACGAGTGTGTTCAGGACCCAATAGCAGTACACCGTACAACAGGAAGCGTTGGTAATGACCTTTATTTTAACTGAGATTAAACAGGGACTTGGGCAGACAAAAATGCACAGGTACAGTTTGTCTTCGGGCTCAGAGCCACAAAGTCTCTAAGTTTCAGACTCGAGGAATGGGTTGAGCTGAACTGAGGGACCGAGGGAGCAAACGGATGAGCTGACGAGGGACGAGCAACAGGGAAGTGGGGACCAGGTGAGGAGACAGATCAGACGGAATCAGGGTTGCCGAGAAGTGTCTCTCCACAGGACAACACTGAAGAAGGAACCGGGAATCTCCCACTGCCACATCACAGGAGGGAAACACCAAACAGCCACGGGGACAGACAGAGGCAGATCACAGGGTCAGGGACAGAAGGCTGTGGTGGTTTACCAGGAAAAAGACGAGACAGGTGAGTCAAAAGCTGGCAGGGTAGGCAACGGGGAAACAGTCCAGGAAACAGTGCTTGACAGTCTAGCAGGGAGTCCTGAAGAAACAGTCTGGCCAGAAGTGAGTGTGCTGGAGAGGCTGATATAGTGGACTGATTGGGGACGAGCTGCTGCTAGCTTGCAGGTGAATGTGGTTGGGCTGATTAGGTGGGAGTGGCTGGCAGGTAGAGTGGAGCAGAGGCAGGGAGAGTGGAAAATTACTGTGACAGAGGAACAGGAGGAAAACTTGGAGAATGGAGCTGTGACAGATGGTGATTATTGAACAGTGGAAAGAAACTAAGGCCATTTTTATTTCGTTTCTGTCCACAGAGACAGAAGGACAGATGTGGACGCCTCCTGAGATGAATACTATATTATCTGGAGCAATGTGTATAATTCAGATTTGCTTTATTTGCATTTGATGCTGTCAGAAAGCCTCTTCGAAAAAGTAACTGCGGGAATTTAAGCCAGATATCACTCCCCTGCTCAACCAAACTCCACAGGCAAAATCAGTAATTTTAGCTCACAGAGCACAGGAGTTGTTTGTCTACCTCTGCCTCGATATGTTAGTGTGTTTGTGTTATTGTGTGACTTCAGTGATTCTTAACTGAACCTTTACAGCACTGAAGTCACAAAATAACACAAACAAACTAAAAAATGTCGGCAGCAGCAGACCAACAACTTCTGTGTCCTGTGAGGTAAAATTCCTGATTTTGTCAATGGAGTTTGGTTGGTTTGTAGAGAGTGATTTCTGTCTTATAACGGTGGTTTCCTGTCAGAAAAGTCTGTCTGACAGAAAGGTAAAGAGGAAAAATTATTCTAAATATAGAGTACACTTAAATTGACACAGAGGGAAGAAAAGTAATTTTCTTTCAGCCTTTAAAGGAACTGATTATACGTCGGGTCAAAAATACTTGGGCAGACTAACTTGAGGAAAAATTACATTAATTTGACATATTACGTGCAAAAAAATCCTGTAATATTTGTTTAAGTGGTAAAGTTTGTAAAGTCTCAGCGTCATCAGTGAATCCTCTCTGGCTGACCTCCACATCCTGCAGTTCCTCACAGATTCACAAAGCTCAGAAAATGTTTTGACTCCTGGTTCATAAATGTACATTTCTGAGCAGTTATTACTGTTTTCCCGGTCCTGGTCTGTAAGTCTTGGACCAGTAGCGGTCCTGAAGCTGAGACTCACAGGTCTCTCTGTCAAAAATATTGATCCTGGCTCAGTTTTGCTGAAACACACTGCAGTGTTTTTTGTTTTTGGACACAACCTCCCAAAAAACATATTGTTACTCATCCTTCATGCAGCAATGTGCGCCGCCTGCTGCTGTGCTGTTTGTTTGTGATGTCTCATATTGATTTATTGTCTCAGTTATGCCGTCGCCTGTTGAGCCGTTCAGAACACAACACAGAAACAGCCTTAGGGGAGGAAAACTGTTTCTCAGAAAACTCAATTTGGTGGAAAATTAAACCAAACTGGAGGAAAATCTGCAGGAAGGAAGGAAAAGACGACTCATTCACTGGCCAATAATTCACCAGAGAACACGATTCTAATGTCGTAATCTGCAATATCAATATCTCACTCAGGTACATTACCAGTTTGACTGTCAATATCAATAATTCATATGTGAAACAGTGTAAACTCTACTGTGGAGTCTGTTTCTTGTTTATATTGTTCCTGCTTTCTGTACTGTCTCGTTTATATTCTTATTTCTTTTATTTTCTTGTGTTTATATTTTTATTTCTTTTATTTCCTCTTGTTTATATTGATCCTACTTTTTTTTTTACCTGTTTATTACTGTTTTTATTCATGCATCTTTCTATTCTGCTGTCAGTTTCACTGCTGTTGTGGGACAAATGAAGGATTATCTTATTTTATCACTGCAACAATTAGTTAATAATCCATTAAAGTTTACTGTCAACTATTTAGTTTCCTGCAGGCACTACTTTCTCTCTGCAGTAGAATCTACCAGAACTACTTTACAATCTAAAACTGTGATGGATTATCTTCAGGAAGCGAGTTGATGATTTTTGGAAAAAGAAATTTCAGTTTGAGTTTTTCAAATGTATTTTTTTTGCTCTTTGAGCTCCACAAGCTGAGTGCATGTTTGATTTTGAGATGAATCGTCCCTTTAATTCTTTTTCTTTAATTTCTTTTGAATTGTATGATTCACTGAGTGTTTGTGCTCTGGTTGGCTGGTTTGTTTAAAGAAGCCATGTGAATCTGTATTTATCGAGTTAAGGAGGGATTCAGCAGGTTTATAACGAGCTGTAATGAAGAGACACCTTCCTGCATAATGCAACAGTCTGTGTTCAGACTCTGCTGCTGTCCTCCACCTGCTGCATCCTCTCCACCTCCACCTGCACACAAACTTTACACTAAACTCAGGATGATGATGTTTTCTCTGGTTTATGACGGCAGGTAAAACTCAGGGAAGATTTTCCAGAGGCGGCCTGGTGACGGGACGAAGACGTGTTTGTGTCTCTGCGCCGTCACCTGCCTGCCTGCGTAGCCTGGAAATCTATTATTTACTGAGACAACGGAGCAGAATGTCAGCGGGCAGAGAGGACGCCATCTGCACCGCTGTCTTCATCCTGAGGACAACAGAAACACTGCTGTTCTCCTCCGGTTCTCCGTTCCATTCTCCTGGGCGCCACGTAGAAGGAGAGCGGCGCAGAGTGGCCGAAGCCGTCCTGTTAGATCTGAGCTGTATTTGGCCGCTGTCAAAAAGGGACTGAATGAACGGCTTTAGCTTCAAAAATAAAAAGAAAGTCTCACACTTTGAACCATCAAAATATGAAATAAAATCATAGATCAACAAAGAGACTCAATTTGCTTCGTAAACAGCCAGATATTAAGTAAAACAAAGTAAATCCTACATTAGACACTGCGCAGTGACAGCCTGTAATGACACAGCTGATCAATTAGTAGCATTTAATAATGGGAAACGGAGGCAGAAGGGCAAAATGGAGAGAGTGTGGATTACGATGAGTTGTGCAGCACAATTTGCGCTATTTCAGCACCATGGACAATGCCATGGATTTATCATTAAACAGCGACCTGCTGATAATCTAGCACCACAACTGCCGATAGGCTATTTCAGCACCATGGTCAGCGCCATGGACTTTACCAATAATTTGCTCAAACCTGGGTCAGATAAAGGTTAAAAAGTAAAGCAGACTAAACCAACGGGGTGGGAAACGAAGGATAGAAGGTCAATGACATTCAGCGATGATGGATGCCACACAGTCCTATAGCCTGCATAAGAGAGAGAGAGAGAAAGAAAGACTGCCAGACAGCGCAAGAGAGGTTGACATGGCAACTATGATGTCACATTACCTCTTAATCTTATTTCAGAAACGCTCTGATCTGGACTGTTTTTTCCCGTTTTTTACACTTATATCCTTACAAGAGACCGACTTTCCGACTTTACGTTTTTGTTTTTTTCGCCATCAGTCTGGCGGTGGGCCCCTTCGTAACCGTGGGCCCGGGGCAGCCGCACCCTCTGCCCCCCGCCGGCTCCGCTACAGGTTACAGCACTCCACCATGCCATGTGCGCACTCCGCCATGTCCGAGCTTATTGCCCAGAATAAATACGAAGCCGTCTAAATTGTGAGTGCCGATTGTGTGTTGTTTTTTCACAATCCCTTTTTATGTCAACATCTTAAGCAACAATACAGTGAGTGCTCCTTTTCATTTTATTTGGATAAAGTTTTATCGACTGGAGGACAACGACCATTAAGATAGATAGGCCTACATGTGTTTAAGTTAGCTAGTATGGCCGCATTTTTTAACATCGTTAAACAGCCTATATCGAATATACTACTTACAAGATTAAGGTGATTTCTGAGGTTTGTTGTGCCCCCGCAGTAGGCAAGTTTTGCCTCACAAATCTGGCACACTGCCTTCGTTTAAAGTGTTCCCACACTGCTGAGGTCACCTTTCTCTTTGCCGACGCCATCGCTCCGTCTGAAGACATGGCCAACCAGTGCACTGCAGTGAGCCCCAGGTGTGAGGGGGGGGGTAATCCGAGTATCTGCGCAGTGACAAGGCGCTCTGATGCCGCCAAGCGACGACAGTGTGCTCCAGCTCCCGAGCTGTGAGCGAGGGGGCGGGGTGGGGGGGTATCCGAGTAGGTGAAATGGCACTCGGATGCTGCCCAAGCTGAGCGAGTACTCGAGTACTCGGATATCGGCTACAGCCCTAGTACTTAGTTACTTCCCAACTCTGGAAACCTGGAGCACTTTTGGAGAAAATGTTCAGGTTATTTAATGGTTTTATTATGAACATACAATTTAATTTTCCATTAATGAAAAGTTACTTTAATGTTTGTTTATTCTGTCAGTTACAGTACTTCAGTAATCAGTTACAATCAGTGTGTCTCTGATGGAAAGTCTAATTTTGTTGAGGACACTTTGAATTCACTAAACAACAGTGAGGTTGAGTCGAAGTCACAAACAGCAGCAGCTGAAATGTGAACGTTCGTTGTAACCTGAGTTTACTCTGTTGTTTAGTTTCACTTGTTGAACAGGAGCTGCTGCAGGAGGAATCGTGGGAAATGACTGCAGATTACAGAGCGAGTGTGCATTAATGATGTGCTTCACCAGCATCCTCTGTGTGAGTCACAGATCGCACTCGGACCGTGATTCACTGGGAGCGCTCAGAGTGTGACAGCTGAGCCGCACAGAGCCAGGAAAACGAGTTAGAGAGACGGAGCCATCAGTCACACATGCCGAGACTGTCTCTGTTATCACCGACACAGCCTGAACGCACCGACCAAGAACTGCTGCACTCGTCTCCATAAACAGCCTCCAAGAGACGAACCTTCAACGATCAGACGGCCATCAGGCTCAGGAGGAGGTCGTCAGCACCACAGAAGAAAAACAGACAGAAAACTGATATTCTGGAGTGATTTTAACAGGAATGTTGAGGAGAAGTCGAGGCTACTGCCACCTCAATTAAAAATTATATTAAAAAAGGGTCAACGCCCAGTTTAAGTCGTGTTTTCTCAGATATGTTTAAAGGGATTAAGGTTTTTTTCCTCTTTGTCAGTCAGTGTGCAGCACAGTTACAAGATAAAACAGACAGAAGCTACAAAAACAAACAGGGAGAACTTTCACATGAGGAATTAAAGAGAATCATTAATATATTTTTATATCAGCTGGTGCTCTTATTAAAAAAATATTCTTGGGACCAACATTTTTTATTTCTCTGACTCACAGATGAAAAAAAGACATTAAAAGTGACTAACTGGTAAAACAAACTGGACTGCAAGGACGAATTGTCAAATATTCACATAGGACGACCAAACCTGATTCAGCTAAAGAAAGTCTTAGTCGGGGACAGACCTGTTATTTACTGCCCAATGAGAGGAGCTTTCATTTAAGCACAAACAGAGAAATTATAAGACTACTATCTTTTTTCAGCTTTACTGCTTAAGCAAGTAAGAAAAATACAACAACGACATCATCCTCCATCACGATGTCTCACTGGACATCCACACCTCCTGTCCCTCAGAGAACTACAGAACAAAATACTGACAGATTGACCTTCAAAAAAAACACTAAATCTAAGTCATTTCCTCCTAAAAACCCACTGAGTCCTTTAAGAAGTGTCCAAACACTCAGATGTATCAGTCCCGCCCACATCGCAGCCTCATCACTGATTCATCAGTGTCACTCCACCAAAAATCATACGTGATTTAATTCTCTTTAAAAATAAAGTTAATCAAGATGACGAGATTAAAATGAAAACTGCTGAAAATCTTTCCTCACTGAATGAAAAGTCTTTTTTCCATCATTCTGCTGATATTACCAAGAGAACACTGTATGAGAACATTTTTCTGAGGAAACTACAGTCGCTTTTCTCCTAAAAACAAGATATTTTACCATCATCTAAATAAAACAACCTGAGATAACAGGATGAAATAAAACTACTGCTTCTCTCTGCTTCTGTATAACAGTTTGGTATATTTTTTGGCTCGTGAGTCAGAATGAATTTGCACAAACAAACAGAATCCTTACTGGTCTGACATCAGTTTTTGTTTTGTTTTTTCAGCTCTTTGTCCCTCTTTCTTTTTCTGAAGTTGTGAATTTGTTAAAAACGCTTCTAATTTGAGCTGATTTATTCATCCATCTGTAGTGCAGCCTGACAGGCTGTGTGTCAGCCTGTGACTCACTGCTGCATGAGTGTGAGGTTCAACGAGTCCAGGTTAGAACAGAGCGACGACACAACACAGACGCACAAGAACGAACCAACGTGACGAACACAGGTCGACGAGTTTCACCGCAGAGCGTCAACGAGGAAGCGCTCCAAACGTACTGTCACACAAGGACGGCTAACACATGTAAAACAACCTTTATTAAAAGGAGAACCAGGAACCAAACACACTTTATCTTTGGGTTGTTCTGAATAAAAGCCTGTATTCAAATAAAGGCCTGGTCTCTAATAGAAAACATGAATGTGGGAGGAGTCAGCTGTACTCTAACAGCTCACATGGTAAAATCAGTGTGATGTACACAAACCACAACTCCACAAAAAAAGCGTAAAAACGTAAATAAAAGCAGAACACATTTAAAGGAGGTCACTCAGGAAACCTGAAACGGATGCTGAAAAATAGGTCCAAACACGGGTGCAAACATGTGGAGCACATGGAATTATTTTACCAAGTAATTTCTGTAACAATTATTTTCATCAATCTGTTGATCATTTTTTGGACTGTTGAGCAGCTGAAGTCACACATCAAGCAAGAATGAGAAAGAATTTCACTTTCAAAACTTCCCAAATGTTGAAAGGTTTTTGCAAATTAAAGGATAAGTTCGGTTTTTTGACACCTGGACCTTATTGTTAGGATTAAATACGCTCGTAGACTCACCCAGACAATTTTGGTGGAGCTCGGAGCCGTTTTCGAGCAATTTAGATCCAGCCGACGGCGTTTTTTCTCATGCCATAGTAGCGGACGGGGCCAGAAATCGAAGCCCCTAAATTAGACATTATCTGCTGTGAAACTCATGCAATGTCCACAACAACACCACCAGTTCGCCCCCATTCCTGGACGTGCAGTGGTTGCTCGTTCTCTGGCCAGCTGTTCGGCTCTTTCCCTCTGCATTAGGGTGACCAGATGTCCCGCTTTGCGCGTGATTTCACGCATTTTCTGTCTCTTTTCACGCATCACGCAAATTGAGACCATGTCCCGCACAACATCCCCCTCAGGCCCCAGCAATGAGAAGCCGGTGATGTTACTGCACTCTGGGCTGTTTGTTGTTGTCATAGTAGCACCGCACGTACGGCGTTTAGGCCCGCCCCTAATTTTCTCCGCGCTACCAACAGCTGAGGTGACAGCTAGTGAATGACACTCGCATCGCGCGTTCTTCTTTGGAAATGGAGGAAGGGGAGACGCCAAACAAGAAGAGACGATGCAGCTACAGGCGGTGTCCCACTTTGTCCCTCACAAACATACCCCTTGTCCCTCTTTTGGTTTATTGGGACCTGGTCACCCTACTCTGCATCCTCCTTTCAAATAGCTCCTCGTTGGTGTATTCTGGCTCAAAACGATACGGGCATCCATTATACTCAAAGTCGTCGTCAGACACTTCTACATCGGATAAATATTCCGCCATGCTGCACAAAAATAGCCGTGTTGCCGTGTAGCCTAGCAACAACAGCGTCTCTTCTCAGCTGCAGTCCTGCGGTGCACGTCTATGACGCCACCAAAAGTTACCCATCTTTGTAAAGCCCCGGATGACCATAACAACGAAGTTGAGCTGACATGGTGATAACACTGGCCATTCATTTATAACATGTAGGTGAAATGAACGAGTTTCACAGCAGATAATGTCTAATTTAGGGGCTTCGATTTCTGGCCCCGTCCGCTACTATGGCATGAGAAAAAACGCCGTCGGCTGGATCTAAATTGCTCGAAAACGGCTCCGAGCTCCACCAAAATTGTCTGGGTGAGTCTACGAGCATATTTAATCCTAACAATAAGGTCCAGGTGTCAAAAAACCGAACTTATCCTTTAATGCACTTTTTTAAATTTACATTTTACACAGTGTCCCAACATTTGTGGAATTGGGATTTGTGGAAAATTTATTAATAGTTTTTACAAAGTTTTAGGCCTATTTTGCAATGATAACATGTGGTTGTCACACAATCCTGCAGAACACCTGCTGGACACCACACCGTTAGGAAATCACTCAAAATATCCCGTCTCAAAAGTTTGCTTCTGTCTCCAGTGTTTCTATAAAATAAAACTGGAAAATGTGATAAAAATCCTGAGAATATATGAAATAAACTCACGTGGATGTTGCGGATCTTCTTCCTGCCTCTCTCCAGTCGACTCAGCAGTCTCAGGTGTGGCTGCTCTCCGCCCGCCGGCTGCAGCAGACGGTCGTCAACCGAAACCGTCTTCCTCAAGGCCGCCCGGTCACTGGCCCCGCCTCTCTCAGCCAGGGGGAGGCTCCTCCCACCTCCACCTGCTGCTGCTGATGTGTTCCCCCCCGACACCGGAGACAGATCAGGTGACCAGAAGTCTCGCTGCACCGAACCTGGACCAGAGAAACCAGAGACACCCTGCTGTTACTGTACACCACACACACACACAGACACACACATACACACGCAGTGACACACACACACACATACACACGCACACACACACGCAGTGACACACACACACACACACACACACACAACACACACACACACACACACACACACACACACACACCACACACACACACGCAGTGACACACACACACAGACACACTTGTTGATTCTTGTCGGCACCCTTAGAGAGGTAGAAAGGTTCTAGGTAGAACCTCCAGAGAGGTGGAACCATTGCACCATAAAAGGGTTCTCTTTAGAACCTGTTACAGGGGGTTCTGGCTGAAACCTTTCACAGATGATTTTAGATATAACCACTTTTATATTGAGTTCTAGGCAGAACTCTTTGAAAGGGTTCCAAGTGAACTTTTATCAAAAGTTCTAACAGGAACCAAATATGGTTCTTCTACGGCCACGAGCTGAAGAACACAACACAGTTCTAGTTAGCACCTTTATTTCTCAGTGTGTATGTTACACTGTCAGAGAACGTGGAACATGTTGCTGTGGACATGAACCTTTGATTGGGGGTTGTTTGGTAAAATGCAAGATGTTTAAGACTTTATAAGTTTGATTAATTGATTAATTGATTATTATTTTTTACCAATAATTGATTAAGGAAAGAGCAAACAATTTGTGACACTAGTTTCAACGTGTAACCTCCGTCTTGTTCTGCTGGTTTCATGTTTCCATTCATTCAGAGGGTGTGTGGTGTGTCACTGCGTGGTGTGTGTGTGTCACTGCGTGTGTGTGATCAGGTGTCAGGCTGCAGGCCAGCTGCTGCATTAAAACTTGATGAGGAGGAGATCCTGATGTGTTCAGGTGTCTGATGTCAGACTGGACGCTGCTCCGTCCTCCTCCAGGTATCCACAGTCACAGTAATCAGAAAAACTTTATTTACTTCTTTAACTGATCAGCAGCAGCACTGTGCAGCATTACTGAGCTCTACAAAGCTTCTGACAGACTTGATCATCACTTGTAATCTGTAATCTGATTACATATTTTTATCTGTAACTGTTGGTACCTTTTTTTGTATCCAGATTACATAATCCTGTTACATGTAATCTGTTCTCCTGAAGTCTGATTAACTGTCGCAGTCAGAATTAAATGACATGTTGTTTTCTCCAACTTTTTCCCCCATTGTAGAAAAAATGTACAGAATTATGATCTAATCTGAAGGTAAATACCAAACCATGAAGTCTCTGTCCTGTTCCAGCCCGAGTTATGAATGTTAACATATATTTCCAGTCATGTTGTCACAACAGATGTAAATTATGAAGTTTTTAGTGATTCATTTGGTTAATTAACAAGATATGTGCTGAATCAAGTGTATTAACGTTAATATTGGACTTGGTGGAATTTACAATAACTGATATTCCTGAAACATCTTATTGTTCATGATTACATCTGAAGTGAATGTGTCACCACCAGTAATAAAATATGATCAATAAAAAAACAATTAATCAATTAAACATTTAAAAAAATAATTTAAAGGCTCTCTAAAAGCCTTTGTATGGGTCACATTTCATATTTAAATGTTAAAAACTGAGACATTCTGTGATTATTTAAATAAATGTCAGAGTGTCTCCTTCATTAATCTGTAAAAACATGATCCTGATCTGATCGGTTATATAAAACCTGTCAATATGAGTCAGATCAATGAGTCTGATTGCTCAATCAGAGCAGGACAGACTGACAGCTGGAGTCATGGCTCCCTCTGCTGGACAGGAGTCAAACTAAAAACACTGATTCTCAGTGAAAACCTGCTGAAGAAATGTAGATTTATAATATTATTTTTTAAAAATGACACAAACAGACACTGAAGCAGATTAAGGGGCTTCGAAGTGAAAAGAAGAAGAAGACAAGACAGGACAAGAGCTGCAACAATTAATCAATCAGTTAACTATTAAATTGATCACCAATTATTTTGATGATCTGTTAATCAGTTTGAGTCAAAAAAAAATCTCTGATTTCAGCTTCTGAAATGTGAATATTTTCTGGTTTCTTTACTCCTCTCTAACAGGAAACTGAATATCTTTGAGTTGTGGACAAAACAATGAATATCAGATTAATCGATCGTTGATAAGCAAAGACATCTTCACTTGAGTTGAAAATGCTTCAGCTTGAAAAGTTTCAGTCTTCCAGAGTCATCACAAAGCAGAGAGGAGCCAGATGAAAAAAAACTCGACTTCCTGTTGAGTTCAGAGTCTCAGCAAACGTCAGTCAGACAAACTGGAAACAAGTCAAACTGTCAAAACAAACCAAACTTCACTTTGTGGATCTTTATCAGGAGAGAAAACTAACAGATTCTGACTGAAGCTGCTTCATTAAAACAAACCGTTCACGTCTTTCAGAGAATGAGGTGTCAGGATGTTGCTTTGACGGGTTTCATTTTCACGACTTTTGGCCAGATGCTCATCTTTGCTTTGGTAACCTGAAGAACTGAAGCTGTGAGATGACGTGGAGCTGGAGAAGAAGAGTTCACATGTGATGCAGCGCAGAGACCTGAAAGCTCTGTGGTCGGATCTTCATCATGGGAAGCTGAGCTGACAAATATGTTTGGTATTCGACTGCTGAGATCACTGCCAGGCTGCTGACAACAGACACGAACGCTGCTTTAATCTGTTTTTTTAACATATCTACAAACTGACAACAGGCAGGAGTCTGTGCAGCTCGGACAGAAAAAAACTCTGGAGGAACTAAAGTCTGCTCACAAGACGAGAGGAAACACAGATTCCCCCGAGACGCTTTAAAACAGCTCGAGGCAAAAAGAGAAAAAACACGACAAACGACGAGAGGAAGAAACCAAAGGAAAGAGAAAATAAACAGCAGTCAGATTTTAATATGAAGACTTCTATTATTAAAAGCAGTTGAAGTACTTTGATGTAGGAGAGAGCAGAGTGTCTTTAATTAAGAGGTGACGCCAGGGTGGAAGTAACTACAAATACTAAACTTACTGGAATTAAGTAGGTTTTTTTTTGGGTTCCTGTGCTTTCATGAGTACATTTTCAAGTCAGTACTTTTACTCACACTTAAGTATGCATTACGAGATGTAATCTACTTAGTTACTTTTTTTTTTTTTACCAGAGTTGGTGATTGTTGGGAGAGTGGAAAGATGAACCAAGATGTTTTTATTGAGTTTTATTTAGTTTCTGTAAAGTTTGAACGAAGTTGACGATGATGCAAAATGATTCTGGTGAGTTTGTTGAGATCAATAAATCAGCTGTTTCTGGTTAAACCAAACGTCTTTCCCCTTTAAAAAAAAGCTCTCTGACTGTATTGATCCTTTTCATAATGTTGTCAGACACTAACAAGAACAATCTGAGCCTGTCAGAGACAAAAACAAGCGTCAGCTGCCCTGCTCGCTCCACGGTGCGCTCTGGTGAAGCGTCTGACGGCGCGTCAGCCGCCTGCGCTCCACAGCGCACTCTGGTGAACCCATCGGGGAACGTCTGCGTGGTCAGCCGCCCTGCGCGCTCCGCGGCACACTCTGGTGAAGCGTCTGAAGCGGCGCGTCAGCCGCCCTGTGCGCTCTGCAGCGCGCTCTGGTGAAGCATCTGACGGTGTGTCAGCTGCCCTGCGCGCTCCGCGGCACACTCTGTGTGAAGCGTCTGACGGCGCGTCAGCCGCCCTGCGCGCTCCGCGGCGCACTCTGGTGAAGCGCTCTGGTGAAGCGTCTGACGGCGCGTCAGCCGCCCTGCGCGCTCCGCGGCGCACTCTGGTGAAGCGTCTGACGGCGCATCAGCCACCCCTGCGCGCTCCGCGCGCGACTCTGGTGAAGCGCTCTGGTGAAGCGTCTGACGGCGCATCAGCCGCCCTGCGCGCTCTGCGGCGCGCTCTGGTGAAGCGTCTGACGGCGCATCAGCTGCGCTCCGTTTCTATCACTCTTCTCTGCTTCCATCACAGTTAGTTTTGTGGTTTGTGGTGATTTAGAGACTCGATTTGTAAAGTTTACAGCCTGTCATGATGTTGCATTGATCTGTGTACAATGATGCAGATAAAAAAACAAGAACTGAAACTTGTTTACCGACCACTCGTTTATCTTCTCTCATCAGTCAACAGACACAACATGTTGTCACCAGGAGATTTTTTTAATAAGTGCTCCAGCTGATATAAAAATATGTTAATGATTCCCTTTAATTCCTCATGTAAATGTTCTCACCGTGTGTTTTTGTAGCTTCTGTCTGTTTTATCTTGTAACTGTGCTGCACACTGACTGACAAAGAGGAAAAAAACAACTGGAAGAATCTCAGTCTCCTGAGGCGTCTCCGACTGATTCAAATCTTCTGCAATCAGCGTGCAGCCCTTCAAATCAGTCGGCTCATCGTGGTCAGAATGTGGGGAACTGAGGCCGAGTCGTCACAACTGGACACTGTTTTGTCTTAAAGAGTCACAAAAGCCAACAAGGTTTCAGATTTTAAAGTCAACAGCAGAGATGGAGCCTGAGGTGAAGACGAGGAGACGATCTGTAATCTGTTCAACAGGAAGCTCATTATCATTCTCCAGAAGGGTGGAGCTAAAGGACGGGAAGCAAAGTATAAACAAGTGTGTGCACTTTGTGTTAATAACATTCCTGACATGACGGCACGTCCACAACCTCTCACTGATCCTCAATTCAGTTTCTTGTTTGTTTCTACAATCGTCAAACCTGTTGACTTCTGAGCTACAACAACCAATCAGATCACATCGGTCTCATACCAAACATGGACTCACAAGCCTTTTATACCCCAGGAACCAAACAGCTGATGACCTGCAGCCTCCCATAACCTGGACTTTTACTTTGACTGATTAGGTGTTGGTTCCATGTTCTGCTTTGTGTTTATAAACCAGAACATTTAAAGTTATACACAAATTACATAATTCCAACAAAAAAAATACATTAAATATTTCCAGAGGTTTCTCTCTTGTGTGGAAAAAAAATGCAATTCAGAAGGTAATTTACTTCACAGGTATAGCTGGGTTTCAGTCACGTGATTATGATGACGCGCGAAATTCAGATGGAGTAAACAGCAGCTATGGATGAGACGGAGGATGGTACAGAGGAGATGGAGGAAAGTGCGTATTGTACTAGCTTAGACATTATTACAAGAGGAAGATATAAACAGAAAATAAGTAGATATGTTGGACGTGATCCTTATCTTATGAAAAAGACCGATTTTTGGTCCGGAAAATTGCCGGCTATCGAGGCAGTAGATATTAGCAACTACCTTGTTCTCCAGACCTCTTTCTACACAAAACAACAGATGGAAGCATACAAAAGTATGGAGGAATACAACTTTTTTGTCAGCGATTGGGTCCACGATCGGTACCAAAGTGCTCCACAATGACTACCGTTTGGTTTTCGCCAGGGTGAGTGTTTTTACTTTTACTGTTTTATGGGTTAACATAGCGCTAGCAGTTAGCAACAAACATTCAACGCCGCCGTCCCGGTACCTCTCGGCATTAACTTCAGAGCTGCTTATGTTATTAGTTGATCCTCCCTTACTTTCATCCTCTCCTCTGCAGTGCAGTTATTTACATTATTGATAGTATCATTGTTTATTTACAATATTTATTATTTATTAGGGCACTTTAGAGGAAACTTAACCAGGTTAAAATAATAAAATGTCAGCAAATGGTGAAAAATGAATCCTGTCACAATCTTGCCAGGTGGAGCACACGGACGTACGTCTGGACCCATTTTTCAACTAGTGATCAATCTGGCAATAATTTTTCCACTTATCAATTAGCTGTTTGGTCCATAAAATGTCTGAAAATGTTGATCAAAGTCCAAGATGATGTCATCAAATAGTAAATACCATCAAACCTTTTCTGATAAAATCTGACAGTGACTGATTCATTTTAATGTATTTTCATAGCTGGGATCAGAGTCTGAGGTGAGTCAGAGTTCTGACTCTGTGCTCTTATTTTAATATTTTTCTATACTGTTGTTATATATAATAGTATAATGCACATAGTTGACATGTTTCTTCATTTTCTTGCAGATATTTGACATGTTAGAACACAGAATAACTGAAGTTACAGTATTTTGCTCTGGTTTCCCTGATTTGTGATCTTACCTGCAGAGTTCCAGTGGAGTCCTCCAGGACTGGCAGCGAGCCGCCGCCGCTTCCTGATGCTGACACCGCTGGGGGAGGCGGAGTCTCCCGCTGATGTCCCCAGGCTCAGCGCTGCAGCAGCAGCAGGGGTGGAGGAGAGGATGGGGACGAGGGACGTGGCCAGAAATGGCATCTCCTTCTCCAGAGCAGGGGTGAGGAAGGTGTGTTCCCTCTCTGATGACCTGCAGAGATTGAAGAAGAAGAAGAAGAAAGTCAGTGACATCACAGCTGCACAGGTGAGCTCACTGTAGGAGCTGAGCCCTGCCCTCACTCAGACATGCAGGGGAGAGGACAGAGAAGTGAGTCCAACATTAATGAAATAGTGCAGAGAAGTCTCAGCAAAGTTATTTTTTCTTCTCTCTCTTGAGAATTTCAACTTCACATAACATAATGGTCATTTTATGATATGACACATTTTTCAACTAAAGTTATTAAAGTGTCCAGACAATAATGGAAAGTTAAACATCTACATCTCCATAACAACTGGGCAAGCTCCAGCTACTGATGAAGACCATGTGACACAATCAAAAGCTCCAGAACTAGTATTAAATGGACCTTGTGGGTTTTGCTGTCAAAGACTTTGCAGCTCTTCAGTCATTCATTCAGCTTTTCTCCTCTGAACAGCACTCTGATTAATTTAATAGTCAACCTGACACTGGGAATCAAGTTTACAGTATGACAGGAGGGACGTCCAACATGGCTGCCGCTGTACATACAGTGTTAACACACGCGTGTCCAGCTGCTGCGATACCTGTCCTCTGAGACGACGTAGCTGCGGCTCCTCCATGATCCTCGGACTCGACGGCTTCCTCCTTTTTTCCTCCGCAAGACGAAGTCCAACAGCTGAGACCAACTCAACATGTATGATCAACGCGCTTTACCGCATCACGCCGGCGTTAGAAAACAACATGTGTGATTCCCGACGTCTCCTAACCTGCTCCACGTCAGCATTTGTGTTTTTGTGAAAGTCAACACAGCAGCTGAAGGTTTAAAAAGTTTGTAAAAACGTTTTCAAGCTGGAAACAGAACCACACATGAGAGAAGTGAAGCTGAAGGAAAAACTCCTCAAGTGTTTGAACACTCAGTCAGGGTGTTACCTTACCTCACAGAGAGAGGGAGAGAGAGTGTGTGTGTGTGTGTGTGTGTGTGTGTGTGTGTGTGGTGTGTGCTTCAGATATCACAGTTTATCCAGCAGATCAGAGTCTGATCACTCAGGAGGTCTTTGTGTCAAATGAAAGGAAACCTTCACCTGAAGCAGCGAGGAGAGACCAGTGTTGCATTCACTTGCAGTAGGACATCCCACGTCCCTGGGCTCTCAGCAGTACTAATACTCCAGGCTAGGGCTGAACGATTCTGAAGAAATATCTAACTGTAATTATTTTGACTGATACTGCAGTTGTGATATGATCTGTGATATTAGATGATAGGTAATGATAATTTTTACATCATTATTCTTATTTTGATTGAAAAACACATTAAAATGACTATGGTGTAATTATTTTGCAGGATTCTGAACCAAATGAAGATTTTTTTTCTAGTCTGTAGAATCTGATGTGTAGGACAGGACAAATATTGCACCTCCTGCAATTTTAAGATCACAGAAAGCCACATATCGATTTCAATAAAATTTTGATTAACTGTGCAGCCCTACTCCAGGCCACAGTCTCTCAGCAGACGTTGACATGCTGATGTGCTGCAGGTGAAAACGTAACAGCTGCTCTCGTTCTGAAATAACTTACAGCAAGTCTGAGCATATTTTGAACTTTCTGAGGTGTTGCTGCTGCCCGATGAGTCTGTAAACTGTCTCAGCACTGTTCTCTGGATCTGAAAAGCCTCTTGAAGTTTCAGAGATTTGCAGAAGACGCGCCAAGTCTATTTGTGACAGAAACAGCATCAAACTGCACCGGCAGTGAGTTTTTCAAAGTTGAACTTGAGGAAGAAGAAAATAAAGAAATCAAACTTAGTTTTAATAATACAACCCTGATTCCAAAATTGATGAGCCTCTTTAAAAAACTATGATAACATAACTATAAATATTCACTCATTCTGAGTTTGATACCAGCAACACATTTCAATAAAGTTGGCTCAGCGGACCTTGAGACGGGTCACCCAGCCAGACCAGCTGGACCGCAATCACGGAAGAGAGCCGGGATAAGAGCTAAGCTAACCTGGCTTAGACCTGAGACAGTGAGCCAGAGAGAGATGCATCGTCATCGACCCACTTTGACTCTTCATCAGCCCACATCCTCCTCCTCAAACCCCCACAGAACAAATGCAGATGCAGTGGATCTAACAAGTTTGTCTGGAGGTAAAGTTACTGCAGCTAGTAAGCTAGTGCTAGTTAGCCAGACATGCTAACGTTTGAAGCTTACGTTAGAGCAGATGAAGATGAAGACAGAGTTGAATCCATTCACCACATGTGCTCTTGTGTTTCACGACAAAAAAAAAAAAAAAAAGACGCCACCATCCAGACTCATGAAATGCAGAGTATCGCTCTCCTCAGAGCCTCCTGCACACCTTGTGGAGAAATGGAAAGCTTGACAGCCCTAGTTACTGTTGCTAAGCTATGATTGGACAGTTGCTGTTTGGAGGCAGGGCTTTAAGATCATTTTTCTTGTCTGTAGAGCATTAACAATAAGTCTTATGAAGCGTGTCAGACATGTTTAAAACATCGGAGACCCCTCTGGTCTTCTTGTCCAGAGGATCAAGTCTGAGTCTGGAGAAGTTCCTTCAGTTTTTTAATGATCCTGTTTGATGGAACAGCAGAACTTTCCTTTTATATGTTGCTTTTTAAATAACACAACAGTCTGTGTGGTTATGAACATGTTTCTGTGAAGCTTGTTGAATGTTTGAACTGACCCCACAGTCCAAACAGAAATGTTCCTATAGTTTCTCTACATGGCCATCTAAAGAACCCTGTAGCTCCACAGTCATAATGACGGCACTTCCTTATATTAGCAGTGTTTCCCCCCACATCTATAAACACCAGTGTTTCCCCTGTGGGCTCTGGGCTTATCTTTCCCTACATAACTGCCATCACCATGGTGCCAGACAAATACTTTATGAGCTCCAACAACCGAGGAACAATGTTTCTGCTGGACGAGGACGAGGAGGAGGAGGAGGACAAAGGAGGAGGAGGAGAGAGGAGGAGGAGGAGGACAAGGAGGAGGAGGACTTTCTCACACAGAGATTTTTTTAGCTGTTGCAGCTGAGCTTTAGTCTCTCAACTTTAACTCCATTTAAAAGACATCAAAAAGTCATCAGAGCCATTATCTTCTACTGGAACTGAAGTCTGCACAGCATGCACTGTAAAACATCACTGCACTGTAAAACATCACTGCATTGTGAAACATCACTGCACTGTAAAACACCACTGCACTGTAAAACACCACTGTACTGTGAAACACTACTGCACTGTGAAACACTACTGCACTGTGAAACATCACTGCACTGTGAAACACACTGCACTGTGAAACATCACTGCACTGTGAAACATCACTGTACTGTGAAACACTACTGCACTGTGAAACATCACTGCACTGTGAAACATCACTGCACTGTGAAACATCACTGCACTGTGAAACATCACTGTACTGTGAAACACTACTGCACTGTGAAACATCACTGCACTGTGAAACATCACTGCACTGTGAAACATCACTGCACTGTGAAACATCACTGTACTGTGAAACACTACTGCACTGTGAAACATCACTGTACTGTGAAACACTACTGCACTGTGAAACATCACTGCACTGTGAAACATCACTGCACTGTGAAACATCACTGTACTGTGAAACACTACTGCACTGTGAAACATCACTGCACTGTGAAACATCACTGCACTGTAAAACATGACTGTGCTGTGAAACACTACTGCACTGTGAAACATCACTGTGCTGTGAAACACTACTGCACTGTGAAACATCACTGTGCTGTGAAACACTACTGCACTGTGAAACATCACTGCACTGTGAAACACTACTGCACTGTGAAACATCACTGTGCTGTGAAACACTACTGCACTGTGAAACATCACTGCACTGTGAAACATCACTGCACTGTGAAACATCACTGTGCTGTGAAACATCACTGCACTGTAAAACATCACTGCACTGTGAAACATCACTGCACTGTGAAACATCACTGCACTGTGAAACATCACTGCGCTGTGAAACACTACTGCACTGTAAAACATCACTGTGCTGTGAAACACTACTGCACTGTAAAACACTACTGCACTGTAAAACACCACTGTACTGTAAAACACCACTGCACTGTGAAACATCACTGTACTGTGAAACACTACTGCACTGTGAAACACTACTGCACTGTGAAACATCACTGCACTGTAAAACATCACTGTGCTGTGAAACACTACTGCACTGTAAAACACCACTGCACTGTAAAACACTACTGCACTGTAAAACACCACTGCACTGTAAAACACTACTGCACTGTAAAACACTACTGCACTGTAAAACATCACTGTGCTGTGAAACACTACTGCACTGTAAAACATCGCTGTGCTGTGAAACATCACTGTACTGTGAAACACTACTGCACTGTGAAACATCACTGCACTGTGAAACATCACTGCACTGTGAAACATCACTGCGCTGTGAAACACTACTGCACTGTAAAACATCACTGTGCTGTGAAACACTACTGCACTGTAAAACATCACTGTGCTGTGAAACACTACTGCACTGTAAAACATCACTGCACTGTGAAACACTACTGCGCTGTGAAACACTACTGCACTGTAAAACATCACTGTGCTGTGAAACACTACTGCACTGTAAAACATCACTGTGCTGTGAAACACTACTGCACTGTAAAACATCACTGTACTGTGAAACATCACTGCACTGTGAAACATCACTGCACTGTAAAACATCACTGCACTGTAGGGATAGGGATGGGGGAAATACTTGATTCTAAGATGCATTGCAATACAGACGTGGAAGATTCTGAATCCAATGTCAAAAATCGATTTTTCTAAATATTAATTAACATGACTTTGACAGAGAAAAAAGGCTGAGCTGCTGCGAGGGCAGCGCAGCACCTGGACTGAGAGAGAGGGAGACGTACTTCATCTTCTCAAATCATGTTTATATTTAGTGTCTAAATAGCTGCATTTGTGAAATGAACGTGGATAATTTTTACCATCACCCAGAGACGTTAAGACATTCACAGAGATCAGCTGTAACAAACAAGACACACCAGCATTTAACAACTTCAACTGACTCTGTGATGAAGAAAATCACTCTCTGTTCCGTCTGTTTCAAAAAGTGCACAACAACAGTCCGCTCAGTGTTTCAAAACACTGAAACAACAAATATCCCCAATATTCCACTATTATTGACGGATGCCGCATCTCTTAGCACAGAGCAGACCGAACAGGCAGGACAAGAGACGCAGAAAAGGCAGGGAGAATTCGGTTAATTTTCAAAATAAAAGACCCCGTGCAGACTCACGATCATGAAGACAGACAGAGAAGAAACTATTTAAACACATAACCTGTTTATCCAAGACAGAAGCACAAAGAGCAAGAAAAGAGGACCTCATCAACAAAAATCTGAGCAAGTAAACATAATCAGGCAGGCAAAACGCTGCTGAAACGCTTCTGAAACACTGCTGGTGAGGCTCGCAGTCGTGCAGAGGACGGATCAGAACTGTGGTGCAGACGTGTTGTGCAAAGTGGAATCAGCCAGTTATTGTCATACAGGCAGGAGACTGTAGGAATTGATTAATTCATTAATTAATGCAGTTAACTTCTTTTTAAGTAAAAGG
Source organism: Lutjanus argentimaculatus (assembly GCA_034769285.1). NCBI lineage: Eukaryota > Metazoa > Chordata > Actinopteri > Lutjaniformes > Lutjanidae > Lutjanus > Lutjanus argentimaculatus. The sequence goes on from JAWZSL010000089.1 coordinate 483,069, forward strand.
CTGCATGTCCGTGTGCTCCACCTTTTCTCACATGCTTGGACCCGTTTTTTAACAACTGATCAATCTGGCAATAATTGTTTGGTCCATAAAATATTGATCAGTGTTTCCCAAAGTCCAAGATGACGTCCTCAAATGTCTTGTTTTGTCCACAACTCAAAGATATTCAGTTTACTGTCAGAGAGGAGTAAAGAAACCAGAAAATATTCACATTTAAGAAGCTGAAATCAGAGAATTTTGACTTTTCTTTCACTCAAAATGATTATTTGATTAATTAATTCTGTCAGTTGAGAAACCGGTCCAAACATGTGGAGCACACGGACGTACATTATCCCCGTTTGTACCAACTGTCCGTGCTGAAGTTCATGGAATCCAGCAGCTGCCTCAAACTAAAAGCTCTTCATCAGTAGAAAATAACTATCAGTCATGTAAAACACACTCTGACAGGACAAAACTGGTCTTTAAAGCCTTCAGTTGACCTTTGACCTTGATAACCTCAGACTGGGCGTTACCTGAGCGATGTGTCAGTGTCTCCGGGCTCGCTGCAGGTGGAGCGCCGCGAGTTGGAGGCCGGCGAGGACGAGGAGGAGGAGGAGGAGATCCCCGGGGAGGAGTGGTTGGATGCATGTGAGGAAGAGGATGAGGGCGAGGAGGAGGAGGAGGTGCGGGCGGAGTCCGGTACTCTGGGCGGCAGCAGCAGCGAGGACGGCATGCACAGCCACGTCTCCAGGTCGGAGAACTTGGAGTAGCTCAGCATCTCCAGAACGCTGCGGGAGGAGAGACACAACAGCTGGATCTGAATCAAATACGTCCGTTTGAAGAAATGTAACGGCGCCGGTTTGTTAGCAGCCGTTCTTCAGATTCAGAAATCTCCACATGGTCACTGAGTGGCAAGATCAGAATCAGAAAGATCTTTATTGTCATTATACTCAGGTTCAATGAAATTACAAATGGCTGTGATTGTGTGGTGTCACCTGACCTGCCTACAGTGTTGTGCATGAAAGCACTAAAAGAGCAACGTTTTTATTGAATATGCTCATATTTTTGGTGAACGGTGAACTGAACAGATCAGTTTGGAATTAATGAACATGAGCGACATTCACTCCTGAGAGAGATAACAGCACTCACACCGTCAGCTGATTAAAACAAAGTGTAACATTAGCTTGTTAGTTGGTTATCTAACTCTAGGTCATAAAATTAGCTAGAATGTGAACTTTTAGGACTGTGAATTTAGTTCAAAATTTAAACATGTGAACTGTGAACGTGAACTAGTTCATTTTTTCTGTGTGCTGTGAACTTTGAGCTAACTCTTTTTAAGCATTAATTTGCACAACACTGCCAGCGTGTATGTTGTCAGATATGTGAGATATGTGAGATATGAAAGTTTGAGTTGGGCTCAAAACTCAAAAATCTATCGCTGTATGTTGCCTTGAAATTTGGAGTTTTCTCAACTATTTTTTTCCAGTGTACCTTAAACATGATCTAAATATGTTTAAGAGGACAAAGACATTAACTGACTTGATGCTGTAACAAAACACACGATAAACAAAGTTAAAGATGAACTTCTCTAATATTAATACTAATAATTTTTTTGCTTTATCCATGTATCGTGTTGATGTCTGACATTAGGATACTTTTCCTTATAAGAACCGCACACACAACATGTACAGAACCGTGACGCACACAAACACAGCAGTGAGTATTCAGAGTGTGTTACCTCTCCTCGCCCACTCCGGGGATGTCATCTTTTTCATCTGCCGTCTGGAAGATGCAGGACGTCCTGGAGTCTCGCGATGACAGCAAAACACAGGAGTTATCAGAATCCACAGACATCTTCAGCCATATCTGTCACGGATCAGGAGACGACAACAGGTCAGCTGATAGAGTCCGCTCAGTGTTTTGGTTCCCTGCTGGAGAACCAAAACTGGAGGCGCATCAACCGCCATCTACTGTAGGTAATACACTGACTCATACAAACACTAAAAAACAACATGAATTATCCCTTTAATTAAGTAGTTAGTGAGCTAACCTTAGCTTGTTAGTAGTTAGGTAGCTGTTAGCTCGGTTTTAAAAAATTTTTTTAAGTTAGATGGCACAAAGCTGGTATTTTATGTTTGTTCTTTAACTGGTAGTTAGCTCAGTGGTTACCATTAGCTTGTTTATTCATAGGACACGTGTTTAACACACACACACACACACACACGTGTGTGTGTGTGTGTGTGTGTGTGTGTGTGTGTGTGTGTGTGTGTGTTAACACATGTGTGTTAGTTGGCTAATTAGCAGGTGGCATTATATCACCTGTTAGCTAGCTAACAGGTGACAGTAGTTTATTAATTAATATTAATTGGTTAGTGATCTGCTAATATTATATTGTTAGTTCCTGACAACTTGGTAAGATTACACTGTTTTGTTAGTTGGTTAGCCGAGCATTAGCTTGTTAGTGTATATCTGACTGTAACATTAACTGGTCGATTAGTTTGTTTATTAGCCTGTAAAATAGCTTACTGGCAGCAGTACCTGGTTGCCTATACCAGCTCAAAATGTTAACTTGCTTAGCTAATTAGCTAGTTGAGCTAACCTGTAAAGATAGCTTGTTAGTGGTTAGTAATAAGCTGACTACATTACCTTGATAGTTTGTTAACTAAGTTAGCTGGTGACCAAAGAGTAATACTGCACTAAATTACAATGGTGGTTAAAAATGTTAGTTTGTTAGCCAAGTTAGCTAATAACTTTAGCCTTTTAGTTAGTTATCTAACCATAAGTCATGGAATTAACTAGCTGGTAAAATTAACTTGTTAGTTGGTTATCTAACCCTGGGTCGCAGAATAAACTAGTTAGTTAGGTAACATTAACTTGTTAGCTGGTTATCTGACCCTGGGTCGTAGAATAAACTAGTCAGTTAGGTAACATTAACTTGTTAGTTGGTTATCTGACCCTGGGTCGTAGAATAAACTAGTCAGTTAGGTAACATTAACTTGTTAGCTGGTTATCTGACCCTGGGTCGTAGAATAAACTAGTTAGTTAGGTAACATTAACTTGTTAGTTGGTTATCTGACCTGGTCGTAGAATAACTAGTCAGTTAGGTAACATAACTTGTTAGTTGGTTATCTGACCCTGGGTCGTAGAATAAACTAGTCAGTTAGGTAACATTAACTTGTTAGTTGGTTATCTAACCCTGGGTCGTAGAATAAACTAGTCAGTTAGGTAACATTAACTTGTTAGTTGGTTATCTAACCCTGGGTCGTAGAATAAACTAGTCAGTTAGGTAACATTAACTTGTTAGTTGGTTATCTAACCCTGGGTCGTAGAATAAACTAGTCAGTTAGGTAACATTAACTTGTTAGTTGGTTATCTAACCCTGGGTCGTAGAATAAACTAGTCAGTTAGGTAACATTAACTTGTTAGCTGGTTATCTAACCCTGGGTCGTAGAATAAACTAGTCAGTTAGGTAACATTAACTTGTTAGCTGGTTATCTAACCCTGGGTCGTAGAATAAACTAGTTAGCTGGTATCTCAGGAGCAGTCTGTTGCCATGGTGCAGGTCACTTCCGTATCTGACGCAGTCCTTTAAACTGTGGACCACGTGATGTGTCCAGCTGTGATAATAACACTTTAAGTATATTCTGAAAACCTGAAGTGAATCTTATTAGTTGAACAAACGACTTAAAGGTTGTAGGTGACAGACATGGAGCTAATTAACAACCACACGTGACTTCTGTTTTGACCAATCACTCATTAAACCTGGTGACACCGCTGATTAAAGCAACAGTCACCAGTTAAAAACCAGTTTACCTCCCAGTAAACCTACAGGGACACTTTGAACACATGAAGACATCGCTTTGTTTTTTTGTTCTTCATGTCCTCCGCTGACTGACAAACTGCACTAATGTGTCCTTTAATTTGTCTCCTCACACTATGCAGACTTGAACACAGCACAGGACACACAAGCTGCTGTAAGTGGACACAACTTTACCGTCTTTCACTCTTTCTTCTTCTGCAGAAATAAAGTCCCGTCTTCTTCTTCTTCTTCTTTTTCTTCTTCTTCTTGTTTTCCCGGAGCAGAAACATCTGCTCAGACTGGGCTCCCGCCTGGAAACGTGTCTTTGTCCTGCCCCATGTAAAACATCCCAAAATACAGCCGTGCAGGCCGGAGGAGCTCAGATTTCACTGCGGTGAACTCACCGCACGGCTCAGACACACGCCCAATCAGCCCGTCAGTCAGGGCCCAGTCTCAACACTGTTCTCAGCCACACTCTGCCGCAGTCAGCCACTGAGAGGGCACAAACAGTCAGAGACAGTTACAAGTAATACCACTGAAATACCGAGTAACTGAGGTCAAGTACTGCAGGAGCACCAGGGAGGGAGGGTTATGTTGAGAATACAAAACTTTAAGATTAAGTGATATTCCACCGATGATATCCATCAGAGTCCTCACCTTATGCTGATTATGATGTGAGATCTTCGTTCACTAAACATCTGATTTCAGCAGAAAACAGGTTCAGCTATGCATATGGCAGGATACAAATGTAAAAGACAAAAAAAAACACATCCTGCTCGTGTGGTGTAATCCAAGTGTCCTCGAGCCGCGACATTAAAATTTAACCACAAAAGACGCCATTTAACCATGTTTTTAGACGAAATGTCAATTGTAGCATGTAGCAGGTAGCATGTATACATGCGTCGATTCGCAAGACTTTGTATATCTCTTAATGGACGCACGTGTGAAATATCGCAGATATACAAAGTCTCCATACATCGAGCCATGTTTACATGTACAGCTACTGCTACAGTGACATTTCGCTAAAAACATGGTAAATGACGTCTTTAGTGTTAAATTTTAATGTGCGGCTCGAGGACACTTGGATTACACCACACGAGCAGGATGGAGACTTTGTGTTTGTTTTGTGTTCTTTTTTTTACATTTACATTTGATCTCCAATCACTGCCATTAGCTGCAACCCTGTTTTCTGCTGAAACTCCAGGATTGTTTAGTGAACTGAAGATCTTCACCATCATCACATCAGCATAGAGGTGAGGCATACTGAGTGGGTTATCATCTAGGGTGGAATATCACTTTAAGGATTCATTTTAAGTAGGGGGAGGGAGGGAGGAGGAAGGATGGAAGGAAAGAAGGAAAGAAGGAAGGAAGGACAGAAGGAAAGAAGGAAGAGGAAAGAGGAGGGAGGAAGGAAGGAGAGAAGGAAAGAAGGAAGGAAGGAAAAAAGGAAGGAAGGGAGGGAGGAGGGAAGGGAAGAAGGAGAGAAGGAAGGAAGGGAAGAGAGGAGAGAAAGAAGGAAGGAAGGAAGGAAGGGAGGAAGGAGAGAAAGAGAAGGAAGGAAGGAAGGAAGGAGGGAAGAAAAGATGGAGGGAAAACCAGAAAGGGAGTGAAAGTAAGAAAGGCAAGGACAGAGAGTAAAGGAAGTAAGAGAGGAAAGAAGGAAGGAATTATAGATGGAAGGAAGGACAGAAGTTAGAGAGGCAGAGAGGAAGGAAAGAAGGAAGGAGGAAAGGAAGGTAGGAAGGCAGGATAGACACAAGGAAGGGAGGAAGGAAGGAGAGAAGAAAGAAAGAAAGAAAGAAAGAAAGAAAGGATGGGAGGAAAGAAGGAAGGAAGGAAGGAAGGAATGGAGGAAGCAAAGGAGAAAGAAAAAAGGAGAGAAAGGGAAGACAAGAAGGAGAGAAAGCTGGAAAGTGATAGTAGGAAAGAAGAAGACAGAAAAAAATGAAATGAAAGGAGGAAGGGAGAAGAAAGAAAAAGGAAGGAAAGAAGGGAAGAAGATGTAAGAGAGGGGAATAGAAAAAGCAGAGGAAAAATATTAAACAAAGTGAATGAAAGGAGGGATAGGAAGGGAAAAAAGGAAGGAAAGATGAAAGGAAACTGAAAGGGAGTGAAAGGAGGAAAGGAGAGGACAGAGAGAGAAAGTACAGAAAAGAAAGATGGACAGAAGGAAGGAAAATAGAAAGGAAACAAAAGGAGGAGAAAAAAGGAAGGAAAGGAAAATGGGAGGAAAGATGGAAGGACAAATGGAAAGTTGATAAAAAGAAAAAAATAGGACAGAAGGAAGGAATAAAGAAAATAAAGGAAGTGAAGTATGAGAGGATGATGATGATAAAGATGAAGATGATGATGATGAAGGCAGATACAGACAGGAAGGAGGCTGTTTATTTTGTAATTATGTGCTGCAGACAAACAACACTGAAGGATCACATGGAGTCATGTGACCACACTGCTGTCATCATCTCACACCCCAACATGTCTGACACGTCATTGGTTCACACCAGAGACACGCCCCTCATTATGCATGACTTAAAGGGACAGTTCAGAGTATCTGAACTGTGGTTCTATGAGGTTCTTCACAGTCAGTGAAGTCAGTCTGCAGACAGGCTAACCAAGTGCTAATAAGCTAATTTTACCAACTAATGAACAAACTAATTACAGTCAAATACCAAATAATGATTGGCTAACCAACTTACAAACAAACTAATCTTACCAGATGTAGCATGTGGTGGAACCATTATAGTGATTCTACCAGGAACCACAAAGGGTTCTCCTACAGGGAGAAGACAGAATCATTATATCAAATTATATTATTAGATTATAATCAATGATAGATTAATATGTCACTTCAGTACTGCAGTTAAAGATGAAAGATGGAGCTCATTTTAATGACTTTATACACCGCTGTGTAACTTAACCTATAATAATACATCATAATCTATACATTTATACATTTTATATTTTGTATCAATAATCTGAATCTGTAAAGTATCTTATCTTTAATTATAAAGGTTTAGGATGAGGATGCTGCTGTTAGACTCTCTTCTTGCTCCAGAACTGTTTTTATAAAGAAACAAGTTAATGTCCATCGTTGTCGCCTAGCAACAGTGTTGAAGGTAAACATTTAGGTAAATTCACATAATAACTTTAATTTCATATTAGTTAATTCACTCACAGACTCAGACCAGGTTGTGCAGCCATGGACGAGTCGGCGTTGGAGCGGTTCTTCGATCGTTTTGTTGTTAATGTGAGTACAGGCTGAAGCTCCTTGTGTTAAAGGGCCAGTTCACCCAAATGACCACATCTGCTCTGGATCGTCCACAGATCTCTGAGCTGTCGACGCTTTTTCATTTGAGCTGCTTCGACAGAACTGAAACATCACATGTGAACTTTATCAGTATTTTGTTGTGCTTGGGAAGTTTCACCGAAAAAATGCACTTACATGTGTGTGCTCCACATGTTTGCAGCTATTTTTCAACATGTGATCAATCTGGCGATAATTCTTCCACTAATCAATCAGTTTTTTGGTCCATAAAATGCCAGAAAATGCTGACCAGTATTTCCCAAAGTCCAAGATGTCACTACTCAGTCGTCTCATACTGCAGGACCCCACGGAGATGAAGATGAAGATGGAGGGGGAGGAGGAGGTGAATGGAGAGCTGTTCTTGAGCTCGCTGCCTGATGAGCTCCTGACTCTGTATGAGGACAACACAGGTACAACAACAGTGACACCAATGTTCATCCAAAAACTGTTTGTCTGAGCTGAGAGATTGAGAGCAGAACTGTCCCCCTGTGGCCAGACAGCAGCGCCAGTCTGGACTACAACTCCCAGAATCCCTCTGCGGTGGAGGTGGCCCAGCTCCCAGGTGATTCATCCGACCGTCCTGTGACCCCTGTGAACCCTGTGATGCCGGTGACACAGCAGCCAGAAATCATCCCGCAGATACAGTAAGGTTCATCTGGAACCTTTGGTGTCATCAGGTCCTTTAACATCTGTGATAACATCTGGGTTCTTGATCATTTTCAGTATTGATATCTGGTACTTAGCTTAGATATCTGGCTTCTCTCCAGTTTTGTTCATTGGTATCTGAGTTCTTTTCTTTTCTATTAGTGTGGAGTTTTCTTCATCAGAAGATTTTGTCCAGTTATCATGTTAAAAATCTCCATTTTCTCTGAAATTTTTAAGAGTTTTTGTCCATTTTGGCTTAAAAGTTAAAACTGAAACTTCATTCTTGATCTCTGACAAATATTATGTCACCACCAGGTCCATTTAGTAGCTGTTGTGGAGCCTTTGATCATATGATATCTTGTCTTGTTACATAATATGTTCATCTTGTTATGTCTTTTATGACGTTTTCATCTTGTTACGTCGATTATGTCGTTTTCGTGTTTGTTATGTCTTGTTTTTGTCTTGTTAAATCGTGTTTCATCATCTTCATCTTGTTATGTGTTTTCATCTTGTTACGTCTTTTATGTTATTTTCTTCTTTCCTGTGTCACTGTCTCGTCCATTTAGGTTGAAACCATTGATGTTGACGTGTCATGCTGCATTTATGTGTCGTTGTGTTTGTGTGTTTGTGTGCAGTAACGTGATCTCTACAGTGACACTTGGGTGCCATCTGGACCTGAACTCAATTGCTCGCAGAGCGTGGAACGTAGAGTACAACCCTAAGGTACAGACGCTTGAAAACAGGAACCAGAAAAGTGACTACTTGAGGTCATTTCCAACACTTCATAAATCCATTTTGGAATCAAACAAAAATCATTACTTGGAGAATTATCTGAAATTTTTGCCAGCAAAAGCAGCCAAAGTATGAAGATCCTGCAAATGTGTTACCATTCTTCCTGCATTTTACATGTTCTTGAAGTTATCTTGTAGAAGTGTTCTTAAATTATTCACTTTCTGTCAGATTTACTTCATACATATTTTAATAACTTGGCTTTCAATCAAATAATAACCAAACTGACTTGGGTAGCCAGAAAAGTGGACTGTGGTAACTGGGCTAAACTAAACCTCTAGGATTCACTAGTAAGAATGTACACAGGTGTAGTTCTGAGACATTCGCAGAGACATTTATTTTTTACCTGTGTGGAATTTTGGTATAATTTTTATGCATTTTTCTTTTCCATTTTGAACCTTTGGTATCTGGTGGAACATCGGTCAACTTCAGGGTTGCTTAGGTCCACGTTTTTCCACGGAATCGGGCTACCTTTGTCACCATTTCCTCACAGGAAGTGATGTGAACAAGTATTTTACAACATTTACGTCATGTTACCTTGCTAGCTAATCTACATCAACAATCTACATCAATGGCTAACTTTGGTAAAGGTGTGTGCAGTTACCCACAACACCCCTCTCTATACAGAGTCATGCCATAATTCCAGCCTTGAACATTTGGTCTGACTTGGTGCTTTTTCAAAACCCATATACAGAATTTCTCCACAGGAAGTTTAAAGAACAATTTAAAAGTGTAGACATCAAATCATACTGTCCAAGTTGAGGCAAACTTTCCTCTAGAAAACAACCTGTGAAACCACCCGTTCCTGTTGTGTTTCAGAATTACAAATCACTCACCATGAGGATCCGTAAGCCGCGAGCCACAGCTCAGATCTACACATCTGGGAATCTTGTCTGTGTAGGAGCCAAGAGGTCAGTCTGGACTTATCTCCAATAACTCTGCTGCTGTCAGACAGTTTCCAGGACAATGTATAACCAACCCGCCCTCCCTCTGTCCTCTGTGCAGTGTTGAACAGTCACGGGTGGCAGCCAGAAAGTGCGCCCGCATCGTGCAGAAGCTGGGCTTCCCTGTCTGCTTTCTGAACTTCAAGATCCGGAACATAGTGGCCAGCTGCAGCACCTTCCCACTCAGTTTGGAGCGACTGGCCCAACATCAGTGCTGCAGGTCAGGAGATGCTGGCTGTGGTTACATGAGATGAAAGTGAAAGCATCTTTGGTATTTTTCAACCTGGAGCCTATTTTCTCATGTTTTTGTGTTTATGAGACAACAATTTTTGAAACTGGTCCTGAATTGAGCAAGACTGCTGTGGCCTTCAGCCACCAAATGAGCCATAATGTAATCTTTACATCAAAGAACTACAGAGACCAAGTTTTCAAAGACAACGTGTGGAGAAGAAGAGACAAAGAGCTTCAGTATGATGATGGTGTGTTTATCAAGCTTCAATGGTCTACGGAAAACTTCTTTGTTTAAACTTAACCTGCTGCTCCTGTAACATTAGCCCATATGAAGCTACCTGAACTATGATGTTAGCTCAGAAATATGGCAAGCTGCCACTAAAGCCCACAATAGGCAGATGTTTTAGGTTAGCGTAAAGCCTGGATGTGGGGGGAAACTGTTAGCCTAACTCCATCAGAAGTGAAAAGAAAAATACTCTCATTTTGCATCACGTTAGCTAACAAGCTATCTTGAGTGGAGTTAGAACAGAGCTCACACTTGGCAACTACATTATGAAGACAGGACTTTTAGCTCAATCATTAACTGCTACTGAAACTGCAAATCTCCTTTTAACATTTCTATTCCTACACCTGTTCAATAATCAAGATACAACATATAAATCCAGCAACTTTGGAGAAGGTGTATTTATTCTCTTTCAAAGGAGGAATTGACCCTTGTTGTGTTTAGTCCAGGCTAAAATCTTGAACCACCAGTTTCAAAGATCAGCTAAGTTTTATTCTCATGTAAACAACATGATTAGACAGTGAGTGGTCACTGCAGCCCAATTGACTGACTCTTCACTCATCACGTTGCCAAGTGTAGCAAGTTGTAGATTAAAAGACAGGAATGGTTAGCGTATGTCATGATCTGTGTTGCAGGCTCCATATACATCGTCTATTGTTGCTCCAAAACCATTTTTCCTAACTGACCTGTTCCATGCTGATGAAGATGAGGTGTGTAATTTCTGGAAAATGATGAAGATGACGGCCGCGATGGAAACAAACTTTCTCCATCTGAAAATGCTTCAAAGGGAAATGATGTTGATGATGTTGAGTCAGGATTTATGTGTTTTTCACTCTCCACAGTTATGAACCGGAGCTGTTTCCTGGCCTTCACTGGAAGGTGTTGCCTGGCATCACTGCAATCATCAATGCATCTGGGAAGATATCTCTGATCGGTAACTAAGCTGTGTTTGTGTCCACACATCCTGGTTTATTGATCATGTGATGAAACATCACAGAGCAGAGTGGCTGGTCTTGATCAGACACACTGAGAGCAACAACTGATTCATCTACATATATTTAATTCAAAGCAGGCATCTGCTGAGGAGGGTCTGGTTTGGGTTGTTTTGAAGGAGCCTCAAATGGTCATTGAGAAGGTTCTAGAGGAATTTTTGAGGAAGTTCCAGGGGTTCTTAGTTGTATTGTTCATTTGAGAGGTTCTAAGGGTCATGTAGGTACTTCTTGTGGCCATCAAGGAGGTACTACAGGTCCCATAAGTAGTTCATCTTTAGGTGGTTTTGGTGTTGTTTTAGGATGTTTTAGAAGTTCTTTAGGTGGTTCTAGTGGTCGTTCGTGGAGTTCTAGTTGTCACTGAAGAGGATCAGTGGGTCCTTAATGAGGCTCAAAAGGTCATTTAATGAGGTCATGTGGTACTCAAACAGGTTTATTCTTCTAATGGTCGTGAAAGATCACAGAGGAGTTATAAAAGTCCTTTAGGAGGTTCACTGAGGAGGGTTGAGGGTTCTTTATGTTGTTCTCATGTTCCTTTAAGAGATTTTATTAGATTAAATTTAGAGCAGAGGTGATTCTGATGGGTGTTCTGACACAAAAATAATCTGAACATGATCCCTTCTCTTACATTCTTCCCTGATTTGATCACCTTTTTCTTTGGTCTCTACATCAGTAGAACCATTTTTTAAGTTTATAAATTAAGGTATTAATTAAGTTCTTGCATTAAATTCCAGGAGCTAAAACAGAAGCTGAGCTCTACGAAGTGTTTAATACCATCTATCCAATCCTGTGCTGCTTCAGGAGGTGAGGAGTGATGCACTGAACTGTGTCAGGAGCTCCTGTTCAACTTGAAACTAATATTAATAAAATAAACTGGTTGTTTTAGAGTCAGTGTTGAATCTTTAAAGAGAGAGAAAATCCTCCACATCATCGAGCAGGAAACTCTGCTTTTATTTGATTCTTTCACTTGAATATTTCTGGAATGTTACTCTTTAATATCAGTGACCCAGACTTGGATATTGATCACCCAGATGTGAACTAGAAAAAAATCTACAAGAGATTAGACACAAAGGGTGGTGTATGAAGGGCAATATGGTTAAAGAGTGAATAGGACTACTTCTTTTGCATTAACCAGAGGTGACAACTCAAGTAGAAGTACAGATACTTGTGTAAAAAAGACTCTGGTAAAAGTAGAAGTACTGAGTCAAGTTGTTTACTGCAGTAAAAGTGAAAAACTTCAGGATCTGAAATGTACTTAAAGTATAAAAGTAAAAAGTTTCCTTCTGAAGAACATTTGTACTGACTGTTTCTGTGCAAAACTTACTGAACCTCAGCTTTTTTCCACCAGAGTCTCCCTCTCTGTCTGTTTCAGCTTCTTATGTCTTTTACATTGTTTGTCTTGTTACAGCTCGTTACACAATTTTCATCTTGTTATTTATTAGGGGCCGGGCAGCCTAAGCTGCCAGGACCCTATTGTTTTCCTCAGTGTTCTTCTTTCTTTCTTTCTTTCTTTCTTTCTTTCTTCTTCTTCTGGGGAAATCCTACTTCCCATGCACGAAAAATGACCAAACTTTGCACAAAGGTCCAGTCCCATGTCAGATTGCCTCAGCTGCAAAAACAGGCCAATGGTCCTGATGGTGGCGCTACAGCAAGCCTCTAAAGTTCAACATTTTGAAAATTCATAACAAATCAACCATATGTGCTACAGATTTACAACTTTCACCACAATGTAGCCCCGATACTGAAGAAACTTTTGTACATTTAAACCTATTGCAAATTATGAAGTCCATCACTCTGTTTTTTTCAAAAACTGTAAAACTTATTAAACCTATCTCCTCCCACAATTTTTGTTCAATTGACACCAAACTTGCTACAGAGCATCTTCAGACTGTCCTACACAAATGATCCACACAGATTTTTGATTTATCAAAAATTGAGCCTACAGTGCATCAAAATGTTTGACTGTAAACGGTATTATAAACATATACTTGCAAATTCTTTCTAAAAACATTTTCAATGTTCATGAAAAAAAAGACAAAATTTTGGCAATCTGACATGGGACTGGACCTTTGTGCAAAGTTTGGTCATTTTTCGTGCATGGGAAGTAGGATTTCCTCGGAAGAAGAAGAAAGAAAGAAAGAAAGAAAGAAAGAAAGAAAGAAGAACACTGAGGAAAACAATAGGGTCCTGGCAGCTTAGGCTGCCCAGCCCCTAAAAATCATATATGTACTTAAACATTGATTTTTAATAAACATTTTCCTTTAATGTTTGGAAACATGATTTTGACTACAATCTAGAGTAAAGTTTGTTGGATCTGTGCAATGATTCAAACATGCTATTGATGAATTAATTGTATTTTTTTTCCATAAGCTTTTACAAAGTTGTTGGTCTTCATGGTTCCACGCACACAAATCGCAATAATAAAAAAAGATGAACAATTTAAAATTACACATTGTTAACAAAAAAGAATCAAACATAAAGATCAGAAACTACGTGAAAGAACTGTGGCCCAGTGATGTGATGTTTGTTATTTGAATGATATTTTTGACATTATTTTTCCTTTTTTCCTTTGTCATTTCATTTTATTTTATTTTACTGTTTTAAGCTTTTATTTGTATAATTTCCATTCTGATTGTGATATATATATATATATATATATTGTGTGTGTGTGTGTGTGTGTGTGTGTGTGTGTGTGTGTATGCATTGTATGAATTATTGATTTAGAAGTTCTAAAATATGACTTTGAATGTTATCCTAAATAACATTTTGACTAGTGTCATCATATGAATAATTAAAATACTTAAAATACATTGTTTGAAAGTGAGATTTTAGAAACAAGTAAATAACATCCTCCTAAAGCAAAAGTTACTGTGATATGCATTTTTAATTTACTTTGGTAAACTTCACATCTTGACATTATTTAGGACTTTTTTACTAGCACTGACTAGTCTGACAGGCATGAACTGATGAAGCTTCTTGAATGAGAGGTGAAACGTCTTAGTTGTATTGTTCATTTGAGAGGTTCTAAGGGTCATGTAGGTACTTCTTGTGGCCATCAAGGAGGTACTACAGGTCCCATAAGTAGTTCATCTTTAGGTGGTTTTGGTGTTGTTTTAGGATGTTTTAGAAGTTCTTTAGGTGGTTCTAGTGGTCGTTCGTGGAGTTCTAGTTGTCACTGAAGAGGATCAGTGGGTCCTTAATGAGGCTCAAAAGGTCATTTAATGAGGTCATGTGGTACTCAAACAGGTTTATTCTTCTAATGGTCGTGAAAGATCACAGAGGAGTTATAAAAGTCCTTTAGGAGGTTCACTGAGGAGGGTTGAGGGTTCTTTATGTTGTTCTCATGTTCCTTTAAGAGATTTTATTAGATTAAATTTAGAGCAGAGGTGATTCTGATGGGTGTTCTGACACAAAAATAATCTGAACATGATCCCTTCTCTTACATTCTTCCCTGATTTGATCACCTTTTTCTTTGGTCTCTACATCAGTAGAACCATTTTTTAAGTTTATAAATTAAGGTATTAATTAAGTTCTTGCATTAAATTCCAGGAGCTAAAAACAGAAGCTGAGCTCTACGAAGTGTTTAATACCATCTATCCAATCCTGTGCTGCTTCAGGAGGTGAGGAGTGATGCACTGAACTGTGTCAGGAGCTCCTGTTCAACTTGAAACTAATATTAATAAAATAAACTGGTTGTTTTAGAGTCAGTGTTGAATCTTTAAAGAGAGAGAAAATCCTCCACATCATCGAGCAGGAAACTCTGCTTTTATTTGATTCTTCAAAAGACATTTAAACAAGTCCAGTTGCTTTCAATTTAATCTTTCCGGAGATCACTTTTTCACACAACAAAAAGAAAATTAAAACTAAAAACAACTAGAATGTTTGCATTTCCAGAAGAAAATGTGTGTGATGCTGCTTCTGCAGCCTTCTGAACAAGTTCAGTCGAGAGATGTTGAAGATAACCAAAATCGGTGGTAATTGAAAAATTTGTTCAAGAGATTGTTGGTGTTTTATTAATGGCCACAAGGTGGAGCTGTTGGTGCCCTGCTGCAATATGTTGTGTACATGTTTATGGAGAAGCTTTGTACAAGTTTTATCTTATTAAAGGCAACAAACATAAACATATGTTTACATGAATGATAAGAGAGGAGGAGCAGATGTTTTAATTCAGTGATTTTTTTCTTTAAGAAATAAATATCATGAATATAATCATCCTGTTTATCTGTTTATTATCATGTTGTCAGGTGACATCAATAATCGCTCAGCTCACCATTTTCATCAGGGGGATTAATAACCAGTTCAAAGTGAGAGAGTTGTTTGTGTCCAATACACGAGTAACTAATGTAAATAAAACTGTGTACAACCTGCTGTTTGCATGTTTTAAGTATGATAATGTTTAGGGTTAGTAATTCATTTGGACATTCTAGTGTTCATCTGAGCCCCCTATAATAGTTTGTTGTTGTAATACTCATTTCAGCCACAAGAGGCTGAATTGCACTACTACCCCAAGCTCTGAATATTAAAGAACATTTCTAGAGAAAAGGACATGACAGGAATGTTACACAACTTGACAACACACAGTAGAGTGAATGGAGAAGTTAAAACTCACCTCTTTTTTTGACCTATCAAAACTTATTTCCCACATGTTGCACTGAAGGCAAACAAACAAAAAATAAGGAAGTCTGAAAAATGATTGTGGCTAAACTTTATTTCAACTCTTCTTAAGTCATAAAGACAGGAGAGCAAACTATATAATGTAATGCAATGCATGTAAACATGTCAAAAAAGGAGCGCTCAGTAACAAGATGACATGTTTCTGTAGGCTGTCGACTGTTTTTAACACTGTTGTATTAAAACGTTAACAGAAGCAGTCGGCCTTTAAACATTAGTGAAAATCACAATATGACAACAGAGAAGAGACAATTTATTGTGTTGATTACAAACAGGAGAGAACATACAGTCGACATTAATGTTAATTTTAATACATTTTAATAATAATTGATTTAATTTTAATAAACGTTCTGTAATCACCAACATTACATACAGTCTGAACCCAAACTGAGACGTCCACCTTAAAAATGAGACCTTAAATAACAACTCTCACTAAGACTGACAGCCAAATTCAACTGACAGAAACTGAACTGGAACACTTTTACAAACACAATCATCTCCACTTCATTACATCAAGTAGAAAATATATTTTACACTCTGTAAACATTTCAGAATTTTATAATAAACGTTTTCTGTTAATGTTTGGAAACTTTAAAATTTGTACTGGAATTTAAAGTAAAGTTATATCTTGTCAAAGGCAACATTACTGCAGCAATCAAACAATAAGTGAAACAAAAGTAAACACATCTTTGGATTAATGATAAGAGAGGAGGAGCAGGTGGATCAATCCAGTGATTTTTCTCTTCAAGAATTAAACATCATAAATATAATCATCCTGTGTATCTCTAACTGCTCTGTTTCCACTGTCACACACACCTTCACTGGTAAAATCTGCAGTTTATCCACAGTCATCAAGAACGGAAACATCCTCTCAGTGAAGGTGTGTGTGAAGGTGTGTATGTGTGTGTTTGTATCAGGATCAGAGAATGACAACTTTCCTCTGTTCCAGTCCAGATTCACTCTGATCCTCTGGAGCTTCTTCTGCACTCTGAGAACAGTGGATGGATCTGATGGTGAGTGTTCTGAGTATTTACCTTCAGTGAATATTATTCCCCAGAATCCAGAAAATATGTCTCCTTTCTTCTCAAGAGACTCTACAGACACACCCAGTCCCCAGTATGTATTGTCTCCAACCTCGATGTCCCAGTTGTGAGTCCCTGAGTTAAAGCCCTCAGAGCCCCAGACAGAACAGTAACGAAACCTCTCTGGATTATCAGGAAGCTGCTGTTTGTTTCCTCGTCTCACACTGGTCAGATCTTCAGACAGGACGAGACCTGGATAAACAGTGTTTGTGTCCAGAATGACAGGAGTGTAGGAGACCATGTCCTTCATCTTGTTCCAGATGTTGAAGGTCAGGTTGCCCAGGTGTTTGGCCTCGTCTATCAGAGCTCCTGAGTGCAGCTGTGGAGCCTCCAGCAGGAGGCGCTGCTGGACTCTTTCCTCTGCAGCCTTGTAGCTGTTCAGGAATGAGACGTCTTCAGCTCTCAGCTTGTCCTCTGTGTCTCTGACTGTGTGTGAAAGAGCTGCTATCTCTCTGCTCAGAGCCTCCATCTTCTCCTTCATCATCTGACTCTTCTGCTCCTCTTCCTCCCTCAGTGCAGCCAGCCTGGCCTCCTCTTCCTCTTCTAGAAACTGGTGAAGCTTCTTAAACTGCTCCTTAATCTGCCTCTCTGTGTGTCGGGCCTGGACCTTCATGTGTTCTGATGTTTGATCAAACTGATCTTTAACTTCTTTAAAAACCTTCAACTTTTTCTTTAAAGGCTCCAGAGTTTCCTGAAGTTTCTTCTTGTGTTGTCGTGCAGCTTCTTCGATGGGTCTGAATCTGTGGTTGGTGTGTTTCTTTGAATCTCTGCAGATGACACACACTGGCTGCTGATGGTCCAGACAGAAGAGTTTGAGTTTCTCAGAGTGCAGACGGCAGAGAGCCTCTGGAGGTCTCTGACGTCTCTGCTGTAAAAAGGCCTCACACAGGTTCTTTAATGCCCGGTTTAAAGGTGGATCAGATTTTGAAGATCTTCTCTTACAAACTGGACACTCACGTGTTGGTTTCTCTCTCCACCAGCTCTGCAGACAGTCTTTACAGAAGCTGTGGCTACAGGACAGAACAACAGGATGTCTGAATACGTCATGACAGACCACACAGCAGAGATCTGTGTCTGATCTGGAAGACATTTTGTGAAGCTGAAAACACAACAGACAGCACATTAATGCAGGAAGTCAGTTATATTTTCTCTCCCTGCTGTAGAAAGTTGCCTCACTTACTTTCACTTTGAGTCTTTGACTTGTTTTTTTCATTCATCAGCAGGGTGCAGTTAAAGGAGGGGTGCTCGATTCAAGAGAAAGATTTTTTATGTTTGAAGTCAACAGTCAAACAAATCGTCCTTCAATGCCCCTTCTGAAGATTAACGTCCCTCACCTGTCCCCTGTCCTTTGCACAGGCACAAATATGACCTGTTCCTGATCAGCTGGAGTCGTGTTGTGTGGCCCAGTCAGAGACAATTTTCGTCTCCCATTTACAGAGCCAGGACTGTGTAGAAACATCTGATTTTTCTTTTCAGTTCATTAACAGAACAGAGAACCAGAGGACTGTGAGGAGATATTTGCTGAATTTGACTCAGAGTGTATTGGTTTAGAACAGTGAAGCCCACCTTTAAAGTATTTCACTACTTCACCGCTGAAGTACCTCAGTTCTCCTCCCTGTAACTGTCCTCTTTGTAATGAAGGTAAATCTTACCGTCTGTTGGTGAGTCACCTCTCAGTGAGAGCTGAACAGGAACAAACTGTTTCCTGGTTTGAATCAGATAATATCATATGAAGGGTGGAGCTTAGGGCCCAAAGGTAGACCGTTATTCAAATTTACTGGAGGGTAATAGGGACACATTATAACAGAACTGTACTGTAAACTAAAGTGTCTTATTTCCCCTCTGTTAGGCCGTACTAGACTTTATTAAAGCACAACAAATGATAAGTGCTGAATACTAAATTGTTTAAGAGACAAAAGATAGTTGAAAAATCAGGTTACATAGAGCACACATCAGCAGTAATTTATATTTTAAGGTCCACTGTAAAATGAGACACACACATTAAAACTGAGATATCCACCTTAAAAACATAATAAAAGAACTACTCCTCTACTAACTGACAACAGAAATGAACTGATGGTGACTGAATTCTTCAGCATTTATTTTGATATTTATTTCATATGAAATTATGACGAACAACACCTTTGCAGAACCAACAACTCCGATTGCTGGACACAGTGTCAGGTCAACAATGAGGATCATCATCATATATTTTGGTCCTGCCCTGCTCTCACTGCCTGGAAGAAAATCCATCAGCTGTCAGAGGAGGTATTCAGAACGACTATCACTTTTAGTTCTATGTTCTATATCGATGCAATATCCCACAAAAGCTTCACTCCAAAGAGAATAATGACTATCCTCCTGGCTGCATGTAAAAAAGTTATAACTTGTAAGCAGATGAAGAACCAAGCTCCCTTGTTTGAGGACTGAATAGACGTAGTTCATCAAATATATACAATGGACAACTGGACATATTTCCTCAGACTACAACAAGATAAATTTACCAGGATATGGTCAAGGTTGATCGACTGTGCAACATTTATAAGGGCAAATTTTTATACAGCTATTGTTTTAATTTTTTATCGTTTGATTTTTCCTTTTTATTAGCAATCTACATGTAAGTGGTCGCAGAGACTCTGAGACTGTAAAGGACAGGTGAAGTGGGACATTTCTTGATAATGGAGATGGCCTGGTTGACGATGAACCTAAATTTAAACCTGGGTGCTATTTTTTTTTTTCATGTTTTTTTTCATCTCTTCATGCCTGTGTGTTACCTTCCCTTAGGCAACTGATTTTGTTGTGATATATAATTGTAATTAAGTGAAACATTTGTAATTGTATGTTGTGTAAACATCTGGTGGCCAATAAAAAGCAAAATATAAATAATATAAAATATATATCAAACAAAAATATGTTTAGTAAAAGTGAAAGTAAATTTTCATTGAAAGTATGAAGTATGATCTAGTGTCTTCATACAGCTGCCACAGCACAAAGCGTCATTCCACTGGTTTAAATGAAAAGTATCTGATCTTTAACAGGAAGTAAAGTGTCATCTGTCCTCTCAGTGGTTAATAACAGACCAGCAAGGAAAACATGTTCAACTCACCAAAACTCCACAACATTAATAAGTCGACAGAACATGAAGGAGTGTTAAACAGTGGAGGTGACTTGAAGACCTCTCGCAGCCTCTCTACCTCTTTAGGTGCACAGTGTAATGGCACCATCTTGTGGTAACAACATGCAACTACACCTCTAAATGACATATATGGTTTAGCTGCCCTGTATTTCTTGTATTTTTATAAACTTGTAATTTTCTTGATGTAAAATCCTAAAGAGCACCTACAGCTGTCAGATACATATTAAATACGTAGTGGAGTAAAAAGTAGAATATTTTCTGCTGGAGCTGAGTAGAACTATTAGAACTATTACACGTACCTCAAAATTATACTCAGGTACGGTACTTTTGTAAATGTAATTAGTTACTTACCACCACTGGTGGCTGAAACTTCCCACAACAAGTTTGTACTAATCCAGAAAGTTACATACATGATGCGTGACACAACAAGAAACTCAGTACACAGCCGGAGAATCACAGCTGTCAGTTGTAGTTCTTGTCACCACCACTAGATGTCAGGATGGTTGCAGGTTGGTTTATGTCAAACAGCTGTAAGGACTCATAATATCCATGCAGTGAGCAGAATTAGTGGATTTAAGTCAAAGAATCTCATCAAGACAAAAAGATCTGAAATAAATGTGTGATATGATGTTTTTACAAACTTCATGGCTGATTGATCCCACATGGGGCCCTGGAACAAAAGTTAACCTGGGGCCCCAAAAGACAGCCCACACCCCCACCTCCATCACAGTTAGAGGCCAGTAAAATCTCAGTTATTAAAATTATAGTGGTGCTAACTCCTGAATCTGACAGTCTTTATTTATTTATCTATTTTAATTTGGGTAAGCAAACATCTCCATATTGATTACCGTTGATACTGATAACTATTTAATCTGGGTTTACATCATTAAACAAATATTGAATCATGTTTTATTTAAAATTTGGACTTATTCATTTTAAGTCTAGTTTTTCTAAACTCTGATTCGAACTGATCATCTTTGTCTCAGCCACTGAGACTGACAGAGTAAAGAGATGGAGACAAGAAGGAGAAGAAGAAAGATGATGGAGAGGAAGAGAGAAAGAGGAGCGTTCCCATAATTCACTGTTTTCATGTAGGATTCATCACGTCAGCCACAGGATTACCTCACTTCCTGCTGCACGGTGTCAACACGCCGACCGGCAGCCCAGGAGAGCAGACAGGAAGTTCAGAGGTCAGCAGGTCACAGAAAAACACTCTCACCAGAAACAGCGGCAGTCAGACGACACGTTTAGAGGAACCGTCAGAAATTCATCCGTCAGTCAGAAGAGAAACGTCTCAACGTTTCATCTGAAATCTGTGCTGCCGACCTGAAATATTAAATACAGAGATACCTTTTTTATTTTTACACCGGTTGGGACTTTATTGCTGCAATACCACAAGTGGCCACTGAAATCAGAAAACAAGCAGCAAAAATTTCACAGTGATGATTTACAGTTTGAAAAAATATCAACCCACACATATATACACCACAGAAGATGATTTAACAGGAGAAAATGTAAATATACAACATATTGCACAGAGTAATTACTCATTAGACAAATATTATTATTATAAATACAATGTGGACCGAGACAGAGAATCGTGCAAATAAGCTTCATGCTGATGTTACATGAATATTCATGAGTTAGAAATGATTTACAAAGAAAAAATAAAATAAATGTTTGTTTTTTTCAGTTTCAAAAACATCAAAAATAGCTTTTGAAAAACATTTTAGCTTCATTTTCATGAGCTGAATTTTAGTGGTTATAGTTCAGGACAATTCAAACACTCCACTAATGATCTTTTTATGTATTAAAATGATCTCAAATATAAATATTTTGGATTAAAATGGTTAATTGGAGGATCTTGGTGAACATTTAAGATTTGGACATTTAAATGTATTTTTAAATTTCAGTTTGCTTTTGATTCAGTAGAACGGCCCTGTTAGGAGTTTTGGACATGGTGACACCTGACGGTTCCCTTCATCGTCGTCACGGTGATTTTCGTCACAGTCAGCGGTGTGAAATGATGCAGTTTGGTTCAGTTTGGTTCTGCGACAAAACTACTTGGACAGTTTTAGCAAAAGATCATGGTTTAGGATAAAATAAGTACATTACTCAGGTGATTTAAGTTATGTACATTATGTTAAAATAAGTCAATAATTCTGAAATAAAAAGAATTATTGAATCACCATGAGGATATTTTTTCTGGTGGAACTGATCTTCTGTAGGATTGTGCTTCACACTGACTCTGAAGATAAACGTACATCAGTTCAGATTCTCCTGCATCAGCAGACAGAAGCAGAAGACGAGTCTGACGCCCCTCAGCTCCTCATTTCATCTTCACCTGCCTGATTCACCAAATTATTCAGTAAAACTGACCTGTTTAAGAAATGGAGCATCAGCCAGATGTTTCACAGGTGTATAGTGTGTGTGTGTGTTGTGATGTGTGTGTGTGTGTGTGGTGTTTGCAGCAGACAAGCTAACAGCTAATCAACGAACACACACAACTGCTGAGGTAAAGTGAATCACAGAAGGATTTGTAGGAAGTTTTAGACTGAAATTATAAGATAAATTTAACTTCTTCTTACACATTATTTTTATTTTTTGAGTTTTGAATTTATAGTTTTTCCTCCATAAAATTCATTTGTTTATTTCAATTCTTTCTTTTTGGTGAAATCCAGCTGAATCACTTTATCTTTTCCTCTGAAGTGTCTCTAAACTGTCCCTCATTTATCTTCTACCTAACTGACACATTTTATTTCAAATTTGCAAAATCTTTTGGGGTCAGCACCAGATCATAATTTATCTTTGTAATTTAGTTTTTGCAGAAAACATTTCTAAGTTTATTTGTTTCCTTCTTTTACATAATCCTGACTGACCATCAATCACCTGTGACTCTCTCTGCCCCGCCCTGATTTTTATTTCATGTGTTTCAGTTTTTACATCCTGTCACTCGTTCTTTATTTGTCTCTCTAATAACATCCTGAGTTTCCTCTGATCCTAATAATATCACATGATAATCATGCTGACAGTAACACATCCTGTATTCTTCTGTCACATCCTTTCACTCTCTCTTCTGCTGCCTCTCATCTTTGATTTACCGTCCAGTTTTATTCTTTTTAGGGTTTTTCTTACGTTTAAAGAGGAAATTTAGAAACTTCAACTTCAAATCATTTTTGAACACTAATAATAACTTTTAAATTCTGCAGATATTCCAGCCTGTTGTCACTCTGAATCAGTGGTGGTCTGAGGCTGTCTGATGGGCAGGAGTGAAAACAATGAGGACACCAGCTGTGTGAGGTGGGACATGATGGATTTGATCACATTTTGTCTGCTGGACGGCCACTGTAGAGGCACTTTATCACTTCTTTTTTCAAATATCTGTACTTTCTACTCTACAGTTTCAAAACAGATGCTTTAGTTTTAATGCATTTGAAGGGAATTATTTTTAGAGACAGAAAGATGGAACAAGACCAAAATGATGTTATAAGATGAAACATGAGGTAACAAAACAAAAAAGATTCAATTAGATGAAAAACACGTTACAAGACAAAAAACATGTAACAAGACGAAAAAGACAACAAGACAAAAAGATATAACCAGATGAAAAATGACGTACCGTAAAGTAAGTGAACAAAGAAAAAAGATGTAAAGAGAACAAGACAAAAACATGTAACGAGACAAAAAACATGTAACGAGACAAAAAACATGTAACGAGACAAAAAAGACGCAACACAACAAGAAGCTGTAAACCAGATGAAAAATGACATAAAAGAAGTAAAAGACAAAATGAGACAAAAATGTAAGAAGAATAAAAAAACGAGGTAACAAGACAAAACGCCACAACCAGATAAAAAATGATGTAAAAGATGTAAAAAGACCAAAACAAGGTAACAGGATGAAGAAGTTGTAAGAAGAACGTAGTTTTGTGCGTCAGTAGAAATGTCTTCATACACGTCAGAGCCTGAACTTTTACTCTTTTACTTTTTTTTACTGCCTCTGTTTTCAGTTCAAACGTTCTGTTTTGTGGTCTGTAAAGAACGTCGAGGCCTCATGTGGCCTGGCGGCGTTGACTCCACACTTTTAGTGAAGGTCTTTTTTTAGTTTCTGGGCCGTGTGAAGTGACAAAAAAAATGCAAAGTCAACTTTTCCACTTTGGCTGAAGCCAAAGAAAATGAGCAGCGTGTTGGTTTACAACGCTGCAGTTTGACTGAACACACCTGTACTCAGAGGAAGCAGAAGCACAAACACAACCAGTGTGCTGCTCCAATAGCTGCTAACCTCACCACTTCTGTAACATCTGCTGCACAGGAGGAAGCAGAGAGGACGTCTCCTGAGGGACGCATCCAAAGAAAATAACTCACATCATCGGTAACACAGAAATGGATCCGGGAAGGAAGTGATTTAGCACCGTCCCTGGACAGGAAGGAAAATCAATCTCCATGCATTCATTTAAACGTCTCATTGGTCTCATTTTGGTCTGAACTGCAGCGGATCCTTGAGGGAAATCATGTGATCACAGAGAGCTGGAAAATTAAATCATTTTCACTCAAGTGGCTCCTGAAACTGTGCATGTAAATTAGATGTGAAGAGCCGTGACTGTCCTGGAACAAATATAAAGTCACTTCATATCTGTGGTGGTGACTTTTATATATCTGTTCACGTTAACAACTGTTTGGTTTTCTCTGAGGCTCACACGGCCTCTCTCTGGCCCTGCAGTGGTGACCCCTCGATCTGGATCAAAGGACTCACCGGGGGGGCCCCTGCCGGCCCTCACTGACCCCCCAGAGGATCATCTGCAAAAGCAAAAGTCTGCTCGGGTTTGAAAATATTGGCCAGATGTTCGCAGCTGGACGCTGCAGCAGCATCAAAGCACACAAATCAGGTTGTTGTGTGTTCGTCAGACGTCCACACAGTCTGTACTCGAGTACAAGTGAAAAACAAGACTTGATTCAACTTGTTTACTGCAGTAAAAGTGAAAAATGTCCTCAAAGACTCAATGTAAAAAGTCGTCCTCTGTCCATTATGTCTTTAATGTTGTTTTATTGTCTTTTTTTGTGTGTGGATGAGACAGTTCAGATGTTCGTCCTGCAGTAATAATGAGGACAATTCTTTGTTTCATTTCAGACGTCTGGAGGCAGAACACAGAGACGTTTTTTCAGTAACTCGTCCTCTCATGACTGGAGAAAAACTTTAACATGAAGTCAGCAAAACTACATTAAAAAGTGGAGCTGTAACTTCCCTTTGTGCTATTCAGGCTGCACCTGCAGAGCTGAGAAACCTCCTGTTATAGATGTTGACCTGCAGACCAGAACAGGATCATCTGTCAACCACGACCAGAACCACCTGCAGCTGACGGATCACACCACTTCTTTCTTTCTCTCCTTCTCATTTTTCCTCCTTTAAAAGTGAACAGTGAGGAAAACTTTAGTGTGATGAGCCTGTCCTCCATCTCCGTGTGTCTAAAAAAAGTTTTCCTCAGTGCAGCCTGTGGTCTATTCAGTCCATCACTCTAGATTAGATCTGTTCTCTAGATGGTAGAAATGAAGTGTTTTGTGTGTGTTTGTGTTATTTGACAATAGACTGGAAACGCAGGTTTGTGTGTGACTTTCTCCAGAATTTTATTCCAGCAGTTTAATTGATGAAAAGATTTGTGATGTCTCTCTCTCCTTTTTTCTGCTTGTGAGGATCTATTTGACTCAGCAGCCAGTGGGCGGAGTCAGGGATGGCATCAGGAAAGTATTTGTACCTGGTTAATTCAGGCCAGTAATGAAGTAATTCAGTCTGTTTACAGTGCAGCCAAACAAACTCGGGCTGGTTCAGTCAATGATAATAATTAGAACCTCCATCTGATTTCATGCTGCACAGTAAAAGACTCTGATAACATACGATACAAACAACCTCCGGGACCACCGAGGACGTGAGACCGGAGCTGTTTGGAGGTTTTAAGGGGGACGACAGGGACCAGGGCGATAAATAAACCTCAGCTCTTTGTCTCAGCTGATTCATCCCAGATGTTAAAATGTGCAGGTCTGGAGGGCGGAGGCTTCCTGAGGGAGTTGCAGGAGGATTCTGGGAGAAGAAATGTGACCCAGACGCGCTGAACTGGAGCACTGGACTTCATGCTCGTTTGTAGAATCTGGAGGACACCAGAGTCTGCAGTTTCTTTCAGGAAAACGGAAACTAAATGAATCTTCGAGGTTCTTATTATGGTTCCATGTTGCATTTGCAGTCTTTGAAATGTTGGAAAAAAAGGAGACTTTGATTTATTTAGTGACTCAAACAAAGTTTGCTTTGAATTCGTTTGACAATTAAATGGAAACACGGCTTTTGTCGAGACAGCTGATTTTTCCTGCACTCTTCTGATCGCAGCAATTTGATTAAATTGAATTGATTTCCCTGTAAATATTGATCCATTCTGCCATGTTAGGGGGGAACCACAGATTGTATATTAACAATCCAGCTCACTATTTGGACTGCTCCTTTAAAAAGTTTCTATTTGTTGTTTCATCTCAGCAGCATCTGTTTAATTTGGGATGAGGAAGAGGAATGAATTCATCTAAAATTGTAAATTCATCCTTTAAAGACATTCAGGACCACGATGAATGGATGTCAATGTCAGTTTGAGATTAACGTTCATTTTTTATCTCCTCTTGAAATGAAGAAAATAGTGGGGACCAGAGTTCTTCAAATTATTTCTTTCTAAGGTCTGTCTCTCTGGAATGGAAGGAATTATGATAACTGGTCCAGGAACAGCTGTAAAGTAGGTAGATTTGTTTTTTCCAAAATAAAAGAATACATTTCTTTGCAAAGTGTGTTATTGTACAAACAAGGGTTGTATTTTCAGGACTGATGTGAGGAATGAATGAACCAGATTCCAGAAACTTTTCAACAGATGACAAAACGTCTGTATGCATGTTGTTTCCTGTGTTTGGGACCGTTCAGTGTGTTCAGTGTGTGTCTCCTCCTTAACTCATTTTGAGGCAGTTTGGCATCAGTTAAAAACATCAGAGTTTATTCTGGTGAACGTGCAGTCAGTCAGAGAGTCACTGAGCTCCAGCTGAGGGGAGGAAAGAGTTAAAACTGTTCTTGTTGGTCCAGTAGGAGGAGGTACGGAGGGGAGGGTGTGTGGGGGAGGGCAGTCCCCCCTGTTTTTTTTTTCTATTGATAGCCATATTCCCCCCCATTTATTCCTGCAGTCAGGACGATGCAGAGCGGCGAGCGCGCAGAGAGACGACCTGTGGAGCCTCTTCCTCGCTGAGGAGGGAAAACATGAGTGACTGAGTTCACATCAGGCAGAATGGAGAGCTGCACACGTC
The DNA here is from genome assembly GCA_034769285.1 of Lutjanus argentimaculatus. Lineage (NCBI taxonomy): Eukaryota > Metazoa > Chordata > Actinopteri > Lutjaniformes > Lutjanidae > Lutjanus > Lutjanus argentimaculatus. Next base: position 510,237 of record JAWZSL010000089.1, read on the forward strand.
CACAGTAAGTGTTTTTGATTTGTCCTCAATCTCCAGGGCAGAAATCAGGTGTTTGTCTGCATCATTAACCTGCAGTGATGACAGTCAGAGTGTTAAATCAGTGTTGTGTGTGTGTGTTTGCAGCAGCTCTGCAGTCTCTTCTGTCTCTGATGAATCTTAAAAACCTCCTTAAAGCTGCTCTCACATGAATTAATGACTCTCACAAATTAAGTGCAACATAAGGTGTCAGATTAAGATATTTAAGGGTGGTTGTGTGTGTTTGAATTCAAATTTTATAAATTCCCTTCACAGCACTCACACCCATCAGCTCCTGTTCATTTCTATGGAGTCTACGGACATTAATGAATGGAAACTGGTGGTCGTGGAGCCACGTTTCTCAACATTTCTCACAAAAAATGCATTGGAAAATCTATTTTCATGATTAATTCTTACTTGAGCCCATCTGGTCATTATGTGCATACATGTTTTTAAGCATGTGATCAGAGGAACCTGAACTTCCATCTGTGCTTTTGTGAAAAAATGATAAAATGTGACAAACAAATTAAAATAAGGTTGATGAGGAGGTTGATTCAAAACTGCTTACATTTCAATAATATGTCCTTTTATCCACTCTATATCTGCGAGTGGGAAAAAATCAACTTTGTCTGCTAATTAAGGCATGATAAACCCGTGAAGTCAGCAGGTTTTAACAGTTTCCACATCGTTTCTCTCTGCTGCTTCTTGGTGTTCGATCTCACTCTCGCTGCTCTCCTGATGTTTTCACATGTAACTTGAGTTTATTTCAAACAAACCGAAGTTGGTGATTGTTGCGACACTGGAAAGACACGAGGCATCCAAGATGTGGCATCAGTTGTCGCCTCGACCTGATGACCCACATCTGCTGGGTTGAATTATACTCATGTTGATATTGTGCGGTCTGAACTTGGCATTATCTTTAAAGCTTTAATGTCACTAAACTTACAGAAAAAGTTTGTCACAAGGTCGTCTGAACCATCTCAGAGGTCTGATAATCATCACAGACAGAAATACACCGACGATCACATACAGACGTGGACTGTCAGCAGGCTTCAACACAGGACATCATATACACTGTAAAACTAATATTTGTTTGAATCACATTAATTTAGTTTACCTCTTTTTATTAAGCATACAAAAAATGGGATTAAAAAGGGAAAATAATGAGAAAAATAAATAAAGTAAAGAAAACAAATATTTGGATGAATAAAATAATAAAATACTCATCCCCTCTCTCTCTGCCCTGTTTCCTGTCTACTCTCTGGCTGTCCTCTCAATAAAGGCAAAAAATGGCCAAAAAAATAACTTAAAAAAAAAAAAAATAAATAAATAAAAATAAATAAATAAATAAAAAAAATAAAATAAAATACAGCACAAGTGATACATTTCAAGCCAGACATCTCCAGTTAGTATTTATGAGGAATTTTGTTTCCTCAAATTTTTGATATGAACCACGAACATCAAATGAGATTTTTTCCCAACATGAGCATTAACAACACCTCCTGGACCCACTGAGTAAATCTGATAAATTGCCGTAATGTCAGATCAGAACTGGTTTACAATCTGACTTGATGACATTGTTTTTTTTTTTTTTACTAAAAGGAAAAAATAGGTTATTCTTAAGCTAAAAAAGACTTTTTCCTACAAATGTTTCATTCTTTCAGCAGCTTAAATGACAATTTATTACCTTCAATAGAGTAAATAACTTCATATTTGTTTTCATTGGCTCTCATAGTCATCATACTTGTCATTTCAAGGCCACTGCAGCTGCCTGTTGATTCATCTTTTCACTGAAGTTTCACCTATTGATAATTCTCTGTTTTTCAGCTAGCTGTTCTGTGATTGGCTGATCGTTGACATCACTATCAGGATGGCCCACCTCTTCCTCGCCAGTAAGATCACCATGCCGGATGACTTCCACAGCAAAGGTGGCGCCAGGATCCCCAGGAGTGCCCCGAGGATGCCGACATCGATTTCTGCCGAGAAGCTGAGCCGGGACAAACCCAGGAAGGACCACGGTAGCGTCGTTGTGACAACGCGTGTCCCGCACGTCAACGAGGTCCAGCTGACAGCGGCCACCGGTGGCGCAGAGATGTCCTGCTACCGCTGCACTGTCCCGTTCGGTGTGGTCGTCCTCATCGCCGGCATTGTGGTCACGGCGGTGGCGTACACCTTCAACTCCCACGGGTCCACTATCTCGGTGCTGGGACTGGTGCTGCTGTCTGCTGGACTGGGCCTGCTGGGCTCTAGCGCCATCTGCTGGAGGGTCCGACTGAGGAAGAAGAAGGACAAACGGAGGGAGAGCCAGACCGCCCTCATGGCCAGTCAGGGATACTGTGTGGCCTGAATCAGTCCTGAGTGGAGCGCAAGTTTAAGTCACGCTGGTGGTGTGCAGATGATTGACTTCAGGGACACAGCGAACCTGAATGCACCATGCAAAGTTTCACAGGGACATGAACTGGTGAACTCTGTAGATTATAAAGAGATGGAGCTTGTGCTGGCTGCAGAGTCTCATCCATCTGAGACGATGATGACTCTGCAGACACCTTAAAGGACATGAAGAGACCAAGGATGGCAAATGAAAACTGACGACACATGCCCACTTCCTCCCACTGTAAAAAGAAATGAAGCCAAAATATCGTGGTTAGAGCGCTGTCATCTTGTTCTGGTGACGTCATTTGGAGTCTGTGCAGTAGTGATCAAGGTCCTGCCCACACAGCCAGAGCTCAGCTGTCAATCATGGCATGAAACCACCTTTTAATATCATCAAATAACTCATTAAAACCAAACTGAACAAACATCAGCATGATAAGAACTGCCTAAAATAACAGGAAACTTTCATTTGACGTGTACTTTGATGTTTCAGTTTGGCCTGCTAGCATGGAGGGGGCGGGGTTTATGACCTTTACTGCTTTGGCTTTAACTTTTGGGAGCCTGCAGGATGATTAATCATTTCATACTGGAAGTGCTGGACGAAGGACAGCGGACTTTTATAAAGCTGTGGTGCAGAAATGATGAGTTTAACAACCATTATTGAGTAATCTGCAACAGTTTTAATAACTGATTGATCCTTTAGATAATTTATGAAGCCAAAATGCCATTTTTATCTGTTTTATATCTGGTTTTGGACTGTTGGTTGGACAAAATGACGTCACAATGACGAGCTATGGGAGGCTGTGATGAGATTTTTTTTAACAGAGCCCCTTGATGGTCACATGGTAGAAAAAAATATTGCTTTTGAAATCACACTTCTCATCCTAACTCTTTACATTCTGACGTTTTATCACCACCAACTGAGACGCTGTGTTTTAAGCTTTGGGAACAGTCAGAACTTGTTTGGGGTTACATTAAGTATGTCATGTTATTTACCTTTAAACCTACACGGGACATGGACCTCAGTCTCCCAGGAGAAAGTCCTGTGTTTGTTCGATCAATCTGTCCACGTCCAGATGCAGACGTTCTTGCTCTTTATTTGACATCAAAAGCCCGATGTGTCTCTTTCAGCCACTGATGGGTACTGTATGGGTGACAAAACGTTGCTTTTTGGTGAGTTGGGGCTGAAAATGGACGGAGCAGAGAGTTAAACGAAACTGAGGCCATTTTGAAGTAGGACTGGTGTCACAAGAGCAGCAAACACACAATAATATATGTGATTGTTCTAATTGTTAAGATACAAGTTAAATCCCCTCGCTGGTGTCTCTCACTCTCACACTCAGTTTTGTGATTTGTGTCTTTCTAAAATGTAAAACTGTGTGATGTTAGTTATATTATCATGGATATTTGATAACATTTTTGTTGTCTTTAAAATATGCCAATTTTAAAATGATGAAACTACGTGAAGCCATGGTAACCACGGCTCTATTAGCTCATGAAAAGTGCGTCTGATGTACGGGGTTTCTTACACAAATGCTCCACTTCATGGCGGTAGATGAAGAAAAAAGATAAAGTTCACATCTGGAGTTTTATCCAGGAGATCAGGGTTCACGTCCTTTGTGAAACCAAAAGTCTGCTCAGACTTTTAATAACTTTGGACTGTCAGTTTAATTTGAACAATTCTGAATTTCTTACTGATTTTGATCAAGTTGGTACGTGACAGGTTAACGTAACAAATAAGACGGTGCATCAGTGAATTTAGGAACAAAGTGGGAATAAAGTACGGCAACATACTACAACTGATGCAAACCACAATCTGTTCTTAAACATAACCACATAGTTTTGTTTCCTGAATCCAACCAAACTGCCACCATTTCACACCAGTGAAGATCACCATGACAACAGAGGTCACCTGACTACTGTCACCATGTCCAAAACTCACAAAATGCACCAGACTAAAAGTGTCAAATGACACCTGAAAAGCTTAAAATGTGTAAACATGACACACTAAATGTCCTTAAACGTGTTCTAATGACAACAACAGAACAGGCTCAGAATAAAAAAAACAGATTTTACATTGATGACGCTCATCTCTGATGTACAGTATCTCTGACTAAATGCTGCTATTTAAGCTATAAAAGACATTTAACAAGGTACTCAACGAGGCTGATGTTTCTCTTTCTTTGACAAAATACAGTGTGAAGCCTTCGGTGACCTCAGCGCTCCGAACATGATCCTGACTCAGTCACATAGCAGGTGAAAATTTATGCTGCACTCACATGGATTCAGGCAGACGGTAAACCTGATGCCACCTTACTGGATGATAGCAGGACAGACTCGACCTGGCGCCTGGCCATCTGTGACCGTACCCGCTGGTTTGTGGATGACTCAGGTTTGGCAATATGGGGGCCGCCATCTTGGTTTTTCGCAACCAGAGCGTGCTCAGTGCAGACAAGAGCGCGGAGCTGCTGGGCGACGTACTGCGACTTGGGCTTGGCTTTAATAACGGTGGTCTGCCTGGTTACAGGCTGTTTCCAAAGCAGACACGCCCTTCATTATGCATAAATTAAAACTTAATATTATTTAATACTGGAACAGCCGGGGCGGCCATTTTGTCCTTTTTTCCAAACTTCTATGTGCAATAGAATTAATTACAGAGTTGATTTTTATATAAATGACACAAAACCTTCATCAGTGGTCTCCATTTCCAATTTCCTGACATTAACATACAAATAATTCATTATTAAGACTCAAATAAAAAGGGGATAGGGGAGACCAGGGACAGTTGTAACACTTTTTGTTTCAGCACTTGTAACTCGCTGAATATTTGGGGAATGTTTCAAATGTTTTTTGGTTTTATTTTTTACTCGTTTCCAGCCTTTTCCCACAGGCTGAGCTTATTTTTTGTGATGGTTTAAGATGTGAATTTGTTCTTATTAATGTCAAAATAACATGTTTATAATCTTATAAAATACATTTGACTGTGTGTTTCTAGATGAATCTAAAATTTGAATCATATCACTGATGGTTATTATCCTACAGAAAAATCCTGCTGTGAATATATGCAGTCATTATGATTTACTGCACGTGAAGGCTGCCTATTGATAAATATATAAATACATTTTACAAAATGACAAATTTTAACGATGAACAATGAACGATCTGAACAACAGGAAGCTGATAATTAAGTCCTTTCACTATCCATGTTGAAAATAATTAAATGACCTGATAATCTGGAGGGAGTTGAATGTTATATTTGCAATAAAATATTAAGAGAAAGCTGCAAACAACACTGGAATAAATACATAAAATAATATATATGAAATGGTTTATTTTCATTTATTTTATTCCAGTCTTGCTGTCATGCATGTCTGGTTTTTCTCGTGCCGTCCTGCAGGTGTTGTCCGTCTGTCTGAATCCATGAGAATGCAGCGTTAAACCTTTAATCTCTCTGGTTGGACAGAAGAGATCTGTGGGATCCTGATAACAGAATAACAGGTGAAAAATGAATATTGTGACTATGTGACTGAATGATGGAGTAACGTTGAGAATCCTGAGCTCACACGGGGCTCCTCACTGATATGCATGAAACCTTGTATATTTAAACTTGTGCACTATGATCCAAAGTGATGAAAAGTAACCACATGTCATGTACTCCACCGTATTAAAGAGCTCACATGTCTGTCTTAACTGTCGCTGTCTCACGTTTACGTTTCATATTTATTCTGACGTATGAGTGAAACATGTTCTGTTCAACTCAACATTCAAGTGTCAACCTGCGACTTCTTGTTAACGGACTCACTGAGGATTCAGTATTCAGAGCAGGTTGAGGACAGACTGGAAAGTTATAGCAGTTATATTTAGTTGTGTTTATGTTGCCTAGCGTCCCACAGACACACGGCCAGATAATAAACCGTGGGCGAGGGGGCGGGGGGGTTGCATCATTTGGAGGAGGAGGTTGTGGTGACGGGTAACGGTTACAAACGCGTTGTCACTTCTGCAGTGCTAACTTTATCTCCACTGGAGTGCAGCATCCTGGGAATGTGGGAGGGAGGGAGAGGGGGGTGGAGGGAGACATGCAGCGTTGCATCATCTTCAGTCTCGTTCCTGCAGACACTTCGGAGGAGGTGAAGTTCCTCTCCGAGCGTGACGACGCTGCAGAGGTGAAAATAGAAGCAGTGAAGTGGAAAAACATCAGAACGTCACAGTATGTGAGGAACCTCTGCAGCCGGTCATCGTAAACACGATTTATCTGCTCCAACTCTGCTGAATTTCTTCATTAAAATAATATACCTGAGTACAAATGTCAGGTACGTGTAATACTTTAGAACTTTATACTCCAATTAATTCTGACTTCAATGAGAGATTTGGTCAGAGGTGGAACCAACTCATTGGGCTTCATGCGTGAATCATTTGTATGCAGTTATTCCACAAAGACACAAGATCATTTTGCTCAAAATTAAAACCAGAGCAAAATTATACAAAATAATACAATAAGATAGTAAATAACAAAACATGTATGATATGTATGATATTAGCATGGGGGACTGCTCTGATTGTTGGAACTTGTGGGAAACTACAATGATTGGTCAAGATTTGTGGAAAAGTTGCGGTGTTTGGACACAATTGCGAGGTTGTGCAGAATTCTTGATGACTGGCTGAATTTGTGTTAATTGTTGTGATCGCAGCCTCGTGGCGGGACTGATCTTTGTACTGTATCCAGCTGAATATAGGCCGAGAAGGATTCTGTTTTTATTTGTTTTACATCCCATTTTTTTGGAACTGAGGTTGTAGAAGTGAATCGTCTCAGATGTGTTAATCGAACTCTTCTTTGTGTTTGTGGAGCTGCTTTGTGTCGCCTCAGGCTGTGTGAGGAGGGTTCAGAGGGGAAATCCCGACCCTCCCTTGCCTTCCTGTAACACAGTGACCAGCTGAGTGACCAGAGGTGCAACACAGTGGCAGTGTCACCCCTCCTCCCCCCCTTAAAACACACCCCAGACTCTGAGCCAGAGAGGGCCTGGCACGCAAAGAGACAGGGAATCGGCACGATTAAAAGGGATCAGCCAGAGAACAGGAAGGTGTCCTCTGTTCCTACACACCCTTTACCCAAACTTTGAAATGATTCCCCTGCAGACGTGCGATTGTTCTGCCATCAGACGAGACTCAAGGTCAGCAGAGCCGGCCCGAGGATGAAGAGAACCTGGTTCCAGATTTTTAATAGGTCCGTCGTGGGTCATAAATGTTTTCCTCCAACGGGGGTAGAGATTAAAAAAGCTGTAAAGTGGGACACCTACATCAGTTTTATTAGGATTCAGGTTCTTTTGAGCTCTGTTTCAAGATGATATCAGGCAGTAACAACAGAAATCTCTGTAAACCTGCAGGGCACCATCCTGTGGGGTCAAAGGTTGTTCTCATTAACTTCCTTTTCTGGAACTACAGTCATCATGGCCGTACTGAGCGTTTACTGCAGCCCAGTGTAACAACAACATGGAGAGGATGTTAAAGCTGCTGTTTTAATGGTTTTCTACAATCAGACTCACCCGTAGAACACTGAGGGCCTGATTTACTAAGATCCAAAATTAAAGATAATAATTTTAATAAATTGTGTGTGTATGATAACATATTGCACATTGGTGGGTGTGCGTTTTGCAGGTGATCAACTGAGAATTATTGCATGAATGACAACAGGTGCAAACACAAACTGTGGAGACAGAGACTGATATTTAATCCTGGTGTTTTTCAGCATTAAGGATTATTGAATGAAAATAAAAATAAATGTGTCCCACAAGCAGCTCATGAGAAATGACTTTAAATCAGAGAGTCTCCTCCTCACCAGGATCTGTCCGCTGGGCCGATTAGCACCTTCCTTTCAAAAGTATTAAATACAGTCACAGTCACCACAAATTATTCTCAGGTTTGGTAAATCACAGTGCGTGTGCTAAATTAACCTAGTTTGCATTTTCACCTCCCAGTATTTTGCACACTAGGGTAGAAACGCCCTGTATTTCATATTCATTAAGGCAAATTAATGGACAGTGCGTGCTGTCTTGTACATTTGAAAGATGCAATCCTCAGTGTGTGCCGTTAGTGGATCAGTTTGCACATTTGTTTGCAGGTGCTAAAGTTTGCACACTTTTTTATACATGCAAACCTTTAGTAAATCAGAGTCTTTTGTTTGGTAAAAGAGAGAAACTTGAATTCACACAACTGGTTTAGGAATAGTTTTGTGAGTTTATTTTGTTTTTCAGACTATAAGAGCACCTCTCATACACCAGCTGAGACTGCAAGAAGATCAGACTCCTTCCATATGTGGGGAGAGGAGGGGAGCTGAGTGAGCTTCTCCATTTGGAAAAAACAGAAAAGAACTGTAATGCAATGGGCCTTTAAATACAAGTTAGATTACAGATTTGGAAAAGTGCAAGTACCCAAAAAAAGACTTAATTACAGTAATTTGAATAGTTGTAGTTAGTTACTTCCAGCCCTGGTAAGAAAAGTAATGATCCTCAGTTGATGAAACATGTAGAAGACAGAAGTGAAGACACTGCTCTTGTACTGCAGTTTAGCGAGTTAGCCCTACTATTATAGAACAGTTTGGATGTTTACTATAGAACAAATGTGGACAGAAGAAAAGTTTATGAGGGAACATTTATCTACACAAGGTGAAAGACCCTGAGGTGGTAAAACATCAGTAGAAATTCAAGTTGTCATAACTGTTGTGAAGAGCTACATTAAAACACTGCATTCATCTGCCTCTGTTGTGTTTCACCAATAAAATATCATCTGCTGAAGCATTAACGAATTTCTCAAACCGGAGCTGTTCTGCTGGTTTCCAGCTCATTACAGAGCGAGCTCAGAGTGTCCTGGTGTCTGCAGAGCTGAGGTTTAATTAGCTGTCAGCTGACAGGCTGCAGCAGCTGCTGACAGGTCGGTGAATCAGTAACGAGGCCGGCTGAGGATGTGGATGATGCTGTCAGTCAGTCAGAGCTGCTCGTTACACGCTCACATCCAAACCCTCCTGCTTCCTGCAGCAGAGTCGCTGCTAAAACTGGAATCTGATGGGAACCTCATAGGTCGACTCATAATGGGAGTCACTTGCTCCCCACTGGAATAATAACCATTTATAATATATATATATAATATATATAATATATATAATATAATATAATAATATAATATAATATCAATAATATCATATAAATATATCATATAATATCATATAATAAAACCAATTAAAGGAAATTATATGTTAACGTATAATCAGTAGGATCAGTCAGCCGTGGTTTTAATTGATGCGTCTCATTCCTGGGATGTTAAATATCAACGCTGGCTTGGTAAACCATCCTGAGCAGCAAAATAATGAGAAAATAAGAAGATACTGGTGGAGGGCGAGCTCTCTGTGGGTGCAGGCGCCACCACACATGGAGACAGGAAGTGGGGCTGCTGAGGGGGCTGCAGCAGGGATTTATGAGTATAGTGCACTAATATTTGTGTAGGAAAGAGATTTGACTTTGTTTTTTATCTGTTATTATGGATATTAGTCCATAATGCAGAAACAACCTCATTTCCAACCCCGAGAGGCAATGCAGGTGTTTTATGGAGTTCAGAGAGTCCCACTGAATTAACTGAAGACCTGGGTTCATGGTCAGACAGACCCGGAGAGGTCAGTCCAGCCTGAGTGAAAAGCTGCGGCTCTGTAGTTCAGCTCTTCCCTGAAGCTGTGAGGGCTGGAAATGATTCTGAACTGAGGACGTTACGAGGCTGCAGAGGTTAAATCTTCATATCCGTCTTTTAGCTGGAAAGAAACCGACACCCCTCCTCCCAAATCAACTTGGGAGGAAGTCTGTTTATTGTTCGGAGATTTGGAGCATCTATAAGAGTCCAGTAAACCTGTCTGTAAAAACAGATTCATTAACTGGATGTTTTTGTCATTGATAGGAGTCATTTCAAATCTCCAGTGAGGTAAACAGTGGGAGCTGCATGTACCTTTAATTTACAGGACTGGAAATCATGCATTTATTTATCCAGAGTTTTATTTGTTCTCTAGTAACTGTGGTGGGTCAAAGCTGCTCAATAAACAGTCTCTCGTGTTTCAAGTCCAACTGAAATTAAAGTGCATTTTAGTTCTTTCCTTCTTTTATAATGAGCCATCAAAGAGACATTCAGGAAAAAGTACAGTTCTGACATCAGTTTGCAGGCTCGATGCTAATTAGCTAAAATAAGTTCATCCTTTGTGAAATCTGGGTTCTACAGAAACACAAAGACAGAAATAAATACAGATAAAAATACAGCTGTGGACAAGCTGCATGTAAAGCTTCTGTATGTTTAATTTATCCTAATGAGAATGATTATGGTGTGTGCATAAGTGCACACATGTGCACCTGCATGACCATGTGGTACACTTGAGGGTCCCACTTTAACATCCAGTCCCAGACTCAGTCTGTCTGAAGGACAGGTGTGAAAAACAAAGGCACCAGCTTCATGTGGTGTGGCACCAGTGTGCTCAAAGTCGTGATGCACTTTATCACATTTTGTTTACTAGCAGGGCACTCACCACCTTTTGTCCACTCAAGGGCACTTGTCCTCATTGTGTCCACTGCAGGGCACTCTACTGGGCTCTTTTGTGACTTATTGACCTTCGGGGCAGCCAAGAGGGCACTTGTGTGATGTTTTTGGGTCACCGTGAAGGCAGTCTCTCATCAGTGTGAACATTAAATAGTGATTCACTCATATTGAAATGAAACAGGGAGGAAACAGAGATTGTGTGAGTTAAACATTCGGTGCATTTCAGAACAAGGAACAAGTGCAGGATATGGTTCAGTTTGTTGTCTGCGGGACCGAGCGGCTCCAGTTGGTCTGTGGTGGGAAAGATCCTTTGATAGAAGCTGGTTTCAGCCTCTGAAGGAGAACGAGCAGCAGGGCCAACAATGGCACAGAGGCCCCGAAAGGCCCCATTAACCAGGGAGAGGCACTTCCTTTCATCCGTCAAAAATCCAGTTTCTCCCCTTAAACCTTTTCTCTGCATCTGTTTCTTTCATTTGCTGGCGTGTTGATGGATTTAAAGACGTACTGAAATAATAGGGTGTGCTTGCAGCTCCCAGTTTGTGGTGGGTGCTGTGACCGACAGGAGGGGCGTGCTCGGTGGTGCCGCCTCAACGCAGGAAGTTCACATTGTGTTTGAAAAGAATGGCAGCCTCGGTTTGATTGCCATCGTGGCCCGCTGTCGCTCTTCCAGTTGTGATAAGAAGTCTGAAGGCTGTTCATGAGAGCCTCAGTGCACAGATCTGACTGCACTTCCTTTAAAAAAACACAATGCTGTGCAGCAGGAGCTGAACTGTTCACCCTGCAGGTCAGCATGGAGCGATGGTGATGTGTTCACTGTCACACCTACAGGACATCTCATTTATCTCATCGACATGTCCAGGAATGGCACTCAGCCTCTCACCACTGAAATACTTTAATCATCATAAGGCTCGTGATGGAATATGGTTCAGATGTTCATGTTCTCCTCAGACTGTAGACGCCAACTCACTCAGCTCAAAAGTTTTAACAACTTGTACACAAACATTTCAGTGTGTACTGTAAATAGTTCCAGCTGGTTCAACTTAAAAAATGATAGTAAATTAAATGAACTCGGGTTGAATAATTACAAGACTACAAACATTTCCTTTTACATTTTCTCAGTTTGAAGAGTCAGTCCTTCATTTCACACAAAGAAATAAGTTTCAGCTGCTCCAGTTGGAGCTACTTTGTTCCAGCATTGACAAAAAGACAATGTGAGGCTGCTCCCAGCAAGTTTTCATTATTTCTAGAACAATAAAAAAGAAGGGCTCAGGATGACCGTCTCTGTAAGTGTGGCACCAATTGTGGCCATTAATAAAAACACTACAATATCTCTTGAATGAATTATTCAGTTGCCCATGATTCTGGGTGGTATCGTCAGACGTGAATCATGAACACTTGGGACTCTGCGCTGGGCTAACAAATACAACGCAAGTCTTAATTTAGGGATGAAATGATTAACAGTTTAAGGATAAACCACAGTGAATTTACAGGCCATGAAGGGAACACATGTTTGTACACATAAGCACGATGAACAGCAGAAGTGTGGAGCGCACCGGTGACGCACGCATGCACTTTGATTTTGGCTCGTTCCAGGTAATTTAACCACTGTACCTCCAGTGGTTAAATAATAGTTAACTATAACTGAGCGAAATGGGGCCCTAAGTGAAAAAAATTTTTGCCCCCCCCCACCCCAAGCCAAAAACAAATGAAATTTTGTCATGACCCCCCCTCCCCACCCCCCAAAACAAGCATCATGTGTACTTTTTACAGATGCAAAGAGTGAGTAAAATGTAAAAGTAACTTCAACATGAGTCTCCTACAAAAAACTAACTGTAATTTCACACTGAATAAAATAAATTGGATCGCGGGGCCCTATGCACTGTGTGTGTTCTGCGTGTAGGCAGGGGCGGCCCTGACTGAGCGCACCATCAAATGTTACTGACTTCTCATCGATTAAATGTCATAATCATAAATATTACAACTTTGGCCGTTTCAATTTAAAAAAATACAAAACATTATCTGAACTGAATCTTCTTTCTCCTCACTCGGGGACAGAAAGTGGCGAAGTGAAGTTCCAGTTCACTCCTGTGGTTTTAAGTTATTTAAGATGATCATTGTGACTGATGATTGTGTCGTGTCTCATAAGGCCACATTATACTTTATGCATTCACATACACACCCCTACATATCAGGGCTGCCTCACATATCCTGCGTTCATCTGGAGCAAACAAACATGTTGTAAAACAGCAGGTACTGTTACGGATGTGGTTAGGACCCAATTGCAGTACACCAAACAGGAGGGAGCGTTGGTAATGACCTTTATTGTTCAGAGGCAGACAGATGAGCAGATGAGGGATTAGCCACAGGGTAGTGAGGACCAGATGGAGAAGTCGGGACCAGGCGGGTAGACAGACCAGGCGGGTAGACAGACCAGGCGGGTAGACAGACCAGGCGGGTAGACAGACCAGATACACGGAGTTGGGACCAGGTGAGCAGAGGCAGACCAGGCGAGCAGACCGACCAGGCCAGGCAGCGGAGTGGGGACCAGGTGAGCAGACAGACCAGGCAGCGAAGCTGAGACCAGGTGAGCAGACAGACCAGACAGGCGAAGTTGGGACCAGGCAGTGAAGTTGGGACCAGACGAGCAGACAGACCAAGCACACTGCCACGTCACAGGAGGGAAACACCAACCAGCCACAGGGACAGGCAGACAAACATCAGGAATACAGAAGCAGATCACAGGCTCAGGGACAGAAGGCTGTGGTGGTTTCCCAGAGATCAGATGAGGCAGGTGAGTCCAATGCAGGCAGGGTAGGCAACCCGAGATCAGACAGGTCATGAGCGTTGAAAAGTCCTCCATGAAGGTAGGGAACGATCTGACAAAGAGTGAGTGTGCTGGAGAGCCTGATATGCTGGGCTGATTGGGGATGAGCTGCAGCTGGGCTTGCAGGTGAATGGAGTTGGGCTGATTAGGTGGGAGTGGCTGGCAGGTAGAGTGGAGCAGAGGCAGGCAGAGTGGAAAATAACTGAGGCAGAGAAACAGGAGGGAAACTGGGAGAATGAGAGAACTCTGGGGCAGAGGAATAGGAGGGGAGACAGGGAGGATGAAACTGTGACAGGTACATCTCTGGCCTGTGGTTCTATAACCACATGCTTTAATGACATTTTCCCTCAATATTACTTATGTTTTTATTGATGAATGTAGTTTACACCCAAGTTGTGCATAAGTGCATCAATCAGATACCACGTATTTACTCCCAGAATGGTAACCTCCCATCATGTCTTTTTTCCCCAGAACGGCAAAGTCAGTGCGGCGTTTGTTCTTTGTGTGCATTCAGGGTTAATAGTGTACATCTGTTCAAATATATATTTCATTCTATTGGAATCAGGAAAGAAAAAAAGACATCTGAACATCTGTAGTCACATCTGCTGTTTTTAACTGCTGTTTTGTGTCAAGATGAAGCTGACAGCATTTCAGGTGGTCTGAAACAAAAAATGGCCAAACAAATCAAATATATTTCATGTTTTAAGGCAGAAATCTTAATTCTGTGTACCTGCTGTAGGATTTAATAGTTTAGATGTGTCGTGTGATCTGACCATCTTGAACAGTTTAAAAGTTCAGTGAGACCAAAGTAACGGATTCACAGGAAGGCAGATGTTCTGTATGACAGGACTCGAGCCTGTGCGCTGTGGGTTGATGTAAATCAGCCCGACATTAATCTGTGGCAGACATCACCGTGAAAAAAGGTCAAAGTGACGTTAAGCTGTCTGAAAGTTGGATATTTGATGGAAGAGACACACATTAAAGCATTATCACTTTTATCAGAGATTTATGTTTAAAAAAAATCAAAGCACATCACTTTCAGATGCTCCCCAAACGTTTTATTTTGAATTATCCAGCAGCAGCACGTGTGTGTTTGTTTGTTCAGAGACTGAAATGAAGAAGCACTTAAACCCAAACAGATTTATGTGTCATCATCTTTAGTGAAACTGCATTAAACTAAATCAAAGCCCACAGCTAAACAAAAGTGATGCTCAGACATCACTTTATAACCTGGTTTGTCAGACACATACACAGCATCCAACTGGCTGATTGCATCCTTCAGTAATCAGGTGGTCATCTGTGTCACCTGTAGCTCCACTTTGTAATCAGCACCATCCTCTGATCCACCTCATTGTAGCTGCTATGATGCATTTTACACAAAATCCAGAAAAGTTTGAGAATTCACACTTTAAATCGAGCTCATGTCATGCAACAAAAAAATAAAAATGAAGAAAGTGTCTGAGATGTAGCGTGTAGAAAGATGTCCAAATACTTATATTGTACTCATATCGTAGACGCCTAAAAAATCTGTTTTCATCCAAATTCAGACTGAACCAAAAGTAGTGGTATGATGGTGAAAGTTGGGAATGTGATAAATACAAATGCAGACCCTACTGTTCTGTATGGATAAAAAAGGTCCACATTTCAGATTGTTTTCACTAATCATGGACATCATGTCCTCCGGGCTAAAGAGGAAAAGGACCATCCAGATTGTTACCAGCACTAACTTGTAAAGACAGCAGCTGTGATGGTTTGGGGGGATTTG
Organism: Lutjanus argentimaculatus; assembly: GCA_034769285.1. Classification (NCBI taxonomy): domain Eukaryota; kingdom Metazoa; phylum Chordata; class Actinopteri; order Lutjaniformes; family Lutjanidae; genus Lutjanus; species Lutjanus argentimaculatus. The sequence goes on from JAWZSL010000089.1 coordinate 525,776, forward strand.
GAGCCACATATGCTGCCATCCCTGACGTCTGTCTCAGAGACGTCCCTGATTATCTCAGAGAAACGATGCAGAGACACATTGTGGACGTGTTCCAACAGCGTGTCTTCGTAGTAAAAGAGTTCAGGTACTAGACTGACCTGCCTGCAGTCCAGACCTGTCTCCCATTGAAAATGTGTGGTGCATTATGAAGCACAAAATACGACAACAGAGACCAAACAGGACTGTTGAGCAGCTGAAGTCGTATATCAAGTAAGAATGAGAAAGAATTTCACTTTAAAACTTCAACAGTTAGTGTCTCAGTTCACAAACACTGACTGAGTGTTAAAAGAACAGCTGATGTATCACAGTGAGAAACATGCTGCTGTCACAACACAATGACTGCAGATTTACAGATAAATATAAACTTTATCAGTTTGAACATGAATTATCTTGTCATTTCACTGTATTTAATTGAATATAGGTCAAAGACTTTTTGCAAATCATTGCATTCTGTTTTTATTTAAGTTTTACACAACACTCCAACTTTTCTGGAATTATAGTCCAAACTATCCCTTTTAGAGCTCTTTGGAGCTGAATAGATTTTTGAAGTTTGTGTCCCAGTTTCACCTCCCAGATGACCTGAAAGGTTTTTTTTTTTTTCATTTGGCATTTTGGTCCATCTGTCGTCTGTTTTTCTTTTCGTCCGTCAGGCAGAAAAAAAAGACCTTTGCAGATGGAGAACAGCAATGACTGTGCAAGGAATTAGCCTGATTCCTGAGAGGACTGCCACATCTGCAAACACACACACACACACACACACACACACACACACACAAATACAGGCTATCCCATAATTGAAAAAAAAAAAAAAAATCACATTTGTTCTCCATTAACAGCTCTGTGTTTGGTTAAAGTTAAGAAAGACACCAGCAGCCCCAGGAATGACATTTATATTGGAAGATTCTGCAGCACATCAGTGTCGGGCTGTCCTAAACAACATATTTTGGGCTTTGAAGCTTCAGTAGAAAGAAAATATTCAAATAATTTTAAAATAAAGAATTATATCCTACCATGCACAGTGCACACACAGCTGCCAATTCATTATCATGAAATCTAGTGAAAATGGGTGGAAATTTACATTGCTGACTACATTTTTAAACAGGTAATTAGTAACTGTATCAGAATACACTTTTGAAGTAACTCTCCCAACCCTTCTGGTCTTAGTCAGATTTTTAGTCATATTATTTAGTAGAGGCCTTTTCTTGTATGGGGAATATATGTATGAAATAATAATGTAACAGCCAGCAGAGTGCTTATAGTGTACGTGTTTCCTGTAAAACAGGCTGGGACTTGTTGCAGACATTAACTGGTGTTTACAGCAGCCAGTACATCCCTCCACCACCTCCCCACAGCTCCTCCATGGCCGCTGCTACACACGGGTTTACAAGAAAATGTGAAGATAAATCCACTTTTTAATCCCAAAAGTTTAAAAAACAAACACTCAGCTCTTGTCTGGATGGTCTCCGGGTCTACGAGTTCTTTGTGGGTCACTGCTGCAGAGAAGTTGAGACACAGGAGTGAATCTTTTTAATCCCAAGATTTTGAAACATTCACATTCACTCACTCCCCTCCTGCCAATAAAAGAGTCAGCCTCAGAGCGACTCCAGTGTTTCTTCCTCCAGAAGCTCCAGTCTGCCGCCGACCCTCTCCTGCAGAGCTCCCCGGCTCTGAGCAACTGTCCGTCAGCTCTGAGTCTCAGCTCCGCCCGGTCCTCTCGAGCTGACAAACTCCTGAGCTGAACATGTTGCTCATTATCTGGACGCTTTTTAAGATTCTCTGTCTAATAATTCAGTTTTATAGGGACTTTTCCTGCAGGAGGTTCTGACATTGATTCAGGGTCAGTGTCAGAATAGGGACACCCGATCCCGAGATGAGCTGTGATTGGTTTAAGTCTACCGTCACAGGCCTGAAGGCTGAAAACAGAGCCAAGAGGAGGTGCAGAAGTCTAGTTCTGTCTCAGACCACCTGATTTACAATATGCTGAAAGGTTATTATGGAATTATTTCTCAATGATCTACGTGAAATATATGTAAAAAAGTTTCTACAAGTAATTGCATTCTGTTTTTATTTACATTTTACACAACATTCCAGCTTTTTTGAACTTGTGGTTGTGTGAAAATTAAATTTTTAAAATCAAAAACATCGTGTGGTTTCCATCTGTTTTGACTCGTGACCTCTCAAACTGTCTTGCTGTTTAGTGGGTCAGGCTGATCTTATACCATTAGCAGGTCACTTCAGCTTGTTTGGGTGTCCTCTATCTGAAGTCTAATATCCGCTTTGCTATATTTTTCCTGCTTTGTTATTTTTACCCCGCCTTTTTTTCTCCCCTGGTGCTCACCATCTGCTGTCGAGGACAGTAGTTAGGTGTCCCTGGTTTGAAAGGTATTTCCTGATTCTGTTATTTTATAACATTTTTTTGAAGAGACTGGATATCCTCTTTTCATTTTTCTGTGTTTTATTTAGACAGGAGGTTTAAAGACAGACAGACGGTGCATTCAGAGTGAATCTGAACACTTTCGTCTAAGCTCTTACCGTAAACTTGTTGAACTATTTCTGCATTTTAGTCAAATTAAAGAAAAAATCAGATTTGTTTTCTTCTTGAGGCTTTACATGAATGTATGTGAGAGAGGCTGAGACACATGAGAAGCTGGTGGAGGCTGCAGCTCGGATCTATAATGAAGAACAGATGAATCAAAGCAGAAAACCAGGACTTTCATGTGGAGCTTGGAGCTGCTCACTCTGCAGTTTATGTGGGTGATGGGTCACGTAAACTGCACATGTATTTACTGTCTATCTGCTACACATTCAGTTCTGGGATCCCATCGGTGCTACAGAGACTCTACAGATGTGCAGAAGTTGCAGTTGTGCATCAGTGATGTTTTATTTTCTTTGTTTGAATGAACAGAAGAAGAAGAGGCAGTGAGCAGGAGCAGTGACAGACACCAGGGCAGCGCCACCTACAGGAAGTCAACACACATCAACACAAAGAAAGAAAAGACACTGGTATGATGGTGGAGTAACTAAGTTCATTTAGTAACTAACTATAAGTAGTTTCTTTTCATGCCACCTTCTACCTCCACTCCACCACATTTCAGAGGAAAATATTGTCCTTTTTACTGCATTTATCTGAGCTGGGTAGACTGGGGACAGTTGCAACAAGTTTTATTCCTCCACACAGAAACATGCTACTGTAGAGTGATGACACTGCACATGCTCAGCGAGACACTCCCCCAAAACAGGAAGAGTGAAGACACATTCAACATCTGCTGCTGCATTTATTGAAGAGGGAAAAAAAACTTGTTTTGGAGGCAAATCATTTTCCCTGAGCTGTATTTTTGTCACATGGACCTGTTTGTATGAATTCATCAAAACGTCTTTTTGTTTTATGTCCTTTTATCCTTGTTATATCTTTATATCTTGTTTTGTCTTGTTACGTCCTTTATGTTGTTTTTGTCTTATTATGTCTTACAGCTTTCATTTAGTTACTTCATACGTTGTTTTTGTGTTATTACATCTTGTACGTTGTGTTTGTCTTGTTACCTGTTTTAGATCACTTTTGTCCTGTGTCCTTTTCATCTTGTTGCATCTTTTGTGCACGTTTTTTTATTAACTACCTTAAGTTTAAACATCATTTTTGTATCTTTACATCTGTTTGTCTTCTCTTGTGTCTTTCTCGTCTTGTTGTGTTTCTGTTGTCTTTTGTTTCTTAAGTCTTTTTTTCCCCTTGCTATGTCTTTTAAGTCATTTTTTGTCTTGTCACTTCTTTTAAGTCATTTTTGTTTTGTAACATTTTTACATTGTTTTTGTCTCTTTAAGTCTTTTCTGTTGTTGTCATCTTGTTTCCACTTTTAAGACCGTTCTTTTTCTTTTCGTATCTTCGTATCTTTTCCGTATCTTTTTCATCTGGTTCTTCCTCTTTTAGGTTGTTTACATCTTTTTGCCTCTTGTAAGTAATTTTTGTGTTGTTATGTCTGTCGTGTGTGTTATGTAGTGGTGGATACGCCAGTGAATCATCTTTTCTGTGTTATTGTTCAATCCATTTAGATCAAAAATCAGTCTTGATGTTGGGAAGTCAGCATGAAATGATGCAAAATAAAAAGTTATTCTCAAAATAAAGTGGGCAGTTTGAGAGGACTGATTTGTGGCCAGTGTGAGATGAAGCTCTGCCTGTGAATCTCAAATCTGGGTTAAAAAGAAAAAAAAACTGCTGTCATTACCAGGACGTGCTAACATGCTAACAGCAGTACTCAGAGACTGCGGCCTGGTGTGTGACCTTATATGCTTTTAATCTAATTTGATTTCAAATATAAAAATAATCGCTCAGAGTGACATAATAAAGCAGTTGTTTAATACATGTTACATGACTCCCAAAATCCCCAAAGTGCCGCTCATGGCATGCTGACAGGTGTGTGTCATCCCATCCTCCATTTTGCAGAGTATGATTTTATCACTGCACTGTACGTGTAGTTGGCAAAATCAAAATGGAGGCTTAAGTTATTAAAACTGAGCAGCTTTAATCATTGGCTGCTGAAATTCAAGGTTGGAGGAGCAGCAAGGATTAACGTCCTTTAAAGCACAAAGCTTCATATCCTCTCCCTCCTCTCTCAGCTGATCCCTCATTTCATCTCTCTGACGCCGTCCGCTGCTGTCTTTTGCTCTTTCTCTCTGTCCAGCCAGCTGTCCATCCCTCATCCATCCTCAGTCTCTTTTTCTGCCTCTTCTCCCTCTTCTCTCTCTTTTTCTGTTGATTTCACCATCATCTCTTCCTCCTCTGGATCGTGGCGAGATATGAAGCAGCACCATGGGTTTCATGGAATTTTACCTGGAGATTGACCCCGTCACCCTGAACCTCATCATCCTGGTCGCCAGCTATGTCATCCTGCTCCTCGTCTTCCTCATCTCCTGCATCCTGTACGACTGCCGGGGCAAAGACCCCACCAAGGAGTACGCCCCCGACAACACACCGGCGCCACCCAGCCAGTCGCCCATACGCCTGGTGGTCATGCAGAACTCGCCCGCCTCGTCCCGCTTCGAGCCCAACAACACGGCCGGCCACGGCGAGCTGCCGACGCCAGACCTGAGCCGGGACAGAGGAGAGAGGGAGCGGGAGAGGGAGCGGGAGAGGGAGAAGAGGAGTACTCTGGTGTGAGGAAGAGGAGGAGGGACAACCATGAAGTGCTGTTGTGTCACTTTGTACAGTGTTTTTTGTCCTGGACTCTTATTTTTACTTTTTAACATCCCTGGATGGCGTCGAGGAGCCGCTGAGTAGGTCAGCAGGAGGTAAGAAGCCAGCAGGGCCAAACTTTAACAAGTACAAGTACAGATACTCGAGTAAAAGTAGAAGAGCTGATTCAACTTGTTTACTGCAGAAAAAGTGAAAAAGTTCAGGCTCTGAAATGTCCTCAAAGTATAAAAGTAAAACGTTGTCCTCTGAAGGACATTTCTACTGACTGTCTCCGTACAAAGACAACTGAACCTCACCTTTTCTTCACCAGACTTCGTCTCCGTCTGTCTCGGCCTCTTGTTCTGTCGTTTTAATCTCAATACGTCTTTTACGTTGTTACGTCTTTTTTTGTCTAGTTACGTCTATTTCATCGTTTCAGTCAGTTTTGTCTTGTTACTTTTTGGTCTTGATTTGTCTTTTATGTTGTTCATCCGATTGTCTTTAGTGATCCATCTGTTACTTCTTTTATTGATCATTTCATCTGTTATGTTTTTTTTCTACTCGTTACGTATTTTTCTTCTTGTCATTGTCTTTGCAATATGTTTTTAACATTGTTTTCGTCTTGTTACGTTTTTTTGGTCTTTCTCAACTTGCTGCATCTTTTTCACGTTGTTGCATCTTTTTCATCTTGATACGTCTATTTTGTTTTGTTATTTTCATCTTGTTTCGTTCTTGTCTTTTATGTCTTTTCCATCTTGTTAACATCTTTTTCATCTTGTTATGTCTTTTGTATTTTCTTACATCTTTTTCGTCTTGTCTTTTTCATCTTGTTAACGTCTTTGTCTGTCTTCCTATGTCTTCTTATTATGTCATTTTCTACTTGTTACCTCTTTTTCATCTGGTTACCTTGTTCTCATCTTATGTCTTTTCCATTGTTTTTGTCTCATTACGTCTTACTTCATTTTTGTCTTGTCACTTCTTTTCCATCAGTTTCATCTTGTTACATCTTCGTTGGCTCGTTGGGATATGCACTAGTAGATACACCAATGAATCTTTTTTTGTGTGTGTGTCCCAGTGATGCAAAAAAAAAAGATATTTGTGTTAAAATGTTGGGAATAAATGCAGCTAAGCAACACAAACAGTTCCAATGAAAAATTTTACTCAAAAATATACGTCACAATTTGTAACAACATAATACATACTACAATTTTAATAACTGATTAATCATTCAGGTAATTTCAGAAAAAAGGCATCTTTTAATTCAGTCAATTAATTAATTATTTTATATCCTGACCACACCAACATTGTGGGGACACCTGAGAGTAGACTCACATTTTGGGGACACCTGTAAAGTGGGGACCCAGCAGATGGTTTCCCACAACTTAAACTGTTTATTTTGGGGATTTAATCTTAGTGATGAGTTGAAGACTAGAATTAGTTGAGCTGATGAATTATGTTCATGGAACGTCCCTGTAGGGTTGGCGAGAGATGTTTGTGTGCGACACTGTGAGCTTTTTTTGGGCTGAACTGACACAGCTGCTTGTTTTGTTTCATCAGTTACGGTACAATGGCCACAAACAACAACAACAACAACAACAACACAAGGCCAACACTTGTATTTATCAGTGTGGTTTCCCATGAGAGTGTAAATTCTGCTCCAGAAGCTTCAAAACAAGAACAAAGCTAGGAGAGGAAACTTGCAGGAATTTTTGAAAATACTCACGCTGACGACGAGTCAACGTATTTGAAAAGAGAGATTAATATTTCTCTGAATTAAACATCATCTGTTAACTCATCCTGCATGTGAACATCTGTGTGTGTTCAGATGTTACAGTTCATTGTGTTTCAAGGGCATTTGTTCATCCTATACAAGCAGTTCATGTACAGACGGTGTCGTGCCACCATCCTGTATGTTCCAGCTGTAATCCACAATGCATTAGCAAATGCATGGAAATCAATTATGACTGATATGTGTCTGAGTATGCATCACGGATCGAGGCCATCAGTTCTGTGCAGCTGATTCTTTTATAATCAGATTAACAGCAAATCAAAACCTGAGTAATTAGTTTCAGGCTGCAGTTCTGTCTGCACCAAACAAAATGTTTAAATGTTGGGATTTCTTCACTTTTTGTTCTGAAAATACAGTTTGTGTTCAGACGATACACAAGCTTAGTTTCTAACATGTGACAGTTTTCAACCCAAATGTCACAAATGCTTCGGCCGCGCTGAACTCAGCTGTTTATGTTCCATCCATACTGAATAGTATTTTGCAAGAGAAATACTTTTACAGGAAACATTCAGACTACATTTGATTCATGATGTTTCTATTTTAAACCTTTGCGTAAATGTAAATCTGTCTACATGTAACTGTTTCCACTGGCACTGTCTGGATGTTGTAATCAGATGACGGATGTTTCTTCAACTACGGGCATTTATGACTATCCAAAATCGATAAAAATCAACCTTATAATAATATTAATTTATGTTAAGAGGTACCTAAAATTGCATGTAGTCGTTAAGGTTTTAATCTTTTCACCATTTGGTCATATAAGTTTGCAGGACAAACATTACTTTACTTCTTTTCAAATTTCTATAAAATTTTAAGACATTCAAATGTATTTTCTTGAAGCTTTTGGCATCATTGTATATATTGAAATGTAAGGGATCTCATGATTTTCTGTACCTAATTTAAACAGTAACCAAAAGAAAATCTGTTGCTTTTTATGGCAGATATTCAATTCTAACCTGTCTCTACTTAAGTGTTAAATAACATTTGCAATAAAAATCACATTAATATCTAAGAGCAGTGACATCTTGGGCCCTAGCCTACACCTGGCACAAAGCCGTTGTGCCTGTTGTGCAGGTGGATTTGTTATCTTACACCAATGCAGTTGAAATTTTTGTATCATCTGCAAGATGGCAAATGAATTTGGTCTGTGCAGCCATGGGCAGGAGGTCTAAAAATGAAGGCAAAACGAAGGTGTGGCCAGGCGCGTTTTCTAGCTTGTGCTTGTGCTCAATCCGGCTCAGGTGAGCAGCTTTGCAGCCAGACTGTCTTTGCAGACAGTGGAGCTGCATAATAATGATGGTGATAATAATGAATTATAAAATGCAACATAATTTCAAGGTGCTTCAGTGTAAAACATGACCAGTTACATATCTGCAGGACATTTACATTTCATATATTGTATTAGTTTTTGCAAGTGTTGTAAAATAAACTATTTACATATGAAGCTGCTTTGGAGACGTCCTGCTGTCTTCATATATTTCATGCTCTCAAGCTTTCACCTGTTGAACCAGGAGATCTGTCTCCTCACTTTAAAAATGTTTTCTCTTTGTTTCCCTGGTAAATCCACCATCATGCTGCCAATGCCAGTGCTCCTGGTGCACCTGCTTCTTAAAGCTGTTGAGAGTCGGCTTTCTGATTGATTTATTGCATGTTCAGTCTAAACTCACCCATAAATTAATCAGGGCACTTGGGCACAGCTGATAGGTGTATCCCACTGTGCACTACTAGTGCAAGGGGCTGGACAGGGCAGGATACCACTGCACCCATGGTGCAAGACGGCAAAGGTGGATTTGGACACACCTTGAATAAATTAAATCCACTGCGCCTTGCACTTTCCACTTGCACTTTAGATCAGCATAAGACAGGACGCCTTGTCTTAATGGTAAATGGTGATAATATAACTTTTAACAATAAGCTGCTGTTTTTATCAGATGAATTATGTTGTGGTCTTGTGCAAAACTGGACCAATATCCAAGATAGTTGTTCCCCTGTGTCACTGAGACACAAAAACATGGAAAATTAGGCTGCAGGTTGAAAAAACTGTACCAATAACCATATTTGTCAGTGTGATCTGTCAAACACTGCTGGTGATGAACAGACCTCAAACTAATGATAACGACAAATGACAATGACAAACTGTCTTGTGTCCAGAGTGGGTTCAGTTTTTATTGTTTAAAAATGTTCAGTTTAGTTAGTTGTTACTTTTATGATAGGCTTCAGCTTTTTAATTTTTTTTACTTTATATGTGCAGTCTTTGTCAGAGTAAGGAATTAAGAAGTTCATAAGATATTATATATTACAATATGGCACAATACAGTCGTGCTATTTGTTCTGTTAGGATGTACTTAGGCACCGTGGTCCAGCAAGCTAAATGCTAATACATTATAGTTTAGCATGTTAGCATGCTATCATTTAATAATTAACGGTACACAAAAAGTACCACTGGGGCTGATGGGATTGATAATACTGTAGTTTGGATGTATTTTCATCATAAACCAGAGTATAAGACAAATTAAAATTTTGATCTGATTATGGCACTCGACAAATCTTTTTTTAAAAAACTGTATTTTAATTGTTTTCATTGGATTTTACATGTAATCTGTACAAACAGACAAATAAACATTGTCAATGGTCAGATCAATTAAAAAAAACAGCACCAACATCAACAATTGGCAACAAAAATTAAGTACATTACAAATAAAGATAACTAAATGTAAAATAAATCAAGGGAGGGGGAGGGGGGTGGATGTATGCAGACTTTATTCAGTCAGACTGGAACACGGAAGGTTGTTAAAGTAATCTAGGAAAGATTGTCACGCCTTTGTAACAGACAACGTGTGACACTAAACAAGTTGGTGGACCCAAATGCAAATGAGATGAAGCAAAAACTGTTCAAAATGTGTTTTAAGAAAACAAGAGAATATACACAAAGCTTACTAACACAGCCAGCACAGCAAAACAAGAGTCCATGAGGAGCACAAAGTCCAAAAATACCAAATCTAACAAAATGCCACAAAGGTCTGAAACATGGGACGACACAAAAGGACAACAACACAGACAGAAACACAAGTACTAAATAGACAAAGAACTAATCAGACACAGGTAAAACAAATGGTAATAAAAGGGCAAGAAAAGGACAAAGACAAGAAGTAAAGTCAGTACACATGAGGGAGGACCAGAACTACAAATTAAAACAAGAAATGACCAGATAAACCCTAAAGATCATCACGATTGTGGATTATTTTTAGTCATGTGCCTCTTGAACCAACAGGTGTGATGATGGAGCCTCGCCTTTCACTTCAGGAGGATCAGATGCAAACACCAGGGAGTCTGATTGGCAGTTCAAAAGGGAAACAGAGTCATTTTAAGGTTTGGTGTCATGTTACGGTTGTATTTTTGTAAAAAGTTTCAAATATAGAGAACCAAAATTGGGCAATCGACCTTCATGGAAAAAAAAATATGATATAGAAACAACACCTGGAAAGCTTCTATTGTGATGTAAGCAATGGAGCACCCAAATATCATCGTAATCTGTCCAGTAGTTGTTGAGATATTTCAGCCTGGACCAAAGTGATGGACCGGCCAACAGATTAACAAATGTTGTCATGCAGTGATAAAGTTGCTTCAGAAAACACTTTGACCTGCTGACTTTCACAAGATGTTGGATTGAACAGAACATCAGCAGCACCTGACTCTGTTGGTTCCCCTCCCCCTAAAATTGTGGACCTGGAGGTCCCGGACTCTAAGCTCTTCGTCCCACTCTATGAAGCTCTGAACCAGCCAGCAAATCCCCTGCCTGACCCCGCCCCTCCCCACAGCATCGCTGAGATGAGTTTAGCTGACAACATAAACCCTCAGTGGACAGGGAAATAATGAATGGATGGACGGACGCATGTTCGTCACTCATCCCTTTGACGTATGCTGGACAGCAGGACTAACCCTTCAGCGGCCTCTCAGAGAGGGTTAAGGTTTACACATGTGGCAGGCAGCAGATGTTGGTGTTAACAGAGATTTGTTGGATGGTGTTAAAAGAAGCTGATGTTTGTTTGGAGGGAAATCCTCCCACTGAGACACCACAGCACAGAGGAAACAACATCTGTTCATCTCATACACAGAAAGACTTTTTATTTAATCTCACACTAGTCTTTGTATCAGAGGTCGTATAAGTGATACAACTGTACATATTATAACAAGCATCCTATTCTCCAAGAATCAATCTGTTTCTGTAGGTGACCTTACAGGAAAGCAACTCTACAGGCCCTTTCACACATGCAATATATCCCGGAAATGTTCAGGAACATTTCCTGGAAATCTGTACCTCCAGTTTCCCACCTCAAGACAAAATTTTGATCCAACAATGGTGTAAAAGGAATTATCCTTTGGGTACCAAGTCAAGTCAAGTTGCTTAATTTATATAGCACAGTTTAAAAAACAGTCTGCGGTTGACCAAGGTGCTTTACATGGTAAAAACAAACCAAAAAAAACCCTGCAATAACAAAGGAATGCATTAGGAAGACAGAGAAAACTGCATGGATTAAAATGCCATGATTCCTTGCAAAGGGTTTGACATAACCAGAGAGTGGTCCTTGGTCACAAACAACTTTAACTACACTAAGATTCAAATTAAAGAAGTTGCTCGCCATCCAAATCAGGGCTAGCAGGTCTCAGAGGGAGGTACAACTGTGTGTCATCAGTATAACAGTGATACAACACTCGTGTTTTTTCATAACGTGGCTTAAGACCAACATGTACAAAAGAAATAAAATACAGCTTATTACCAAACCCTGTGGTACGACATACAAGAGGGGGGCAGAGTCAGATGACGATGATCAATAGAAAGGTTGTCCCTTCGAGGAAAGAGGTGAACCACTTCAGTGCCTGACCATGGACATCTTTAACAAATCTATCCAATAGTTGTTGAGATGTTTTAATGAAACTCAAATGTAAACCTTGTGTTGGCACTGGATGAAACATCAGAGAATCACAAAAGTCAATCAAATTCATCCTGAAGGGAAAATTAATGTCTGTTCAAAACTTCATGTCAAACAGTTTCATTTTGCAGATGCTTTTATCCAAAGTAACATACATCTAAGAGCTGATACAACACAAACAAGGACAACAAGAGTAAGTGCCATGGAGCAAAGTTCAAGTCTGACAGGACGTAGGTGCCTACAGGCACTGCGAGATGCATAGAGTGCATATGGTGCATTGAATTTTTTTGCAGTCTAACAAATGCAGAATGTTCACAAAAGAACTGGATCTTTAGTCTTTTCTTAAAGACTGAGATGGACACTGCAGATTGAACAGAGTGGTTCCACCACTGGGGAATTACAAAAGAAAAGAGTCTAGCTAGTGACGTCAGGCTCTGTTGTGGTGGTTGAATTAGGCGTCTTTCATTAGCAGAGTGGACGGAGTGACGTGCTGTTTTGGGCTGGTTGAAAAATGAGACACATTCTGGATTATCTGCAGAGGGTTGAACGTGTATATGGTGATGACAGTAAGGAGTTACAGTGGTCAGTGCGTGATTTTACAAAAACAGAACCAGGAGTTGTCCTGCATGCTCAGACAGGGTCTGATCTTTCTGATGTTGAACGGGTAAAAACGGGGGGTTGAGTGTCCTGACAGCCTGATGTATGAAGCTGTCCCTCAGTCTGCTGGTCCTGGCCCGGAGACTCAGTCTCCTCCCCCGATGGCAGCATTTTGGGCTGCACTTACCTACATTTTGCCTTGACAAAACATCTTTTCTGAGGAAAATGTTGAAGTTAATAGTTGTGTTTCCAGGTTGCAGACCGCTGTTGTACATGAATCTAATAGATTCAATTTCATGACTATTTTGTGAGTCTGTGTTAAAGTTGTCTCCTCAGAGTTCACAGGAATTGTGTGCCAACAAATGAAGAGGTTTATAGACAAGAACCAAGAACTCTCTGAGCATATTTCTGAGATATCCTGCAAGTAAAAGACAAAAGAACAACTGAGCTGAAACTGGTTTACTTTGGAAGAAGAGTGCACAGATGAAATGTATAAAAGAATCAGCAGACTTAGTCGACAAACCAAAAAGTGCTCAAAGTTTTTTCTTGGTTTTTCCAGGGTCTTGGCCACACCTGCTGAAAAAAACAACAACAAATCCCAGAAGTCCCTTAAATTCTGGCCATCTGCCTCCATCCAGCCTCCCAGCCAGAACTCTTGGAAGGACTTGAATGCATCCCACCAGAGGCTGCTGAGGACGCAGTGATGTCCAAGAAGTCTGACGTCAACCAGCTCACTGAGGTGTAATAATCTTCTGGGACACTGGAGACATTTGGACTCGCCAAGACCTGCAGATGTTACACTGTAGGAGTTTTGATCCATCCCTACATCGAGCTCTGAGATTTGAGCTGATGGCTGACTGACACATTGCCAGCTGGTGTCCAGTCTGATGGACAGTGGTGGACATAAACCAGATCCTACACAGAACAGTAACATTACTTGACAGAGGAAAGGAGGACGTTGTGGTCAATCACCACAGCTGGAACCATCATGGACGTCTGCAAGGAAACAACATGAGCACAAGTAATGTCAAGAAACATAAAAGGGTGAATTTGGCCCCACGTGACACCAGAACTCTGTATATTACTCTTTTACTGTACCTGCTGTGCAGCAGTTGTATGTTCTGAGGTATTTTCATGATTTCAGATGTTCTGTCTGTCTGCATTGATGAGATGTTTGTCCAGGTCAAAGCCAATGTTAAAAACCAATATTTTCACTAACTGAAGATCTACCCTGCTCCTCTTCTTCATTAAATATATGCTAAGCTACCTGTGTGCTAGATCAGTGTGCAGAAATACTGTGTGTAAATGGTGAAAGTTAAATCTTTTATAAGAAAACCTGAGCAGGGTTTTGCCATAGTCAGGAAGAAAACAGGCTAATGTTAACGCTGACACTCACAAACACTGCTAAAGCTAGCTTAAACAAGTTAGCTAACAGTATTTATATGTGAAAACCAGATGAGTCAGAGGGATGGTTGCCACCCATCCTATATAATATGGGATTTTCCTGTGTCAAAAATAAAATGTTGTGTCCCTTAATGAATCGATACAGGACACAACTTGTCATTTTTATGCACACCTTACTCAAAAGTATATAGTACATTTTCAAATGCTTGGAATTACATGTTAACTAATAAAACCAAAACATTTTAATTCTCATCTGCATCTTCTTTACATTCATGTTGAAAGTAACAGAGAAGTTATGCATAAAAAGTGCAAACTGGTGCTTAAAACTCACCAGAATGCATGAAATTAAGTGTTTGGCACCCAAAATCTCATCAGGGAGGATCCACACACACCCCACGACTCAATTCGTATGCTTCAGGCACGGACCTGATTTTTCCACATAGAAGGTGGCAACCCTAGTCAGAGGTAAACTGACCAGCTCTAAATAAAAAAAACGGGCAAAAATTAAGCATGTCTGTTCATTTCTGTTAAAACAGATCCGTTTTTTATGCTAACTAGCCAAGCAGTTCAGCCTTTGCTGCAAAACAGATGTTTGTCCACAGCAAAACTAAAAACCAACATTTTCACCAAATGAAGCTCTGCCCTGCTCTTCTTCTTCACTGAGTTATGCTAAGCTAGCTTTGCTAACTGTGACAGGCAGCAGCAGTGAGTGTAAATACTGGTTTACATGCTCAATGGTAAATTTCAAGAAGTATGAAAAATAGCCAACAGGCTAATAATAATGTTGACACAAGTACTGCTAAAGCTAGCTTAATCAAGTTAGCTAACACTATTTAGACATAAAATAAGCAGATGGGTCAGAGAGGAACTGACCAGCTCTAAATCAAATAACTTTCTTTTATTTTGTTTTTGTTTTTATGCTAAAAACATAAGAGCCAAGCTCTTCATGTATGTACTGAAATAGATCTCCAACATGGCTGCTTAAGGAGGCAGTTTGTTTCACCATTTCTGTTTTTCTCAGGAAGGTTTTGATTTTGACATTTTGACTTGTTAGACACAAGTGAAACTAATAACTGACATTATTAACAGGAGTGTAAAAAAAAACCCTGTCAAGCTCAAAATCAGTTAAAATTGCAAACTATGATCATCAGTCAGTGTACATAAATTTTCCTTCCCGGTGGCTGTTTCTTCCCTCCTTTTCCTGGCTGTTTTTCTCCAGCCTGGTCTCACAAATGGCGTATGTATAACATGGTAATGAATGAAGTCATTTTGTGTTTTCAGAACGCCTGTTTTGCTTTTGCATGCCATTTCACAGTATTTAGTTTGTGCTGACTTACATGCAAATGTTATACAGAAAGATGTCAGGTGGGTGGACGGGTCAAACAAACACAGGACTTTCACCATGGGTTCATTTTGCATATGAAACCAAAAGTTTTATTTTAATTTATGTAAAATAAGGCAACTTCATTTACATAATGAATATACTGTATGATGAAGGTCGCCATGACACTGAAGGTCACCTGTGTCCACAGAAGTTGATTGGAGGGATTGTCCTGTGCACTACATGCAGTTTGAAAGTGTGAAGTTATTTGTACTGGGTTGCTGTTTTTTCCACCTTTTTTTTTTTTTTTTTTTTGGTAAAAATTCCACAATGCTGCAGTTCACACCAGTTTTTACAGGCTAACAGTCACTGTTGGGACGTGAAAAACCACTTTTCATCCAGTCTGTGGTGGTTTCCATGGTCTCACTTAAACTCCAGGATTAAATTTCTTTACTTGTAGGGTGTGAAAACACTGGGTTTATGAACTTTTAAATTGGATTCAGTTTATATTCAGAGTTCCCAAATGTATCAAGTGAAATGTATCATTTTGTATTTAATCTGGTTGTCTCTGTAAGGATGTAATATTAGAATATTATTGTTTTATGGGAGAGAAAGATGACATTAATGAATTAAATATATGTGCATAACACTTCAGAGAAACGAGCAGTTTGTTATCATCTGAAGCAGTTTTACTTCTTGACAGTCAGCCGGAGGGAGAAGTGCCCCTGAACAAAATTTAAATGTGAACTCTTTTTGTGTTCTTTTTGTCATAATTAAAGTAATTAAACAAACATTCCCTAGTATGCTGCAGCAGCTAGAGTGTGAGGCTGCAACTAATGATTATTTTCACTGTCAATTAATCTGTCGATAATTTCTAGATGAATCGATTAGTTGTTTCATCTGTAAAATGTCCCAAGATGATTCTACAGGTCAGAAATTCTGCATAATTGTTGCTGTGGACATTTTACACTGTGCACAAAAACTGGCAAACTGGCTTAATCTCTCTTCCTTCCTGAAACGACAAAATCCTCCTCGACCAAAAAGACTCTCGCCCACCGCCCACGTCAGGCCGTCCCCCTCTGCTCATTGGCTCTGGCACCGTCTGACAGATGATCCAACCCGAGTCTTTAGAGGACTCGTGCCACAGAGGCCCTCACAAATCCTCTTACATAAAAAAAAACAGTCCACAGCCAGCTGAGCAGCCCACCAATAGCTGCGTCCCATCCATGATATGAATTGCACAATTATCTGCCCCCCCGTCCATATTCCATGTTTGTGGATTATATGGTGACGGCCGCAGAGTATTAGGAGCTTGTATTATGTATTTGTTTTTCCCCTGTGCAGTTTTTTGTCCGTGGGTTACGTAAGTTTCAGGTTGTCAACAGGCTGAGATTGTTGTGTTCAGGCCGGACCTGACGGCTCATCTGATGCCTACATGAGGCTCAAGGAGCGCGCTCGCCACCGCAGCACGCAACGCTAAAGAGATGACCGAAAAGTGTCTGTCTGTCTGTGAGGTCAGCTGTAATCCAGCCTCCTGGGTAAAGACTGGACGTCAGACTCCTGTTATGACTTATTGTCTTCAGTTTAAAGGATTACTCACATGAATAAAACCTAAAAAGAAAATGAATCGACTTTGTGATAAAAATGTCTGAAATCTAGCCTTCGGTTTTCTTGTGAAAGTGCTGCTGAAACAGAGCAGCCGCAGTTTGAAATAAAAGAAAAAATCCAGAATTGATCATTTATCAGTCCCTCCAGGATTTAGCAGGCTGTCTTTGTGATGCGTGTTGTGAAGTTTTTAGGCATTTTTTGCAAGTAAATTACAGGAGCAAGTGAACATTGCAGAAGAATGTTGTCATTTTTTTGTATAACTGATTAAAAGTTAAAAGTAACCTCACCAAAAAGGCTCATGATGTCAAAAACTCAAACAAAATCTGCTTTATTTGCAGATGAAGAAGTGCACCCGGGGCGTGTTCCACAAAAAGACAAAATCTTTTTGGAGCGAAAACTCAGTTAAAGCAACAATCAAATTATAAAATAAAAGTGGGCGGAGCTTTGATGAATGTCTTTTCTTCTTTTTAGTACCTGTGAAAAAATAGAAAAATATAAATGCAAAAAAATAGTTAACAATAAAACAAAACATTGAGTTGTACATGTATGATGTTTGCAGGGAGGACTGCTGTGATTGGTAGAACTCGTGGCGAGCGTTGATGATTGGTCCAATTTGCAGAAAAGCAGCAGAGTCTGGAAGAAACACAAAGATGTGGAGAATTCATGAGAATTAGTTGAATTTGTGTGGATTGTTGTGAATTGGCTGCAACATTGCAGCCTCCTGGAGGGACTGATTTATGTGCTCACACTGCACGTTTGAAGCAGAAAATAAAACGGCCCACCAGCCCCTGTCCACTGCTCTGTTGTTGACAATGTTGCCAATAAAGATTAGTTTGAAAGTTCAAGGCAGGTAGACGTTTGTTTTCTGATTTATAGTTGTAAGGCTGACGTGTGGCCTTGAGGTCCGTGTCCACCTAAGATTTTTTCTGATAGCCAGTGTCTTTTTTCAATCGTTCTTAATAAGGAGAGTGTCTGCAGCTTTATCTGGAGAAAAGGTGCTGTGCCTGGCGTCTTCTTTTCTGAGTGCTTCGCCTTTTTTGGGTGGCTGCTCCAAGCGTTTTGAGTTGATACTCCCTGAACTTTTGTCACCAGCTCTTTTTTCCAGATGAACAGTGCGCTCTGTGAACGAGGGGTCAAATGTGGCGGACTTGCTGCGACATTTGGAATCTCAGACAAAGTTCCACATGAAACCCAAAGAGAACAAGAACACTGAAGACAAACTTTATCCAAAACACTTCTGGGTGAAATACTGAGAGGTGGAAGCATGAGACGGATTTTTAACACTGTGGTGAAATGCGCCCCTCAATGAAGAAAGATGCCAAAATCCCTCTGAAATCTCACGTGAGTGAGAAACAGCAGCTGTGATGGTTTGGGGGGATTTGGAGCCACATATGCTGCCATCCCTGACGTCTGTCTCAGAGACGTCCCTGATTATCTCAGAGAGACGATGCAGAGACACATTGTGGACGTGTTCCAACAGCGTGTCTTCGTAGTAAAAGAGTTCAGGTACTAGACTGAGCTGCCTGCAGTCCAGACCTGTCTCCCATTGAAAATGTGTGGTGCATTATGAAGCACAAAATATGACAACAGAGACCAAACAGGACTGTTGAGCAGCTGAAGTCGTATATCAAGTAAGAATGAGAAAGAATTTCACTTTAAAACTTCAACAGTTAGTGTCTCAGTTCACAAACACTGACTGAGTGTTAAAAGAACAGCTGATGTATCACAGTGAGAAACATGCTGCTGGCACAGTTGGATATTTACTAAAAGAAGCTAGCTTTAGCAAACACTGAGCATGATATTTATTTGTTTGGACAGATTCTTCTAACAGCTGGACGCCCTCCTGAAAACAAAAAGTGAACCTTTTGGGGCTGATGTGACCAACAGATGTTATTTTCTGGCTGAACTGAAGGACTGTGTGGGGAATAAAACACATTAGCTAAAGTCTCTGTGGAGGGAACACGACTGAAGAACATCATGGTGCTTTAGGACTGAACCACAAACTGTTTTCATGGACGTCTCCACCTGCCTCACAGATTTTTTAAGCCAGCACTCAAAACCCTCCTCTGCTGTCACCGTGCGACGGCCTGAACTCGTGGGATTAGCAGAATATCCCGATCTGCTCTCTTTCACTTTGAGAAAATGGTATTACATAATGACAATTCCAACTTAGTGGGGTGCTAAAGAGGGTAAAATAATAAAGAGACCAAACGAATGAAAAGAGCTGCACATGTGCATGCTCTCACTGAGGTTTAATCTGGTGAAACAGTCAGATATCTGCACAGGGACACATTCCTCACCCTCATTTATTCAGCTCACATGTTCACACAGTAAAAGATCAGAAAACTGTCACATGGGTTTTATTTCCTCTTCATCTCAGAGATCTTTTAAATCGACTCTACAGGAGCAAAAAAAAGACTGTTTCTCACCTCACAGAGGAAAGAGGAAGTGGCTGGTATGTGTGCTGTGTGGAGGGACAGGTGTGCAGAGAGACACAAAGTCAGGTGACTGACAAGGACACTCCGAGGACACCTGGTGGAGAGACGAGGAACGACAGGACAAGCAGTGGAAAAGCAGAGAAATTCTCATTGGCTGATATTTTTAACTTAATGTAATGAGCGTTTTTGTTGAAGTTGTAACTTTAAATTGTATTTTCCCCGACACTTTCTAAATTCTAATTTTGTTAGAATTGCAGGAAAAAATTGAGGTAAAAAATATTTAAGTGAAATTATTTATTGGGGCTGACGTGATCAGACAATGACTCAGTTTGAGAGTAACTTCAAAACACTGACACAGAATATCAGGGGTGGAAGTAACAGATTACAAATACTCAAGTTACTGCATTTGTAATTTTATGAGTAGACTTTCAAGTCTGTACTTTAACTTGTACTTAAGTATGCATTTCATTCTGTAATCTACTTAGTTTCTTTTAAAATCATTGTTGAGTACTGAGCACAATTTGATTTATTATCCAAACATTTCATCTGCATTTTAGTAGCCAATCAGGTGATCTGATCACAAACGGACCAATGAAAACCAGGACAGATGGACGACAAACTAAACACTGCAATCATTAATTGTTAATCAGCATTCTGAATTTAACCAATCAAACATGTATTTAAAGATATTTAATCAATAGTCAATAAATGACAGGAACTGCACCTCATGTGATGTGGTTTTGTCTGATGGAGCCGTTTGTTGAATCAGGAAACTGAAACTTAAATTGAGGAAGAAATCACAAAAAAAAAAAAAAAACAGCAACAACTAATACTCTGAGTACTTTTTGAGATGAGTACTTTGTGCTTGTACTTGAGTATTTTTCTAACACCAGTACTTTTACTTGTACATGAGTACAGATTTTCAGAACTCGTTGTGTCCACAGCAGAACAAACAACTTCACTGTCACTGGTTTAAAATAACCAAGAACATTTACTCAGAATTAAACAAAGATTGTGGTCATTTTTCTGCTGCTTTATACGTCGACTCTGCTGCATCTCAGAGGGAAAAAGTTGAGACAAAATGTTGCACGTTATTCCTTTAAGGACTGAAATGACTCAATTAACAGATTTTGCGAAGTAGAACTGTAAAAATAAATAAACAAAAGAAAAGTTGAGGAAACTCATAAAGTCAAGGCAACTGTTTAAAAAGTTTTGCTCTTTTGTTGAGATACTTTTCTTCTTTAGATAAACTTGAATATTTGAGTTTTAGGGACAAAATTAAAGAAAAATATTTTAAACTGAAACAGTTTTCAGAGTTTGGTGTTTGTTCTTTTATGAACATGAAGACTGAATCATCTTCCAGATGATGATGATGAGGAGAAGAAATGCAACGATAAGTTTCTCTCGTCCTCTGTTTGAAATAAACACATGAATTACTTCACATCAAACTGTCTTTGGTCTCTTTATTCTCTGCTCATCCTTCGCATCATCCTGCTGCTGTTGGTGGAGAGCTGGTGCCCCCTGGTGCTCATCTTTGGATTTACTTTTACTCAAACATCACTGATCATCATCTTACGACAGATTCATGAACATAAACCTCATTTTTCTTACTCCTACATTGTTACTGGTTTAATTTTTGAGTTATGATAAGAAATGAAACTTCACTGAACCTCTGAACACAGAATTATTTAATGTGTGAATGTTTTGGTTGAGTTTCTTGTTTTTGACTTGGTTCTTTTTTTTTTTTTTTTGGTTCATTAATAAAACAGATGATAGTGCATGTTCTCATCTGAAACCAGAGATATATCCTGTTTATCCATTAATACCAGAGGTGTCAAACATACAGCAACATTTGATCTCAAGCAAAACCAGTAAAAACAGAGCATAATAATAAAATATAAATAACAAACTAAAGCTGCAACTGAGCTTCATTTTCATTATTGATTAATCTGTCGATTATTTCCTTAAATTTCTTGTTTTGTCCACAGAAGACAGAAGACATGTGAATACAGTTTTCACATGTTTGGACCTATTTTCCTAGTGATCAATCTGGCAATAATTTTTCCACTAATCAATCAGTTCAACATGACATCCTCAAATGTCTTGTTTTGTCCACAACTCAAAGATCGTCAGTTTCCTGTCAGAGAGTAAAGAAACCAGAAAATATTCACATTTAAGAAGCTGAAATCAGAGAATGTGGACTTTTTGTTAAAAAATGTCCCAAACTGCTAAATTGATTATTAAAAGAGTTTGCAATAAATTTAATATTTGATTAATATCAGATCAATCATTGCAGCTCTACATGTTTTATGTTGGTTGTTAGGTTTAGAAGAAAAATATGTCTCTTAATGACTACATTTTTTTGTTACAACAAAAAAAAAAAAGCAAAGCTGCTTCACACAAGGAAAAAGGCGACACAGATTTGAACTTTCATTCATTTCTTTATTTACTCTTATTTTGATCATGAGAAACATAATCAAGGACAAATATAGGAAAAATATCTTTGAACACAGATTGAAACAGAGCAGAGCCGCAGAGGCTCCGCAGAAGCCGAGAGAACCGAACAGCAGGATGCAGGAGAGAGAGAGAGAAAGAGATAAATCACACCGAGAACGAGAGGAGAAATAAAAAATAAGTGCTTCAGGTCGGGTGAATACATTCCTGTAGGCTGCACACAGCCGTGAAACTATACATCTGTGAGCCTCTGTATGGAGGTGAACCGAGGAGGAGGAGGAGGAGGAGCACCTGACTCAGCTGCACCTGCACAGGTGTGACGGAGGGTCAGAGGAGGGTTTGAGGTATTTCAACTACGCAAGGAGAAAAAGATCCGACATGAAACAAACCTGGAGGATGTCTGTAATGCCCATGCATCGCCCACACTGGTCGGGCACGCAGTTTTGGTAATATTTCTGAATATATTTATTTATTTATTTATATGCGTAATAATATACTGCTTATATTCATGTAACCCTTTGCAAAATACACAGGAAATATCTAAGTAGGAAAACAGACTGTACAAAAAAACAAGAAGAATATCTCTGTATAAACATTAAAACCTTTAATATATCAATATATCCTTTATAATATACTGTTTTCTTTTGGTCTGTAATAAAGAGTACTAAAGTGATTCCACAGTATAAGACAACACCACTCACCCAACGCACGCAACGGTTCAAATGTACATTCATGTCTCACCCGGCCACCGGGGGGCGTCGCTGAGCTACACTTCGGAAAATACAACAGAGAGAGAAAAATAAAAATAAAGTTCATGCCAAAGCCGTAAAGAACCATCTATTGCACTGAAGGGAACGGGTTTGGTTTCTATAGTGAGTTTTTAAAAAAAGAAAAATAACCCTGTTAACGATTTTGTTTAGTCTGAGACACGTTTGTACCACCGGCTGAGCTTATTAACACGTCCTGAAAACATTTAAAATAAAATCAGATGAAGAGTTTGAGGAGAAGGATCGACAAACAGCAGCAGCATGGATCAGTCTGTTCAAGGAAAATCACATTTTGGACAATGTGGGTCTTATTACAAAAACACTTTTGAGACAAGAACCAGGTTGATAACAATTTGCACTTGGGAGAAGTTAGCCTCGTAGTTATCTCAAACCAGCATCTTTTACTGAAACTAACCAAGTCATATCGGTGCAGAAAACTGAAAATAACAATAATTAAAGAGAAGTGGAGAAAAATAAGTCAACAAAACTTTAAAAAAGAAAAAGAAAAACTGTTAACTCACATTTGTACCAGCAGCTGAGCTTATTAAATCCTCCTCAAAAAGAGTCTGAGGACAAACAGCAGCAGCATGAATCACTCTGTTAAAGAAAGATCACATTTCTTTTTCTTTTTGGAAAAAAATGAAGGAAAATAAGTCAACAAATCTTAAAAAAGGAAGAAAAACTGTTAACTCCCATCTGAGCTTCTCAGGAAAGAGAAAAAGTTTTTTTCTTTTTGGACAATCTGGGTCTTATTTTTCTGTTTTTTGGAAATTAAAAAAACACTTCTGGAACAAGAACCAGGTTGGTAACAAATGACACACAGTTAATAGTCTATTTTAACTGGAATCATCATCTTTTCCTAAAACTGACCAAGTCAATTTAGAGCCAAAATCAAATCGAACATGTAAAGAAAAATGAGAAAATAATAAGTCAACACAGCTTAAAAAAGAAAAAGAAAAAGAAAACAACCCTGTTACCTCCTTCTGTTCAGTCTGAGACATGTTTGTACCACCGGCTGAGCTTATTAACACGTCCTGAAAACATTTAAAATGAAATCAGATGAAGAGTTTGAGGAGAAGGATCGACAAACAGCAGCAGCATGGATCAGTCTGTTGAAACTTTCTTTTTCTATCATCAAAAAACTAACAAAACCAAACTGATGAGAAAAATGAACACTTGAGGGAACATCAGTCTGATAAAAACTACTTAAAATGACAGAAATCATCTTTGGGATTGATTTTTTTTTAGTTTGTCTCATCTGCTAACATAGAGGGGGCAGGGTTTATGAGATCTATACTGCAGCCAGCCACCAGGGGGAGCCAGGCAGCAAATTCAGGACTTTGACATGTGAACGGTTACAAGATTCAAAAAGACACATACAGCTTATCATCAAACAGGTGGATACAGAGGAAGAGGAGGATGTTCAATCAATAATCAAACACTGAAAATGTCACATTTATCAACAATCACATGAGCTGCTGTCTGAATCCACCTCAGAAAATAAAACTGCTGCTGGATTATGACAAATGTTTTTAAAGATACACTCCCTGATGTTGTTTCAGCAGATGCATTTTAGGGGCTGTTAACAAATTTGAAACGTAGAAAAAATAAATTTCGGGACTTTCTATAAAAGATTTTTTGGCGTTTCCGGGGCACAATATCACAAACAATTCAAGTTGACATTGATATCCTGTGTTTTCATTCCATAAATATCCATAAAAATACTGCTGAGGGCCCCGAAAAGTCAGGAACCAAACGGAACATACGCTGACTGACCAATTGGAGAGCGGCAGGAGGCGGTGCACATTCACACAGAGTGATCAGGGGGCGGGACGAAGGCAGGTATGTACATGTGGGGCGGAGTCTGTGAGGGGGGGTCGGTGGTTCTAAAGTGCCATCACCGTACACTGGGAGGGGGTCAAAGGTCAGACATCAGGTGGTGTTTGTAGGTGGAGTCCATGAGGAGAATTCACAGGACTGAAGAGACGTCCTAACAGCTGTGTGTGTGTGTGTGTCTGTGTGCGTTTTGTAATCCTAAATAATGGGCTCGACTCACGGCGCGGCGCTCAGGAGCAAACTGCCCATCTGGAAGCAGCTCCTGGGTGACTATTGCCATGGAAACAGATGACAAATGTCAGCTGGGAGCTGGGAGTATTACACAGACGAGAAAGGTGTTGCTGATAATGCTCCTGGCTCGGGAACAGGAAATAATCTGGTGCCAAAAACAAACAATTTCTGTTATTGTTGACAAATCCCAAACCAGCAGTGAGTGTGTGTATCACCACTCTGTTTCAGTGATGCTCCTGAAACTATTATAACACATCAGTGAGTCACTCTGTTACACCGGCTGACATGCTCCTGAACAGTCATGAACAATCACACACCGTCCTGCTGCCCCAAATACTCAACAGACCCCAAATGTGGATTCATCCGCTGCTGGAAATAGTCCCGAGGAAAAGCACTATTTCCTCCCTGTTTGTTGTTGTTTGTTTCCTGATGGAGGCTGAGAACGGCTGCACTTGGTGAGATAAAAAAACCCCACTTGAACAAACATCAGCGTGACAGAAACCTTAGGGGTTGATTTTTTTAAGTTTGTCCCATCTGCTAACATGGAGGGGGCGGGGTTTATGAGCTATACTGCAGCCAGCCACCAGGGGGTCGTTTTGGCTCTTCATGTCAGTGATCTGAACAAGAGATTTGTTGACAATAAGAAAAATATGGAATATGTTTTTCTCCATATTTAAGTTTATAATTATGGATTCTGCTCTTGTAACAACTAAAAAGTGTCTCATTATCTGATTGGTCACTCGTAAAACCTTCACCTGCCGTGAATCGAGCCATCAGGACGGAGTGTGTGGGAGGAGGGTCGCTGGTGGATCAGGAGGAGGCGGGGTCATCATTCTCAGAGTGTGTGTTTGTGTATACATGTGTGTATATATGCTGTATATATGAGTGTATACGTGTGTGTGTGTGTGTGTCCTCAAAGCGGCCCGTGCTGTGCCTCGTACTTGGCCAGGATGTTCTTGGTGCGTCCCAGCTCTTTCCTCAGGTCAGCCACCTCCTGCCTCAGAGCCGAGTTCTCCTTCTCCAGGAAGCCGGCTCGGATGGCGATCTGGTTCTCTTTGAGCCGCCGGGCGTCGCGGGACCGCTTGGCCGCCAAGTTGTTCTTCCTGCGCCTGGCCCAGTATTTGTCATCCTGCTCGAAGGACACAAGGGAGGAGAGAGGAGACGTGATAAAAAAAGGGGAATACTTCAAAGAGAGACAAACATAAAAGAGGACAGACGATGGAGAGTTTTGTTTTGTTTTGTTTCTTTACAACCCAGGTTCTATTTTTGAATTTGTCCCTGTTAGTTTTGTCTCTTGTGAGAAAAGTTTACAACAACAGGCGTGCATGGACCAAGTGGAAAACTAACCCACATTTGTTCAAGAACAAATCAAAGAAAATGTAGAAGTTTGTTAAAGTTAAAAGTTATATTTAATTATAATAGACATTTTTCATCTTTCAAAGCAGCAGTTAGGATAATTGGCTGAGAGGAATTGTTGTAATTATTTGGGGGAAATATGCTAATTCTCTTTTATTCTGTGAGTTAAAAGGTCCAGTGTGTCAGATTCATTCAGATTTTTTGTCACCCATTCAGTGAAAGCGTTAATCAGGACCAAAATAAAAGACTAAATTAATAAATAAATTAATAAGAGTCCTGCACACTGACACTTTAGGTACAGGGCTGGTACAGTGTTTAGGCTAGCTTAGCACAAAGTAGGGCTGCAGTAGGGCAGTATAAAGGAAATACAGTATGCCCGAGTATTAAAAAATCTTAACTGTATGATTGTCAGTGCCATCATAAACACACGCTGCTCTTTCTATTAAACTGATGGGGAGATGGTGTATTGTTGTGTGCAGCACACGCCACCAGGGGTCAGTCTCTGCGCAGCAGTGCAGCTGAGCAGACAAACATGGCGTCTGGGGGATAAAGTTTCAGGAATAACTGCTAAAAAAGAAGAGAAATGCTTCTGTTTGAGATTATTTTGGATTCAGTCCTGATGATAAAGGTGAACTAAATATCAAATGTCTGAAGCAGAAGGTGAAGAGATTGTCTCTGGAAACAGATCAACACCTGTTGTCTGTAAGTATTACGGATTCAGGCTGAGTGATGCTGATCATATGCAAAGAGAGCACGAGACTTATGTCTGCACCGCAAAGCAACACAACTAAATAGTTCAACCACCTGAAAAAACACTTGCCTGGCTCTGTCCAAAGGTACTAAAAACCACCTACAAGCACCTCTAAAGCTCTCTGATGAACATCGTTTATTTGTTTAATCTGTACAAAAACAGAAGTGTAAAAAATGCAGGTTGTGCGCACAGGTTTTGGTTTTGGTCTCTGTAGAGACATGGTGGTATCAAACCTTCAGGAAGCTGCACACGTGATTCACCACAAACTCTGATTTGATTAAACATAAAAGAGATAAAATGTGTTGATGAGTCGTTCTGCCCCCTTGTGGTCAAACATCACTTATTGCAGCTTTAATGCAACTC
Source organism: Lutjanus argentimaculatus (assembly GCA_034769285.1). NCBI lineage: Eukaryota > Metazoa > Chordata > Actinopteri > Lutjaniformes > Lutjanidae > Lutjanus > Lutjanus argentimaculatus. The sequence continues at coordinate 552,825 of JAWZSL010000089.1, forward strand.
CTCACATTTGCAGACGATGTGTTGTTTTATTTCTCAGAGCCTCGGTGTCTCCCTGCAGAGCTGCTGCCTTCACAATCAGCTTTGAGCCGTCCATCACTGGACTGCAGCCACACACACACCACACACACACCACACACACACACACACACACACACACACACACACACAAAGATCCACTTTTTATTTGAACAAATTAAAAGCCAAATCCTCTCAGCCTGACCTCCCAGCAGAGGACACATGAACAGCGCTGCTTTCTCATTCAGTCTCATATAAGCCTCTTAACCACGAGGACACGCCTCCCCCCTGCCCACCCAGAGTGGGACCCAGCCAGTCAGAGGGCAGTATTGTGTGAGAGCAGAACGAAAGGCAGCGTGTCCACCCCTCCACCTCTCCCAGCATGCTGTGCAACTTTGAGCCGAGTCAGTTCTAAACAGCACTAATGGTTCAATCTGCCTGTCAGTCAGTGGTGTAACAGTTCTGCACTTCAGTTTAGTTTCTGAGAGTTTAAAAAAAAAATTTTTTACTCAGAGGAGGAGCAGTTTGGAGGCTCTGACAGAAAGACAATTATGAGACAAAGGTGATCATTCTTTACTTTTCCCTTTTTAACTTAAAAACTCTCCCTTAATGTCAACAGTGTGTACACATCATATATCATCGCGTGTTTAAGTGGACATAAACTTGTGTGTTTTCCTTTCAGGTGCTGTGGCTCAGCTTCCACTCACCTTTGCACAGATGATACTTTAAAGGATATTTCCAGTATTTTTAGACCTGAGCTCTATCGCTTCTTTTTTTTTGGGGTGGGGGCTCTTAATCACCTATAGGCATAAAAAGTTCTGGAATTGGTCCAGCAGATTGCCTCGAGTTGCAACCACAAAACAAACTGTTCAGTGCAATTTTTACGTGACAAACCTGTCACCTGCTGATTACAAGATTAAGAATCAATCTTTGGGACTCAAGCATACAGCTTGGAAGAGAAGAAACAAAAGCCCCTCCAGCATCATCTAACCATGATCATCTTGTGGTGAACCAACTCCAAATTACCTTCAGGTCGTCTGGGATGAAGACCTTGCGAGCTTTCTTGATCATCGGCTGCGGCTTCAGCTCCTCGGCTGAGAACTTGCGCTTGCGGGGGTCGAACATCTCCTGGCCCGGCACGCTGGACAGAGCCAGGTCGGCCGGGTCGGGCTCGTATCCCACGGGAACCTGGATGGAGTCTGGGTCGATAGGGCTGGGAGTGTTTCTGGAGTTCGGGAGGCCTGGAGGAAGACAAGTCAAGTCTTTTAATGGTCTGTTGCACCAAAGTCTTCCTGTAACTGTATGATACAAAATCCCATCTGATTAAACAATAAAAGGTTCATTGTCAGTTTTCAACTGAAAAGAGCTGAAAAGTTTCTTGTGACTTTCAGTTGTTGCTGATTCTGTTCTTTGACTCACTGAAGTTGAGTTTGAACGGTCGGTCAGGGCTTTAGGAGACTCAGATGAGCAGTATGGAGGCATACTTTGTTGATTTTACGTTTGAAAACTGGTCACTATTCACTTCCATTCTTTGTGAGATTCTGTTTTCCTGTGAAAGTTCAGCATTTTTTGTTTTTAGGACAAAAAACTAAACCTGACCTTTAATTGGCAAGAGGGTGAGTAGATAATGACTGAATGTTAATTTTTGGGTGAACTATCCCTTTAAGTCTGTAGAATATGATGTATAGGCCAGGATGTTTATGTAGCATGACGATATTTGATTTCAAATCATATTCTCTCTTTAAGAAATATTGCGATTTGAAAATTGCTGTAGACCATATCACAATTTCGATCAAATATTGTTCAGCCCGAGTTTGCACATTTCAGCAACAAACGCAGTGAGATTCTCCTCAAACCTTTTAGACACTGACTTATGAGTCTGTGTTGTCAAACACTAAAGTCAGTTTTTGTTATTTTTGTCACACGCTTTGTCTTTAACAAATATTGTGCCTCTTGCAATTTGAAAACAGAGGTAGGCCATATTGTGATTTAGATAAAATTTCAATTAATTGTTCAGCCCTGTTTTAAATGAATATTTTGAAGGAACTGTCATATGTTAACCCTCAGAGGTTTCTCTGCAGCTGCAGTGACGAGCTGGAGCCAGCAGATGGCGACAGACCTGAAGTTAAACCTTTAACACATCAGTGTGTGTGTGTCTCTGTGTGTGTGAGAGCAGGTTCAGGTGACAAACAGGAAGTATTTAACCATAAATACACGCCCCGTTTCCTGTTTGACACGAGCAGCTCGCAGTCTTTCATTGAGAGCAGAGCCGTGACCTGCTGACGGACTCCGTGTCTCCGTCTCTGCTGAGAGCTGAGTGGGCCGAGACGAGCTGATCAAACGTGGGCACATTAACCTTGTGAACATATAAAAACTGTGAATATGAATCCATTCATGTGTCTGTGATGAGGAGCTGCAGAGGAGAGCTGGAGGTCATTTACACTTACAGAACATTTCCTCTGTGGTAAATCAGAACATTTAGAACAATAAAGAACGAGCTGAAATCTCCTCCGTGGTTCTTTCTGGCTGATCATTCCCAGCTCATCGCTGTGTTTCTGCAGGTTTCTGCTTCATCTCTAAAGACAGACAGGCGTTATGTAACACTAACTGTGGGTGTCTGAATGAACACATGCTAACAGGAGAAGAAGAAGAAGAAGAAGAAGAAGAAGAAGAAAGGCACCGACTGTCAGATCCGGTTTCAATTTTAAATTTCAGACTCTCAGGATTTAAAGCTCCTCAGTGATACTAAACAGGGAAATTAGCCTCTAAGCTGAATATTGAGTGTATGAAAGAACTTTTTATGTTGTTTATGTTGCAGATTTTATGAGACGTTACATGAAGTTTCTTCCAAAAACACACAGAGCCTGAATTCCTGCAGAGGTGGGAAACGTCCACTCAGTCTTTAGTGCAGTATTAGTACAGACACTCGTGTAAGAAAAGACTCACTGCAGTCAGAGTGAAAAAGTTCAGGCTCTGAAAAGTAACAGGTTGTTTTCTAAAGGACATTTCTCCTGACTGTCTCTGTGTAAAGCTAACTGACACTCTCCTTTTCTGTCTGTTTCGTCTTCTTATGTAGTTTTTAGTTTTGTTACATCTTTTTCATTTTGTTAGTTTTTTGTCTTGGTTTTGTCTTTATTGTGTCTCTTACATCATTTTTCCATTTTTCTTTATGTCATTTTTGTCTTAACAATCTTTCTGTCTTGTTCGTTTTTTCGTAGTGTGAAAAATACCTGAAAAATCTACTTAAGTATAATAACTACGTATTTGTACTTTGTTACCTCCCACCTCTGGACATAAAGTACGTTACTGTATTTTGATTGATTTTATCTCTGATTTATCTCATTTTTAATCCAGATTTTTTTTTGTTCCCTCTTATGTCAGCACAGACATACAAGGGAACAAACCAACATTGCATCTTTTTTCAGGCAGGTGTGATGAACGAAACAAACGCTCACCATCGTCACGACCAGAGCGCCTCGATGAAGTCGCCCCCTCCTCCCCTCCCCCCGCCTCACATGAGCCCCTGCAGCAGTTCTTGGAAAAGACTATTTGTTTTTCCTCTCCAGCTGCTCCTGCAGAGGTCAGGGCCAGGTGTGTGTCTGTGTGTGTGTCTGTGTGTGTGTGTGTGTGTGTGTGTGTGTGTCTGTGTGTGTGTGTGTGTGTGTGTGTGTCTTTGTGAAGACCAATTAGCATTTTTGCTGTTTGAAGGCTCAGACTTGGTTTAACGATTAAAGTCAGAATTAGGTTTTAGTCTGAGGTTGGAGTTAGAAACTGAAATTCGGCATGTAAGCAAACACATCAGGTATCTTTTGAATATATTCACATGTGTGTTTCTTTTATACTCCTGCAGATCAGGATTATAATGAACAGTGAGTCTGTTAGAATCAGAGTCACGTTCATCAAAACACAGGAGAACTGGGACAAAACTGTCTTTGGAAGGAGTTTTGATTTTTACTCTGTTATCATGCAGGAAAATATATTTTCAAACTGTCTGACTTTGTTTTTGTGACTTGAAGGCATCGTCTGTGTTTGATGTGGAGGAGCAGCAGCAGCAGCGCACAATGTACCTCACTGCCTCAAACGTGACACTGACACACACACGGACACGTGCACGAGTGTGTGAGTGAGGGAGTGTGTGTGTGTGTGTGTGTGTGTGTGGTGTGTGTGTGTGTGTGTGTGTGTGTAACATGAGCACATGTCGTGTGTGTGAGCTGCTCAGTTGTGGTTCCTGATGTTTCCCACAGAGCTCAGCTGGTGTCTCATCTCATCATGTCCTCAGAGCAGCTATACATCCAAGTTCTTCTTCTTCTTCTCTTCTTCTTCTTATTATTATAATTATTATTATTACCATGTGATTATTACTCTGTGTATTTAACATTCAGCATGAGAGAAGGTCATAACTAAATACATTTATGCCAGCCTTGGACTTACTGAATGTGTATTTTTATATTTTATTAATATTTTTATTATTATGAGTATATTTTTTATTATATAAGTGTTGGATGTTTGTGAGTCCTTGGATGGATGTTAGAGAAGAATGGAGGTCACTGAATACATTATATGTATTTATAACTTTCACCAAAAAGCTTAAAGGATTATTAACATTAACTCTCATGAAATATAAGTAATTTATGAAACGTTTTGGTTTGTTTTAATTCTTTTCATTTCTAAACTGCCCCAGAAAAGAATTAACAACTTCAAACAATTTAAAAATGTGTTAAAAATCTTCAAAAACTAAAACTAGCAATAACTACTGATAACAGAGGTGTAGAAATGTGCTTTTATAATCATCTTTGTTTTAAAATATATTTTATATAAAAATGTTGGTCCTTTAAATTTGTGTCCCAGATGATTTAATCAGGCATAAAAAGGGTCAGCTATACCTTGAGGACCCCTGTCTCACTTCCTGTTTTAAAAAAGGCGGGAACACTGCTCAAGCGCTGGTAAACTTTATATTTCTAGACACATTTATTCAATAATATTTCTATCAGATGTGTCTCAACCAGAACATGTCGACTAAATAAGAATTATGGTTTAAAAAAGTGTATTTTTATTTGCATTAAGAGAACTTGTCAACTCTGTAAGACGTCGTGTTTAATGAAACACTCATCAGGAGGTCAGCTCGTTACAAGGTTTAACAGCCAAGAGTTTGATATTATAAAATATATTTTCCAGCAAAGAGTAAAAATCAAAACCCACAAACAACAATCGCCCCAAAGAACCCGTGGTAACCCGGGAGGGACTGACAGTCGCTCTCACATGATCACAAACAAACAAAAACATTAAATTCCTTTTAGCTTCCTCTAAAATCCCGTTCAGAGAAAAAAACGATCACAATCTGGAGGAGGCAACTTGTGAGGTAGCTCAGAGACTCCAGGCAGCAGGATGAGGATGTTTGTGCAGCTTCAGTCCCTCCACCTCACTCAGTTTGTTTTTCATTATCTGGTGAACGCTGGGTAACCCTGCTCGCTCCTGCCTCCTTATCTGCAGGGCAGTCACAGGGCCATGTGGGAATACAAATATGCCAGATTATACCACAGATTACTCCGCTATATTTAGACATGAGAGCAGCAGATTACTGCCGGCCTCTGCTGGGCTGAAGCTACAGTTGGCTGCTGTGCAGAGACACACAACCAGCGACAGAAGACGAATTTAATTTGTTTTTGTGACGTCAAAGTCAGTGGAAAAATATCAACTTCAGTAAAATGTGCTGATGCATCCAGTGTAAATGTGATGATAAGATTTAAGTCACACAGACTTTACATTTGTCTCTTTATTGTTACACTGAGGACAACTGGACAGGTGCTGAAGTTTATATCTTTCACCTCTTTATTTTTTTTTCCCTCGGTGCTTTAATGTCTTTAATAAATTCATTAAATTACATTAACATATGTGTTATGACCCCAAGGTTTGGGGATGAGGGGTGTGACAACAGAAAAAGGAAAACTTTATTAAAAAATTCAGTTCAATCTAAATCAATGTCAAACACTAATAAGTTAGTGTCTTTGATAGCCTGGGATGCTCGCAAAACACAAGACACAAGAAACAATGAGTATTTTTGTTAACCAGAGAGGCTAGCAAGACACATGCTAACAAATACTAACAACAAGCAGACCAGCCTGTCAGCACAGGACAAGACTGACAAGACACACAGACTGTCATCGAGCAAAGGTTCTTCTGGTCCTGTTCTGCTGCAGACTCTGCTTTTTAAGAAGCAGGTCCTGACTGCTGATCACTGCAGCTGCTGCTGATCACTGCAGCTGCTGCTGATCACTGCAAGCTGCTGCTGATCACTGCAGCTGTTGCTGATCACTGCAGCTGTAGAGAGGGGAGGGTCAGTACCTGGGCACAGCTACACACAGATACACTGTGGCTCATAACACCAGGCCTAATTAGCCTGTTTTTGTTTCTTCCCCAAAAAAATGTTATTTTTGTTTGTCTAACAGACTCATATGATAAATTGATATTTAAATATAAAACGCTCTGACTGAACTGATGGTTGTTTCTGTCAGTGCAGAATGCAGTCCTGCCTGGCAGGAAATATTAATCACCTTAAAGTGGTTTTGACACTATTATGCAGTTGCACCATTACTGAGCATGTGACACGTGTAGTTTCTGGAGGGAACAGCTGATTTAACTCTGGCAGGTTAAATAAGCATTTAACATTCTGTTGAAAGAGTAAAGAAATTAACTTCTTTTTCTGGCTATTTAAATCATTTGTCCAGTAGTTGTTTTATGTGGCTGAAATTATGGAATATTAAAAAAAAAGTCTGATGTAAACTATGAAAATAAACTACCGTAGTTTAAATAAAAAGTCAGACAGTAATTGACACTTTTCCATCATTCTGTGAGCAGGTTTGATCTGATTTGATGCTGCAGAGTACATGAGTCTGTGAATTCATGTTTCACCAACATGAAAATCAGTATACATGTATCATGTCCAGATGCACAGAAAAGTCTCTTGGACCCATCGCCTAAACCCAACAGGAAGTTTTGAATTCCGTGGTCAGTTTTGGTGTCTCGCCATGAAACACGAAAACTACGAAACTTTAATATAAATGATCTGATCTGCACCAAACTTCACGTTTGATAAAAGTCATGCCCTGAACACATCTGCATGACAATTAGGAGTCACAGTCATAGCGCCACCTAGTGGAACAGGAAGTAACATCTAACTTCTTTCTGTGGCGTCAAAATGGGGTGAAAATTCTCTTCAACCAGTCAGCATCGGCAGCCGCCATGACTGACACCGTGGTGCGAGGGCCAATCCAATGCTGCTTGCAGCTTTAATCATTCTTCTTCTTCTTCTTCTTCTTCTTCTTCTTATTATTATTATTATTATTATTATTATTGTATGTTGTGAGACAGACACATCTACACCTTTTCAACATCTGGCTGCTGGAATGAGTCTCCAGAGGTGCATCTTTAAAACATCAGCTCCTTTAAACTCCTGCAGCTGATTCTGAAAACAAACCCGCTGTTGTCCTCAAGACGTAAACTCTGAGCCAGGAGGAGAATCCCAGCATGACTCACACACTTCAGCCCCATCATTGTGTGTGTGTGTGTGTGTGTGTGGTGATTGTGAGGTTATGACTTGATGAAAATGTAAACATGGAGTTGGAAACTTGGTGTGTGTTGATGTAAAGGTTGCCGCCCCTTGGCCTACTTCTAGAGAGAACACTATGTTCTTAAAACACTGATCTCATGCAGGGACCACACACACACACACACACACTCACACACACGCACACCAGCGAGTCACATGTCTCTACATGCTGTGAGAAGACGGCTTGTTTTCTCTCTCTAAAACATGAGGAACATGGAGCGAGTAAAAGAGTTAAAGCGGAAGTCCTTCACACACACACACACACACACACACACACACACACACACACACACACACACCACCTCTTGCTGAGGCCAGGACATCTGTCGAGGTGTTTGTATCCGACACTTCTCTCACTCCTGGCGTCTGCGGCGGACATGTTTTCCTGGCAGTGCGGAGCAAGTGTTACTGATCTGAGATCTGTACACACCTCTGACCGAGCGTTTTTCTGACCAGGCTGAGGTTAAATATTTGAACTCTGAACTCGTTGTTCAGCAGCATGTTTGTCTCTGCGTGGTCAAAGAGACACAGATAGAAGATTAACACGGAGGACGGCGGGATCACGTGCAAAGACGAGTCTTGAAACAACGCTGAAATGTTGAAGCTGCACTGAGATCAGAGTTATTTAGTCAAACTTCCATGAAACTTGGAGGACAAACTGTCTCTAAAGTTGGGGAGCAAAAGACTTATTGATCAGAGATCGAGTCACCTGACAGGCAGGAACATCAGTCCAGGACCCCCTGCACCACCCCCCATTAGAGACACAGATCAGGTATTTGCAGGGTTTAGGTACACTGTAAAACATTTCAGGGTAATGTACTGCAACAGATTTTTGAGTTTTGAACCCAATTAACTTAACTGAAATAAACTTTAAAAAGTTTTGCTGACCTACAATCTTAAATTGATATAATTTACTTTTCCTCTTTAGATAAAGTTGATAAACTTCTTTGATTTTTAGAAACTGACAAAAAAATTATTTAATGAAAATCTGTGAGATTTCCACTTTATATAAAGATGTTTTTTTCTATAAAAAGAGGAAGTCGGTAAGAGTCCGAGTCATGACTCTACTGTGACATGAGGAACACAGCCAACCAGGTCATGTCAGGCCTGCTGGGTTGAAACTATTGAAATGGAGCATTTTATTACTTAGAAATTCCACATTTTAGAATTTGTAAATGGAAGTATGTGTTTCTTTTGTTTTAATTTAGTGTTTGACACTTTTCAACAAAAACTAGAACATATTGTTTAAATTATAGTCGCCTTTTAGCAGCCTTGATTATATGTTGATCAGAATTACTGGGTTGGGGTTAGTTTGGGCCTCTGAGGAGTCAAATTTATAAAATACTCTCAAGTTATCAGTTTTAAACTGTAGAATATAAACAGGCCCTGTGTGCTAAAACTTTCTAGTTTCTAGAAGACATACAGTCAGAAGTTTGTGACTACAGCCCAGCTGAGAGTCCTGCTGAGACAAAGTGATTCCTCCTTCTTCAGGTGCAAACCAAACTGTTTGTCGTCTGAGATGTTTGAACACAACTGATTTCTCTGAACAAAGACGAAACCTCCCGCCTGACTGCCTGAGGCTTGTTTTCTGCTCATCCATCACTGCTAATCACTCTGGAGGACAAAGCAGCTGAAAGACTTGTCCTCCCACTGCAGCTACAGCTCATCCTGAAAGAGATGAAGCGCTTTCCTTTTGTGGAGAAGAAAACTAGTTGCTCAAAGTCATGCTCTGTAGTGCTGCTTGCTGCATGTGATCATGTGTGTGTTTGCACATTTTAGCCTGTACAAATCATCTAAACTTTATATTTTTGCAGATCATTTTCAAATGTACGTTGAGCTTTTGATTCATGGATGTATTTCTTTTTTAGTTCCAGAGATCTTTTGGTTTCCTTTTTTTTTTCTGTGTCTTGAACCAGAGCTGAAACAAATAGTCACTTAATCTATTCACTGATGTATTGAAATACTGTAACTCTTATGATACTACACTGAATATCTTTTGGGACTACTGGTTTAAAAAAAAGCATTTCTTCACACTTCAAAGACAAAATTATTGCAGCCATATTTGAAATTTTCTCATGCTTTGTAATCTATTACAGTGAACATCAAATCTGCAGTTTTGTTAATGTTACATTATCATTATGCAGTTTAAGTAAAAAATTGATTTTAAAAGTCTTCATTTAACCCTTTAATGGTTTACTGACTGGACTCTCTTGGTCAATGTGGGTGGTTTCTCTGGAATCTCTTGTGAGGTTCCTCAAAGATCCATCCTAGGTCCTCTTCTTTTCTCCCATCACATAGTTCCTCTTGAAACCGCCCAAGTTTTCGTAGAGATGTCTGCCTTCTCTACAATATGATGGAACTAAGATGGCACTGAGCTTGTGGTGGTCAAAGTGCCAAAAAATAAATTTGAAAAACTAAGCGGCGATGTCTCGATTATCCTGAACATCCATATCGGAGAGAAAGCAGACATCTCTACAGGTGATATCCCTGATTTTCGGGTGAACTGCCCCTTTAATGGTACAGCCTGTCATTGTTTTGCTTTTTAACTTACTACCACGTCTTTTATGCTAATTCATATCTGTTTTTTTCTTGTGCAGTTTGTCGAGGATTCATCCTGTTACTTTCTTCCTGCAAATTTCCGTTCAGTGCTATGCTGATGATACTCTGCTTTATCTGCACCTAAAACCGAATGACCAGGCCAGTTTTACAATTCTAAAGGAGTTGTAAAACTGGTTTTCTTTTTTTGCCCCCATGAATGAACCAAAATTATAGCTCAGTATGCATCCAAAGGTAGGACCAAACATACAGAAATAAATGTAAAAAATGTGCAATGGGTAGTAAATTAAAATGTGTATTTGTGTTACCTGCTCTTGCCGGGCTGCTGTGCAGGCAGTTTGGAGAGACGACGCTCGTGTGTACGGAGGTGGAGGCGTGGTTACTGAGATCCATCACAGAGGCCGCGGGCGTGGGCGGGGCTTGAGGCATGATTGGCGGCTGGCGTGGTGGAGCGTGCGGTTGGTGCTGGCTGTGGTGGTGCTGGGAGGGGCTGGAGGGAATGCCGTTCTCGGACAGGAACTCTTCCAGGTCCATGTACTCCAGCTGGAAGGTGTCCCCGTCGTAGGGCAGGGTCTTGTCCCACAGCGTGGGGCCCAGGAAGGCTGACTGCGGGGCGCTGTGCTCCTCCTCCAGGTTCTTCTCCTTCTCCTGCTCCTTGCTGAAAGCTGTGCGGAAGGACACAGGGAACGAGTCCGTCAGTACAACACAAAGAAAACTAAAACTCTTCAAAACATGTTTAAACACTGAGAATGGCTACAGGGCTTTGGGGAATCATTATTTATCCTGCTTTAAAGTTACCCTTTAGAATTTTTGACCACTCTGAAATAATTGTACCAAAACAAAAATGCATTTAACTGTTTACTTATTTGTCACTATCATTAAGACTTGGTTAGGTTTACACATCCATCCACCCTGACTTCGACAAAGGTGTGTTCTGACAGAACTTGAAGCTAATTTTTAGAGGGGTTGTGATTTTCTTTTGCTCCTAACAGAGAAAATTATTTTTGTGGCTGATCACCGATCGCTGGGAGCCTGAAGAGCCTGTCAGTGCCGACGTGCAGCACAAAGCGATGTGGATTTCACAAGTTACACCTGAATATGTTAAGTTTAGTTTATTTCATGTATATAAGGACAGCGTGCAGTGTCATTAATCATTTACATGAACTGATGCTAATTTCCATCTGTAGGCCTACACATAACAAGCAGAGAGTCTGTGGAAAGCCTTCTGAGATTTACTAGCCAAACGGCAAATCTACCCACTTCTTTGCCACATCTTCTTTTAATTGGCTCCTCTGATCATCCTTTATAGAGACCATCTATCGAACTATTCAGTATGAATATCAGCCGATAATGAGCGGTGGTGGTCAAGTGGAGAACCCTTAAAGGAAACAAATGTTGCTCGCTAGCAAAGATGTCAGTTTGAACATGAGATTCTTTGTGAAAACAGCAGCAGTTCGAAGTGCTTGAAAATTAGTGTTGTCTTCTAAGAGGACTGTTGGACTCTTCATCAGCAGTGAAAACCTCAAACAGTTGGGATTATGGGTATAAAGAGACTTAGTCATGGCTGGAAACAATGTGAACTATCGGGAGACTCCATGTGAAGTCATAAAGAAGTGTTCAAAATATCTTTGACTTCACGAGATGACAACTCAACAAAACTGGTGATTGATCCAGTTCAGACATTTGTTTCAGCCTCAAGCAGCTTAAACGAAGAACTTGAAACATGTCAGCAATGCTTCAGACTGAAACACACTGAGTGAAGGCGTGACCGCAGCCTCACGTCAGAACATCTGTGTCTCCTCAGACTACAACCACAACAGAACCTTCAAGGTTCCTTAGAGCACCCTGGTGTGTCCCTGACCACAACACTGGACCTCTGACCTTTGACCTGCTGAAAGCAGATGGATCGCTCCAACAGGAATCACTTATAATCATTTATTATTGATTAAGAGAATTTTGTGACACCCCAGTCTTTCCAGAAATATTTCTGCTTGTATGCTAGTCGCTAAACGACCAATAAGTACCAAACCTTTAACAAGGAGAAAACACATTTTTGACAAAACCTCAAAACTTTTGCGTCCACGTACTAAAATATTTGATAAAATCCAGCTTGGCTACAAACAAAACCCAAAGAGGTCACAGACATTTTTCTGGGGATTTGGGCCTTTTAGGGCACTGAATAAGTCTGTAAAATCTTTTGGTGCGTGCAGCTTCATCAGACATGTCTTAGGGCAGGTGGGTGGGGTTTAACTGAGGGGATTTGACCTTTTGACCTTTTGAGTCTTTCTAAAGTTCTGATGGTTCTCCTAAACCAGGGGGTCTGCAAACCTGCAGCTCTGGAGCTGCTCTTTAACTCCTCTCCAGTGGCTTCCCGAGACTTTGGCAAAAAATAACATGGAAATTAATAACAGTTATTTTTAAAATATTTTTATTTATCATTGCTGTCCATCTGAAAACGTTCAGACAACTCAAAATTTCACCGCAACGTACTTGAAAAAGTTTGGAAAAAGTTTTACCAACTACTGATCTTTAGTTGAGATAATTCACTTTTCTTCTTCAACTTAAATCTTTGAGTTTTGGAAACATCCAAAAATTGTGTTTAAAAAAATCATAGAGCAGCACCCTCAACCTTTCAGGTGGAACGGGCAGTCTCCCGTCTTGCTTGTTGCATTGTTGTCATTTTATGTATGATTCTGGGCGTCTTATGTTTATTGCGTGTGTATTTGTATTATTGTGTAAAAGTTAAAATAAAATATTAAAAAAAATATATATATATATGTATATATTCATTCATGTTAAAGTTTATCACGGTTGAAAGTTTTACATTTTTTATTAAAATTGTTTAATTTTCAGGCACCAAAACGATGACAAACCAGGTTCACAGCTCACTGTGACCAAAATTTGAAATACAAATTTTTCAAGTTTATCTAAAGAAGAAAAATAAATTATCTCAACAAAAAATAGAGGTCAGCAAAAAGTTTATTTTAAAGAAAAGTCTGTTGCAGCACGTTGCCTTGAAATTTTGAATCGTCTCAGCTATATATTTTTTTTTACAGTGTAAAGTGATTCTTACAATTACCAACTGTAAAAAAAATATGTAACCTATCGTTAAAACAATAAGTCTTAATATTTTGTCTGTGGCTCGTCTCTTTTCCATAAGCTGTGGACGCCAGATAATAAAAAGTTTTCAGGGAAAATAGAGAATTTATTAATTGTGTCTCCAGGCAATTTTTTTTTTCTTTTTTTTTGGCCAAAATGTTTCTTTTGATCTTAAAGGTTGCAGACCACCGTCCTAAACATCAAACACCATATCTTCAAATATTAATATCATAATTCTGTTACTGCTCACCTGGCCAGGTAGAAATATTAAGAGAGCACTGTGTTTATCATGTTTAGTTTGAGATAATGAACTTGTCCGACACTCCCACGGATCACGTGACCTTTTGAAACTAGGGCAGACATATTTGTGGAACACTAGTTTATTGACACAAAAAGCAAAAGTGAATTAGAGAAATTTCATGTATTTTTATCATGTTGCAGGTTTGGGGTCAGTTGCAACGTCTGACTTCTTCTGTTCAAATACATTTTGTGAACGATGTGTCATATATAATCATCTCTAAATGGTACAGGTAATTAGCAGACAGATTTAAAGGGACAGTTCAGATTATCTGCAGTCTGGTTGTATGAGGTTCTTCTCCACAGTCAGTCTTTTACCTGCAGTAGATGGAGGTCGACATGCCCCCAGTTTGGAGAAGCAGCAGGAGTGCCGGTGTAGGAAGCTAATCAATGTCCTGCTGTGGACAGGGCCAGCAGCAACATTTATTTTAGAAGATAACTCACATTTTTCATTCTACTCTACTCTGAACTCCAAAGTTCTACTGTTTCCACCCAGACAACAACACAGCTACACCAAACCAGACTTCCATTTTTTTTAAATCTACATGTCAGTTTTCTTTCGGAGGTGGCGCAAAAGATGAATGAATGAATGAAAGAAAGCAGATGAATGTTAGTTTTGGCTTTATTATGTATTCTTTCCTGAGAATATGAAGCAAAATTTAATTAAACATAAACATGCTGTCGTACTGTCATGTTCAGTCTGTAAAAGTCACCAGAATGCAGGAAACAAAGTTTCAAAATCCTCCATTGCCTTACCTTGCTGTCAGACAGCCTTTTCTGATGGGAAACCACTGTTACATAAGCCAGAGATCACACTCTCCAAACTCCATACACACAATAAGTCATTTTAGCTCACAGAACACAGGAGTTGTTGGTCTGCTGCTGCCTCCATCACTTAGTTTGTTTGTGTTATTCAGTGAATTCAGTGAATCTGAACTCACCTTTTAAAACGCAGAAGTCAGAAAATAACAAACACACTAACAGATGGAGGCAGCAGCAGACCAACACCTCCTGTGTTCTGTGAGCTAAAATAACTGATTTTGTCAGTGGAGTTTGGTTGGTTTGGAGAGAGCGAGATTTGACTTAAATAACAGTGCTTTCCAGCTGGTGAAAATATTCTAAATACACTTAAACATATTGATTTCTTTTAGGTGTCTAAAATACATGTTGCTGCTGACCCTGTCCACAGCAGAACATTGTTTAGCTTCCTACACTGGTACTCCTGCTGCTTCTCCAAACTGGAGGCGTGTCGACCTCCATCTACTGCAGCCAATATTACCCCTTTAATATGAAAAGATTTCACTGGTCTGATCCAAATATTCTGCAAGAAAGTCAAAGATTTGCTAAAGAAAATTGACGCAACTGTCCCCAGTCTCCCCTATATTTCAGGTCTAACAGCTGTGAAAAGTTTCTGTGGGGTTTCTGTCCCCACAGGCTCCATTACAGGTTGAATATTTAACTTCAGCAGCAGACTGAGATAAACCCTGAGTGTCTCCACATTAAACTGCACAGTGACACATGCAGACGGTAACTGAAGAGGCTGTGACTGCGGACCAACTTCACCTTCATGGTGCAGCGGCAGCTTCATCGGGTTCTCCAGCAGAGACTTGAGAACTCCGTGCGTCGCCGGAGGCAGGAAACTTGGATTGAGCTGGACTGAAGATGTCGGGACATTTTCTCCATCACGCCTCCCTGCATCGGCAGCCGAGGGTCCAATCAACCAGAAAAAACACACACAGGAACCAAAAAAATATGGATCAAAAAGAAAAATAAAACGAAAGAGAGGATGAGCTGCTGACTGCTGCTCCGGAGTCTACATGAAAACAGATTCCAAAATAAAAGCCCTCAGCGTCAAACAAGCCGCGCGGTAAAAAGAATAAAAACAAGAATGAGAGCGGGACGAGGCTGCGGACGCGTGTGGAGGAGCCTGACACACCGATCACCACCGATACATGTGTGTCTGTGTGTGTCTGTGTGTGTGTGAGGATTGCTGACGTCAAAGACAGAGCCACACACCTCTCCCTCCCCCCACCCTCTCTCTCTCTCTCTCTCTCTCTCTCTCTCTCTTTCTCTCTCTTCTCTTCTCTCTCTCTCTCTCCTCTCCTCTCTCTCTCTCTCCTCCCTCTCTCTCTCCCTCTCCTCTCTCTCTCTCCCTCTCTCTCTCCCTCCCCTCTCTCTCTCTCCTCTCTCTCTCTCTCTCTCTCTCTCTCTCTCTCTCTCGCCACCTTTCACCAGACCAACTGTTAATGTGAGGATATAATATTCTTATGATTTTTAAATTTAATTTAAAAACAACAACAACTTTGCACACATGTCCAGTATATATAACCTCATATTTGGGTATTTTATTTTGGTAGTGTATTATTTATATTGTGCAGATTATTATAAAGATATAAAGATAAGATAGAGATATAAAACAAACAAACAAACAAACAATAAAAACTATACACACAGGCTTATATATACTAGCTACACATTTCACTTAAACAGATATATGTTTATGTAGGATTATTGCACATGGTGTGTAGCATTATACAAAGAGGAGAACATAAATATTATCTTGTAAATGGATCAACTGCACAGAGAGACAGAGATCTGGACCACACTAAATAGAACAGAAGCAGACTACACAAACACACGGTGTGATTTAACAGTGAACACAGTAAATTACAAAAGATACATTTAATTTACTCCAAAATATATTTTTCATGATGGACTTGGGTCACTTGTTTTTTGTGTTTATGTATTTATTTTTATTTTTTTTATTGCACAAATTATGTTAAATTTTCATCCATTGTTTTAAGTTTCATTCCTCTTCTGTGCCTGTTTATTATCTATTCATTCATTCCTGGGTATTTTATTGTTGTGTTTTAGGTGTAAAGAACTTTGTATTGCTGGTTTTGAGTGCTGTGCAAATAAACTTCATTATTATATATTTTTATGAATTTTGAAAAAGTAAAATAAACTCAAACTTAAATAGAAAAGAATTGGAACCATCTTCCCTTAGCTATGAAAAAATGCAGTCAGTAGTTTTAAGCAGCTAAAAAACCATTTATTCCCTCAGTTTTATTGTTTTTATTGCCTATTATATTATATTTCCAACCAACCAACCAAACAACCAAAAAACTAACCACAAAGCCAACAAAAAACCAAACACACAACCATAATCAAATAAATAAAGTTGTAAAGCATTATTACATTTTTTATATATATTTTAAAGGTATAAATATTCTTTTCACAAAAAGTTTGATGGAGAAACGCTGGACCCTTTGTGTATTTCTACTTTTATTTATTTATTTATTTTTCATGGTCCAATTTGAATATATTTGGTCTAAAATGAAAGAAATCAGCCAAAATCAGCAGCATGTGTTCATGGTAGCTGCAGCCCAGACGAGTCAGAACCAGTAGAGCTGATTTTCTGCTGATTCATTGAATTCATTTTTCCTTTATGTGTCATTATTTCTGTAATCCTCAGAGATACAACATGCTGATTCATTCATTCAAATTAATAAAAAAAAACTTTTTACAACATAAACAGGTGAGTTTGTCTCAGTTGAAACAACATTAATCTCACAGTTTGTGACATAAATCGTCTCTGACGCCTCCACTCATGATTTTTGTGATATTTCAACATTTGTTCTTTCATTTTAGATGATTATTAAGTCACACTTACACACACACCACACACACACACACACACACACACACACTGCCTGTTGAGAGGAATGCTGGGTCACATGAGTGGGCCGGCTTGACCTACTTTTATCCAATGAGAGGCCGCCGTCTCCTGGGCTCCTCCCCCTGCTCTCCTCCCCCATCTGCAGCCAGGACACATGGAACCTCATGTGCTCTAAAGAAGAGAAAAACAAATCCAGGAGGGGAAAAAGGAGAGGAGATAAACAGAGTCAAACTATAATATATGAGAGAAATTTTATAGAAAATGACACATCTATATGTGTTAGATGAAAAAGTAGCATGAAGCATTACAAGAATATGACAGAAATATGGTTGTAAGTAACAACAAGCAGATAAAAGGACCACAAAGTTCCATTAAAGAAACATTATGTGACTATCAGCTTAAAATCATTTTGGTGCTCTGCTGGTTTGTAACAGGGTGAATGGCCCCTCACATTATGTAACTCTGGTGTGCAGGTGTTGGGCTGCTAGTTAGGCAAAACTTGGTTTAAAATAAGTACATTCAGATTTAAAATGAAGCAGAGCTCTGTTGCACAATTAAAAACTAATCTCTGTTTAATAAATCCAACTTTAGTAAACCAAAATTAAGTAGAACTTAATGAATGTGTAGATGGATGAAACTTTACAAGACAGTTAAACTGTTTGTTAGCTAACTAAAAAAAATAACAAGATATGACGTGTGTTCAGATGGGGTTGTGTTTACTGAGTTCCATTTGAACACCCCCCTCATGTGGTGCATGACATCGTGAACTGGTGATTTTCTGTTAGCTTCCAGTTCATGACGTTCTGTTCACGATTTCTGTGCCGTATTTACCAGTTCAGGGGTTCCACTTGAACACAGCCTTTACATTGTTTCCGAACTAGCTAAAATGGCTGACAAAATGATTCACTGTTTGCTAGCTGAAGAATTAACAAGACTTAACATTGTTTGTTAGCTGGCTGAAGAGTTGATAAAATAAATGTGGGCGTGTCTTTTAGTGGTTGGTGAGAACTTGGTGAAATAAAAGTGTGACAGACAGATGATGAGTTGGCCTTCCTGCTGCTGGACTAGACAGTAATATTAGCTGCTTGCTCTGTCTTGTGTTGTTCCACTTGCTTGATGTTTGGTTATGTTAGCAAAGTTGTTGACTCGATAGATTTTGCTATGGCTGTTGTGCTATTGGCTAGTGTAGATGCTAATCAGTATCAGTGATGTGTTAACTTCCTCACTGTTTTTACAAGACACGTGTAATATGTGTAATCAAGAAACACTCAGCGATTTCATGGGAACTATATGAAATGTGGTCCTAACAAATGCACATACAGCTCTCCATATTTACAATAACAGTGTAGAAGTGAACTGCACTCTGAAACTGTAGGGGCAACAGTTTGCAAAAATACTAAATCTTACATAATATTGACACACAGTACACATATACTTCATACACACACTGTAAATAAGTACTTAAGTGATTTTTCATTCATGACCACTGGTTAAACTGGATCCCTGTGACCAGCTTCAGTTACAGTCCTCATACAGCAGCTAAACACTATATGTGACACTGGAAGGAAAAATAGTCCGCAGCAGCCTCAACAAATCCTTATCAGCCTCCTTGTCATTAAAGCCTCCTTAGCAACAGTGGTTGCTAAAGCACAGTGATGTTGTGACGACCTCTGTTAAAGAGAAAAGTAGGACAGGACTTAGGCGCGCCTGCTCTGCTGCTTCAGAATGGTGACTGGGCCAATCACAGCAGTGACTCATCCCTTTAACATGCGCTGTAAATCTCTAAATCACGCTGTGTCATCACCTGAAGTGTATTGTTAAGTATCTGCTCCTATGTATTAATAACACCTGTTAAAAATACCTTCTGCTACTCCATTTTTATGATATCTGAACATATTAAAGCTGCTCTAATTAATATTTTATGGATTAAATGACTAAATGCAATGTGAAAGTCATCACTCTTCCGGTCTTCAAAGCTTTCACTTACTGTTTCATTTTTTTATGTCACGTAACTTCACTGTTTTGATTCAGTCTCAAAGATTTAGAGACAACATAGTGAAGAAAGTGGAACATTTAGCAGCTAAAGAGTCTATTTTTCTGAGAAGTTGGTACAGACCAAACCAGAGCTTAAAAAAAGAGAGAGCATTTATATTAATGTGTGAGAGATGGTATAGCTCATCTGAAAACATAGTTATTTTCAATATGAGAGCTACTGTAGGTAATCTGCTCTGTGAGAGCTGATACAGCTCACCTGAACTCCATATCTACTTGCTTTCTACCTGAGAGCTAGTGTTGCTCACCATATCTGTGTTCTTTGTGAGAGCTGATGTAGCTCATTTGAACATAAAAAATAATTATATATGTGACAGCCGATCTTCCCCTGTATCTGAATATTCTCAATGTGAGAGCTGATATAGTTCACCTGAAAATATGTGATGTGCTGATGCAGCATATCTGACTACCTTACAATATTTAAATTTTCTGTGCGAGAGCTGGTGTAGCTCATGTGAACATAAAATCCCGTATCTAGTTGCTTTCATTGATGGTGTGTTGAGGCCAACCAGTGGTTCAGTGGAATAGCTGCTCTAAAGAGAAAACAGATGTGCGTCCATGATAGCAGCTTCATGTTTTGGCCTATAGTGGTCTGCCTAGAAAAAGTCTCAAGCCCTTAAAATTGCGATTTAAGTCTGACTTAAATCAAGTCATTCATTCGAGTCTCCCACCTCTGCTATTGAGGCATTTTTTATTGTGATATCACCATAATCAGTATATTCTTACATCCCTAGTTAAGAGTCATTTAGCCAAGACTGCACACAGGATATCACCTAATCATTATTGTCTTTATTCTCTGTATACTGTACACTATTATTCTTTCCTCTGCTTCAGAGAAGTTATTGTTAATTCTTAATTTTCATGAGTTTCCCACCTTAAAGGTGAAAGCTGCTCTTCCCTTTGCTAAAGCTGATTATGTCACAGTTGAAGTTGGCTACAGATGTTATAATTAACGTATTAGCTTAATGCTAATTTTAGTATTACTGTGAAAGAACAGATGAGTCTGACAAAAATTCAAGAGTCCTTAATTAAGACGTATTCTGTTTTACAAATGGACATTTTGATGTGTTGACAGTGCAAGATGAACAGACTGGTTTACCAAAATTATTAGGATTGGTCTGACACAACTTTGACTGTGATCTATCCAGTAGTTGTTGAAATATTTCTGTATGGATTTACTCTGGAAATGTTGGACTGACCAACCACCATCTTTAGAGCTGCTACACCAGTGTGTTGGCTAAAAACAGAACCAAAACCATTCAACCTATTTTATTGTTAGCAGACAAAATTATTTGTCTTTGCACTTATCAAAGAATATATAGCTAAAAACAATGATTCATACTTACTTTTCTTGCAGTGAAATGAGAGTAAATTGGATTTTCCTCCTAAAATGGTGGGATTTATTTCCACTCTAATTCATATTGAGGAGCCAATAAGACCTCGATTACAGAGAGGCCCTTGTTTTGTGGGGTCAGTTTTTTTTTTCTTTTTTTTTTTTTTTACAGCACACTGTAAACAAGAATACGGTCATGTAATCCCACTGTGAGTGTTGTGCCTGCAATGGTCTTTTATCATTACACGGTTGAAATTATGATTTACATAACCAAAGCTGGCCTGAATGAGCTCAGTCAGAGCGTTGACCTCCTGGTACCTCTTAAGACTTAACGTGGCCGAGCCAAGACCTACTTTCAGCTGTGAATAACAAGATGGTTAATAAGACTTGTCGTCACAAAGAACTTGAATAAAAAAGCTTTAACTGGAGTCGTTTTAGGTTTTCTGTTGAACTCATCATCAGTGACGTGGTTAAACAGGCCAATCACTGACTAACGGTGATCTGTTTGGGTCGAGCTTTCTAATCCAATCCTGACAGAGTTGTTGATGCAGCCTGTGACCTTTGAATTCTCCAGGTTGAATCAAGGAAAAGAGGCTTTACAGGTTGTGTAACTGATGTGGTTGTAAACTGTTCGGACACAAGCAAAGAGGAGACCTGCATGTGTGCACAGACATGAACAGATGATTTAATATGATCTATAAATATCTCAACATCATTCATGTCATTGTTCCCTCAAGACAACAATCACGATCCGTTATCCTGAAAATACAAAGATAACACATGTTTCAATTAAAACGCTAATCAGGAGTTTTCTATATCACCTTTCATTTTCCTACCACTCCATACTGATGGAGTCGGGATTTTGGCTAAACTGAGTCTAAACTGTTTCCTATTTTATTTGGGGTTCCATTGATTTTGTTCCAGTCATCGACGCTCACAAAACTTTTGCTTCATGGATCTGGAGTGGATATTTTAAGCAGAATCTAGAGTGATAATGTATAGAGTCAGGCTTCATATCCATTACCATGATTCTGATAAAAGCATCTAATTATTCTTTGTGTGAGAGCTAACGTAGCTCACCTGAACTCCAAATTGATATTGAGTGTGAGAGCTGATGTAGCTCATCTGCTCCCCATATTTAATTATTCTCTGTGTGAGAGCTAATATAACTGTCTGAACTATAGTTATTTGTGACAACAAATGTATTTCATTTCAAGTCAGTATCTATTTTCTGTGGGAGAGCTCATACTAGCTAATTTTGAACTCCATAGTGCAGAAGTTCTCAATTTTTTTCTAAGGAACCTTTATGACATAGACAATATAAAGAGGAACCCTTTGTAATATGTAACACTTCTACTTAGTTACATGAAAGAACAACACAAGAGAAATTAACTAGAAAGATATTAGACACATATTAAAAATATTTGCACCATGTCAACACAGAATACCCAAAACAAACATACATACACATCAAGAGACTGTGTTTTGCTTTTTGTGCATACATAAAATAAAATGTGGATTCTGATGATGAATATACAATAAAAATATAAAATGAATATAAAATATAAATAATAAAAATATATTTTGTCTTAATAAAACATTCAAAGATTAGATTAATTTAGAATGTAATTTAGATAAATAAAAATGCTATTTGTTGAACTACGAAGCCTCTTTGAAAAGTTTTAGTCAGTAATGTTAACCATCATGTTATGAAAAAAAAGTACCTATATTTCTCAGACCCCCTGGCAGAGTGCCACGTATATTTGAGAACAACCTCATCTTTTGTCTATTAATTTTCCATGTGAGAGCTGATGTTGCTCAGAAAGTCCTGATTGCTCAGCTGATTAAAAAGCACATTTAATAGCAGCAATGTTGTGGAATCAAATCCTGTTTGCATACAGTTTAGCAACATTAAGGTTACAAACAACCCTTATGAGCTCACTCTATAACACAAGAGCCAGAAATAATTAAATATCTGCTGCAAATATATAAATGTCCTGTCCTGAATGACCATGCCAGCCTTGGCTGTTAAGGACAAAAATTATTCATTGAGGAAATTATTTGTAATTTTTGGAAAGGAAACAAACATGCAAGGATTTAAGGACATTTAAAGACAGGAAACAGTTTAACAAAATTGTCTCCTTGACTCGTCCACAGACTTGTGATAAATTTAGAATTTTTTTGTGTATAAGTGACTCTGCTACAAATGGTAATGTGAACAAAAGGTCGTCGTGTTGTCGCAAACAGTATAAACTCAAGCATGCCAGAAGCCGTGGTCATGCATTCAGGTTTGTGTTTAGGTGTTTAGGTGTTTATGTGTGTGTGTGTGTGTGTGTCATTAGTGTTTCCATGCACGGCAGATATTTATAGCTGCACTTGCTAGTGAGAAGGGAAATCAATACTCGGAGCCCCAGGCAGGAAGAATATTGGCTCGGCCCTTCCACTTCCAGCCCTCGCACTCACACTAAAAATACTACCATTCACATCACATCACACACTAACACACACATTCACACACTCCAAAAACCACACACCAGCGCTTCAGAAATGATTCCTCCAATGACCTCCTCACCCGAAGCTAAACAGTAGAATAATCTTATTATTTTAGACTTTCATTTCGTTAGCTACGTCAGAAAAGGAACAAAACAGAGAAGAATTAGTTTAAAATCTCAACAAATGGAAAGACTGTGAGCGAGTTGATCTCTATATCGATCTGCCGTGGTGACATAACACATGTTACAGTCCAATAATAACACTAGTACGTGGTACAGTACAACTTCTGAGGACACACTCATGAAATCGTTACAGGGAGCTCATTTTTTCTTCTTCCTTTTTGACATCGGAACAACCATCCTGAAAAGTTACCATCCCAACAATCTCAGCAGCCATGATGGACATTAAAACAGGTTATTGATCTGATAAGACTTGATTGAACAGGTAGAGGAGGTCACAGTTTTTAGTGTTGCTAAGCAAAGAGTTTCTTTGTCTACCTGTTAAGTTAGCAGGGAGGAAAATTTAAAAAACTCAATAAAAACAACTTATTTAAATTTGATGGAAGGATTAAGGGGCAAGGAAGCTGAATACCTTTTGTTTGCAGTGTTTGTAGTCATTGCTGTTGTTTCCTGTTGCTATGGGAAACAACAACAACAGCGATCTCTGAGCGAGCAACCGACACGCTGAAAATACCAACTCACCCTAACCCAGGGGTCTGCTCTCCCGGAGGAGACATTTTAGGCCAGAAAAAGAAAGTATAAATTTGTCTGGAGTCGACTTTTCTTTTTTGGATTTGTTATCCATTAGGGCTGAACAATTAATCAACATTTTATCGAAATCACAACATGGTCTACTGCAGTTTTCTAATTGCAGGATGTGCAATATTTGATAAAAACCCAATTTTTGTTTATAAAATAATTGTGCCGCCTTCACATCAGATTCTACAGACTGAAGAAATCATCTTTGTAGGGCTGCAAATAATGATTATCTTCACTATCAATTAATCTGTCAATCATTTTATGACAGACGACTGCCATGTGTGTGAATATAAATGAAAAGTATTATATAATTTGACATGTTACTTGTAGTAGCTCCACATATTACTTGTATATTTAAAATGAAAATGCTGTATACCATGTTTTTTGATATTGATTTCAGTAAATCAGTTTTTGTTTTTGTAGACCTTTTGCACTTTTATTTTGAAGTTTAGAAGTTCAAATCTGGAGTCTTATTTTGATAGACTCTTACTCTGGAGAGCTCTCAGCTGATCTTCAAGTAATGACATGTCTTGTCTTCTAGTTTTTCTGTCTTGATTGTAAAAATTGTTCTGCTGCTGTTTCAGGTTGAAAACTACAGAGAACCTCCTCCGTCATCTTGGTCTTATCTCCTCTGTCAGATGGGAAAGCTGACGAGTTGATTGGCTGCCGTTTGCTCTCAGTCTCTTCTAGTCTTGAGCAGCTGCAGAGAAGAAAAACACGTCTTGTTAGTTTGGACAAGCTTGTGGCAGCAAACTTCAGGCTCCATTGTGGCCCTGAAGAACAATTCAGAGGCAGGAATGTGGACCTTCTCAGAATAGCTTCATCCACTGAGAAAGCCTTCCTGTCTCTGGGAATAAAAACACACCGACTGCTGTGTGTGTGTGTGTGTGTGTGTGTATGTGTGGACGTGTATTACTTATTGTTGTGGGGACACAAATCTGTTTACACACTCACATTGTGGGGTCTCACCTACTTTATGGGGACAAATTGCAAGTCCCCATGAGGTAAATCATTAAATTTTAGGGTGAAGACTTGAGTCAGGGTTAGGGTAAGGTTAGGTTTAGGATAAGGTCAGGGTTAGGGTTAGGTTTAGGCAGGGACTTGTGATGGGTAGGGTCAGGATAAGTCTCCAGGAAATGAATGTAAGTTAATGTAATGTCCCCAGAAGTGATGGAAACACAACATTTGTGTGTGTGTGTGCGTGTGTGTGTGTGTGTGTGTGTGTGTGTGTGTGTGTTGTGTGTGTACCAGCCTGCAGGGTGAGTGAAGGCTGAGAACTGAGCAGACAAAGACGAGCTACAGCAGCTCAAGTCCATATGAAAGCGTTCAGATGGACTGAAGCGATACTTTCCTTCTTTCTTATTGTCATCTTGACTCTTTATTTTCTGACTTATTTTTATTCTTCTGTACATATTTTTGGATTGTTACTCCTCCCACATTATTGCAGATGAACACATCATTCAGATTTTCACATATGACACATTTTTCATGTCGATATCTGTTACATTTCAATATGAAATTTTTGTGAGTTTACATAAATTCATCAATATCTCAAACACTACACATGCAAAAGACATCATACCTGGTACACAGGTGCCTCATGGAGCAATGCTCAACATATTAAAGCATGTGTTCACCATGGGGTCGGTTTTTAAGCAACATATGTTTTGGCAAATAAATCATAAACTAATCAGTAGAAGACTGCTTTTATTTTGGTAAACACATTTTTGGCTTTTTTTGGCACATATTTCATCCGATCGTCACTAAATTGTGTACATATTATGTTTAGAGCACCCCGAACAAAACTAATCAATTTTAATTTTTTCATATTATTTATCATTTGTTCGAAATTGGTTATCAAACATTTGGCCTGTTTAAATGTGGTGAAAACTGGTAAAAGTTGGACGTGAATATTGAAAACCAGGCCATTATCATACCCTTTAAAATGAATGGATTTTGCTGTGAATTTCATCATGTTATATCTCACCAATAAACTGACGAAAAAAGAAAGAAACACCAGATGATTGGCAACACACAGGTCTGGAAAAACACTTCCCATCCAGCAGAAAACATCAAGCAGACAGCAAGTGGAAACACTTTATGAACTGAGGCTGAATCACTGATGAGTTACAGCAGAAATTTATTGCAACACATTGAAAATTATGACTTTAATATCACTTTTGCACCTTGGACTAAAGGGACTGAAGTTTTACAACCAGAAAACATAACTCTCAGCAAGAAATAGGCTACATGTATTTCCCAAAATGTCAAACTATTCCTCTAAAATAAAGTTCTGTGGGTTTGGATGAACAGGACAGGTTGAGGTTAAACTATTTTCGTAAAGTTAAAGTTGCTATGGTAACAGTGATGACAGACAGGAGGGAGAGTCTGCTGCAGGTTTCACATCTCCGTCTCGATGGACGGGCTGGGCCGTCGCTCCGTCCCCTCCCTGTCCCGCTCTCCATCCAGCTCTGAAGTGTCCTGAGGTGGAGGAGGCCCCGGGGCCCCACCACCACCACTGCTGCTCGTCACAGGGAGGCTCCACGATGTCGTCTGGGTCATGTGACTGTCATGAGTCAGAAGAAAGACACAAGACAAGACGCTTGCTGACTGTTATTGATCTCCAAACAGATGACTTCTCGACCCCTGAACTGTGTCCTCAGGCTTTTCTCTGAAAACGGAGCTCAATGTTTCTGTTTGTCTTCTCCAGAGTGTGTAAATGGCTTCATGGTTGTGAGACGCTGCTGTGTTTTATGTTTATCAAAAGCTCTCCTTACAGGCAGGACGTGACCTTCGATCAGCTGACTGCTCTCATGACTTCACTCAGCCAGTTCTAACAAAACTGCAGGTCTTATACAGCCAAGATTCTCCATTTCTTAATTTACCTTCCACAGCCTCAATGCATCAAGTTCAAGTTATTTTATTGCCTCAAAGTCATAACTTCTACCCTCAAATTACTATATTTTCCCCTCAACTGTCTCTCCTCCTTTCTTCTTTCATTTGTGTTGTACATGAATATAATGCAAGATGAGCATTTAGTGTCTTCCAGCTCATTGGTTTAATTTTGAGCTCCTCAAACTCTGCAGCAGGCAGCTGTTTGCATAAAAAACTGATAAAGCTACTTTACTAAGGCTGTGCCAAACTACTGATTTTTCCATTTGAATCAGATTTGGCAGTTCTACAAATTGTATACAAATATTCAGCGATTTGTTCTTTTATATTGCTTGATGTAGGACTCTAACTTACAGTAAGACTGTGAAAACAACCCATACATTCCTATCCTTGACCCCTTCATCCCTCTTCTCGACCTCTTCGTCCCTCAAACCCCTTCATCCCTCTCCTGGGCCCCTTCATCTGTCTTCTCGACCCCTTCATCCCTCAGCATCTTCATCCCCCTCCTGGGCCCCTACATCTCCCTTCTCAACCCCTTCATCTGCCTCCTCGACCCCTTCATCCCTCAACCGCTTCATGATGATCACGAGCGGGTTTGAAAATGTCTGATTTCTCTTACTTGATGTAGTATTTAACTCCGTCTGCAGTGTAGGCCTCCTCCCAGCCATAAGGAAGACCTGCAGAGAGGAAAAGAAAAGCTCATCAAACCATTCAGTGGATGTCATGTTTAGATCATGTGTAGTTTCATGTTTCCACGCCTTTCCTGCTTTGAGACATTCAGAATAATCAGGCCAGCAGATCACCAAACGCTCCTCACAAATATCAAGTTTCCATCGTGCCTCTTCTCCCTGAGAAACCCCCCCCCCCCATCAGCCTTTACTGTACTTTTCCACTGTATCTCACTGATCTCTCCACTTACTGTACGAGCTGCGGGACTAAAAGTCTCTTAACCCCATTTCACCGAACAAAAGGGGGCAAAGTTTCAAATGCTGCCCTGCAGACATCGGCTCGTAAACTAAAACCAAACGTTTCACACATTCAGACAAAAGATGGATTGTGATGAACGCTGTATCAGTGACCAGGGGCTCAATGATGGGTCTGACATGATATATGACATGACACATGATAAAAGACATAACATGAAAACACTGGGTCCCACAAACTCATTTCAGTCTTTTTTCTTTTAAATTCTATTTATTTGAAATTTGATTAATTTTATGATATAAGTATGTATATTTTTCTTGTTTTTATTTATTTTTTTGGGATGTACAACCTACTTTGTATATTAGTTAGTGTAGTTAGTGTTAGTTTAGTGGCCACATTTTGGACCAACTGAAGCTGAAACACAGAAGAGTGATTGATTGTGGTTGATTGGATTAGATGGACTACTTTCTTTATGTGGCACTCAGAATTCATGTTGAACATTTACTGCTAAGGGACCAATGTACAGATCTTCTCAGAAACTTCTCAGGGTCAATGATGAAGGCTTCTGTTTGGTTTTATTTTTGGTGCTAAGGGTTGGACTAATACCTGGAACCATAGGCGCCATGCCCCTGAATGCCTCTGAATGCAAACAGAATATGGAATCTGTCTCAGCTCAAAATTTTGAGTTTGAAAACACCAAATTACTTCTTTTCATGAATTTGTATAGTTTAAAATTTTCAAAATTGTAAAACATCTCTTCCACGAGGCTGTTCAGTCGGACGGTGACAGATCATAGGTTGAACTTGGCATTTGCTCTTTGCAACTGCAGCGAAGGTCAAGCTGCACAGTTTATATTATGTTCATTATAAAGATGATTCATGTTGAAATGACGTTCCTCTGCCTCAATAATTATTAATACGACCAGATAATAGACTGAAGTGCTCAGGTTTGGTTTGGTTTGTGTGCGTCTGTTCCCAGGATAGAAAATGTGTAATTTTTTGTAAAAAATATGAATCTCTACTCTGCATCACATCTCGCTATCTAATGTCTGGAACAATCATTATCATCTCATTCTTACACAATGGAAACGTTGTTCACTACTCCAGTAAACTGGACGAACCTTAGATACGATTTGGCAGCAGGAGATGTTTCTAGTTTCTAACTGTGGATATCATAAAAGTTGAGACACCATCATCCATACAACCATGTCACAAGCATGGTTAAACATCATAACAACCCTTTTCAAATGTAGAAGAAAAGAAAAAGTCAGCTGACCCATCTACATGTCGACACGTCGAGTGAGTGAGGTGCTGTGCAGATGACAGATTTTCAGGTTTTCCAGGAACGTTGGCGGTC
Source organism: Lutjanus argentimaculatus (assembly GCA_034769285.1). NCBI lineage: Eukaryota > Metazoa > Chordata > Actinopteri > Lutjaniformes > Lutjanidae > Lutjanus > Lutjanus argentimaculatus. Next base: position 581,885 of record JAWZSL010000089.1, read on the forward strand.
CTGTGACTGACCTGGTCATTACTCTACGGTTCCTCTTTGACAGACACGTTTTCACCACCTGACACCAGCCTGTTGTCCCTCGGCCCTCCTGTCAACACTCATGCTGACTGACGGGGTGAAACCTGGTCTGTGAAATCTACCGCAGAGCTTTACAGTTTGTATTCACAGCCGCACAAAGCAGCTTCCCGACTCGGATCAGGTGTCTTTGTTCCAGCAGTGAGAGCCACATTGTTGTCTCTGTGTACGTACATGAAGATTATTGTGACGAGGTGGAGCGTGACAGAGCATTTGACTTCCTGTGGACAGCACAGGAGACGAGACAGGGCTCAGGGACAGAGGTTCTGTGGGAAATACAACAGCAGGTTATGTATCACAGGTCCTGATGGCCTAATTTCTTTCTGAGAGTGACGTGTTCAGACTGATGTAGGGATGCATCAGAATATGGACATGTTATTTAAGAAAGCACAACACATCACTCTGGTTTATAAACCTGAATTATTCTGGAAGTGTGTGTGCAAACACGAGCTTCATTTTCTCTCCAACAGTCACCTGTTTGGACACCGATATCTGTGGCTGCTGCACTCACACCTTTATCTTTTCTTTAGTTGTATTTCTTAAATCACATCTATTTTTTAAAAAGTTTAAGGTAAGATGGAATTTGAAAATCTTATCAAGTCAGTCTTTTTTTTTTGCTTGTGTGCAGAGCTGCAACAGTAAATCGATTATTTAATTAATTTTTTAATTAAAAATGTCCAAATTCTCTTATTTCAGCTTCTCATGTGTGAACATTTACACATGTGTGTTTTTTGATATTTGAGGACATCACAAAACATTTTCTGACATTTTGTGGACCAAACCACTAATAGATTAATAATCGATTAATCAAGAAAATAATCATCAGATTAATCGATAATGAAAATAATCATTAGTTGCTGCACTACTTGTGTGTGAAAGTAGTGTTTCTTTAGCTTACACAGTATTTTGCATCTGATATTTGTACAATAAGAGTCAGTGTTGTTGTGTAAGAGAGCTGATGTTATGTAAGATGGTGCTGATTGGTGAAGAGCTGCTGTTGTTGAGGTCACGTCAGACTGACCACATGACCCACTGAGTCTGCTGCTGCCGCACAAAGATCGCGGCTGCAGGAACGAACCGTCTCCACGGAAACACAAACCTGCAGAGACAGTTTGATTAGAACTCAAGTGTCATTATTGAACTCGGCTGTGAGTTCAAGATGAAAATAAACAAACTGTCACAGAACGGCAGAAAGTTCTTCACACAATTATAAATCATTTGGTTCTCTCCGACAGAACCCTGTTGAAACAGAAACTATGAAGGTAAAAATACATTTTTACATTTGGTTAATTACTTCTACACTTGTACAGTACACTCTTAGAAAGAGTTCTTCTTGAAGGGCTGAAGTTCTACCCAGAACCATTTACTTCTGAAGAACTCTTCTTTGAAGAAAGGGTTCATGAAAGGTTCTTTGCAAGGCTCAGGGTTCCATTAAGAACGCTCTTCATCTAAACAACCCGTTTTGGAAAAAAAGAGTTCTTCAAAGACTGTTGAAATCCTTGAAGAACTCTTTTGTCAAGGGTTCTTTGTACCATAATATAAAAGGGTTCTCTGTAGACCCCGCTGGATGGATTCTTGATAAAACCCTTGTATATATAGAAAGGTTCTCTGTGGAACTCTCAGTGTGTTCTAGATAAAATCTTTGGGATATAAAAATGTTCTCAGCAGAACCCCCTGCTTGGGTTCTGGATTAAACCCTTAGAATCTAAAAAGGTTCTCTTTAGAACTTCGTCAGTGTATTATAGATAAAACCCTTAGAATATAAAAAAAGATTCTCAGTAGAACCCCCTGCTTGGGTTCTAGATAAAACTTTTGGAATATGAAAAGTTTCTTGGTCAAAGCCCCTGAGTGGGTTCTAGATTAAACCAGTGGAATTTAAAAAGGTTCTCGTCTGAACTCCCTCACTGTGTTCTAGATTCAGTGTTCAGTGTGTTTAGACCAATTTTTCAACTAGTGATCAATCAGGTAATAATTTTTCCAATAATTGATCAGTTTGTTTGGTCCATAAAATGTCTGAAAATGTTGATCAAAGCCACAGATTACATAATCCTGTTACATGTAATCTGTTACTCCCCAAACCTGCACACACAGACGTTTGTGAATCCACGTGCACACACACGCTGTAGTATGGATACACACTCTGACTCAGATGGATTAACATCACACACACACACACACACACACACACGATAGAAACGTGATGATCTCCTTGTGCAGCCGTCTCTCTCTCACACACACACACACACACACTCTCACACTGGCTCCCTGCTTGAACTTCCCTTTCCTCCCTCTGGCCTGATTTAACTCCATCATTTCACCTCGACTGCTCCTCAGGTTGGTTGATTTGCACCACTGGAGATCTGCACAAACACCAGAACCAGCGATGATTGAAAACTTAACCTCAAACACAAGTTCAAGATTCTTCAGTGTGGAGGAGGAGCATTTAAAAGAGGACAGTGGCTGTTTAAATCCAGATATATCACACATTTACTGCTACTGTCTGGACTAATGTAATCGTACATGAATACAGCTGGACTCACTGAATCCACATGAGTCTCAGCATGAGCATGAAACTTTTGAAAATGACCATACCAGTTTTTTCCTTCGTCAAAATTTTGCCTCAAGACGGTTACACACCAACAACTACACAAATAAACGGGACAAAATACAGTATTTTGTAGGCAAAATTTTAAACCCGCCTGACTGATCACATCAAGCCTCATGCAAGAACATTTTCATTGTCTTAAATTTGTCCTCGTAACTTCATAATGTTCGTAACGTTCGTAACTTCGTAACGTTCGTAACCTCAGATAACCGTGTAAATTATCCACCTGTGTGTATCAGTGCGCACGAGCATGAGACTTGTAAATTAGCATAATTACCACCCCAATAATACCATATATGGCTGCGCTTCCTGCTCCGTATGTCAGGAAGTGTTCATTCATGAAGATGACATCAAAGAGTGAAAAGAAGAACTTTATGAGTTTGGAGTTTGACGTCCTGCTTTCAGAGATCTATAAAGGAAAATCTGTCATTTTAACAGCGTCAGCAGTGGAGCTGCTATATGTGAATATTTTATTATACAGCCCTGTGTTGTAAAATGATATATAAGGTAAATTAACCTTAAGCCATTAAGCTCAGTGTCTCCTCCTCTTCACATCTTTGAAATCATTGTTTTTTGTTTTTGTTTTTACCTCTTTTATCATATGAAACAGAGTTTTGTGAAATGAGCCGTGTTAAATATTTTGGATGCAACGCTGGCGACAACGTGCATTTTTATTGGTCAGATGTCACAATTAATCAAGCAGGATAACAACAGAACAGACCCAAACGCACACATGCAACAATCTGAGGTGAGATCCAAAGTTTAAAAGGAATACAGAAAAATGCAGACAAAACTTAAACTAAAAGCAAAAAAAGGGAAAACCAAGTCCAACAAATAGTCAAAGTCCAAAAAAAAAGAACAAACACAAAACAAGAAGTTCACAGGAAAACACTGAGAGTTCAGACAAACCAACAACGGTGAAGTGGCAACTGAACAGGTAAAGACACAGGATTAAATACATGAGGCAGGATAACAAGACACAGGTGAGGACAATCAAGAACAGGTGGAAATAATCAGTGCGGGAAAACAGACAAAGACAGGAAGTAAAATCAACAAAGACACACAAGGGAAGACGTACCAAAATAAAACAGAGTAATAAAAAAAAACTCCAACCATGACAGAAGTGTTCATGTCAGAGGCCAAATCGACCTTGGACCAAAAAAGAAAAAAAAGTTGCAATATGCAATGAAATTTTGCCATTGATGTGAAAGGTTGAATTAGATACATACAGGTTTAAAAAAATATTAATAACTACACAAAGTGTTATTCAGCTCAGCTCTGAAACTGAACCTGCTGCAGCCTCTGAGACAGAGTGATGTCAGCTGGACACACGGACGTTCATGCAGAGTTGAAGAACTCCTGGTGTGTGTTTGTGATAATGAAGGAACATGTCGGCCAGTTTCTATCAGCGGGCCTCACTGATGTGTTTTTTGGACAACTATGGAGCTCTGTGGCACACAGGAGCAAGATTATCGCTGATACACACACATACACACACACACACACACACACTTATCCACCTTTATAGGAGATACACTCACACTACATCAGACTTACATTAGATTTGATGACAAGAAGAAAAAGAAGCTCATTTATCAAATATAAAAATCAGAACGTGTGTTTTCAGTTTTTCATCAGTCTGGTTCAGGGTGTGTTTTGTTTGTAAAATGCAGATCTGTGTTTTAATGATCCAGACTGATACTGTAGATCCAGATCACTAATTTATGCTGATGCAGTTGTCATGGTAACAGAAGCACAAAGATACCGTCTGTAATGACGGCTGCAAGACAGACCCGACTGTGTCCGTCTCACACAGTGAGACACAAATGTCTTAAAACTGGAGCTGAAACTGAGCACGGAGAGAAAATCTACTTTTTTAGATGAATAATAATCATAATAATTTGTTTCTTAAACTTAAATCAATAAAACTTTTAAAAATTAAAAGATGAATAAATTTGCCAATTAAAAGGTTTTTTTTTTTTTTTCCTTTTTCCGTGATGACTTGAATTCAATGATTTGTTAACAGCGAATAATTCAAATTAAACCGTATCAATAGCATCTGTTTTCCGGTGGTGTCCTCCAGGGTCCATACAAACTGTCTTGAACTGATTTATTAACACACACAGGTTTCACACTAGTCTTCATCTGGATTATTTACAGCGTGGTTGTATGAGGTCCATTTTACACCAATAAAACTATTCCGACATTTAAGACTTTTTGGTAAAGACAGACATAACAAGATGAAAACAAGGTAAAATTAGTAACAAAACAAAAGCAACGTAACAAGATGAAACAAGACAAAAACAACGTAGAAGATGCAATGAGGCAAAAACAATGTAACAAGAAGTAATAAAATGAAAATTACGTAACAAGACGTAACAAGACAAAAACAACATAAAAGACGTGTCAAGACTTAAAAGACACAACAAGAAATGAAGTAACAATGCGTGACAAAATGTAATAAAATGTAAAAGACATGAAAAGATATTTTTAAAAAAACGTAACAAGACAAAAAACGCATTTTCTTCAGGGATTTTTTATTTCTAATTCTCCCCTTTTTTTTACTCCAAGCTCTGTTTCTACTCAGACTAAAGGTCAGAAAAATAAGTTTTATCCTCTTATTTCTAAATATTATGAAGGCTGAGTCGTCCATAATGATTTTTTGAGTTGAAGATGAGGCTTTTATTGTGAAACATTGAGCAGCCTCACGTCGCTGCTGCTGAAGACAAACGTAAAACCCAGATAGCATTCATTCCCCCTGAAATGTATTTCGGTAAGAGCATCGTGGCTCCTTTTGAATGTAAGTCAAGGGAGAGACACGGTCGCCATGGAAACGGTGTCCGAGTTGCTGCTTGCAAACAACAAGTGAATGAGCTGGATGTGTCTGAATCGGCTCAGTCTGAAGCCTTTCTGCAGTGTGTTTATCATGCAATCTGTCGGCCTCAGTGTGTGTGTGTGTGTGTGTGGGTGTGTGTGTGTGTGTGTGGGTGGCTGGATGTGCTCGTGATCATATTAACTGGCTGTGAATGAAGAAGACAAAGGTTCCTGCAGTTACAAGCATTATGATTTATAAGCAGGACACGTATCCCAGCAACAACCGGTGCTGTGATGAAGACGAGCTACAGGTGATCATAACAAACACACACACACCGCAGGACCTGGATCAGACTGACCTAGTTTCTCTTCTTTCATTACCTCTAACAGGACACAGTGAGTGATGGAGGACGTCTGTGGTCCTGAATCACGGATGTTAATTATGTAACTGCACCCACGTCCTCCCACCGACGCTCTGATGGAGGAAAATTAGGTGACTGTGTCAAAAAAAACAAAAAAAAAAAACACATCCTGTCAGCTGAATACAAGGTTGGAGTTCAAAGATAAAAATGTGTGAAATTTTAAATGAACAGAAATAAAAGAGTCTGTGTTCCTTCACCAGCAGCTGAGATTTTAAACTTTATGAGGACATTTAAGACAACAGGGCCATCACCTCAGGAAAAGAGGCTGGATAAGAGCTAAGCTAACCTGGCTTAGACCTCAGAGAAAAGCTAGAGAGAGCCCACAACCGCCTCCTCAAAACTGCCACAGAATTAAGCCCCGTTAAACCCCTGAGAGCAGATGCACAAGTTTTTCTGGAAGTAACGTTATGGCAGGTACTTAAGCCAGTTAGCTGGACATGCTAACGTTTGCAGCTTACGTTGGAGCAGAAAAAGACAAAGTTAAACCCGTTCCTCAAGGCTAAAATTCCACCAGGCACGGCTGCATTGTGATACGTCCACCAGCAGCCCCTCAGAGCATCCCAGAAGCGTCTCTCCGCTTCAAATACACACCACGTCTATTTTTGACTGGTGGCACGTCAGTCAGCACAGAGCAGATCGAGCAGGCAGGAAGTTGGACACAGAAAAAGCCAAAGAATTGGCTCGCATCACCTCTGGTGCGGACACAAATGGATAGCTTGGAGCCTTGCAAGATGGATTCTCACGTGATCGTGTGATCTCATGATCCTGCACTCTCAAAGAGCAAAAGATCAGCAAAATCTGAGCAAGTAAATATAAGCAGACAAGCAAAACCCTCCGATGCTGAAACGCTGCTGGAGGGGGCTACAGACGTGTGGAGGACAGATTAAAACTGAGGTGCAGACGTGCTGTGTCCAGTGGAATCAATCAGTCACACATTTGCTTGTGTTTTACGTTTTTGGAAGACTACAAAAAAGACACCGCTGTCCAGACTCATGAGGCAGAGTGTCTTTCTTTTTAGACCCTCATGCACTTCAACTTGGAGAGAAATGCAGAGCTGGAGAGGGCTGCTGTGTCTAATTCTGGTTGCTAATCTGTGATTGCTGTGATTGCTTAACTAGCCCCCTAAAGACCCCTAAACTCGCACTAAATTTCCCTGAACAGCAACCCTGGCTCTGTGTTTGCTGGGACTGCACACTCATACAAATAAAGTTTTCATTTACATACCAGCTTGTGTATTTCCTGGCATTACTTCAGTCTTACAGGTCTGTTAAACTCTGTGTATTTGCTTGGAGATCCTCACAATCCCGGCCTGTGAACTTTACTGTGAATGCTACAGAGGTTTTGGTCGCACTGTTTCATATTCCTACTGTAGGTTCCCTGAACTGTTGTCTGTTTGGGAGCTTGAAGTTGTGGCAGTTGTATCCAAAATTAAAATTCGTATCTGTTTTTATATTGATCACAGTCCAGTTGATCGACCAAACAAATCAAGACTCTTCAAGCAGCCACAGTCTGTGAGATAATCCAGAAATTATCATGAGATCTTACAGTCACATTTTCAAATGGCTGGTGCTCTTCACAAAGAACAACTCAGGATATACAGATGTTTGTTTCAGAATATTTACTCAGAAAAAGATACAGGACAAACAGCAAATAACTCCAAACATGATAAAAGCGTCTAAATCGTCCATTCAGTCTGGAACAGTCCATTAATCATCGCTGGTATCAGACCAAGATGGCTGCATTCCCATATGAAAAGTCATGACTCCTGCTTTACCGTCTGCCTTCATCCCTCCTGACCTCCTGTTTGCTGATGCTTCTAGGCTTTGTTTTGTTGGCTAATCTACTGCACAAACACAAGTATTCAGCCACTCAAACACAAAGCTAAATATTGATTAAATGACAGTGAGACAGACAGAAAGCTACAGTAAGTTATTGTCTAAATGTATGAATCCGCTCCAGGACAGGACGTTAGCTACAGTAAATGGCAACCATATGATATTGTGACGTTAAAGTTTCATACTGTTGTATATTGCTTGTTAAATGAGGTTTTTATTGTTGCTAAAGAGTCAGAGATTGAGGAGGACTTAAAGAACTACACCAACATTTTGTCAGTTTTGCCCATTGCTCAATTTACCCAAGATCTGACAAGTGCTTTGGCACTATAGCTTTTAGTTTTAAATTGCTTTATTCAAAGTAAGACCTTAAAGCTACATCTACTGACTATTTTGGATCAATTGAGGGCAACAGAACAAGCTAAAATAATGGAACTAACTAGCTTGTTCAGATAAATCAAGTATCCAAAATGGTTTGGCCAATCAATAGCCACCAGAAAATGAAGTCTTACTGTGTAATTCGTGATGCAGTGACTACCCACGGGGCTGGTTGGTGACTGACTGTCCATTGTTCCCATGGCCCTTTATTCCGAAACTCCAATAGTCAAGAAATGTTGCATTGGACCAAAAGATGGATGTAAGTGAAGGATTACAACAAATGTTGGCTTGTATGTCAGTTCATATGGAAATTGTGTCTTTTGGACTAAATATGTTCCTGCATTGGATCAACTGGACCTTTGTCAACAGAACATGAGCATTTTTGTTGGAATATTATTGATCGTAGGGTTACTATGAGTCTTCAAATGTGAGTTGCCCATTTTGTAACAGTGAGTTTGTTCGTGGTGCAGATTGTACCTGCTGTTGTGATTGTACCTTTAAATGCTTGGCAAGAATCTCAGCTGTGTTATGTGTTAGTATGCATGTTTACATAGAAGTTGTTGCTGTTAGTCCCTAAACCACGTAACGCACAGGGGGGTAAGGATTATAGACTCCTTGTATTTTCAGAACAATGGGCATTTGTTTATCAGGATAACAGGCTGTTGGACAAATGGGTTTTTGGTCCAGCAGGACATTTATTGGACTATTGAGGTTACAGAATAATGTATCCTCTAAACCATGGCATGACATGCTACTGTAGGCAGCAAGCACAGTCATGATAGCACCCTGAGCTAGCTTGTTACGTTGGGACAATGAGTTTGCACAGTTTATTGAAAAGATTGATTTCAATCTTCATAGACACAGAGGATAAGTTCCCAGCTTTTGCTGCTAAACCTGCACTGCAGAATCAGTCCAAGTTCTTTTGGGCGGCCTTTCATATTGGGGGTGAAATGCAGAAGTCTTGTGCTCCTGTGTCTTTGAAAAGATGTAAGGGTCATAAGTTTGTTTGTGGCCGTTCTTGCGAAGTAACTTCCTTGCATTTGGAAATCCTCAGGCAATTAGTAGGTGCTGAGATCTCTGATTGTCTGGTTTTACAAGACTACATATGCATGGATAAATCCACAGCTATTATCTTTGTCTATTCTGCGCTCTCCAGGTCTCCGTTTCCACAAATGTCAGAACTGTTGAGACAGTTTGCAATTTGTCAGCGGAACAAATTCCCCAACATCCTCTATCCTGACAATTTGGCAGACAAGCCAGACAGTTTTGGTTCCATTACTCTCATCAAATAATTAATAAAAAGACCAATGGGCAGAATTTTTAAACGTACATGTAGTCCATCAACTTTACATTGGTCTTGTTCTAGTGTATTAACCTGTAGAAATGTACTGCATGAACTGATCGTTTCAAGCAATGTTTTCAGACAAAACTGCAGTTTTAGGATTAAAAATGTCAGTTTCTTAATGCAATAAACAAATTACACATTTGAACTTGTGCACCAGTGCACATATGCATTTCTTTTCCACATTATTCAGGTTAGAACACTGGAATAAAACCACTGTTTAGTTTGTACTGACTATTCAGAACATGTGCTGCTTGACAGAAAGAAAACAGTGTTTCATGCAGAGTTAAGACATGAGTCCATTGCTAGCAGGTACTGAGGAGATGAGGAGTAGTCAGGGAAGAGAGCGTTCGGGTTCACAGTTGACTGTTGATTTCCTGCTGACGTCTCAGAGCCTTGCTGACTTTGTTCTCCTACGGTTGGGTCGTCTAGAAGGTCAGCACTGCAACGGGGACGACAGTTACTCACAATAGCAGGTTGGCAGGATCAGTTTGGTTTCATCTGGTGAGAGTCGCATGCAGGGCGGCACAGAAAACAGAGAGGAGGAGGACGACATGCAGACCTGCATGCGTGGAGTCGAGCAGAGAGAGCTGAGATCACTTACAGTCGACCTCCAGGATGGCTCTGACAGTCCTTGTGAGCTCCTTCGCCTCCTGGGCAAGCGTGGCCGAAGTCCACGGACTCTTCTTGTAGCGAGAAGGCAGGCCTTGAGATGACGCTCCAACTTTAACATCTCCAGAGCTGCGAAAAGAGAGAGGGAAGAGTCAGCAGTTAAAAACTATGACTATAAGCATCCACAGATGGAGCGATCATAGAGGTCAGGGCTCGACAGGAAAACTCTGCAGTCTGAAAAGCAGAAGGCCTCATTCAATTGTCCAGTCGTGCAAGTGAAAAATAAATGCGATGTGTTTATTTATTTCCCATGTTTCTGTGTAATCTAAAACTATACAAAAGGATACAATTAAACAAACCCATAGATTTAAGTTTAAGTTTGAGGATATATTATGCAACATCTGGGTACCACACAAATATACATACACATGATACCCACATACCTATCTGTTCATGCACACATGCATGAGTGTGTGTGTGTGTGTGTGTGTGTACCCAAGCATGGACTCGTAGTTACACAAATATTCATGTAAATGATTAAAAACTAACAACAAAAAAACCCACATCTATACTGTCGATATCTAACTTTAGTCGTCATCTGATCGAAGGTCATTAGAAACATCGTCTGCCACTTATGCACTTGATTTTTTCCGCTTCGTGTATCTCTTTCAGGAGATCCTTCCATTTAACGTTGGTTAAGTTAACGATCATATTTGTGGTCAGTGCTGACTGGTGGTTTTACCATCCTGATGATCATTGCCCAACATTTGATTGGCTGATTTGTGCCACAGAATGAACTTTATTTGTTTGTTTGTTTAAACAAAACCAAGACTTTTGCCTTTTCAAACAAATGTTGTCGAGCTGAAGAGAAAACACCTGTCACCAGCTGTTCTCGAGAGTGGTGGAGTTAGTGTTTTGCAGGAGCGTCTCTGCGCACCAGCAGCTTTAAATAACTCAGAAGCTGCTCGTCGACATCGGTTCGTCACTGCCTGATGAATAAACTCACACCTCCAGTTGTTTGAAGGATGGAGTGAGCTAAAAAACACTTTGAGAGGCTGCTGAAGTGACCACGTCGCCATGGTTGCAGCTGTTATTCAGAGATCTCACTTGTCTCCCATCCGCGAACACAGACTTTATACTTTCTTCCTGACGTCTCACAGATTTTCTTCCCTCTGAATGTTTTTTATTGCAGCCCTGATGTGAGGATGACTAATGGATTTAATGAGAGTGATATTCAGAGAACTCATTAACCAGGAGATCAGAGCCATTTATCATAAAGTGGAATAACAACACCTCATGTCAGCGACTCTCGCCTACACTTCCTCTTACAAGTGGCCTAGAAACAGACAGACGGACAGGTGAATGAAAGGAGAAAACATGACCAGGGGGTCCCACAGTTATGAAAGACGAGTCGAGGTGTCCCACTGACCTGCAGGGAAATAAAAAGGAAGCGGGCAGCAGGCGCTGGGTGACTTAATAACATGACCGATTGACCTGATTTACAGAATCACACTTACACAACCGGCCAGATAACTCGTGTTGTCACGGCTCCCAAACCACAAGATCAGAACTCAAGATGGTGACTTGATATCAGTGAAAGTGAAAGAGCGAGGAAGACAAAATCCTCATGTGTCCTCAAGCTTAGTGTCTGTGTAGTGTGAGAGAAAAAGAAGGGAGGAGGTGAAAGAAGGAAAGAAAGAAAAAGAAAGAAAGAAAGAAAAGAATCAAGGAGGGAAGGAAAAAGGAAAAAAGTCAGACAAGAAGGAAGAAGGAAGCTAAGATATTAAAAGTAAAGAAACCAAATAAAAAGTCAAAGTAAACAATGAACAGAATAAAGACAGGAAGGATGCCAAAGGAAGAAAAGATACAAGGGGGGACAGAAAAAGTATCAGGAATCAGAAAGAGAGGAAGAAAGAAGCAGAAAGAATGATGCATAAGAAGAAAGAAAAATATTGAAGGAATGAAGCAACTAAACTAAACTAAAAGAAAGAATGCACCCAGTCGTCAAGGCTGCAAAGATCTCAGGTTTCAGGATTTGTTGCAGGATGTGAAACAAATAAACAAAACACAACAAACATGGATCCATCAGGATCTGTGGGTCTACATCCTTCCTGGGAAGACTGAAGGAGCATGACGGCTGCATGATCAACCTTCATTTATTAAGGCAAAGTCACAAAATAGTTAGTAGACATTATAGTTAGTAGTCTGTAAGCAAAATTAATTCAGACTAATGTGTCAAAATTGTGCCATTACAAAAAAGTTGGCATGCTGTGTAAAACAGCTTTATTTTTTGGAGTTGTAATTCAAACACGCGTCACATCATGTGTACTGATATCTACGGGATCTTCTGTGTTCTGTCCTCCAAAAGGGGGCGTGGCCATGACGTTCTTGGAAGTACCTGCATGTGCTGCTGTGATGTATGGAAAGAAGTAAACACAAGAGTTGATATTAAAGGTAAAAACGCCTCCAGTGAAGCAGCAGAATGTCTAAACTGCCTGTTCTTCTTCTTCTTCGGTGGTGTTGAACTGATCAGACAGTTTGAACGTCTCACACTGACCTCACACTCTCACCACAGGTCGAGACGTTTCATAACACTGCTGCACGCTGCGGGCGGCCATTAACAGGAGCTAACTGCTGTCCTACCTGGGCTGAAGAGTGTGTGTGTGTGTGTGTGTGCGCACTGGGCTAATGGGCTCTGCTCTCTGCAGGATCTCTCATTATCTGACTCCAACAAAGGTGTCGGGGTCTCACACCACACACACACACACACCACACACACACTCACTCACTCACTCACTCACTCACTCACTCACTCACTCACTCACATCACTACACACACACACACACACACACACACACACACACACACACACACACACACACACACACACACACACACACACATCCATGTACACATTGTACAGATGTCCTCATATATTCAAGAAATGACACATGCCCACACAGACACATGCATGAACACACACACTGACATAAATTCACACACACTGAAACATACTGAACACACACACACAATGCAGAGCTGGTGGTTGCTAATGGCAACCAGTTTAACAGCTCGTACTCAATAGATCTGTGTCATTAGCGTAGCCGCAGTGTTGCTAACAAACAGCGGGCTGTCAATTAGTTGGTCACACACACACACACACACACACACACACACACACACACACGAACACGCATGCGCGCGCACACACACCACACACACACACACACACACTCTACCTGTAGCTCTTTGTTGGTCCGTGGCTTTCGAGCAGGAACTCTTGAACGTTCTGCAGAAAAAACAAAACAAAGAAAAACTAAATTCAACTGAAGGTGAAAAGTTCTTATGAAGTTCACATTTCTATTGAATCTTTATTCAGTAACATAAGACTGCATTAGACTGACGTAACACCATCATAACCATGACATGACACCCGTCACGAACATGAAGGAGCCTTTATGAATTTGAATGGCTGTTGTCATTAAGTGTCAGTTGGTCAGTTCTGTCACTTTTAATGCAAAGTTGACATTATTAATTCTTCCACACTGTAAAAAAAGAAACTGTTGAGATGACTTAAAATTTCATCTCAATGCTCTGCAACAGGTTTTGAGTTTTGAGCCCAACTCAGATTAAGTTTTAAGTCTAAAGTTTTGAAATAAACTTTACTGAGTTTTAGAAACTAAAAAAAGTTTTTTTCAAAAACTTGTCACAGTGAGTCGTGACTCTGATTTGTCAGTTTTTTGTGTTTGAAAAATTAAATAGTTTTAACTGAAAACATTAAAATTAATTAACATTTACTTTCACTTTTTTAAAATAAAATGTTTTGAGTTTCTGAAATTCAAAGCTTGAAAAGTAAATTATCTCAACAAAACTTTTTCAAAACTTTTGTTTGTTCGTTTTTGTTTTTGTTTTGCTTGTTTGTGTTGTTTGTTTGCTTTCATTTTATATATTAATGTTATGCTCACCATTATTGTGAATCTTATTACTATTGTCCGCAGCTAATCTGAAATACTCCTGGCTTTTGTTTACGTCTCTAAAGAATCACAGACCTCGTTTCAACAATTTCTCTCAATTTCGATGTTAAATCTGCCGCCGTTATCACTGTACACATAAATGCAGCGTGAGAATGGAAAGTTTGACAGGCGTATCAACAGTAAATAAGGAGGGCGGGGCTTAGTGAACGGTCAATTACAGTTGGTAGCACCAGCGATGACATCACACGTCATGTGTTTACCTCTACAAAACTCAGCAGTTTTCCAGTTGACATCTCAAATCCCTTTTTGGCCGCCTCGCTCTTCCGTAGTTGACACTCCAGGACGGCCACTCTCTTCTTCAGCTCGTCCGTCTCCTCCTGGGAGGAAAACAGAACAATTCTGTCAATATACAACATAACTAAACTTTATTTATTTGTTTTTTATTTATTTATTTTATTTACTTTGTTATTTCTAAAACATTTAATTGACAAACATTAACATAAAAAAACAGAAATCAATCATGCAAGCAGATCAGAAAAAAGGTTTATGATCGGAAAATTGAGATTTATGGATTTGTGATTTTGCAGCTTATAAAATCAAATTATATAGTGTTGGTTTACTTTGGAGGATTTTTTTTTAAAGCCAAACAATACATGATCATAGAAAAGTGAAAACTCAGAATCAGTACATTGGGAAATAAATGAACAGACATCTTGGCAAGATATACAACAGTGAGAGAAGTCTTGTAGATTGTGACCCTTTAAGATCCCCAGTCTTTGCAAAATCTTAGTCTGTGACAGATTGTCTTTAGATGTGAGAGGGAGTGAGACTGGAGACTTTTAGAATTCTTTTCAAAGTCTTACAGTGTGCTGTCGGCATTAGACTGTGAATCTGTGGTGAGAATTTTTCACCACTTCCAGACGTTTTATAGACTAAACGATGAATCAAGACGATAATCTGCGGGTTGATTTATGATTAAAATAATCTCTAGTTGCAGCCGCATGTAAATTTCACTGTAAATCTACAAACCAACCAGCCACACTGTGAATTTAGTGGGAAATAATAAAATATTCCTTTGAAGTGATAAATGATGTCTTATGATTGTGGACATAATATTTTGACACTCTCCGATCAACGACTTCCCTCTGCTGAGTCAGCGCTTTGTTTTCAACCTGTCATAATATTTACAGCACAGCAGAAACTGGTTTCTTTCTCTCTGCAGATCTGTAAATGCTGATTCCCTGCAGCAGCAGCAGCGGCGGCGGCAGTGGCGGCTCGTCTCGTCTCGCCGTCAGCAGCGAGCCGGCCGCTGCTGACCTGCAGGTTGCTGGCCAGATTTCTATAAAAATATCTTGTCACTGAAGAAGACAGAGCAAAACGCTGACCCAGATTCACTGCTGGTGATGATGGAGGAAGAAACAAAAACCAGGAGGAAGGGAGGGGGGAGCAGAGGGGCTGGAGTCAGAGAGGGATGCTGGGAAATCACCAGGGAGACGACAGGGCAGGACGCTGAAAAAGATGCACACATCTCCTCCCACAAAATATTCTGCAAAATAGAGAAAGTTGTTTGTGCCAGTGGGGCAGATAAAAATGACTTTGAGAGCAGAGATGCATGATCCAATTAAAGGGCAATTCTGGTGTTTTTAGTGAATTATTTCTTCTGCAGCCACTTTTGTCTTATAATCGTTGTGTGAACTCAAACAAACTGACTGAACAATGTCATGTCGTCACCTTATTGGTGGACGCCGGCTGCTCCACTCTCTGAGTCTTCAGCTCGGCGATCTCAGCCTCCAGCAGGTGGATCACCTCCTCGTAGTCCATCTCCATCCCCCTCGCCTGCTTCTGAGCCGCCTCGGCCAGCTGGATCCGGGTCCTGAGGGCTCGACTCTCCTCCGCTCCGAGTTTTACCTCCTGCCGCGGAGGGAGGAGGAAGAGGGAGAGATTCATCATCACAGCTCAACAAGTGAACAGATTACTCAGCAGAGTATCAGCGGGGCCTCGGCGGTGCGTTCAGGGCCCGCTCAAAGCTTCTTAACCCTCATAAATCTTTCAAGGTGCTGGAGTCATGATTTTGGATTCTTGGTGTCGGGGCGAGTTAGCGTGATGAAGCTCTTTGCTTCGGCCTGAGGGAGGTTTCACTCGATCAGCGTGCGGTTGTGTCTCAGCGGGACTCGCCCAGACCTGTCACCTCTCAGCATACTTCTGTCTCTGAGAAGGTCACCGACATTTAAGGAACAACATCAGGAACCAAAACAGGAAAAGAACCAACCTGCCTCAGTCCTGCACTGTAAAACCAAATGCTCAAATTAATTCTTTAAAGTACAAGAGCGCCAGGAGAATTTACTTTCTTTGTCTTTATTAAACTCATTAATTAATGAGGGCAAAGGTTCCTGAAAAGGTTCCTAAATCACAAGTATTTTAGGGATTAAAAAAACAGACTAGAACACACTGACTGGGGACTACTGAGATTCTTATATTCCACAGGTTTTTTCTAGAACTCACACAGGGGGTTCTTCTGAGAACCTTTTTTATATTGAAAGGGTTTTATCCAGAGCACAATCTAGTGATTCTACCAAGAACCAGTTTTTATGTTCCTAGGGTTTTATCTAGAGCACAATCAGGTGGTTCTACAGAGAACCTTGTTGATGTTCTAAGGGTTTTTGAGAGATTTTAACACATTTTAACATATTTCAGGGACATGACAGTGAGATTTGCACCAAATGAACCAAATATTTAGGTTTAAAATAACAGTGTTTTTATTTTTCACTTTAACTTTGTGTGTTTCTTAATCTTTTGTACTTTGCCTGACAGATTTTTGATGTTATTCAATAATCCGTCTTGAAATGAAAGTATCCTGGTGATCCGGTTGCTCAGTTGCCTCATGTACCGAGACTGAGTCCTCAGCAGCAGCCGTGTGTTCGACTCCCGCCTGCGGCCCTTTGCTGCGTGTCATTCCCCTCTGTCTTTCTCCGCTTCAGCTGTCTTATCTAAATAAAGGCACAAAAAGCCCCAAAACATTTAGATTTTAATTGTTATAAACTCCAGTTAATCGTATGTGAGTTGCAGTGACTCCGTCTGTCTGGTCTGAATAAAGCTCCAGTTTTTTATCTCCAGCCAGCCTGTGAGGCCAAGAGGGAAGTTACATAACCTCTCAGGGTGCTGAAACAGACACCAGCAACAATTAGACACTGTAACCCCTCTTGACTGGGAAGTAACCACTCCCAGTACTGTTGCAACACTGGAAACCAGTAACTCTAACCGGCCGGCAGTGGAACAAACACTAGAGCTCCTGCAGTGCTGCTCTCAGCAGACAGTAAAGTGATCCTCGGTAGAGTAAAAGATAACGAGGCTTTACAAATAAAATGTGTCGGACACAGGAAGGAGAATGACTCAGCAAACAGTGAGGAAACTTTTCATTTTTGTTCAGGTTTGAGTCCCTCAGAGAGGACAGATCTTCATGCTGCAGCATACAGACAGATTTTAGATGCAGCCTTCTTCCTTTTTTTTTTGTTTGTTCGTGTTTCAACATGACACAACGCCCTCGTCTCACCAAAACAATACAATGTTTTCAGTCATTGTGCACTTTTTGCCGTCTGAATGTGATTTCACACCATTTAGTTTCTACAGATTTATATTGTGCAGAGACGGTGAGCAGGGCCGTGTGTGTGTGTGTGTGTGTGCACCATTTCCTATATCGACTTTAATCACTAACATTACAGTTTCTTACATTCCCGTGTTTAAATTTTATTTTGTTTGTTTTTGTGATTAGCATAGTAATGCGGGGGCACTTGGGGTGGCCAATCATATTCCAGGGGTGGCCAGAGCCCCTCTAGCCCCCCCCCCCCGCACGTTCAAAACTCATAAAATGTGCCATCACACGTTTTATATCGTCTGTGAGAAAATTACAATCCCTAAATAGCTCTTCTCAAAATGAACACTTCAAGTGCTCAAAAAAAAAAAAAAAAAAAAAGATTTAGCAACTGCAAGTCCTTGAAAACTGGGAAACTCCATCTGCTGATGAAGATCATGTGATACGATAGAAAGTTCAGCTTTCTCCTAAAACGATCATAATGTTTGTTACCAAATAAAGTCTAAATATTTCCTCCTGTGAAAATAGCAAAATCAGGTGCAGCTCTGGTGAAGGTGTGAGCTCCAGGAGTGTTTCTATTATTGTAACACACACACACACGCACACACACACACACACACACACACACAAAGCAGAAAGGGAAGCAGACAGGAGTGACTCTGGCAGCCTCGTCTCTCCTCCTGCGGTGCTGTCATATGTAGTGAGAGCTAACAGGACACACATGCAGAACACGCAAGACGTGTTTACTTCTGAATAACACTCAGAAAACACACGCTGTGGACACTCACACACACACACACACACACACACACACACACACAGTGAGAGCAGTCCATCTGTTACCTTCACTTTTCCCTGTGGTGCTACATGCAATTTTTAAATTCTGCAAATCACCATTCCAAAAAAAAAAAAAGAGCCAAAAACACAGAGAGAGATAAGAGACGCAGAAAGACCGGAGCTGTTTTATCTACAGGAGCCCAGAGGAGGAGAACCGGAGCAGGAAGCTGAGGACGGGGTCAGCAAAAACATGTATTTTAGACACCTAGAAAGATCAATATCAATTTAAATGTGCACTATATTGAATACTTTCTCCTCTTTACCTTTCTGACAGGAAACCGCTGTTATATAAGACAAATATCACTCTCTCTGAAGCACTCCATCAGTCGTTCTTACCTCAAAGTACACAGAAGTTGTTGGTCCGCTGCTGTCTCCATCTGTTAGTTTGTGTTATTGTGTGACCTGATCTCAGCTAACCTTTTACAAACACAGAAATAACCAGTTAACACTAAACTAACAGAGGGAGGCAGCAGTAGACCAACAGCTCCTGTGTTCTGTGAGTTAAATTATTGATTTTGTCAAAGGAGTTTGGTTGGTTTGGGGAGAGACATATTTGTCTTATTTAACAGCACTGCCCGTCAGAAAACTCTGTCTGACAGCAAGGTAAAGCTGTGAAAATATTCCAAATATAGCGTACACTTAAACTGATATTGATTTTTTGTTGTAGCCCTTTGAGCTCAAGAAATTTAACACCCATACTTTATATAACCCCTAACAATATATAATTTTAGAAACTTCAAGGGCCACATCTAGACAATCTAAAGCTCATGGTCTAAAGGGCATGGTGCAAGTGCATTTGGGCATGTCCGGCTCCACTTTTGCAGGTTAAATGGTGCAAAATCTGGGTGCAAAAGGCACAAAGTGATACTGTATATAAGTGTATTTAGTCTCTAAATTAATCATAAGTCAATTTTGGGCATAACATGAATTAAACCAATCAGAGTGTCATCTCCTGTTCCCTTTAACACATTGCTATTTAAATAACAGATTCAGCAGGTGGGAGAAGTGAACAGAGATGCTGACCCATTAGTGATGCAGGCGCTGCGGGTCATAAAACTAAACATTCTGATGAATAACGGATGGGCTGCAGGTGGATGAAACAGGGTGAAGTGTCTGAACATGAAGAGAGACGCTGTGCACATTTACACACGAGGCACAGCAGCATGACTGCAGTGACATTACTGCACGCCTTGAAACATTACTGCATTAATTAATGAAAGCAGACTCTCAAATCATTAAAGTAACTCATTAAAGGAAACACTCAGACATCAATACAACACAGAATAAAGAATTCACCTGGGATGCTGGCACTGCTCGACTTCATTTTATCATTTCAAACGTTGCTGTCCCTGCAGCAATTAATGTTAATATTTAATCAGCGAAACTAAAATCTGTGTTATAAACTTGACAGGACAGAAGAAACTTTTCAGAGGAAATCATCTTTTCAGACAGCTTTGATAGAGGTTAGGGTGTAAACAGCTGTTTTACTCCAAACAATCTGACTGTATTAACTTCGACTGTGAGTGAAGAACACAGAAAATTCATTACCATCATTTCCTGATGATTCTGTCAGATCTAAACAATCAGTGGTGTTACAACTGATGTGTCTCGTGCGTAAATGCACACACAGCTTCATTTATTTCTAACACGTGTCCCAGCTGCTAATGTTAATGTTAATAGTTAATAATATTAATGCTGATTGTTCATTTTTAACTGCACTGTCATAAAAGCAGAGTGCACATGTGAACCTGCTTATGGAGACACATCCCACTGAATTATGAGTCTTTTAAATAGCAGGAAAATACGGCACCATCGACTTCAGAGCAGGTTTTTGTCAATCAGTGGATCAATCACTTTCTGCTGCATCAATGCACCAGCAACACAAAGACCAACACACTCATGGGCGCACAGATGGGCACAAGTAGGCGCTGGGTGTGAAAATGAAAACTGGGTTGGCTGCGCTGCACTCAGATAAATGTAGAGAAGTAAAAGTACAATATTTCCCTCTGAAATGTAGTGGAGGAGAAACAGAAAGTAACTTAAAATGGAAACACAAGTATGTCAAAACTGTACTTAAGTATGAAGTAACTGTACTTTCCATCACGGATCATATTGTACAGAGACCAGTTCATAGAGTCATCTGCAGCTCTTTGTTTCACTGGAAACAGATTCTGAGTCTTGTTGTAATTTCTGCTAAAAGTGTAGTTCAGTGGAGGTCTGACTCTGACTGCTGCATGTCTTGTATCATGTACCGTCAGAGTCAGGCCTCAGATGTTCTGCCTTTTAACAATGTCTTCTCATACACACCCCCATGCATCTGTATGCATCACGGCTGCCTCGCATACGCCTGGACGATACAGCTGAAACACCCGTCACGAAAGCTTCATATCAGTCAGTATCGATAATTATTGATCATATAGGTGGTGGGTGACAACATGTTGTGTGCTCATGAGGGTGGAAGTGGTGAAGTTTGGAGGATATGGACAAAATCACATGATATTTTTGACCAAATACAATAATATAATGATAAAAATATTGCAATAATACTGTAGGTACGACTGTTGGTGCTTTCACAAAATATTAACACTTGGGTTGCAAGTTTGTGCATCTTCCTTAACTCATAATTGAAAATGCTAAAAATCAATTAATCATTAATAATTAATAAGATACATAGAGCATGTTTTTTGTTTTCTAATTTTAAGTTAAAGTTTCCTTATTCAACAAATGTCTCAGCCAAACAAAACAATGTCAAATTAGACACAATTACTGGCATTTCCAAACTATTGATTAATGATGGATTAATGCATTTTTAATCACTTAAATTTTTAATGGCGCTTAATCAATTCATGATTAATCATTAACATCCCTCATTAACAAAATGAGCTTTTTGATAATCATCAGTAATGTGCATATAATGACTAAGTGGGTACAAAACATAAATACAATATAATAAGATCAAAAATCTCTCATGATATCTAGTTTAACATCACAATACGATACAGTATCAATATACTGCCCAGCTGTGAATGCTGCATTCATTTAAATAAATGGTTATGCAGACTTTGCATATGTGAACGCAAACATGTGGTTAAACAGCGAGCATATCTCCAGCTTCACGAGGAAACTGTACAGTACACTGTGTGTGTGTGTGTGTGTGTGTGTGTGTGTGTGTGTGCATCAACGTGAATGGGCTCACAGTTAAAATTAGACTTTATAGATGATTTTAAGTGCAGCTGGTGGAGTGTGTGCACCCAGCGTGGACGTGAATGGTGTGTGTGTGTGTGTGTGTGTGTGTGTGTGTGTGTGCCGGGCTCAACTGGTTGAGTAACTAATGGATCCCAGCATGAGCTGTCTCCCCTCCAGCTGTGGCCTCGGGGGCCTGGAAGGTGGGGCGGGGGCCCTGAGAGGCCCCCTATCTTGAGGCCTGACCTCCAGCTCTAATGAGGGAGCACGTCAGCCACCTCGCCTCCACCCGCCGACTCTCAGCCTGCAGCTCCACAGAAAGAAAAACCCAACATAATGGAGGAAACATCGTTGGCTGTGTCAGTGAGAGGCAGAACAAAAGAGCAGCGGCCGCTCCTGTTTCCATCCTGAACACACCGACACTCGCAGGCTTCTCTGCTCCTGATCACACTGAGCAGTGATGCTCACATCTGAATTCATGGCAGTTAGTTTCCTGCTTTCTGTGGATGTTATGTAATACTGCTGTAATGTGTCCATCTCTGAGCTGCTGATTCCACTGAAAGCCACGACAGCGCTGGTAAAATGCCACCCTCAGAGGAAAGAATATTAAATGCACTTTAGGTTATACAGGAGCATTAAGGCCTCAACTACTTCAGACTAAAAGCATCTTACATTACAGCCGAGCTCGACTGGTTAGACCGCTACGAATCTGCTCAAAGATCGTGTTCAAAACCTTGATCAACATGTCCTGAAAAACAGGACAGATTAATTGTTATTGACTTCAAAAATTTCATCTATAGTCCCTTTTACACTGGACAAAAGACATCATAACATCTGGATTTTGTCTTCAGTATGAAAGGGTCAGTCCTGGGTATTCACAGGTAATTACTGCCGCGACACTCGGGTGGGACGTGATCATTTTCACCCCTTTTCCAGCCAAGGCAATAAAGGTTTGTCGGCTTTCTCTGTAACTTCTGTGACTCCTTTGACCCTCATCCATCCATAAACATGCTGGCTCATCTTGACTCAGTTTGACTCAGTGTGTCAGCCCAGCAGAGCAAGAAAGAGTTTCGCGTGCTGGTCCTTAATTGAGCAGCTGTAAAATGGCTAAACATTTTATTACCTATAAATTCTAAACAATAAAAGTTTGCAGTTATTTTGTAATCTAAAAGTTTTCATTAGAAAGCAGCAAAATCAGAAAATGTTGCTGCAGTACCTGAATACGACTCTTATCAGTTGAAAGTGAACATGAAACAGTAAAATAAAGCAGAAACCTGAAACTACAAACTGCAACACAGGAGATAAATTAAACTTCAAACCACAGAGATTCAGTTAGAAGCTACAAAAGATGGCACAAGTTGAGTTTTGGCTTTTGAGCAACACAGAAGAAAAACAGAAAGGCAAACTCATCTACTGGCAATAGGAAACGATCGAAAACGAAAACAATCTCCTTTGTTTTTAGCAGGTTTTGCGTTACAAAACACACATATATGGCAGGTGTACGAACCTTAAAGCCTCTGCAAACTCAAATCCACGATAGTCTTCTAAACATTTTGATTTTATGTACATAACAGTAAGAATTTTTGGTCAGCCTTCTGGTCCAGTGCAGCGGTACCTGTGACGTAAATAAGCTGCTTTGTAGAGACGACCCATACACCAGTTTCTCTGGTGAGGATGGGCTGGCCTGTGTCAAGTTTTCAAGCTGTGTGTAGGCTACTGAAAGAATGTGGTTTCTGGTAGGTCAAAGGGTTACGGTCAGGGTTACAAGGTTAGGGTTAGACCTAGTCTCTAAATGTGTGTTCCTACTGTTTGCTGCTCGGCAGGTCGTGTACACTGGATTTTTTTTTACAGCTTTTTCTCTGAAAAAGATGCAGCGAGAACGCTGAGAGTGAAGCAGAACTGTTGCAGCTGGACAGTTAATGAGCTGAAAGTGAAAGTTTTCTTCACAAATAGGTACATAACAAACAAACACTAGGGAGATATGTGGTGAATTCTCAGGAAAAAGTTCTTTAAAAGGCCACTGATGTTACTAAGTCAGATTTGCTTCTGACACATGTATATTTACAGCTGCATGTTCCACTGATCCACTTCACTTCTAAGAGCCAGAAAGCTCCACAAACTCAAGCAGGTCTCACAAAGGCTCCACCTAGTGGTCCGTGCACCCTCAAGTAACAACGAATGATGAGTTGTATTCAGGACGGACTCCTGGAGAAATCCCCCTCAGAGGATTAAAGACTGTCAGCTTAACTTGTCTGCACAGGCTCATTAAACATGCAGAGACTGAAGAACACTCGACACCACACAGAGCGTGTTGAACCTGACAGTCTGCCTGGATTTCAGCAGTTAAGAGCCACAGCTCAGCTTTAGTACTTTGATTTGTGTTTATATCTTAACTATTTTTGTTAGTGAGGTCATTGGCTCATCACATCTCTGTCTCAAGGCAGAAACCTGAAACCTTTTAGTTGTGCGCCTGTGTGCTCCATCTCTTTTCAAGTGTTTGGACCTATTTTTCAACTAATGATCAATCTGGCAATAATTTTCCACTAACTGATTGGTTGTTTGGTCCATAAAATGTACAAAACTGATTTTATCAAGTTGGAATCAGGGTTGTGTTTCTTTAATAGCTGTAGCCACTTGCAGGACATGAAATTAAGACCAGGAAGTCCACGAAGGCAAAAGAAGAGCCTGAACACGGAGTCAAGTCTAAAACACAGAGAGGAAACGTCCCGGCCAGGTCTTTTGTTGTTGCAAGTACATCTGTTAGCCGCGTCTAAATGTAGATATTGATCGGTTTTAT
This sequence comes from Lutjanus argentimaculatus, assembly GCA_034769285.1. NCBI lineage: Eukaryota > Metazoa > Chordata > Actinopteri > Lutjaniformes > Lutjanidae > Lutjanus > Lutjanus argentimaculatus. Next base: position 606,346 of record JAWZSL010000089.1, read on the forward strand.
GCAACAGGATAAAAGTTGAGAGGCGGCAGAGTGGGAGTCAGAGAGGCTGAGACCCTTCAGCTCTGAATCACAACAAACAAACACACAGAGGAACTGTTTCACAGCCCAAAAAAGGTCCAATGGTGGCCTCACACTCCTCCCACACACACACACACTTGCAAATAGAGGAAGAAAAGCTGAGCTCAGGGTGAGTTTGGTTTGTCTTTAACTGCAGGTTAAAGTGTGTCTCTATGTGTGTGTGTAGGTGTGTGCAGGTGTGTGTTGAGCTTCACCCGACAATCTATTTTGAAAGAAGCACCCCTTCAAAAAGCCCACACACACACCCTGCGAGCAGATGAGACCAGCTATAGAAACACACTGCACAGTTGACAGCAGCAGCGTCCTGAACACAAACATGAACCGACTGTGTGAACGTTGATGTTGTTGTTCACAAAGAATCAGGAGAAAATATTCAGCAGATAAAAAGAGCTGCAGGTTTGATCATCCTGAGCTGAGCAAAAAAAACAAACAAAAAAACTTGACTTTCTCTGTAAACTTGACTGTCTGACAGAAAACATTTAGTTTGATCACTACATCATACAGCACTGTTTTTTTTTTTATTAAAGTTTTATTGAAACCAGCCTGGACTTGGATGATTAGAAGACCTAAAGTGACCTTCGAGTGGACGTGCGCTGCACCTGTTCTCACATGTTTGGACCTACTGTATTTCTCAGTTGACAAGATTGTGACAGGATTAATTTTTCATCATTTTGATATTTTATTATTTTAACCTGGTAAAGTGTCTTTTAAAGTGCTCTTCTACAGGACAAAACCACTGAAGTGATCTATAAATAATAAATGTAAATAAATAATGATAATAACAATAATGTAAATTATAGCTGCTGCGCAGCAATGGTCAGGGCCGGGCAATTTTAGGCAAAATTAGGCAATTCTGAGCAACAAGCAGAGTGTAGGAAGATGAAAAAAAGGTGTCATTCTAATGTGCATTTTACATCAGTTGAGGCTTGAACTCACAATTTCTGGCACAAGAGACTCTGCATATTGACTGATAGCTAAGCCAAATAAACAGGGAAAAGAGACAAGGGATAACAGGGAAACGTGTTGATAAAGAGTATTTGTCTCTTCCCAAAACTCCCTGAATCATAATTATTTAAATCTTAGCAGTCTCTAATCCACATAGCATGATACCTGAACATAAGGCTTTCGCATTTTAAAGTCCATCCTGCCTTAGCTGAGGCTCGAACTCACGACTTCTGACACTGAAGTCCGTCTTTTATCTCACTGAGCTAATTGGCAAGTGACAGTTCATGTGTGGCTTCACAAATTGACTAAGCCAAGGATCAGGGTGCCAGGCAGCAGCCATCCATGCCATGGAAAAGAACATTTCAAAGTGAAAGTTCCAAAGCTGTAGCACATATGGTTGATTTGTTGTGAATTTTCAAAGTTTTGAAATTTAGAGGCTTGCTGTAGCGCCACCATCAGGACTATTGTCTTGTGTTTCCAGTTGAGGACATCTGGCATGGGACTGGACCTTTGTGAAAAGTTTGGGTAGATTTCTCATATGGAAATGTTGTACAAGCTGAGGCTTGAACTCACAACCTTCAACACCAAGAACCATCCTCTATCTCACTGAGCTAATTGGCAAATGGAAACACCACTTGTAGCTTCACAAATTGACCAAGCCAGTCACCTGTGTGCAAGACAGCAGCTGTTAGCATGTAAAGGCAGATTTCAAATGGCTGTCAAAAATTCAGTTATTGAGACAAAAATCCCAAAATACACAAATTGCATCTAGACAGCATGGAGATGTTGGTCATTAGTTTTTAACAATGATTTATTGGCTCCAAAAGTGAAAAACTGATGTTTAAAAATGACATTTTTGCATTGACTCCAATTGTTCACATGAGAGTGACATTCAAAATGCTGTAAAAAATTCAGTTTTTGAGATAAAATTCTGATATTTTCCAAACATCATCTACCATGACTCCAAAATTTTGTCATTTTTTTTCATGAACATTGAAAATGTATTTAGCAAGAATTTGCAAGTATATGTTTATAATACCGTTTACAGTCAAACATTTTGATGCACTGTAGGCTCAATTTTCAATAAATCAAAAATCTGTGTGGATCGTTTGTGTAGGACAGTCTGAAGATGCTCTGTAGCAAGTTTGGTGTCAATTGAGCAAAAATTGTGGGAGGAGATAGGTTTAATAAGTTTTACAGTTTTTGAAAAAAACAGAGTGATGGACTTATAATTTGCAATAGGTTTAAATGTACAAAAGTTTCTTCAGTATTGGGGCTACATTTTGGTGAAAGTTGTAAATCTGTAGCACATATGCTTGATTTATTATGAATTTTCAAAATTTTGAACTTTAGAGGCTTGCTGTAGCGCCACCATCAGGACTATTGGCCTGTTTTTGCAGCTGAGGCAATCTGACATGGGACTGGACCTTTGTGCAAAGTTTGGTCATTTTTCGCGCATGGGAAGTAGGATTTCCTCAGAAAAGAAGAGAAGAAGAAGAAGAAGAAGAAGAAGAAGAGAAGAAGAAGAGAAGAAGAAGAAAGAAGAAAGAAAGAAGAACATGCAGGATTACAATAGGGTCCTGACAGCTTAGGCTGCCCGGCCCCTAATAATAATAACAGTAAAAGGTGTAATTTGATTTGACATCATTATCAGACCGAGGATTTGATCATATTTGTCATTATTCTGCTTTTTAAAGCTAGAGTGATCAAATCAAATGGAAGTTTCTGCCTTTTGCTTTGGTATGAGCCAATATTTTTTGGTACGCACTGCAAAGGCAGAATACAGGAACTTCCAAATAAGGTCAAAGGTCAAATCAGAGGTCAGGATTAATATGTAGAAACAATAACCTGATATAAAGACATAAAACTGACACATATACAATCATCTGTATTATTCAAATACATGAGCAAAGTGTACTTAAAAATCAAAAATAAAACAACGCTGCAGAATATATATTTTCAGCTTTTAACCTTTTTTAAAGGTGCTATATAAATAAAGTTATTATTATTGTTAAGGAATTTTCCATCTTCTAGTGGTTATGCTAAGGCCTTCGAGCCATACCATTAAGGTTTTAACCTTTGACAGACTTACTGTCTCTCCTCTAGGACAGTGGATGCAGCTGTCTTCTCCTTTCAGATAAACAAGTGAACAACCTGATAGTGTTGCTAGGGCAGCTGACGTCGAGGAGGTGTTTGTCTTGTCTATCTGACTGGAGAAGACGTAAACTGTAATCTGTTTTGGTTAACACTGACCCTGAGCTGTAGAGCCAGAGGTGCTGAACACTAGTCTCAGACTTTGTGTATTCATAATTCCTGTGTTTGCATATTCAGACCAATAGGCTAACTTTATGTGTTGGGTCTGATCTTATTTGGGTATAGGTTCATCATGACATTAACTATGAATGCTTAAAGACTATCCCGGAGGACAGAAACGCCAGAATTGAAGGGAACATCAATGCCAACTGTGTACTGGTTATTCCTTCATTCTCCTTGATCAAGTATTATTAAACCAGTTTCAGTGTAAGACATATTGGACTCCTGAATACTTCTTCCTTCGGATATATGGGTATTGGAATAAATTCCACAACAATTATTATTATTATTAACAATAGAACATATTTGATCATATGACTGTACAGGAAAATGTACTATGTGTACTATTCTCCTCCTGCAGACTGAGCACCTGCAGCAGGTGTGACTCACCTGTTTGACTTTGCTGAGCTCCTCCTCCATCTGATGGTGAACTCTCTGAGACTCCACAAGCTGCTCCTGAACAACCAGGAAATCAACAGGAGGTCACAGTGCTGTGATGAACGCAGGAATTGCCTCAGTTCTGTTATAGTTGACCCTTTGCTAAGCTCCGCCCTCCCTAGTTACTGTTGCTACGCCTGCCAAACTTCCCATGCTCACACTGCATTTATGCAGTTTACAGTGATAATGGTGGGAGATTTAATATTGAAATTAGGAGTTTTGAAACATGAAGTCTGTGATTCCTCAGAGAAGTTAAACAAAAGCAGATTCTCATTTCTAGCTGACGACGGTGGATTTTGTTGCTAAAATAGTGACTCACAAGCAGATTTCATAAGTGTAGCTGGCTGATGTAAGCTAATGCTAATGCTAATGCAACTGAATCAGCTGAGAAGTTTTAATATTTCCATCTGACACGTTTTAAAACAAGAACCTTGTGAAAGTGTTTATGTAAAGTTAGCTAACAGCTGCGTACATGATATAACATTAATGCTAACAGACTGAGGCTAAAGCTAGCTTACATCTCAGCAAACATTGGTCGGATGGTGAAATACAGCAGGTATATCTACATGACAGATGACAGAAATACACTCATTAACGTGGGAAAAGGAAGCACAGGGACTCGATTAGTGCAGCGGACCTTGAGACAGGTCACCCAGCCAGACCAGCTGGACCACAATCGCCACAGGAAGAGAGCCGGGATAAGAGCTAAGCTAACCAGGCTTAGACCTGAGACAGTGAGCCAGAGAGAGATGCATCGTCGTCGACCCACTTTGATTCTTCATCAGCCCACATCCTCCTCCTCAAACCCCCACAGAACAAATGCAGATGCAGTGGATCTAACAAGTTTGTCTGGAGGTAAAGTTACTGCAGCTAGTAAGCTAGTGTTAGTTAGACATGCTAACGTTTGTAGCTTAAATTAGAGCAGATGAAGACAGAGTTTAATCCATTCACCACACATGTGCTCTTGTGCTTCGTGTTTTTGAGAGACGACAAAAAAGACGCCACTGTCCAGACTCATGAAAGCCGAGTATCGCTCTTCTCTGAGCCTCCTGCTCACCTTCAACATGGAGAGAAATGGAACGACTGACAGCCCGAGTTATGGTTGCTAAGGATTGGAGGCGGGGCTTAGCAGAGGGTGAATCTGACTGAGTTGTTTTACCTGCAGCCTCTTGATCTCCCTCAGAGCCTCGATGTGCTCTTTCCTCAGCCTCTCCATCTCCTCCAGGTCCTCAGAGTCCGACAGTGACGGCTGCACGCACACACACACACACACACACACACACACACACACACACACACACACAACACACACCACACTCGTCCACTGAAATATTCTCACATTTCTAAACATAATTATCAACTTTTAAATAGATTTAAAAGGTTCAGTCATTTTCCTCAAACAGCTGCCACTGAAGCAAACAAGGAGGAAATAGTGTTTTTGTTGGAGACAATTAATCCACATTTGATGCTGTACGGTGTGTGTGTGTGTGTGTGTTGTCTGCTCTCAGGCTGTGATTGATTGTCGCTCTGATACTGTGTGACACCGGCAGTGTAGAAAATCTTTAGTCCTGCTGACAGGACGTTCACACGGCAACAGATCGATGTGGGAGCGTCCACATCGAACCAAACATCACAACATGACGACCAGGACAGAGATCTGATGTCATTTCCTGTCATGTGCTCCACATAGATACAGTTATGCTGTTATTTAGGTGCTTATTTTGGACTGGTGTTCATAAAACTGTCATAAGCACCTGTCATTAACATCAAGGAGTCTTTATGAATGTTGTCATTAAGTGACCTTTGGTCAATTATGTCATCTTTTCTTCAAACAGTGTTTGAGATGTCTTTGTTTTGACGAGTGGACATTAATCAAACCAATAATGTCTTTGTTATGACAACCTGAATTATCAGAGACCAGTGTCTTTGATATAAGAGCTTGACATTAACCAAGACAACAGTGTCTTAGTTATGACAAGTTGACATAACCAAACTGAAAGACTGTTTAGCATTAAACTGTCATATGTGGTTGGTTTTGACACTGGCTGTCATGAGTATGTTATAAGTGTGTTATGAATATTTTCTGTGACCTCAGGTGTAATAGTACATTTTGAACTTGTCATAAAGACATCATTAAGTTTTATAACACTGTCAAATGCTTTTGTTATGGTGTCATGAATCATTTCCTGGACTTCAGGTAAGGTGGCACCATTTGGACCTGTCATAAAGACGTCATTAAATGTTATAAAGCCACTTTGACAGCAGAGTACAAAGTACCAAGATGATTTTTTTTACATTTTATAAACTAAATGATTAACAGTAAAGATAAGCTAATTAATCAATGACAATAATGATTATTAGCCGCCCTGACAGGAAACAAAGCGAGCTGTGGATTTTAGTGTCGACGTGCAGCAGCAGCAGCAGTGATGAGGACGGAAGCTCAGAAGGTCCAAATTTCTCAGGAATGAATAAAGCAGAAGCTGTAAGTGTACCTGAGGGTTTGTGGGAGACTCCAACAAACTGGACAAGTCGTCAGACGTGAACGTCGACCCCGGCTGGGTGACGGACAGCTCCTCCAGCTGAGGCTTGAACAGCTCCCTGATCAGGCTCTCAAAATCTACACACACACACACACACACACACACACACACACACACACACACACAGGAAATAAAAACGGTGTAAAAGTGGTTCTTTGGCTCGTAGTCATGTGGGAACTGTTTGGAGTCGTATCATCATGTGTAATATCATTTTTCAATTCAGTTTAATGTTTTAATATCATGTACAATATTACATTTAATGTTATGTGCTACTTTTTACATTCATTATCTGGTGCAATTTAACTCTTAATATCACAGCCTACATTACTTTTCAATGTAACTGCAAATACTACTTTGTCTTTTAGTTATTGTTATTCTATTAGACAGTTTCTTTACATTTACTCCTTATACAATTGATATTCTAGATTTTACTTGCTCTGTTGATGTTATTCTTATGTTTCTGTAATTTTGGATCTGAGTCGGGCTCAAGAATTCTGGCCCACAGGCTGCACCCAGGCTTCAACGTTTATCAGTGTGTCGTCCACATCGCTGATAATTTATTCAACTGTAACATCCTGAGTTTCATCTCATCTTCGATTTTTTCTTATCAGAGTTTTGTAAAACTAGGTTTAAAAAATGAGCAAATTCACTTAGCAGAGCTCTGTGTGCAGTTTAATCAACATGGAGGTGCTGGCTTCACCAGATTAAAATCAATAAACAAAAAATAACAAATAAATAATAAAGCTTGACTGCTGTTGGGACCAATAAAAAAGTAGGTATTGTTTTTCTTGCTAGCGAAAATGTTTTATAAATGTTATAATTTTAGTAGCTAGCTAAAATGTTAAAACATGACATTGTTGCTAGCCCAGCTAAGTTAACAAAAAAGAACATGAAGTGGAGAAAAATGAGTCAAAACGCTGCATCAGAATCAGCTGGGTTCAATCTGTCCCTTAACTTGATTATTTTTGTCTGGCTATCTCCAAATAGCAGCTAATTTAAAGGCTAAACCTAATAATACTCAATTTTAAACAGCAGAATTGAATTTAACCTGTAGGTTTGGACTACAAACTAAGCTGAGGTTTAAAGAAAGGTTTAAATGCAGTCATTCTTAATTTTAATATAGTTTAAATGTTTGGTGCATTTAATGATTTAATCAGGTTTAAAACTTAATCCCTGTTGGTGTGACTCAGCCTAATTCTCAGAGGTTAAATCTGAAGAGGCACATTCATCCTGTGCAACATGAAAGCTGAATAACAGTTAAGAGGCAAAGAGGGAACTCAGGATTCACTGATTTGAGGGTAAAGTTTTCTCACCTGTGAAGGCCACCGTCCCAGCTGGATCTGCTCGTAGTCTGGACCCGATCGCCTGCCGCTGAGCCTCTGTGGGCTTCAGACCGAGCAGCTCCAGAGCCTGCACACACACACACGCACACACAGATCAATACACACTCAGCTCACTGTGGTGACGCCCCGGAAACAAACACTGACAAACAGACTGTCACCCCGTCTCTCAGCTGTGAGCTCAGTGACACCGAGATGATCGAGAGGTCACGAAGTGTTTCTGAAGAGAATCACTTCATCAACTAGCGAGTCGTTCTTCTTCTCTAACGACATCCGTGATTTTCAGCTGAAGTCTCTGTGGCCTGAGGCAGAGTCTGATCGACCTGGTTTGATCTTGTTGGCAGTGATGGAAGTAACAAATTACAACTATTCACATTACTGTAATTAAGTATTTTTATTTCTTTTGCTAGGCTCTTGTATATTTCAAGCCTGTAATTTTATTCATATTTAACCCTATAATGCTGTTTGTCTCATAGAGAGTTTTATTAGAGTTTTTGAGACCTCTTCATCATCAATATGATCAATACTGTCCTGAAAACTCTGTTGTATCAATCTGAGACATGACAAAACATGACAGCAGCTGACCCTGAACTGCACCAGCATAGTTTAACTGAATCTAAGATAAGTTCTTATCAGTTCAGTAAAACAAGGTTTAAAAAATTAGAAAATCCATATTTAAAATTCTGCTGAACATTTAAAAACTAATCTCAGTTCAGTAAATCCAAGTTTAGTGATAGAAACCAAATTAAATACAGTTTAATCTATATGGAGGTGCTGGTTGAACCAAATTAATGTGAATAAAAAATAAATGAATAAATAAATAAATGAATTTATTTTATACCAACTAAGTATAAAAAGTGAGTATCAGTTTGCTAGCTAACTAAAAAAACTTTATATTGTTTGCTAGCTCGCCATAAAGTTTTATAAATATTTTGTCTGGTAGCTGGCCTAAAAGTTAACTAAACATTATGCTGCTCCCTTGCTGGCTGGCTGTTTTCTGCCCTCTGGTGGATTATCAGCACACTGCAGCCAGAGTGCAAAATCCAACATGGCCGCTTTCATGCAGTGACTCACATGGTGTTGGCAGGAAAATCTTTGCTAATTTTGAAGATGTTACAGTAGGATTGTTACTGATATTGTTACTGATATTTCAATATGAATATTTACTGTATTAAAACAACATATAATCACTTATTTTGCTCCCTTATTTTATAGTAAAATTGTGTCAAAAATGTGCGTATCAAACATGATACTTTATATTGAATATCATGATGTGTTGATGAGTTATTACTCCTACTTATTATTTAATAAATCTGATATTACTGTACCTTGACTATCTATCTATCTTAACTATTAACACACACACACACACACACACACACACACACCACACACCTGCTCCAGCCTCTCCAGTTTGAGCCGACAGCTGCTGCTGCGGGAACATTTCCTCTGATGAGTCTGACTGCCAGCAGCTTCTAGAGACAAAGACATAAAAATGACAGTTAACAGTGTTTAACTACGTCCATCCGTCTGTCCGTCCATCCGTCCATCCATTCTCTTAACACCTCTCTCCTGTCAGCAGCAGAAGAAACGTAGTCCTTGAAACATCCTTCTTGAATATCACCTTGCTTGGCTGGAGGTTTTTATAATGTCACAGTCACATTTTCACACTCTGTCTCTGCTTTCAGCTTCACTGAGTTAAAACCATAGACTGTATATAGAAGTGGACGGAGCTTCCGGCTCTGAAAAATGAAGCCAATGCGGAAGTGCAGTAACGCTGTATTCTCACCGAAATCCAGCAGGGGTGCGCGCAAGCTGGTTGCAAAAAGAAGCCCGGTTCCATTGACACCCGTTCTAAAATGCTGAACTTTACAGCTGAAATAAACATATTTATAGCCCGTGTCAAAAAACGATTTTGGTCTCTATCGCTAATATCCCCCACCATGTTCACTGAACCAGACTTGAATTTTCAAATAAGTCATTCGTTGATTTTATATTAAGGCTTAAAGTTCTGTATAATTAGGGGCATGGTTTCGTGATTGACAGGCGTAGTGCCCTATGGTAGTGCCACTCACTCGTTAACAGTTTTACTACGTCCATCTCGCTCGCTCCATCACCGTCCACCTCTCTTAACCCTCTCCCTCCGCAGAGATAACTATTTGGATCTTCTTGATATCCCTTTCTGGAGGTTTCAAAGTTGACAGTACATTTTGCACCTCGCCGCCTCAGCCTATCACTATAAAACAATCTAGCCCAGTCAGGTTCTCCCTGCTGCTGACAGTCACAACAATTCATTTCAATCGTGTTTCAAAGCTGTCTAAATGGCACTCCAAATCTGAAAACGAGCTTCAAAAAATAAAACCAATGAAACCATAAATGACGTGTCAAAGAGGTGACCTCTATTTATAAGTCACATATGTACTAAATAGTTATTCCCGTGTCGTGTTATCACTGCTTGGTTTTTTAAAGCCACAGGATGGCATTAAATTGATTAAAGCTTATGATCACTGCATACCTCACACATCTCTGTGTATATGTAATCTTGCCCCACGTGTCACAACATAAATATCTCATCATTGAAAGTGATTTGTATAAACAAACACATTCCAAAGACTCTGTGCAAAGAGGTGCAGAACAACCACAAAGAGACACAACATGGCCATGAACAGAGGCAAAACAACAAAAAAGATGCAATGCTACCACAAAGGAAAGCAAATGAGCACAAAGAGACACAAAACCATTCAAACAACACTGGCTCGTTGTTGGGGGTCTGGCTCCTGGCAGGAGGGCTGGGGCTCTTAAAAACGTCTGTGCCGTGTTGTGTTGTTGGAGGTTTCCTTTTTGTTCTGAACACATATTCACCCTCAGCGTCCTCCGTCTGTCATGGAACCACATTTCAGTCTTCAGATGTGACGTCAGACCACAAACACAACAATCCACAGCGACACACATATGGAGAAGAACCTCAGGATCCCTCGCTCACACAGAGACGTGATGACGCCTCACACCTCCTCAGCCAATCACAGGATAGACCTCCCACCTGCCGCACTTCCTCCTCCGACAGGCAGCCAACCACACGCCATCTGTCCCTCACTCAGCGTCCTGCACCGCCTGTCTCCATCAGATCGCATCTACACCTCACAGGTCATCCGTGCACAGGCATGTGTGTGTCTGCATATATGTAAACCACATTTTCCTGCTATTGTTGAGAGCAAAAACTTTACGCTGAGAGATGCTGATGATGAAACCAAGTGGGCTAATATAAAAATACATTTATGATTCCTCTTATCTGTAAGCTTCTGTCTGTTTCATCATGTGACTGTGATGCAAACTGAGTGACAAAGGAACAAAACGAAGACTCAACACGGTCGACTGAGGGGTCTGCAACTAATGCCTCTGCAACTAAATCTTCGACTGTCAGGGGGAAACCTTAGTCTGATCGAAATTGTTTTACCTTTTGGTTATGACTTGGGAACAGGTGCAAAAAAAAGTTTGTGCCACATAAAATGACCACAAAGAGGTACAAAACTAACACAGAGACACACCATGACCATGAAGAGAAGCAAAACAACAAAAAAGATGCAAGACGACCACAAAAAGACACTAAACGACCACAAAGAGACACTAAATGACCACAAGACATAAAGAGGACACTAAACGGACCAACCCAAGAGAGACACTTAAATCGACCACAAAGAGACACTTAACGACCACAAAGAGACACGAAAAAAACGACCACAAAGAGACACTTAACGACTCTCACTAGCCTCTCGTATAATGCACATTAAACTATAATAGTTATTTATCATATCGTCACTGCTGAAATATGACTTCCACTCAGCTAAAAGTTTAGAGAAGCTGCTCAACATAATGGGCAGAGCAAATGAAATCAGCAGAAAAAAACATAAAAATATCACGAAATATCACATTTCTTTACTTTAAATAGTCCAAAACCAACTAAAATTAGGTTCTATGTCCAAAAATGAGAATGAGGCTGCATGTTATCTGTGCAGAATTTTCAGTTTTCTTTCTGTTTTGTGGAAATGTTAATTATCTACTTTAGATTTGACTATTGAAAATCTGACAGTACATCTGTCAGCTGACTGGTCATAACATTAATTTTGCTGCTGAAAGTTAAATTAAGTGATACATTTTCAGTTCCAGCCTTTATTACACACCAGGGTTTGTATCAGTGATGCTGTCGCTCTCTGGCGGGGAGGCGACCCGCGTCCGCTCCGTTCTGGCTGGAGACACTCGCACCTGCAAACATTAACACAACATATGAATGATGGTTTGATAAGAGTGTGTTCATGTATGTGTTCATATGTGTGTTCATGCATGACGATCTGAGCTCAGCGCCTCATGTACCAACCCTGTCTCTTAGAGATTGTTTTCATAATTACGTTGTGGTGATTAGAGACAACGTTTCAAGTGAATCAGATGTTCTTGTATTGAGTGTCGGCCAAAGGAGTAAAAGGTCAGTTTTGGAAGTGGTTTGACAAACAGCGTCGGCACAGTCAAACAATGGTGAGTTTTTTTCTGGACGCTTTAAGTAAAATAATTTCTACATTGAAGTAAAACACTAAGTGTTTAATTTTATCAACTGTATGCAAACATGTACCATCAATACATGATATTATTAGATTATTAGGATTGTTTTTAATGCTCTGTCTTGTACTAAGGACCATAGTGTAAGATTTTGTTTTACTGACTAACAGTTTATTGGATAAGAGACATTTTTGTAGGTTATTAAAATCCAGCTGAAGGGCAGTTTGATTTGGAATAGATGAGGTTTGGCATGTAAATGACAGTATCATCTGCATACATCTGAACGGAGGAATCGTAACAAATTAAAGGAAGATCATGAATAGAAATATAGAAAAGAAGAGGACCAAGTGTTGAACCCTGTGGTACACCTCTTTGCTGCACAAATAAATCAGATTTAATCCCTTGTATGACACACATTGTTTTTGATTATGTAAATAAGAATTAAACCAGAATAAAGCATTCTGAGATAGAAATCACTGATCTAGACTATTACATAAACAGACAAATTGTTCCAAATATGTTGTTCTTCATTGTTGAACAGCAGCACAAGTAGATTATTAAAGACATGAACTCCCTCCTTGTCCTCTTCCTCTTTTTCCCTTCATATCATTAACAGTGAATTTTAATAGAATAGTCTATCTGTGTAAGTCTAAACTGTCTTTTCTAGCCTGGTGTTTGGCTGCACTGTGTAGAAAAGAGTCCACAGTTTCAGGATTTAATCTATGTTGTCATGTTCTGAGCACTGATCAGCTGAGCTAGCAGATCGCAATGGATGCGCCGCTGTGCGCTCAGCTGCAGCAGCATGCGTGTGTATAAGAGAGAATTTCTGGATTATTGAATAACTTACTCTGACGGCTGCTTTGTCATTTCACCTTGCTGCCCTAACCTAACTAAAGACGTAAGTCATGTTTTTGCTTGCTGCAAATGTCGAGACCAAATAAAGCTTTGTAGCTATGAAAAGTTATGTTACATCAACGTAAGCTAACGTCAGCTCCAGAGATGTGACAGCAGTTGGTCTTGTCTCAGTCTTGATACACTCTGGCCTTGGTCACGCTATGGTCTTGGTTTAGGTGGTCTTGACTACAACACTAGTACTGAGGTTTGATCAAAGGATGTTCCTGCTGGTTAGTTTCTTTGTTGATAAACAGAAATTTTAATGTAGACTAGGTGACTAGTCTAAAAGTGAGAAAAAAGCAGAAAACCATTAATCACATGTGTCAGTAACCAAATCGGACTTTAATGCAGCTGAAATATGTGGCACTTTGCATCGTGCATTTTAAACATTGCACATTATCCTAAAGAACATGACATCAACTCACTAAATGTGGTTTCTTCTCAGACTGAGCAGGATGGCAGCATCTGCAGATAAATGACATCTTAACATCGTATCATCAGCTGCTCTCCTTGCAGGTTGATGTCCACACGCCTGTGCTAAATGTGGATACACGTTGCTCCAGTCGAGTGGTTATGTGTCAGTTTATTTTGACACAGCCTACATACAACTGTAGATCAAAATACTGACAAACTACGCTGGTCTTATAAGATGTCATGGCGGGGATGCAGCGCAGACTGGAGGTGGGCAGCTGCATAACATCTTAGAGGCAAGAGTTAACCGGTGCTGTGCATGAATAAAATATGAATAAATAGGTTCAAGTGTGTGTGGATCTCTGTTCTGAATCTCACACCTGGCTCACGTTGACTGCTGGCAGCGTCTCACTGGCAGGGTTTCGACTGGTCGTGATCTTGGTGACCATGGCTGGCTGTGGGGCCATGACACCCAACCCCGGGGGCCTCGTCTGGGGTCCACTGCCGGAACCCTGGAGGGAGATGGGGCTGTGAGGCCCGCTGCTGGAGCTGGAGGACGACCTCCGCCGGATGAAGGCAATTTCCACAGTGGGGTCTGGTCTGCAGCACACAAGGCAAGGAGCTGGTTTTAAAATGTGATGAATGAATGTATCTTAATAAAACGAGATAATAAACCCGTTATCACAAGAAAACAAAAAGTTGTTTCCTCTTATTGCTTATAACTGGTGCAGTGCCTGCTCGGAGCAAGATGATTGTTTGGCCACAGGAAGTGGTGCCTGCAGCATCCTCAAGAACCGTTTGTCCAGTCAACTTCACATTTGACACTGCACTCCCTTGGAGACTCAGCGACCCATCCGCCAAGTGTGAAGCTGGTCGGATCAAGTCTTTTTTAGGATATGCAAAGGACAGTCATACACACAGACAGACAGAGATTTCTTCCTTAGATGATGCTGCGACAGCACCACCTATTGGACAATATATCTACACAAATCCACCAAATGTGGGTGCAATAGCACAGTTGAGGAGATTGGTCTCAGTATGTGAGCAAACTTTGAGGGCCCGGTGCAGCAAAACTGTCTGGAAAATCAAAAATCTGAAAAAGTAACTCTCTCTGGCTTGGTCCAGAGATGTTCTTGACCTCAATGGACAGATTTGAGGAATAGACATATTTCTTCTATCCAGAGTTGGTCATTTTTATTCAGAAAAAGTCAGCTCCACAATTACCTCGACTAAGTTAAAAAAGGTCGTATTGACCTTAATCAATCACTGTTAATGCACAAGTTATATCTTCAACTGACTGTGATTTAAATAATCTATGATTATGGGATGTTTGAGATTGTTGCAGCCTAAAGTCTGATTCACAGCATTTTTCTAAAAAATTGTGATGAATGTTACAGATTTTTTTAGCCATTTTTTGCAATAAAATTGCAGGAGCAAGTGAAACTTGCAAAAGAAAGTAACAATTTTTTGTATAATTCATTAAAATCAAAAGCAACTTGTTCCAGGGAGAACAAAACTGCAATCTCTTCTGATGTTCTAAGTAATGTTACCAAAAGTACTCAGGATTACAAAAACTCTAACAAAATCTGCTTTAGTTGTAAATGAAGAAGTGCACCTGGGGGGTATTCCACAAAGACACAAAATTGTTTTGACCTCAAGCTTAGTCAAAAAAACAGCACAAAAATTCTGAAATAAAAATGCACAGAGTGTTGATAAATGTCAATAACAATGACAAACCCAAATAAATTGATTAATAGAACTCACAGGAAGCAACGACGCTTGATCAAATTTGTGGAAAAGTTGCAGAAACAAAATTGCAAAGTTGTAGAGAGTTCACAGGGATTGGATGAATTTGCGTGAATTGTTGTGATTGCAATATTGCAACTTCCTGGAGGGACTGGTATACTGTAGAGTTTCTATTTCCAAAACAGAATCTTTTTACTTAATAAAATTTTTTTCAGTATTGCCCAGTTAAAGGGGAGGTGATGGTGGGCTTCAGACAGCTCACTAAAGTTAAAGCTAAATGTAAAAATGAGACGGAGATAAAGCCCTACAGTGTGAGGAGGTGTTACAGAACCACCATCAGACCAAACTGCACAAATTCAAGAATCCCTCAGTACTCCCACCAAGTGTGAAGTCGATCTGATCAATGGATCTTAAAATGGACACACAAGTTGTTTTTTGTGATAAACTGTGTTGTTATCTGGAGAAATTGGCCTTTTGTTTTCTCAAGATAATTATTAACTCATAGCAGCATTTAAAAAATGCAGCCACGGCTGTAATAAAATAAAATACTGAAATGAATAACAGAATAATCATTCATGATTTAAAAATGCCTTTCATCAAATTTATTCTCACAGCATCTTATTTTAGAGTTTGTTTCTTTTGCATCTTGAATAATGTATGAAAAAGTCTGCAGGTGTGTGGGACCTGAGTTTGGTGCGTGTCAGGATGCTCCTGGCCTCCTCAAATGTCACTCCGATCAGGGACTCTTTGTTGATGGACACCAGCTGGTCCCCGACCTGCAGTCTGCCGTCCTGAAACAGCACAAACACAGAAAGGTTCAGATCCTCGTGTTCAACAGGCCACCTGAGCCACTGATACACAGAAAGAAATCGTCGGTTTGGGCTTTGCTTTACTGTGAAATATGTGCAATTACAACAATGTAAGCAAGATGAAAAAAACATGATGACCTTTGTGAGATCAGATACAAACTTTGGTAGCCTGGCATCCCCAAACCAATTTACAAATGCAAATTATCAGAGGTGGGAGGAAGTCACACATGTGCACGTCTCAAGTCTTAACCTTCAGGTTTCAAGCAAGTCTTAAGCCTCTGTGGGGAAAATCCAGCAAGTCAAGTCTCTGCTGTAAGTCAAAGGAGAGTCGAGTCAAATCAGTCATATCAAATTCTGATCATCTCCCTCAGTTTCCACATTAAAATCAGTTTCAGCCTTAATGAAAACTGATGCTGCCTGCTAACATTTAACTCATAAATCCAACTGCTGTCGGATGTAAAATTTTATTCCATTTTGCAAAAACAAGCCTCTAAAATGAATATTACAGAGTGGGGTTATGAATTCTAATGTAGCTCTAAAGGACTCTTAAGTAAAAACAGAAATATGACCAAAAAAAAAGTACTGCACCATTTCTCCTTGGCCTCTCAACACATCTGTCAAAGGGGCTTCTCATATGCTGCTGTATACTGCTGCTCTGATTCTTCTGACCATCAGAACAGCAACAACAGAATCCTTCAATCCACCCCTACTAAACCTTGCATATCCCGGCCTATTTCTGACTAACCCTCCATGATAGATGCCTTGTGTGTTGGCCTGTACTAGTCTGCCTGGAAAAGTACAAATAATTGAAATAATTTTTTTTTAAAAGTCATGTCCTCTCTATTTCAAGTTATGAATACCAACTCAAAGTCAAGTCATTTGTTGGTATCACTCGAGCAAGTCTCAAGTCCTCTGGAAGCAATTCAGTCGACCAGAGAGACCAGAGAGTATTTTGTTACAAATTGCAAATACTTGCTCGATAAATGTATCAGAAATAAGAAATATATTTCATTAATCTACAAGTAATCTGACGTCTGAAAAGACAAAAATACATTCTGTAGTACTGCTGCCCCGATATTCGACGATTCAAATCATCAGTCGGAGCCTCTGAAGTTGACTGAGATTCTTCCAGATGAGCGTTCTTTTTCTTTTCTTTTTTTTCCTTTGTCAGTCAGTTTTTTATCTGCATCATGACAGGCTGTAAACTTTACAAACTGAGTCTCTAAATCACCACAAACCACAAAACTAACTGTGATAGAAACGGAGCGCAGCTGACCCAGCGCCGTCAGACGAAGAGCGCACCGGTACAGGACGCTTCCCCACCCAGAGCGCACCGTGGATCGCACAGGTGACGCGCTGTCAGACGCATCACGCGCTGTCAGAGCGCTTCACCAGAGCGCACCGTGGATCGCACAGGTGACGCGCTGTCAGACGCATCACCAGAGCGTTCTTGTTAGTGTTTGACAACATTATGGAAAGGATCACTACAGTCAGAGAGCTTTTTTTTTTTAAAGAGAAGAGACGTTTGGTTGAAGCAGAAACAGCTGATTTATTGATCTCAACAAACTCACCAGAATCTTTTTGCATCATTATCAGCTTCATTCAAACTTTACAGAAACTAAATAAAACAAAAACATCTAGGTTCATCTTTCTTCTGTCCCAACAATCACCAACTCTGGTTTGGTCCAAATAAAATCTTAATTCACGGTGTAAAGGAGCGCAGAGCGTGCAGGACAGGTGATGCTGGACAGTGGCTGCAGCCTCAGGAGAGAAGCATTCGTACAGGACGACCAAATCTGATTCAACTGAAGAAAATCTTAGTCGGTGACAGACCGTCCTCTGTTCTGCAAACCTTGTGAATGTTTTCAGACTGTTTTATGTCTTTATACCAAAAAAAGGGAAAGATCTGGAGTTGTTGTTCTGAGCTGCAACAGTTTAATGTTTAACAAAGATTAATGTTAGTCAACTATCAAATTAATCACCAACTATTTTGTTAATCAATTAATCATTTTGAGTTGTTTTTTAAGACCAAAATGTCCAAATTCTGATTTCAGCTTCTTAAATATGAATTTTTTTTTTTTTACTCCTCTCTTCAGTAAACTGAATATCTTTGAGTTGTGGACAAAACGAGTTGTTGGGTAATGAAGAAAATATTCAATAGATTGATTGAAAATAAAATAAATTAACCAGTGAAGTCAGTTTGAGATATTTTTTAAGAAAAAAAAGTCCAGATTCTCTGATTTCAGCTTCTGAGATGTGAATATTTTCAGGTTTCTGTCGTCCACTGTGACCGTAAACTGTGGACAAAACGAGACGTTTGAGAAGATGATGGACAGAATAACCAATAGTGAAACTAGTATCGTTATTCATATTTTATTATTATGCACTGGTTTTACTGGCTGCATGTGGCCCAGGGAACTAAAACGACTGACCTTCTGGCAGTCTCCTCCAGGCACTATTTCCTGAATGAACACCATTGGTCCCTCTGCACGGTTAGCTCCACCCTTGATGATGAGCCCCAGGCCTGTTCCCTTGGCAACGCATATCAACTGAATGACACTGTCACTGGGGAGAGAGACAGAGCGAGAGAGTCAGGATGACACTAAGCATGATTAAAAACCCACAAAGCCACGCTGCCGGTCACATTCAATCCCACCATGACATAATCTGTAACCCCCTCCTCCTCCTCTTCCTCTCCTCCTCCTCCTCCTCCTCCTTCCTCCTCCTTCCTCCTCCTCCTCTCCTTCCTCCTCCTCCTCCTCCTCCTCTCTCCTCTCCTCCTCCTCCTTCTCCTCTCCTCTTCCTCCTCCTCCTCCTCCTCTCCTCCTCCTCCTCTTCTCTCCTCCTCCTCCCTCCTCCTCTTCCTCTCCTCCTCTCCTCCTTCCTCCTCCTCCTCTTCTCCTCCTCCTCCTCTTCCTCCTCTTCTCTCCTCCTCCTCCTCCCTCCTCTTCCTCTCTGATCCTCTCTCCTTCTTCCACCTTTCTCTTGAAATGCTGAATGCTTTTCACTTTTGCTTTTTCTTTATTATTCCTCCCCCTCTTTCTCTCTCTCTTCTCTCTCTCTCTGTCTTCCTCACACTTCTCTTGTTGCTAATCTTTTTCACTTTTTTAGCTGTTTGGTGTTCCCATGCTCGACATACTTCTATT
Organism: Lutjanus argentimaculatus; assembly: GCA_034769285.1. NCBI lineage: Eukaryota > Metazoa > Chordata > Actinopteri > Lutjaniformes > Lutjanidae > Lutjanus > Lutjanus argentimaculatus. The sequence continues at coordinate 625,554 of JAWZSL010000089.1, forward strand.
TCTTCTACCACTCTCCCCTGACAATCTCTCTCTCTCTCTCTCTCTCTCTCTCTCTCTCTCTCTCTCTCTCTCTCTGTCTTTAATCTGAATCCTGTTTTAATTTTAAAGTCCTGTTTTCTGTTTAAGGATTCATGTGTTTTTGGTTTTGGTTTTTGTTCAGAATATAAATGTACCTGCTTTTCTAATAATACAAGACAAGATCAATACAATCAATAAAAAACTGCAAGTAATAAATGAGTAAATAAGCAACATGAACCCAAAGATACTAAAAAGAAATCAATATAAACAAGAGAAAATATATTTAAAAAAAGAACAATATAAACGAGAGGAAATATTTAAAAAACAGGATCAATATAAACAAGAAGAAATCTGAAAAATAGGATCAATATCAACCATTAAGACATCAATGTGAAAATTTAGACACCTGTTCTGGAGAGTTAACTATGCCAACATTTCACCACTAGGGGGCGCCACAAATACACTGTAAAACTAAATGCTCACATGAATTAACTGTAATAAGAAGCAAAAACTTAAAATTTAAACTTTAAAATTGAAAAAAAAAACAAAGTAAAAAATCCAAGTTGTGAGTCAAACTCAAACTGTTTAAACTTTGAGAAAGTTTGGAAACTTTGAAAGTTTTGAAATAAACTGAACAAAGTTTTGCCGACCTACAATCTGTTGTTGAGATAATTTGTTTTTCTTCTTTAGATAAAACTGAATCTTTTTGTGAGAAACCACCAAAACAGAACTCTGAACCTGATTTGTTTTTATTTGGATGCTTGAAAATTAAATCAAAAATGATCTCAACAAAACATTATATTGAGTTGGAATAATCAAATATTTTCATTTAACTGTAATCAAAGAGAACATGTGACACTGACTTCATTTAAGCTCTGATAACCGTTTTGTTTTACAGTGTTTGTTTGGTCACGACTCGGTCAAAGCATAAACTTTAATAATATATTAATTATAATTGTAATAACGATATTATAATAATATTGTATATCAATAAGAATATTATTATAATAGTAATCATTTGTGATTAATTGATGTTTTCAGCTCTATTTTAACTAGTTTCTGTTGTTTAAGTTTAAAGTGTTTAAATGTTTCATTAATTTTCACCTCATTTTAAACTTAAACTCAGTTTAAGGAGACTGAATCATTAATTTCCTGAGAATATTTAATATTTTTATGATTTTACTTTATTTAAACGATGATCCATAACTGAAGGATTTCCGGCCCATCAGACAGGAAGTCATTTTCCTGTAAAGGCTGCAGCCCACCTGAAGGCGTGCGGGGGCGTGTGCGCAGCGTAGGCGGGGTTGGCGGCGTACGGGGGGGCGTGGGTGTAGGCGGTGACCCCCTCTTTAGGACTGAGGAGCTGAGGACTCTCTGATCGGGAGGACGAGGAGGAGGAGGCCGTGTCTGTCAGCTTCCCTGAACACAGACAAGAGAAGAAGAAGGAAGAGGTGGGAGACAGAAAAGGAAGACGGAGAGGGAGTGGGAGGGACATGGAGGGAGGAGGAGGAGGAGGAGGAGGAAGAGGAAAGGGGGGACGATGGGACGAAGAGCGAGGTGGAGGAAGAGAAAAATGAGATTCAATCAGACCATTTTTATAAAATCAGAAGACATGAAGACGTCTTTCTGTGTTAAAATGAGAGACAGAGTGAGATGAAGAGAAGAGATGAGATATTTCTGTCTCCATGGGGACAAATTTCTCTTTTAAACATTGAGAGGGAGGACATTTTTACAAAAGTTAGGACACTTTCACAAATTCAGGACATCTTTGTAAAGAAAGACAGGCAGCTCTGGAAGGTCAAGACAACATTAAAAGAGAGGACATACTGTGCTGGGGAAGTGTGAGGACATTTTATAAATAAGGACATTTTTGTAAAGTGAAGACATTTTCAGGAAATGAAGACATCTGGGGAAACTAAGGACATTTTGGGAAAGTCAACATCTGTGGTAAGTCAGATCAGTTTGGGATGCGGGGACATTTTTAGAACTTCAGGACACTTTTGTGTCATCCTCACTTTCCTTTAAGGGAGTTAAGACTCTTTTCAGGTTTAAGGTTCAGGGTCTGGATCGGGTTTAAGGTCAGGATCAGGGTCTGGATCGGGTTTAGGTCAGACAGGTCGGATGGTTAAGGTCAGGATCGGTCTGGATCGGGTTTAAGGTCAGGATCAGGGTCTGGATCAGGTTTAAGGTCAGTGCGCCAGTTGAAGGATGAAGCCTGTATTTTGTCACAGGTGTGTTAGTGTAACTGTGTATGTGCGTGCGCATGTGTGCGTGCGTGTGTGCGCGCGTGCATGTGTGTGTGCGTGTGTGTGCGCGTGTGTGCGTGTGTGTGTGTGTGCACGCGTGTGTGTGTGTGTGCACGCGTGTGTGCGTGTGTGTGTGTGTGTGTGTGCGCGTGTGTGTGTGTGCGTGTGTGTGTGTGTTACCTGTGGAGAGCTGAGGAGGAGAGATTCGTCCTGAAGCTGTGACGTTATTGGAACTGTACTTTTCCATCAACTCAGCAAACTCCCTCCTGAAGGAACACACACACACACGACACACAGACACACACACACACACACACACACACACACACATGCACACACACACACAACACACACAACACACACACACACCACACAGGAAGCTGAAACTTTCTGCTCTATATACAAATTTGACTCCAAACATGATTTTAGAGAACATTAAAGAACAGTGTTCCGAGGAACTGAATCCTTCATCAGTAACAAATATACAAGTTCTATTACAGGTTCTGCAAACTCATCAAACATGTCCATCCCAGTACTCTGTACTCTTTTCCAGCCTTTTGGAACATAAAAAGGTTCTTGGTAGAACCCCCTGATTGTGTTCTAGATTAAACCCATAGAATATAAAAAAGGTTCCCTGTAGTCCCCTGCAGTGTGTTCTCGATAAAAACCATGCAACATAAAAATGAGAAGAAGAAGAACCTAGATAATTCTAGATAATTCTAGATAATACCCTTGGAACATAAAATGGTTCTCAGTAAAACCCCAGACAGTGTTCTAGATAAAACCTTTTGAGTATAAAAAGATTTTCAGTAGAACCCCCTCAGTCTGGTCTAGATAAAACCCTTGAAATACAAAAAGGTTCTCGGTAGAACCCCCTGATTGTGTTCTGGATCAAACCCTAAAAAGGTTCTCAATAGGACCCAATCAGTGTGTTTGAGTGTGTTTTTTTAATCCCTAACCTGGAGACCTGGAGAACCTTTGATTGTTCCACAGACCTGGAGAACCTGTGATTGCAGACCTCGGTGTGTGTGCGGACCGTGTGATGTTGAGGTGTTTGTGCTGAGGTGAGGTGGACGATGTGAGCGGAGCAGACGGATCTGTGAGTGTTTGTCTCCCTCACATGGACGCAGAGGAAACCTGAGGACACCGTCACTGTCTCATCTGGGTGTGACTGCCTTTTAGAACGGATCTGCATAGTTCACTGTGACGGAACACTCAGAGGTCAGAGGTCACAGACGCCTCATCACCTGTCTGAGGTTTCCATTAAGAACCCTTCTCATCCAAAGAACACTTTTTTAGAGGACAGAGTTCTTGATTGATTGTTGAAATCCTGAAAGAACATTTCATAAAGGATTCATCAAGGTTCTGTGTACCATAACAGAAAAGGGTGAGTTCTAGATAAAATCACTGTAATAAAAAAGATTCTCAGAAGAACCCCCTGGATGGGTTCTAAATAAAACCCTTGATTATCAAAAGGTTCTTTGTAGGACCCTGCAGTCTGTTCTTGATAAACCCTTGGAACAAAAAAGGTCTCGTAGAACCCTCTGGGTGTGTGTTTAATAAACACCCATATTAAATTAAAATATAAAAGGTCTCAGTAGATCAAATCAAGTGTGATTTCGATAAAACCCTTGGAACATAAAAAAGTTCTCGTAGAACGAGTCTTGGTTGTGTTGATCTAAAAACCATTATAAATATAAATATCAAAAAGGTTCTCTGTAGAATCAAATCAGTGGTGATTTGATAAACCACTTGAAATAAAAAGGTTCTCGTAGAACCCCTGGTGTGTTCTAAATAAAACCCATATTAAATATAAATATAAAAAGGTTCTCTGTAGAACAAATCAGTGTGATTTGATAAACCCTTGGAACATAAAAAGGTTCTCGTAGAACCCCTGGGTGTGTTCTAGATAAAACCCATATATAAATATAAAATATAAAAAGGTTCTCTGTAGAATCAAATCCGTGTGATTTGATAAAACCCTTGTAACATAAAAGGTTCTCAGCAGAACACCCTCAGTCTGTTCTAGATAAAACCCTTGAAATGTAAGAAGGTTCTCTGTCGAGAGGGTTCTCTGTCGAGACATTTCAGGACTAAAATGTTGGACCAGCCGACGGCCTGAAAACAGTCACTGATGAGAAGCTTCTGTTGTTTCTTTGTTGATGACATTAAGACGTGAAACACTTCTGGAAAGTGACATGTTTGTTGACGGATCCTTCGGTTCTGAATCATTGCAGAGGTTCTCCAAACTCTCTGACCTTCCATGTGAGGTCAGCAGCTTTAGAACCACATGATCCTCCAGAAATTCCAAACTGGATCCGCTGCAGCATCCTGAACTCAGAAAACTCCATCAACAAGCTTTAGACTGCCGGTTTGTTTTTCTGTTTTTATCCACTGAACCTGTGAGGACACCAGAACCAAATCCGACCACATGATCTCATCACGGCGTCCTCGCTGTGACCCGCCCGGAGGCAGCTGCACACAATAATCATCATTTGTTTCAAGTGTGAAACAAATCGCTGCAACAATCGAGGTCGAGCTTTGAGGTGAATACCTGACGTGTCGGCACAAAGCTGCCTCTGCACACACCTAACACACAGAAACTCAACACACAAAACACACAAACACACAAAACACACAGAACACACAAAACACACAGAAACACACACAAACACACAGAAAACACACCACACACACCACACAGAAACACACACACAGAAACACACACCACAAACACACACACACAACACAGAAACACACACACCACACAGAAACACACACACACACACCACAGAAACACACACACAAACACACACACACACACACACAGAAACACACCAACACAAAACACATACACACACAGAAACACACACACACACACACAACACACACACAGAAACACACACACACAGAAACACACACACACACAGACAACACACACACACAGAAAACACACACACACACAACAGAAACACACACACACACACAGAAACACACACACACACACACACACACACACACACACAGAAACACACACAGAAACACACACACACACACAGAAACACACACACACACACAGAAACACCACAGAAACACACACACACACACACAGAAACACACACACACACACACAGAAACACACACACAGACAGGATGAAAAGGATGGAAATGAAAGGACTCCTGTCTCTGCCAGAGGTGGGACGACCTTTCCTCTGCAGTCACAACAACACCGTCGCCTCCTCTGCAGCTGAAAGCTGGAAATGTTTTCAGCATCACCTTCTCCCAGAGGAAAATCTGTCCCTCGCAATCGTCTTTTCTCACAATCGTCTTATGAGAACTAAATGAAATCCTTATGTTGAGCTCACCGAAGTTTCATCTGAGAAAAAAGAAGCAAAACTAAAGAAGAGCGAGAGATCTTTACCTGAGGTTAAAAGTGTCTCAGAGGTTTCTCCTTGACGACCAAATTTAAAAACTCATTTAAGAGTTTTCTTTTAGATCTTACTTTTATCTCAAGAGCTGATTATTTATTGGACAAATTTAAGATCAGTGCGGTGAGACAAATACAGAAGATTTCAAGATCTTAAATTAGGCTCAAATTAGTCTCTGGTGGAGACGAGACAAAGACTGTTTCTCAGGAGCCAAATTTAAGAAGTACGAGACAATTGTCAAAGTCTCATATTGGTCTTAAATTCAGCTCATCTTTTGGAAACACTGATCAACATTTTCTGATATTTTTTGGACCAAACAACCAATTGATTAGTGTAGAAAATGATAGCCAGATTTGATCAATCAGGATTCCAAAGGTCTGTGCCGCCCAAACTGCAGATCATTTTTTATTGCTTTCAATCACCACATTTTCCAAAATCCATGAACGCTTTTCTCATTCATACTCCACCAGTTGTAAAATATCTGCTGCACATTTTTCAAACTAAGTCAGTTTTCAAAACTTTTAAAAACACATTCAAAGCAGAATGATGATATGTAGCAAAATCTGAGTATTTCATAACATTTATGAAAAGTGCTTTCTTTAAAAAGTACTTCATGAATAAAATGTATCATTATTATATTATTGAAGCAGAGGGAGGTCAGGGATTTATATCTCTGGAAGATATGCACTTGATTTGCTGACTCAAACAACTTGACTCCTCTTGTTGAAGTCTGGAGAGGAGCCAGAACGTCTTTCAGTGTACACATGATGTGAGCGGACCTGAAAGACTGAAATAAGCTTTTCAAACATGCAGCGTCGGAGCAGAAAGCAAGAAGGTCAAACGTTTTAATTTGCCCTCTTGTTGCACAAATTCGTGGGGGCAGTGAGAGGATGTGTTCATGCCAGCAGCTCCAGCAAGAAGATCAACATCAGCTGGCTATTTAGTGTCAATCACATTTCTGACGTTCCACAACTTTCACCAACTCAACATGCAAGTAAACTGCACTCTGCATCTATACAGCTGGTGCATGCTTCAAACTTCGTTACATTTTTGTTTTAATCTGTGATTTTTATAGCTTTATTGCTGAAACAGAAGCGTGGGGTTTGGATTTAAGAGCAACAGACTTTTCGACGATCACTTCCGACCAAGCAGGCAAAACAAACGCCCAGGGAGGAGTGCAGGAGGGCGGGGACAAGAGGTGTGGTAACCCGGCTTGGACTGAAGGCTGCTCCTGGATAACGTCCGGTCAGAAAAATGAAATGGACAAAACAGGCCTCAAGCAGGACAGACAACAGGAAATCAGAGAATGACAATCCCACATCTTACAGAGGGCTGTTTCACCATAGGACCATCTTTCAAACATCTTTAAAATGTGGTTTTCTTTTTGAGAAACAGGAAAGAAGGAAGTTGACAAAGGTTCTAAAAGCACAAACGTCATGTAAACTGTAAATCATGAGGTAAGGAGCCATACTACACGATTCTTAGAGGTTGAGAGGAACTGTGGGATTGGTCACAAAACCAAAAGTGATGACATAAATCACAGAAAACAACTGCAGTCTGCCGAGCGCTCTGCAAAAAGTGCAACCTGGAAACAGAGACTGTTGCTGTTGTTTCTGCTGATCTCTGTGTTGCTTTACATCCCTGATCAGCTCGACTCTTTTCCCGAGCAGAAACCCCGTGGACAGACAGCGGAGCGTCCTTATTGTGTCACTGTGAGTTTGTGTTGACACGGCACGCTGACGTGGAAAAGCACAGGGGACAGCGGAGTGCCAGGTCAGTTTACCTCCTGCTGGTGAACCGCAGGATGCTGCCTGTCAGCCACACACACTCATCTCAGAGTTTACACCGAGGACGGAGCAAACTACTCACATGGTTCATTTCAACAGGCAGCCAGAGCTTCAGGTGAAAACACCTGCCGCTGCTCCGTACGTCAGCTGGCGTCGGGGAAACGTCACAATGGGAATAAAAGACGATTCTTCCAGAAAATCTTCATGAACAACCTTTTTAAAAGATCTCATGAACCCTGACTTTACTTCCACACACACTCAAGGATTCTACTGGAAACATTTTTGTATGAGACAATATGATTTGTGAGATGTTTAAAGGCTTTGTGATGATTGGACAAATAATTTCTTATTTATAGTCATAAGATCTTTATACCTATTAGCCATCTAGACCCCAACTTGGGGCAGAGGTTTAAAAATACCAGAATTACCCTTTAATGTCACAACAGAAACACCAACAGGATGTGGCTGCACAAAGACACACAACATAGAAACTGACCAGTGAACCAGAAACCTCCAAATGTAAATGTTTCATCTGTTTAACTTACATGAATTACAAAAGATTTAAAACGAGTTGGAGTAAGGAAACCCAGAGAATGGGCAATTGTATTTTCTTACCTTGATTCATCGTCCCTGGCGATCAGCAGGGACATGTGATTAGACAGCGAGGCTGTCCTCAAGATCTCCACCGCCCTATCAGGAAACAGGACAGAGACATCACGTCATACAAAAAAAGACTGAATAAATGATTATAGAAACATAACGAGGGCTCACTGAATGTTTGATGAGTATGTTCACCATGTTCACTACTGTAATTAAGTGCAATAACATTTGTTATTTAGCATTAAACATAAAGTTCAACTGAGATTGAACTGACAAACTGAAATCACTTAGTTATCAGAATTTATCCTGAGGGGAACATGAAGGCCTGAACACAATTTCATGACAATAGTTGTAAAGATATTTCACTCGTCCTCATGATGGCGCTGCAGGAAAAGTCACAGGATCATCATGGAAGTATGTGCAAAATCAGGGAATCTCCATTTAAGATTCATCCTGTCAGCAACAACGAGGTACTTCAGTCTGGACCCACAGACTGACTCTGCAATCCACAGAGATCTGTGCCTGTTAGCGTAAACTACCTTAAGACAGAGCTGCACCAGTAAAATATTTATTTAATCTAAAATGTGGTTCAATCAGAGTTTAGGAAAATGAGACTGAAAATTAATAAATCCAGATTCAAAACTAAGCAGAGCTTAGCAGAGCAGAGCAGCAGGCAACTTTCAACAACAACTTTCAGCTGTTCTGTTTTCTGCGTTGCATTGTTTCGCTAGCTAGCTAAAAACTTAACAAAACCCCGGTTAAAAAGCTAACAGAACGTTTTGTTGTTTTCTAGTTAGCTAAAAAATCCCAAAGAAATCCTTCTGCTGATTCGTCAGCTGATTTGATTTGTCCAAAAGCATTTAGATGAAAATTTAAGCGCAACCTCAGCCTGAGTAATTTTTATGCTACCGTGCACAGGCTGCAAGCCTGGTTCAAAATTTCTAAATGCCTCTTACCTTAAAATACCTCTGGAAACAAACAAACACACACACACACACACACACACACTGATAAACTGCACACACAGCCCACAGCAAACTCACCTCTCATTGGTCACCCCAATCAGACTGATGTTATTGACATCCAAAATCAGGTCACCTGACTTAAGCCGACCTGGAACAGAGAGTGACAATCAGACACACAGACAGACAGAGAGACAGAGAGACAGATCTGTTGAGGGAGAACAACAATAATAACAATGACTGTCTGTATCCGTCTCCAGGATGAGACAAAATACCAAAACACCACCTACCGTCCAGAGCTGCCAGCCCACCGCCGACCACCCGCTTGATGTAGATGCCAAACTCTTCTCCTGTCAGCTCTCGGTAACCTCCGATTATCTTCACACCTGCACACACACGCATGCACACATGCACGCCCGCACACACACACACACACACACACACACACACACACACACACACACACACACACACACACACACACACACACACAGAAGAGCTCAGGTTAGTGAGGAAACCCAAAGTCCTGAAGCTGGAAAAAAATCCTGAAAAACTGAAGATGTTAAATGTTAAAAATGGTAAAGAATCCAGACTTTAATGTGGAAAATTGGAAAGGATCCTCATACAATACAAATCATCAAGAACATCAACGCTTAAAATTGAAAAAAAAAAACAGATATCCATGCGAAAAATCTACTACAACCTCAATATCAACGCTAAAAATGCTCAAGAACCCAAATATCAATGCAAAAACTTGGACAGGAACCAGATATCAACACTAAAAATGGTGAAGAACCTAAATTTTGACACTGAAAAGTTAGTTTTCAGTGTTAACATTTTATTTACATTGAGCCAGTTTACAACCTCAGACATCTCTGTATTAATTGATAACATTTAATAACACATATCACATTTCAACCCACTGAGCAGCAGTCAAGAGACAATGATTCAGAGGTCAGACAGGTCAGGACGAAGATGCTCACCGAGTCCCTTCTTGCAGTCGCAGAACTCCAGCCGCTGTACAGCTCGGTTGATGCCGTGCGGGCCCATGATCGTCCTGGCAACAAGCAAAAAACACAACAGACTCAAAAACATATCAACATCCTGCCTCATCCAAAGCCTCTCTCCGTCCCGCTCTCTCTCCTCGGTGCTCTGCTGCACAAAATAATCAAATCATCACAGGATTTTGTCATTTTCTCCCCACTCCCTTCTGCCCTCCTCCACCCAGCCTCGTCCTAACCAATAAAATCTGTCAGCTGAACCATGAGGTGACCTGGATGTCAGGAAGCCCCCAGCAGACACAGACGGTGATTAGAAGCAATCAAAGCAACATTACAAAGCAACGATTATGTCCTCGACGGTCCCCAAGTGTTTTCGTGTGCAGAGAGATTTGTGGGAGAAGAAGGTTCAGATTAGAGCTGAAGAGATTCCTCAGACGTGGTTAACAATCCTGCTGTCTGCTGGTCCAGTCCCGAGGCTCAGCTCGCCGTCAGAGCAGAACCGGAGCGCACACAAATGCTTTCGTAAGTGTTTGTGTAGAGACAGCATCTACTGCTGAGGACAGACTGACTTCACAGGGCCGGCACAAGAGTTTTTTAGAGCCCTGAGGAGAATCACAATAACACAAATGAACTGGTCAAGGCAGCTGTAGACCAGCAACTCGAGTGTTCTGAGAGGTAAAATTACACTTTTCGTCAAAGGAAGAGAGAGTTGAAGAGATTCCTCAGACGTGGTTAACGTGATCCTGCTGTCTGCTGGTCCAGTCCCAAGGTTCCACTGACCATCAGAGCAGAGTCGGAGAGAACACAGTGGACCTCATGCAAGATCCATTCGTACAAACAGATTTGTTCTTCAGCGGTTTGTATGAGTGATTTAGGAGAACTTGACACATTCACCAATTGGCCTCCTTGGATGAATCTCTGAAAGCAGGACTTAAATCTCTGTCTCATAAAGTTCTTCTTTTTACTCTGATGTCGTTTTCATGAATGAAACACTTGACATAACCATATATGGTACTATTGGAGTTTTAATTATATTGATTTACAAGCCTCATGCATGTACACAGTTGTCCGAAGTTACGAGTAATCACCATAAAATATAACATCAAAAATAAATTAATCAAAATAATGCTTCCTTTTAACCGGCTAATGTACAACTCACTGTAGCTTTGTCTGTGAAAATCTCAACACAAAAGCCAGCGAGGAGTTAAACCTCACTTAATTTTAGATAGTTAACGGTTTTAGATAGTTAATGGTTTTTCAAGAACCCAGACATTGACGCCAAAAAAGACTAAGAATCCAAATATCAAGGCCAAAAATTGTAAAGAACTCCAACGTCAGTGCTAAAAATGGTTAGGAACCCAGATGTCAACATGAAAAATTGGGAAGGACTCAGAAATCAACTTTAAAAATTGTACAGAACCTGAATATCAATGCTAAAAATCCTTAAGAACCCAGATATCAATGGCAAAAATTGTTAACAACCCAGATTCAATATGAAAAATGGAAAAGACTCAGATATCAAGGCTAAAAAGTTGGTTTACTTAATGTTAAGAAACAGTTTATTTACCTTGAACCAGTTGGTTTATATTATGGTGGGAACTCAACTGATTTTGATATATTGCACAGGTTTTGGATGTAATGTGATGTGATATTTTTGTACTTTTGTATTTAACCATATATACGCTATTGACGTTCAGCTCTTGTACGTTTCTCTGTGACTCTGACGACACCATGTCAGAGTCTTTTTGTCTGTATCTGTGCTCCAGTGGTACTTTGGACAAGTCATCAAGTTTCTCCCCTCAAACAAAAGGTTTATTTCTCTCAAAATCTGCTCATAAATGTGTTAAAATATGTGCTGATGCATGATTATTGCATAGATTTGCCTCGAACTGATCACAATTAGGACACTCTAAAACAGGCATGTCCAAAGTATTCCATAAAGGGACGCGTGGCTGCAGGTTTTTGGTCCAACCAGTCAACAGCACGCCTGATTCAACTCATCAGCTGTTTGAAGACTGAACTCAGTTGATTAAATGAGTCAAGCCTGGTGTGCTCCGGCTTGGTAGGAATGAAAACCTGCAGCCACGTGGCCCTTTATGGAATACTTTGGACATGTCTTTTCTAAAACGGGTAGTTTTATCTTGCAAAAAGACATTTATTAGGCATTGAACTCTGGCTATTTTATGACTTCTTTCCAAGATCAAACTGCAGAGTTTTCACACCTCTGTACACCATGTCTGTCAGGTGGAAGGAGAAGTGCTCACTTACACAGATATTAACACACAACATTTGGAAGAAATAAACCGTTTGTGTGCACAGAAAAAGTTTGAATCTTTGACTTCAACTCATGAAAAATGGGAGCAAAAACAAAAGTGTTGCATTTATATTTTTGTTGAGGACAGAAAGAGAAATATAATTTTGTTGTATTCACCCTGAATTCCTGTGCAACTGCACCACCTGCACTGTCTATACAGTATTTACGTCCCTGGGTCAATACCCGGCAGGTTAACGAGGTAAACTTGTCCAGTCGGGGTTCAGGCAAAGAGGCAAAGTCCAAAAAGCCAGCGGGGGTTCAAACAATCAGACAGAGATTAAGGCTGGAACAGTTAAGTAGGAAGAACACATTAGATGACCTGGCAGAGAGTGAAAGGGAACAGGCAGGTACAGACACTGCCAGGGAGCAGGTGTGAAGGTGGGTGCAGAGACGGTGAGGGGTGATATGCCTTTGGTTGCCCTAATAAGGTTTTGTCACTCTTCGTAACCAATTCTCATGTCTGCTCTGCTTCCCTGCTGCACACTCAGGTGATACCCTCTGTGGGGTTAAGCTCACTACCATCACCACTGCAAATTTTATTTTGAAGGATCAATCACATGTTGAGATCAATACATTGATGTATTTATACATCTATAGATCAGCAGTGTCACACACAAGTTAGGAACACAGCTGCTGCTGCTTTTTGAAAATTTTCATGAGGGGCCAAAATAAAGTAGAGATGAAATTCAAAATGCATTTTTAACCCTTTCAGATCACATTATGCAGCTATTCATCAATATGTGCCAAAAAAAAAAAAAAGAGCGGTGCAGAGCAGCACCAAAGCCGGTTCATTGGTTAGCTCACTAACAAAAGTACGGTACGTTGGCGTGTCTGCCAAAATGTTTGCGACTTCAAACCACGCTTTGCCTCCCCTCAAAATACCATGGTTACAGCCAGCTGGGTAGACTTTATTCATTTGACAGCAGATTATGCGTGAGGCATTTTACAGTGGACTGCTAAATCAGCTAGCTAACATTAGCTACATGAAGCATATGATGGGCTGGGGACCAGGCCTCACTGATTAATGTTACTGTACAAAAGTACAACCTGATAACTTGTAGAAAAACACAGCATTGAGACTTTATTCACTGATTTGGGTGAAACTGGATCATATTTTACAGAGAAAATGCTCTCTGGTTTTCTCTGGTTTTCTCCTCCAGCTGCGAATTTCTGCTAACTCAGCCTGCATTAGCAGGCAATTTTGTTGACAACATTTACATACCCTTAATTCAGTATGGTTTTAAATGCAAGACTTTTACTTGTAGTGTATATCTTAAACTTCTTCAACACTGATTAAAACTAAAAAGTCTCCAAAATGGAAACTGAAGAACAGCAGAAGAACCTCAGAATCTGGAGGACTTGAACTCAGTAAAGTCCAGTGAATGGTGCGTTCAGGACTGTTGGACATTTAAAGCAAGCTGTGAGGCGGAGCTGCTGTCAGGAGCAGGTCACATATACTGTGTTACATAAGGAATAATAATGTACCGTGAAGTGGATGAATAAAGATTCCAAGGTGGAGTATAGGTCACTCTGATCTCTCTGGAGAGGCTTATTTTGATATAATAACATTATCCATCTTAACACATACCCAATGACCATATATATACACATATATATATATATATATATATATATATATATATATATGTATATATATATATATGTATATGTTATATATATATGATACATGTAGTTTAAAGTCACAGTGCTGTTATACTCTATATCAGCACTTGCCCAATCAAATTACTTGATCGATTGATTACTGACTGTTGTCTAAACTGTTTTTTACATGAATCCAGTTCATCAGTTTTCATTGTGTTTTTTTTTTCCTTCTTTGTTGTGCAAAACAAATGTTGGTTTTCACATGAATTACCTGGCGACAGCAGCAGCAGCAGCTCTGTCGACAGCGAAGCCCACTGCTGGGACACGAGGGAGCAATTAAACTGATCACTTAATACCTGATAATCTGCATTACCTGCCGCAAGTGATTAACATCACACACGGAGGTCGGCCACAGGGGGAACACACAGGAACACCACTGCAGAGCCGCCAGCACTCACAGGTCACTGTGCCTTCAAACTGCAGAAGAAGAAGAGCGTTCTTCCTCACAGTTTATTTTATCGTTCTTATAGACTGGATTTATTCTCACAAATGAATATATTTGTAGAAATGTATCATTTTTAAATATTATTTAGATAGAAGACAAATAATGTATTCTTATTTTCACCTTTCACCAACTGAACAACTGAAGGGAATAAAACTCATTCACCAATATATTCAAAAGTGTCATTAAGGTGTTCTTAAACCACAGAAATCTTCTGTGCATCTGTGGTCTTAAAATGAGGAAACCTTTGTCCTTTGCTAAGCCCCGCCCTCCTTCGTTACTGTTGCTATGCCTGCCAAACTTTGCATTCTTGCACTGCATTTATGGAGTTCATGGTGATAACAGTGGCAGATTTAACATCAAAATTGGGTGTAATTGGATAATTGGAGTAATTGTTGAAACACGAGATCTGTGATTTCCAGCCAGAAATGGATAATAGAGAAGAGAAAAAAAAACAGACCACCTCCACCATGTTTAAGTGATGAAGTAATGTGTGTAATATATAATAAAATATATGAAGTCACATTTTTCATCAAGTTTTCAAGATTTTCAGGAACAAAGTTTCTTTTTGTTAATATTTTTGATCCACTTTGACCTAAATTCTCAAGCTGTGAGCTCCCTCTAGTGGTACATGAAGGAATATCAGATTAAAAAATAAAATAAAATAAATTAATTTAAAGACATGTAAACTATGCAAATACAACATTTCTAACTGAAATACATAATGTACTAGATCACTGAAATGTTTCAATATTAGCCTGCTACGTAGTCACGATCATGCATGCAGTGCGCACGTACGTCATCCATATGAGCTAAACTGTGTTGGCAGGTTGGAAAATTCAACAAACTAGGTATGAAGGCATAGAAAATATGATATTTAAGTTTTCCCGTAACTCATATATTTGGTCTCACACCTCTGTGCCTGGAAAGTGAATTATTGAATATCAAGTTTCTCAAGCTGGGGGTTGAGACCTGAAGAGGGACACACAAGAAAAATGTTCAGGCTGTGGGAATGTCAGGTGAGAACCTTTTATCTCCAAACTGTGTGTTTTTAGTGTTTTTTAGCTTGATTTTAAGGGTACTACAAGGCATATATTACATTTTGCTGATTCTGGAGCCCTCTGTAGACAAACGTGGCGGTGTTTCCTCCACCATAACCACAAAATATAACTATAAAAATAAAATAATGTAACAAAAACCTCCTCCTGCTGCTCCTTAATGTTTTAAACTACTACTTACAGTATCTTCAGTATCAAATTCAGATGGTTTCATAACCAGCTCAAAACTCCCTGTAGTAGCTTTAAAGTGTTTCATCACACCTGAATATTTGCATTCTAAAGCCCTATTCGCACGGGATTAGTATTACCTGGGAACCTCTGGTAATTTGTAATAATAGCGGAGGATGCCTGTGATCTTAATCCCGTGCGAATGCGCCATGTCTGTAATATGTAAAGTAAAAATTCCACCGCAAATTTCCTACCATATTTCGCCAAACACAGACGTCCCGTGATAATACTAGTCCCGTGCGAATCTGCATCTCAGTGATTGGGCGGTGTCTGTTCTTTTTATTGCGCGCCGTTTTCTATCTTTTTCCGGTATCCGGGCCTTAATGTCAGTAAATTCGAGTAATATGCAGACTTCGCTTATCCTGTGTGAATGCGCCACAAGAAACACAGAGGTTGGGGGGGGGGGGGTAATTTACAAATTACCAGACGTACCCAGGTAATACTAATCCCGTGCGAATAGGGCTTAAATTTCCACAGGCTGATAGCAAAAAAAAACTTTGAAGCATGCCATTTCATGTTTGTAATTTAAAATTAAAATGCATTTTTGTGAAGAATTCGTGAACAAGCTCCTCCTCTGAAGACTTTTGTTTGGTGTTTTCATATTTAATCTCCTCCTGTCTGTTTGCTTTCCCTCCCCGTATGTTCAGGTGTCAAATAAAAAACAAGAAGCCCAGAAACACGAGAGGAAAATGAAAAGACGAGACTCCCTGCAGTGGAGCGTAGCAGATGTTTGCACACAGATGAGTGATGCAGATGGATCCATACGCTGACAGATTATCAGGATGTTGTGTAGTAAACAGAAGCTGCAGTTCACACAGGATCACCCGGTGATCGGATGAGAAAAGATCAATCGTCAGTGAGCTGCCTCAGGAGTCATCGTGCAGCTAAAGCCGCTTTACTTTAATGTCTGCTTTACACTTTCCACCCTCCATACGAGGTGGTAATAAAGAGAACAACCATGTTACAAAATGAAAGTATATTTTGTGCCATTTTACATCTACTTCACCACATATCAGCATAATCAATAAATATTGTACTTTTTACTCCACTTTGACAGCTTTTCCACCAAGAGAAAAGAAATAATATTGCCATGGTAAGTCATAAAAATGAGATAAAAAAGTCAAAATACATTTTGAGAAGTTTGTAAAACTCAAAGATTAAAGTTTGTCTACAGAAGAAAAGGAAATGATCTCATCAAAGCTTTACTGTACATATTGATAAAACTTTTTAAAAAAAACCCCAAAACTTAAGAGTTGAGTTGGGCTCAAAACTCAAAAATCTATTTTAAATTTTGAATTTTCCCAACTTTTTTGTTTGTATGGTGTCAGACATTTTTGTTCACTTCATTAATGAGACAAAATAAATGCAAACTTTAAACTTCTTTGTGAGCTCAGTTGTTTGTTTTTGGTAGCGAGGCGTGGTGACTGATGGGTTAGCCATTTTTTCTCATTTTGATTTTTTTATTTCATATTTTAGCCACCTAAAAAAGTATATCTACTGTAGGCCTGCAACTAAGAATTATTTTCACTGATAAATCAATAATTGTAGAAAATGGCAGGTAATTCCTGTTGCAGCTGGTGATGTCTTCAAATCGCTTGTTTTATTCCAAATCTAAAGTTGTTAAAACAACAATCACATGAACAGAAAAGAGAAAAGCAGCAAATTTTCTTGATAATTACACTAAACAATTGATCAGTTATTCTAAACATCAGCTGACGAGTTAGTTAATCAACTAATTGTTCAGCTTTACTCAACAGTGAAGAGAATTCTTTCAAACTATTTAGATCATTGGTTCCCAACCTGGGGTGTGGGCCCTCCTCAGGGGGGGCTTTCCTTATATACAAGTAAAAGAAACAAGTGAAAAGTTTAAATGTTGCAGACACAAGACAAAAAGTCACATTTATCTCAAGAAACATGAATCTTAAAAAACAAAATAACTACAACAAATACCTGAACTGCGCTGAATTAGAACTGGATTGGGTGTACGGTTGTTATTAAAAATTGTTGGTATATTCCTTTAAAACAGCTCTTGCATGCATGACCCAGAAGCGTGTGCAAGCATGCCGACTTAAAGTCAGAGGCATCTGCCAGCGAACAGGCTGTAAACCTATTTCACCTCTGAAGTCTGTGACCCACATGAACCGCTGCTGCAGCCAAAGATCGAGGACGAGGCGGAAAAACAAAAGCTGCAAAGAACCTGAAGGAACCAAGTTTTTAAAAAAAGGAGGGAGGGCAGGAGGGGGAGGAGGAGCACAGGGGGAATTAGCTTACCAGTAGAGTAGAGACAGCCCATCGACTCGCTCCGCGTCCTGAGGGAGTAATGGCATCGCACGATGGTCCGAGACAAAAAAAAAAAAAACCCAACAACCAAGCAACCAATCACACACACACGCAAACACACGCGCATGCAAAGTGTTACGCCGCCATGAGACAGCAGCGGGTGGTTCAGAGGAGGAGGAGACAGGATGAGATGAGACGGCGGCGGCGGTTCAAACAGGGTCGGTGTGTGTGTGTGTGTGTGTGACCGGAGCGAAGAGGGAGAGGGATGGAAATCCGCCTAGACAGGGAGAGACACACGCTTACCTTTACTCACTAATCCATGCTGATACCCTCCGTCTCTCTCTCTCTCTCACACACACACACACAGAACATAAGCACATGCAAAGACACACACACACAACACAAGCACATGTGCACACGAGCCTCATAGAAGATGAAACTTTTAACTAGAAAGGCTGTGTTTTCTGAAGACGCTGTCCTTTCTTCAGCTGAAAGATTAGAGTATTAGAGTTAAAAAACACTGGAGGGAGCTTAAATGCCTTCAAGTGGTGCCTGTTTGGAGTCTCAGAAATGCGTTTGGGGAAGAATTACCTGTAAACATTCGTCAGAACGAAGACGCTGCAGTGATGCTTTTTAAAAGTAGCAGACGGTCGACCTCGGCACGCGTGCCGCAGATTGAAATTCAAATTTCATCCGACTGAGAGCACAAAAGAGGATGAATCATCGCTGGGGAATGTTTGAGAGATTCAAAAGACAGAGGAGAAGGAAACAGGGCTGCAAATCATAAAATTAACAATCAATTAATTGATTAATCATACGTACAGAATCTTGCACTTACCAAACAATACCAACTGTGTTTTCCCCTCAATCAAAGGTTGATTTCTACAGCAACATGTTCCACGTTCTCTGACAGCGTTACAGATACCCTCAGAAATAAAGCTGCTAACTAGAACCATATAGGGTTCTTCAACTTGTCCTCATAAAATGTCCTGTTAGAACTTTTTACTTGGAACTTTACTGGAACTTTACTTGTCAAAGTGTTCTAGAGAGAACCTAACATAAAGGTTTATACCTGGAACCATCTGTGAAAGGTTTCACCTAGAACCCCCTGTAAGAGGTTCTGTAAAAACCCTTTTATGGTGCAATAGTTTCACCTTTCAATATTCCATTGGTTTTATCGAGAACACATTCAAGAGGTTCTACCTAGACCTTCTTTATATTCCAATGGTTTTATCTAGAACACATTCTCGGTGAATACAGTTGAACTGGGACCAATCACAGTCTGGCGGCTCTTTGGGAAACCTCTCTTATATTCCGAAAATTGTTCACCGAAATGTGTTTCTGGAAACATTTTAGGTGAGAAATCAATCATGTAGTTGCTGAATCTGTCTTCAGTTTAGATCAACAACAGTCACTTTAAAGGTAGTCTGACTAACGGGAAACAAGAACAATCTCCAAGCTAAAACCTACAAGCTGAAAACGGCAAATTAGTGCCGCACCATTACTGCATCCTGGGCTTTACCTCTGCCCAAGAAGTTTGTGATTGATTTAAAGAAATGCAGTCTTTTTCCCCCTATAGTAGAATGTGTCTGGCTTTGTGAGACTAGTTTAAAAGATTACTGGAAGTTTCCTGAGGCTGTGAGCCGCGCTCGATACCCGGATTGCATGAAATAGCCTTGACCAAAACTTTTTGGAAACGAGGAGCCGCTAACGTGATGCCCCGTCTCTTGAAACGGCAGGCAGCGCTACCAGAATGCATGGCGTGGCTGCTTACATAGACAATGAATGGGAAGTGTGGAAATGACAGCTCCTTTGGACACGTACCATACCAAAGCTCCAACCAATGAAAAGATGAAAACATCAGGTTCTAATCAGGTTTGACATGCTTACAGAAAGCAGGGTCACACGATATTTACTATTTATTAATAAAATCTTCACAAGTCAGATTATTGTCATATTTATCGTGAATGTAAAATTTTAAGAAGTACAATTGATTTAGTAGTTTTTCATAAAAACAGATATTCAGAATACCCACTTAAAGAACAGAAACTAATCAAACTAATCCCTCAAAGGATTAATTAATTCTTAATTTGAATTAGAGCATTTAGTATTGATAATATTGTATTTGAACTTTATTTCTAATCTGATTTTGTGTCAGAGGAAACTTGAAACATTAAGCAAAAAGAAAAAAAAAGTAGCCATATTGTTGTAGTATGTTGAAATTCAGAGAGACTTAAAAAAAAGCCAGCATTATCTCTGGAAAATAACAGGGACAGGAACAACAGTAATCTTGAGATCTCAAAACTTCCTCATTGTTTGTACATTTGTACTCAGACAGGAAACCCATTTCTAAATGTCAATCACTGTCTGACCTGCAGTGCCACTGCAGTGACGCATCAAACATGATGGTGAGCAGGAAAATGACAGGAGATGATACCTGTCATCGACCCAGAAAAATACAGGCTAACACACACAAAGCCTTTATTTGCTCCTCTGTGTGTTTGTGTTGAAAACTGGACAATATGTACCATTGCAATGTTCCTGAAGCAATTAGTTAGCAGCTAAACTTTTTTTTTTTTTTTACATTTAACTGAGTGATAGCCTTTATGGGGGCTAAAGTTAGCAGGTAGCTAGTGTTACAGATAGTTTACATCTTAGCTGAGTGTTAATCTTTTTGATGGCTAGAGTTGGCAGCTAATGTTACTATATTTTAGATTTTAGCAGAATGTTCATCTTTATGATGGCTAAAGTTAGCAGCTAATTTTGCTATTTTACATATTAGATGAATGTTAATCATTATGGTGGCTAAGGTTAGCAGCTAATGTTGCTATTTTGCATATTGGATGAATGTTAATCTTAACGTGGCTAAAGTTAGCAGCTAATTCATATTTTACACTTTAGTTGAATGTTAGTCTTTATGATGGCTAATGTTAGCAGGTAGCTAGTGTTACATATAGTTTACATCTTAACTGAATGTTAATCTTTATGAAGGCTAAAGTTAGCAGCTAATATTACTTTTTTTTTTTTTTTTACATACTTTTTAACTAAATTATGGCTTTCATGGTGGTTAAAGATAACTGCTAAAAATGACTTTAAGGTAGAGTTATCTGAGTGTCATTGTTAATAACTAAAGTAAGCAGCTTACTATTTTAAATTGAAGATGAATGTTAGTCCTTATCATGGCTAAGGTTAGCAGGTTAGTTGAATGGTAATCTCTACGATGGCTAAAGTTAGCTGCTAGCTAGTGTTATGGATAGTTTATGTCTTAGCTGAATGTTAATTCTTATGAAGGCTAAAATCAGCTGCTTAAATTACTGATGCTTTACATTTGAGCTGACTGATCATTTTTGTGGGAGCTAAAGTTAACAGGTAGCAAGTGCTACAGACAGGTGAGTGTTAATCGTCATAGCTAAAATGAAGTTTGTATTTTAAAGTTAAATGTTAGTCTGTATCATGGCTAAAATTAGCAGTTAGCTAGTTTAACAGACAGTTCACATCTTACATGAATGTTAATCTTTATAGTGGCTTAAGTTAGCAGCTAATACTACTTGTTTACATTTTAACTGAATGCTATCTTTGGGTGGTCAGACATCCCGCTTTTCTGGGACAGCCCCTGGTTTTGGAGTCCTGTCCCTGGCTGTAGCTGTCCCCTGAAATGTCCTGCTTTTAACTGTGCCTTAAAAACAGGACCACAAACTCAAATCATATTTTAGGTGACAAGAAACAGCAGGCAGCAGAGCCCTCCCATTGATGTCTGAATTACACTGTGATTGCTTTGGACAACAGAGGGCACTGCTCGTTGTAGCAGCTTCATATCACTCTTCTTTTTCTACTAAGAAGAAAACTACTGTGGAAAACTTGTCCACAAGCTAGCAAGTGTCAAGTGAATCCACAACTTCACCATAATGGTCTTTTAAAGTCAGAGAGAGTTGAGAGGAAGAAGAGTGAAAGAAATGGAGCAGAGAAGGTAAGTCAGTACATTTCCTTCAGTAGACGGTGGTCAGTGTGGGAGAGACTGTTGCAGAAAAAAAAATGTACCCACAAAAATAAAGATCTACCTAAAGGATTGAGATAGATTAAAGCATATGCTAAATTTAAATTTTTTTTACTGCTTTATTTTGCAGCCACTACACTTTCTCATCCGTAATTGTTCGTAGATCCCTATGCATAGGAGCAGCTGCTTATACGTTATGTATCACTCCGCAAATCAGCTGTTTGGCTCAGAGTAGGTAGGGAAAAATATCATGCTTGTCTGTCTGATTGTTTGTCAATAATATAAAACTGATGCTTTCAGTGTAAAATGTGCAGGTTGTCATGTTACGGATGGTGTGTCTGTAACAGACTGTAGTTGCTGTACACAGTGACGTGTTCCGTAATTTAGTAACTCAGCCAAAAGATTCTGTTCATTTAAAATATGACAGTCATCGAACTGGTTGTAAAAGTGTTCCAACAGGAAAAAATACATGAATGTTAATCTTTTTGGTGGCTAAAGTTAGCAGCTAATGTTGATGAACATTAATCTTCATGGCGGCTAAAATTGGCACCTAATGTTACTATATTTCACATTTTAGCCCAATGTTACTCTTTATGGTGGCTAAAGTTCACGGCTAAATAATATTTTAAACTTGAGTTGAATGATGATGGCTAATGTTAGCAGGTAGCTTGTGTTACAGATTGTTTACATCTCAGCTGAATGTCCATCTTTATGGTGGTTAAGGTTTGAAAAGTAATTTTAGTATTTTACATTTTAGCTCAATGTAAATCTTTCTAGTGGCTAAAAATAGCAGCTAAGGTTACTGTATTTTATATGTTAGCTGAATATTAGTCTTTCTAATGGCTAAAGTTAGTGGCCAATGTTACTGTATTTCACATTTTAGCTGAATGTCTTTATGGCTGCTAAAGTTAGCAGCGAAGGTTGCCATTTTACATATTAGATTAATGTTAACCTTTATGATGGCTAAGTTAGCAGCTAATGCTCATATTTTACACTTTAGTTGAATGTTAGATTTTGTAATGGCTAATTTGGTAGCTAATGTTACTATTTTACATTTTAGCCGAATGTTAATCTTTATGATGACTAAAGTTAGCAGCTAAGGTTCCTAAATTTTATATTTTAGCCAAATGTTAATCTTTATGATGGCTAAAGCTAGCAGCTTATATTGCTATTTTATATATTAGATGACAGTTAATCTTTTTGGTGGCTTAAGTTAGCAGCTAATGTTGGTCTTTGACATTTTAGCCACAAGTCCCCATTTTCCAGGGACTGTCCCTTTTTTGGAGGCCTGTCCCCAGCTGGAGCTTTCCCCAGAAATGTCCTCATTTTAACTGTGCATTAAAAACAGGCTTCAGAGTGAAACAATATTTTCCATGGCAAGAAACACCAGGCAGCGGAGACTACCAGTTGATGTCTCCAACACATTGTGACTGCTTTGGCCAACAGAGGGCGCTGCTTGCGATAGCAACTTCATATCACACGTCTTTTTCTACTAAGAAGAAAACTACCGTGGAAAACTTGTCCAGAACCTAGCAAGTGTCAAGTGAATCCACAATTTCACCACAAAGGTCTTTTCAAGCCAAGTAGAGTGGAGAAGAAGAAGAATGAAGGAGGTCGAGCAGAAAAGGTAAACACAATTGGCCTGCCAAGTTATTTGTCCAACAATGTTTTTGAGATAACATGAAATTGAGGAAAGCAATTGGAATATATAAACCAAAGTATTTAGCTATCTTATTCTACGTATAACTAAATACACTGTATTTAATCATTGTCGTTAACCACAGCTTCACTCACCATGTCACGGTGAACTTTGATTTTCTGACACCGTTAACCAGGCAGATAAAGTTAGCAGGTATCTAGCGTTACAGATAATTTATGTCTTAGTTGTATTTTTTAATCTTTATCACTTAAGTCAGCAGCTAATGTTACTATTTAACATTTCAGCTAAATGTTAGTCTTTTTGAAGGCTAAAGATAACATTTAAGTTTACTAATTTACATTTTAGCTGAATGATAGACTTTATGATGGCTTAAGTTAGCGGTGAGCTAGTGTTACAGATAGTTAACATCTTAGCTGAATGTTAAACTTTATGTTGGTTAAATGTAGAGTAAAACACTCACAACAAGGGGTCTGTCACAGCAAAACAACAAAAGTAGCTTGGTGACATTGTGAAGTAGCGTTGGATCATGGGAGCTGTTTTCATTGTTAAACAACCACCATTGCTGATGAAAATCTATCTGGCATGACGTCACGTATAAGGTAATGTATTAAAGTTACTTAATGCTAATGTTATTAATGTTACTTTTAGTCTGTTTGGTAACATTCTTACTCTCCTACAAATCCCAGCTGATATTACTGATATTTTTACATTTATATTAGCATCCATTAAGAGATATGCCAAGTCTCGCGATACATCAGTGCCATGCTACCTGCTACATGCTACAGTTGACATTTTGGCTAAAAACATGGCGTAAATGGCGTCTTTTGTTGCGGCTTGCGGACACTTGGATTACACCACATGAGCAGGATGGAGACATTTTGTGTTTGTTTTGTGTTCTTTTTTTACATTTACATCAGCATAGAGGTGAGTACATATTGAGTGGATTATCATCCAGGGGTGGAATATCGCTTTAAGGTAGCAACGCTAATATTTTACATTTTAACTGAATGCTACTATCTATGATGGCTAAGTTTAGCAGCTAGCAAATATTACAGATATTTTACACCTCAGCTGAATGTTAATTTATGGTGGCATAAGCAGGAAATGTTAATATTTTATAATTAAGCAGGATGTTTCCCTTACTGCTAAATTTAGAAGCTATTTATAGCTGAATTTTAATTTTTATGATGGCTAATCTTGAATACAGTTAGTTACATTTTAGCTGAATGTTGTCCAGTAGAATGGTTAAAGTGGTATTTTACATTCAAGCTCAATGTTTATCTTCATCATGGCTAAAGTTAGCAGCTAGCTAGTGTTAAATATTTTATATATGATCTGATTGTTTCCTGTACAGCTAATGATATACATTTTAGCTGACTGCCATTATGATGGTTAAAGTTAGCAGCTAAAGTTAACCTCCTTATATTTTGCATTTTTACCATAATATCCTGTATCAAGGCTGACATTAGATTTTAACATTAAGCCTACTGATGTTATCCTGAATGACATGATGGCTACAGTTACAAGCTTGCTGAATTTTCACATTTTAGCTGAACGTTGCCATTTGTAATGCCTAGGTAAGCAGTGAGCATTAGGCTTACTAGCATTTTATCACTTAAGCTTCATATCTTTTATGATGGCCAAAATAGTCTAGCATTGCATTGTTTTTTTGTTGTCATTGTTTTTGATGAAAAGAAGAATAAGGTTAGCTTAGCATTAGAAATGCAAACACAGATATGACAACCCATTACTCATTCTCCTCAACCTCTAAAAATAGGTCTACACCCCTGGCAAAATGTTGAGAAATAGGCATGATTTCTGATCTTACACGTCACTGTAATTTACTGCCTGTACTAGTACAAGTGTGGTAATTGCTTGACGACAGTGCTGACTACATCCTCCTGTAAGAGACATAAATATACGGGCAGAGGTCACGCATTCCTCCATTCCTTCCTCCAACAGTTAATCAATGAAATCCCTTCATACGACTGGCTGGTGAGTTCTGGATATCACTCCAATTAATTGTAATAAGTGAGTAATTGTGTATAGTATTATTTAACATGTTTGTGTGTGAATTAATTTCATGTAAAGCAACCAGAAAACTCTTTAAAGTGCAGCATGTCAAAATATATGAAATGAATTTTTCATACATTTTTAGTTTGTACATTTTAAAACATTTATTAAAAGCATTAGTTTGGTGTAGTTAAATTGTATTTTCTTGCATGTTTTTCTAATGTAAACTAGGGAGAGTTTGAATAATGTTGAAACTGCTACGAGGAGTTTTTAACTGGTTATGAAACAGTCTCAATTAAATATTGATGCCTCTATATGACCTTCTACGAGAACATTGGCTATCGATGTTAAGACCATCCATATGTGGCTGGATTCTCCTTGAAATCAGATTTAATGAGATTGTGTTTACAAAGTCCCAGTGAATAGAAGCAGGAGGACATTTTCATTTAAATAATTTCATTTTTGATGTTATATTTTGTGGTTGTTGTAGAGGAAATGCTGCCACATTTGGTCATAAAAGAAAGTAAGTATTAAATAAATACAATGAAATATTAAGCTTTCTTGTAGACACTTTAAAATTGACATGTAAGATTACAAGATTACGCGTGACATTTTTGAGTTTATTTATGATTACAAATGTCGGTCAGCGTTTTAGAATTTGGTAATCTAATTAACTAGAAACAGGGTAATTGTGGAGTATGTTTGAATCTGTAACTTAACTTGAAACTAAAGAATACATCATCGTAATAAACCATTTTTATCAAGACCTACAAATTTTACTGTTTTAGTTTGTAGATTAAATGTTTTTACTCTTACAAGATATTAGATATTGATGCTGAAATGTGGAGAACTTATACTGCTTCATGTAC
Source organism: Lutjanus argentimaculatus (assembly GCA_034769285.1). Lineage (NCBI taxonomy): Eukaryota > Metazoa > Chordata > Actinopteri > Lutjaniformes > Lutjanidae > Lutjanus > Lutjanus argentimaculatus. The sequence continues at coordinate 652,116 of JAWZSL010000089.1, forward strand.
TAATGCAAAATTATTCTGTTTGTTTTTGTCTCTTTTTTTTTTTTTACACAGATTTCACTCTGCTGAAAAGAGGAAGAAGGTGAAAAGGGGAATTAGAAAAGTTCCTGAATCTCAAAACTTTCCTCTGTGTGCTCATACAGCTAATTTCCTCCTACTTATTCAACCACCAAACCCACAGCTGTTTTAATAGAAGAACCTAAAATAAACTCTGAACTGTGAACTGTCTTCACAAAGTTTGCCAAAATGCTATTAGAGCAAAATGAAAACTTGACCACAACAGTTTCACAAAACGTGACGACCCCGATCCCTGGTGGTGGTCAAGGTGGCGGCTGCCCACCAGTTGGTATTCAACTGGAGGGTGTGATCCTGCCCCCAGTCCTCACCATTGATGTTATACTGGGGCTGCTGGGAAACATAGTTGCTCTGTGGATCTTCTGCTTTAAACTGAAGGCCTGGAACCCCAACAACCTGTTCCTCTTCAACCTGGTCATTGCTGACTTCCTCGCTCTGGTGAGTCTGCCGCTGAGGATCGATGCTTTGCTCAGGGGCCACTGGGTGTTTGGAGATGGTTTGTGCCGGATCAACCTCTTCTTGATGTTTTCCAACCGCTCGGCCAGCATCGCACTCATGACTGTGGTGGCAATTTACCGCTACTTTAAGGTGAGGAAATGAGTACAGGTTATATTGTTATATTCTGTTCACTTCAGACATGTCCACACAAACCTGTTATGTAACCTCCGGCAACAAAATCTGACTACACAATACAAACATCCCACCAACAGGAGTCAGCTGTAACATCTGACCTTCAATGTTGCTTTTGTGAGTGATTAACATCTAGTTAGCAAGTGAACAGAGAAGCTGGAATAGTTAACTACAAGTATTTCATTGACAATTGAACTCATTAGCTAAAAGTAATTTATAAACAGCTGAAATAGGCAACTAAAGGTGACAATAGAAATCATTAACAAAAAGTAATGGATTAAAATTTAAATCTTTTGCAATAAGCACTGGATAAGCAGTTTGAATCTGCTAAATGTAAATAAGTGTTTGAAATATGTAACAACTGCCACTGCAAGTGGTATTGGTATGAATCGAAACTTGGTCAAACAAGCCTAATTCATTGTATTTAAAGTAATTGTAAAAATGTTCACTTTTATAGAAGTAATACTGTTGAATAACTATCATCAGGAAAATGGCCATATAGGTGATCTGTGCCAACAGCTTATTGTCAAGAGAGAACTGAATACAGACCTCTGTTCATTTCTACCCGACTTCTGGGTATAAAATTACCTGGATCATCTACATTGTGCTGTCTAAACAACAAGCGCAGTGGAGATGTCTTGAACGTCCAACTTAGGGGAGCGGTGAACTTAAGGTTCAACCCTCCCCATAACTTAAATCTTATTGGACCAAATGCATCAAAATCGATTGTCAAACAAGTCATTTTGTGACCCTCAAAATAATTTATTTACTTTTTTACAGCCACTTCTTTCACAATATAAGCTTAAAGGCTTTTAAAAAGACAGTCCACCCCAAAACCAAAAATACATATTTCTCCTCTGGCTTGTAGTGATTTTCATCTGTCTAGATGCCAAGTTTTGGAGACATCAGTCATAGAGATGTCTGCCTTCTCTACAGTATAATGGGACTAAATGGCACTTGGCTTGTGGTGCTCAAAGCACCAAAAATACATTTCAGAAGTTGAACACAAGTACTCTTTCCTGAAATCATGATGCAGTTACTCAAGATAATCCACAGACCTTGTTGTGGGCAGTTTCATGTCGGAACTACTTTCTCTCTACTAGAAAAAAAAAATCCTACATGAAACTGCTCACATCAAAGTCTTTGGATTATCTTGTGTAATTGGGGCATGATTTCTGAAAAGAGACTTTGCTGTTGATTTTTTTCTTCAAATATATTGTTTTTGACATGTGGTTCCTATATATAAGAGAGAGAGCAGACACCTCTATTGTCCACACCTCAAAAACTCAGCAACTCACACCAAAACTGTATAGATGGATTAATAACAGATGAGAGGAAAAATTTATATTTTTCATTTTGGGGTAAACTGTCCCTTTAAGCCACTGTGCATCATGCAACATAATTTCACAGTTTGGCCACTGTGTCAAAATATTTACATTTATAGTTAAACAGCAACATCTAGTGGCAGCAGTAGATCTGACAGGAGCAGTATTAAAAGCATTAAAGTCTGCATATGGAGGAAGTGGGATGGATGGATGGGTCAAACAAACACAGGACTTTCACCCTGGAGGCCAGAGTTTGTGTCCCGTGTGAAAGTAAAGTTCAAAGTTGACTCATTAAAATTTAGGAGCTAAATAAAGTTACATACGTAACCACATGACCTGCATCACCTGACATATGTGACTTGTAACGTAGAGATATATTTGATCCCAAACCATGATTATTTTCCCAAGCCTAACCAAATGGTTTTTAGTGCCAGAAGCTAACCCAACTGCAGCCATTTTAGAGTAGACATGTTTAACATACCTGAGATCTGGTGCACCTACTCTAAACTGGTCATATATGTCATTGCGGTAGTCTTTTGAAATCTGCATATTCTGTTGTTTAGTTTAGTGAACGTTCACATTCAAAGGTAATTTTGTTTGCCTAGTTAAAGCTAAGTGTGTGGAGCTCAGTAAGTGGGTTGACTCTTCCTGAAAAAAAAATATTTAAAAAGAAATAAAACAATGCAGGTGTTTTGATGTATGGCCAAGCTGACAGTGGAAGGTGCCCTTAGGGTGTCAGCAACTACAGCTCCAAGAAAAATGAATTCTAAAAAAAATTTAAAAATAATTTTAGTCCATCAGTAGTAGATATTCATTTATCATTCCTAATTTAAATAAACACTTTATTAGAGTAGGCTGGTGGAACAGAAGCTGTAAACACAGCCAGACTAAAATCATCCTCAATGATGTAAATTGATGCATTCTTTACTGTCTTCTTCAACTAGGTGGTCCATCCTCACCACCGGTTCAACCGTATGACCAAGCAGCGGGCTGCATTTGTGTCAGTGTTTGTCTGGATTCTGGTGATCAGCCCTCGGGTTCCCATGCTGGCTTACAACCACATCAAAGGCAGCGGCAGCAACACCCAGTGCTTCTTCTTCACTTCTTACAAAGAGGCGTCACGAGCCATCATCATCCTGGTCAGCATGCACCGTATTCTGACGGTGCTGGAGTTCATCATCCCTCTGGCCATGCTGCTATTCTGCTCCATCCGAATCTCCAGGTTCCTGAAGGAGCGACAGATGGGAAAACCAGACAAGGTGCGAAAGGCAATGCGAGTGTGCGCTGCCATCGTTGCAGTATTCATGGTGTGCTTCTTACCCACCACGGTGACAACGATTGGAGTGTGGGTCATCCGCTCATACCGCCCATGGGACTGCACCTCCTTCTACACTTTCACACAGCTCACCATTGTTTCTCTGGGGCTGAACTTTCTGAATTCAGCTCTCGACCCCATCATCTACATCTTCTCCAGCTCCATGTTCAGGAAGGCCCTCTGCAGCTCTCTGCCCGCGCACTGCGCTGCAGACGAGATACAGGTGATAGCGAGAATGCTGCATCTTCATCAGGAACTCAGTCAACCACCCAGCAAGAACTGCAATCCATGAGGACTGCCAGAGGGAGTGAAGCCATGTAATGAGCTCATGCTCGAAAACAATGACTGGATCAAGTAGCACTGAGAGGTGTCTAATCCTCTTTTAATTCCTTAATTTTGGTTGTTTGAATTGTTATATCTGCTTGTTTTGTGTTGTTGCATGTTTTACATCTGTGATCAGTGTTAACAGTGTTTTCAGTTCTGATAAAATTGTTAAATTAAAGTTTAATTATTTATGTTATTCAAACGAGTGTGACTAAATAAATTACACAGTTTTTTTTAAATTATACGTATTATATTTATTAATTTAAGTTTCCCCTCAACTTTGTACATTTTTAAAAAATCTTACAGTATGACAAATAAAATATTTAAATGCTGTCGTTTTTAAGGCTCCACTAGTCCTTGACATTTAGATATTCTAGATGTCTTATGCATTATTTTGGACACTTTTCAAAAAATTCATTCTGAAATATTTGTTATCCTTGGAAACTGCTCTACTTGAACTACAAAGTCTTGAGGTTTTGAGCTGTGATTCCAGCAGAGTTTTAGAGGCTAAACAGGGTCAAACTCACAGAAAAAAGGCCAGGGAGGTTTCAGTGACTTCTCTAAACCAACAACAATAGTATTGTTGAATACCAGAAAAGCCTGAATGTCATATTTTAATTTAAAAAAAAGTCTCTTCATTTAATCATCTCCTGTTTTATTCTGTTGTTTCATATAAATGCTCCTCTGCTCATGAGTTTACTGTAGATAGGATGGATAATGGGCCCCATCTAGTGGACACATCATCAACTACTACAGCTGATGTGTGATTTTCTATGTCATGACATTTGTCAGACATGGTTTCTGACACATTGGACCAATTTGACTACGTGCTTATATTAGTAGACTAGCAGTTATGAGGATGTGACAAGAACCTTAGATCACATGGACACAGACAGCAGGGGATGACACAGGAGATTAATCAGCATTTTTCTCCAAATGTTACAGGAAGCTTCTGCAACCTAATGTACCACATCTGAATTCACCACACTGACTATAGTAATAATGCAAACAAAGAATTAAACGTGTAACATGTTCAGGCTCGGCTCCATGATAAAACCCAGTTAACTACCTCAAGTGTGATAGATTTGCTTGCAGTGTTGTTTACTTTCAGACAGACTCTGGGACAAACGCAGGTTCAGTTCCCAAAATAATACAGTCCTTTGGTGATCCTCCTCACTGCACGGCAGAGGTCCACCTTGAAAAGGCAGCACAATCAAGCCAGCCACCTGGCAGCAGTGTTAGTCTTGTGTGCTTCATCTCTAGACTACAGGGAAGATGGCGCTGGCCTTCAGGAAGGCCTAAGGAGACGATTTCTAGTCTCACCCACTGTAAATCAAAATGTGATTAGTTTAATTCACCAGTCACCTTTTAAACAAAAACAGAAGGGGGCACCTTTAAATCTGAAAAAACTAGAAAAACGTTTATTTAAAAAGAAAACACTGGGGCGGAACAGAACTGCAACACCTTTTTGATACGGCTGTGTTTACATACATCGCTTCTGATTGGGTAACACCTGAGACATACCCACCAAACAAGAATAAACATGTCTCCAAGCCCATTCCTCACCGTTGTGCACCATTTTGAAGAAATGTGCCATTTAATCATTGCAACACGGTGTGCACTGTTCTCAGATTCTCAGACTGTTGTCTGAGAAAAAGCTGTAAAAGCCTTCTACAGCTTTCCAAATAAACCACATTTTTACATTAATTATTTAACATTCAAAAGAATGGCTCTCTTGCCTTTTTGCCCCAGCCTCTGGTCTTCATCTGACCATTTCATTTGATTCCTGGTGAGCAGATTGTGTTTTGACAGTGTTACTAGCCCAGCCTTCCCCTTCATGTGAGCATGCTCCTGTGTGTGGGAATGAAGAGTCCATGACATGCTACAAACACACAAGCAATCAGAATCAGAATCAGAATCAGAAATACTTTATTTATCCCCGAGGGTAAATTGTTGACGTTACAGGTGCTCCTTACAAGATCAAGAAAGATATAGTATAGTGCAATTAGAAGTGAAATATAAAAATATAAAATAAAAATATAGCGAGAAGTTTAAAAATATATATATAACCTATCAAATATACACAGATGGTAAAAATAGATAATAAACAGACTATATACAGTGAAGGTAAGGTACAGTATGTGCAATGCTTTCTGAAAAAAACAGGACAAATTTGAAAAAGAAAAAAAAATAGTGGAAAATTAAGGATTATGTACATAATGTGCATTGTGGTACAAAAATTGACAAAAATTGCTTATTCAACAGTTTACAGTTATTGCACTAGTTACATTATTGCACAGAGTAATAATTAAAGTTATGTGAACTCCAGAACTGTATAAATATGTAATAAATTACTGGGTGAATAGTCCAAGGGCCACTCAGAGGGAGGAATTGTACAGTTTGATGGCCACAGGCAGGAATGATTTCCTGTGGCGCTCAGTGGTGCATTTTGGTGGTATGAGTCTCCCACTGAAGGTTCTCCTGTGCCTGACCAGCAGAGGGTGGAGTGGGTGTGAGACATTATCCAGGATAGTCCGTAGCTTGGACACCATCCTCCTCTCTGACACCACCATCAGAGAGTCACACTCAGTTCCAACAACATCACTGGCCTTGCGGATCAGTTTGTTGAGTCTGTTGGCGTCCGCCACCCTCAGCCTGCTGCCCCAGCATGCAACAGCATAGAGGATAGCACTGGCCACCACAGACTCATAGAAGATCCTGAGCATAGTTCGGCAGATGTTGAAGGACCTCAGTCGCCTCAGAAAATAGAGACGGCTCTGGCCCTTCCTGTAGAGAGCGTCAGTATTCTTTGCCCAGTCCAGTTTATTGTCAATGTGTACTCCCAGATACTTGTAGTCCTCCACAATGTCCACACTGACCCCCTGGATGGAAACAGGGGTCACCGGTGCCTTGGTTCTCCTCAGGTCCACAACCAGTTCCTTTGTCTTTGCCACATTGAGCTGCAGATGGTTCCGCTCGCACCATGTGACAAAGTTGTCCACAGTAGCCCTGTACTCATCCTCATCACCCTTGCTGATACATCCAACTATGGCAGAGTCGTCAGAAAACTTCTGAAGATGGCAGGTCTCTGTGCAATAGCTGAAGTCCGTGGTGTAGAGGGTGAAGAGGAACAGAGAGAGGACAGTCCACTGCGGGGCCCCAGTGTTGCTGACCACTCTGCCCGACACACAGTGCTGCAGGCGCACGTACTGTGGTTGGCCAGTCAGGTAGTCAACAATCCAGGACACCAGGGGGGCATCCACCTGCATTGCTGTCAGCTTGTCACCCAGTAGAGCTGGACAGATGGTGTTGAATGCACTGGAGAAGTCAAAAAACATGACTCTCACAGTGCTCGCCGGCTTGTCCAGGTGGGCGTAGACGCGGTTGAGCAGGTAGATGATGGCGTCCTCCACTCCAAGTCGGGGCTGATAGGCGAACTGGAGGGGGTCCAAGTGTGGCTTGACCAGGGGCTGGAGCTGCTCCAGGACGAGTCTCTCCAGGGTCTTCATGATGTGGGAGGTCAATGCCACGGGTCTGTAGTCCTTGATTTCACTGGGACGTGATATCTTCGGTACAGGAACGAGGCAGGATGTCTTCCACAGCACGGGGACTCTCTGGAGACTCAGGCTCATGTTGAAGACATGGTGAAGAACTCCACACAGCTGGGGGGCACAGGCTTTGAGCACCCTGGGGCTGACACCATCAGGGCCTGCCGCCTTACTTGAGTGGAGTTTCAACAGCTGTCTTCTCACCTGCTCAGCAGTGAGGCACATTGTGGGGGTGGCAGGTGGGGGAGGGGTGTAGTCCTCAAGTTGGAGAGTACAGTCAGTTGGGCCAGCGGGGGAGGAGGTGTGAGGAGGGCTCACACTGCATGGTGGGGGAATGTAAGAAGGGGAAGAAGGAGGAGGACGGGTGGAGGGGTGGGTGGCTGGTGGTGGTTGTCCAAAACAGACAGCAGAAGAGTCGGGGGGGGCAGGGCCAGCATTATCAAATCTGTTAAAAAACAGATTCAGTTCATTGGCCCTGTCAATGCTGCCTTCAACTCCTCTGTTGTTGTTGGTCCTGAAGCCAGTGATGGTCCTCATTCCACTCCAGACCTCTCTCATGTTGTTCTGCTGGAGCTTCCACTCCAGCTTCCTCCTGTACTTCTCCTTAGCCTCCCTGATTTTCACCTTTAGTTCCCCCTGTATTGTTTTCACCTCCTCCCTGTTACCAGCTCTGAAAGCCCTCTTCTTTGCATTGAGGATGGCTTTAATGTCCTTTGTTACCCACGGTTTGTTATTTGGATAACAATGGACCGTCCTGGCTGGGACAGTGGAGTCCACACAGAAAGTGATGTAGTCTGTAATGCACTCTGTGAGCCCATCAATGTCCTCCCCATGCGGCTCACAGAGTGCCTGCCAGTCTGTCACCTCAAAACAGCCCTGTAGTGCCTCGTAAGCCTCCTCTGACCATCTCCTCACTGTCTTCGTGGTTGCAGGCTGGCTCCTCACTAGAGGTACATAGCGGGGGCTGAGGTGCACCAGGTTGTGGTCTGACCTACTCAGAGGGGGGAGGGGGGAGCAGCTGTATGCATCCTTGGCGTTTGCATACAGCAAGTCCAGGGTTCTCCCTTCTCTAGTAGGACAGTTAACATACTGAGTAAAGCTGGGCAGGGTTGTTGCCATGGTGACTTGGTTGAAGTCACCCGAGATGGCGATGAATGCACTCGGGTGTTGAGTCTGCAGACGAGCTATGGCGGAGTGAGTGACGTCACATGCCGACGTCGGGTTGGCAGAGGGGGGGATGTAAACAGTCACAATAATGGCATATGAAAACTCCCTGGGCAAATAATACGGCCTGAGTCCAACAGCCAACAGTTCAATATCCGGGCAACAGATACATTCCTTGATGGCAATGTGACCAGGATTACACCAACGGTTGATGACTAGAACGGCAAGCCCCCCTCCTTTGCGCTTACGCTCTCGGTGCGATCCCGGTCGGCCCGAACAGTCTGAAAGCCACTGATGGAGACGTTGTCGTCGGGTATGTCCTGGTGCAGCCATGTCTCCGTAAAGCACATCAGACTACACTCCCGGTACTCCCTCTGACTCCTGGCGAGTGCTGTTAGCTCATCCGTCTTATTTGCCAGCGACCTCACGTTACCCATGATGAGAGAGGGGAGACACGGCTTATATCTCCTCTTCTCCATAAGCCTCCGTTGTCTCGACCCAGCTTTTTTCATCCGTTGTTTAAATCCTCCCCTGCATCCTCTGTGTGTCTTCCTCCATAGTTCAGCAGGGACCGCTGATGTTCTAGATGACAAGCCGGCCGGCCTCAGCACGATCAGCTGTTCTCTGGAGTAAACAAAGCGGCCATGAAGTTGTTGCGCAACGGTGCCGGGTCCGAGTGAAAATAGTAAATAAAGCGTGAAGAAAAAGAACAAAACTCTCTCAAAAAGTATATTCAGAGAGGGCGCAGCTTCAAAAGTCAGTCAGGAAAATACAAAGCTGAAATAGTTAAATAATAAAGCAAAAAAAGTTGGAAAAAACTACAAAACAGCAGGAGCGACTGCAACAGGCTGCACGCACCGTCGGCGCATGCGCACTAGCATATGATAGCAATTGGCAAAAAAGTGTCCAGATAAGCTCTGAGTTGCAACATAGGACTATTAAGACAGACAACTGTGTTCTCTGAACCCTTCACCCTCTTCTCTCTGTTTTCTGTTTGATTTTTCTCTATGGCCACTCCAAGGCTCTGTAGAACACAGTATAATCACAGTGAAAGTCAGCGTCATATATGTGAACAAACTAACATGAGAATGAATATTGAAAATGAGTGAGTGGTCAGACCCTAGCAGTTAGCCACAGTGGCTGTTACTAAGTGTAAATGACTCTTATAAAGGCCTGTTGATCTGTTCATCACTTCATTTTTCAAGCTTTTGTTTTGCTAGATAAAATAACCGTTTCCTCTATGCTTTTATTTTGAAGGTGTATTTTTATGTTATGGGCTTTTATTTTGGCGCCTTTCCGGCGGCACAGGAAGTGTAGATCTAAAAAGCGGTTTCTTGACACGAGGGAGATGCTTCCAAAAATGAATAGATATATAATAGATATATAATAAATGCACGCAAGAAGGGAACACGCTGTTGTTGTCCAATGCAAAGGATGTGTTTAAAACTATAAGCGCCTAGCTGGAATGGGAACAAGGTATTGTGTTATTTAATTTGGTTTATGATGGTTTTCTGTGACATGTGAACTTAACTTAGCTGACTGTGAAAAGGTGTTTTATGTGTATTGTTGCTGTAGCAGTCAAGCAAGTGTTAGCTTCTTTCTAACTGTTTATATGGTGCTGCTAGCTTTCTATTTTGGCATGTTTTCAACCCAAGGAGTGCTATATGTCAGTAATATTATGGCTAATATTTGCACATTTATGGTTTAAGTTGTTTTAAGGTGATATTTGTACACCTGTAAGAGCTTATTTATGTTTATTATTTATTTTTGTTTTATGTTTATCTGTCCTGTAGCTCTTACGGTGTTTCCTGAAGAAAGGAGTGACTGAAAGGTTACGTGAATTTGTGTTCAGAAAAAAGGCTGACGGCTGAACATAAATAAATGCTTCTTGAAACATCAGTACGCTTCACATTGTCTGGCTGGGGTTTGCTACACTAAGTGTTTCTTTGTGTCTTAACTTTTGGACGACAGAAGTGTTGAGGTTTTATTATTATACTATGAGAGAACCATGTGACTTTATTTTGGGGGGCACATTTCAGACTAAAGACCAGATAAATGGGGATGGCTGGTGCAATTGTAGACAAAAGCTCTGTCCCAAGGTGAAAAAATACTTTGAGGTCAGTAGTTAAGTTCAGGTTTAATTTAAGTGATAGGGGAAGTCTCCAGGAAATGAATTTAAGTCCATGTAATATCCCCAAAATTGACACAAGTAAACATGCGTGTGTGTATTTAAACTTTTCTTTCTTATTGCTTTTGTGTCAGAAGTGCAGCCAAGCACGCCTCTGTTTACTTGCTTACTGAAGGCTTGTGTTATTTCTGCAGAACTGATATAAACATTTTGTTGGAACACAGATCCTGATGATTCTTTGTGTTCCTGGGGGATGTGAAACTCTGCAGGCACATCTGGGGAATTGCTAGTTTATCAGGTCAGTTCTTGTTCATCCTGTCACAAACTGACTGGTATCTTTATATGAAGGTTCGGCTTCAGTTTTCTTGCCAATAAGTTCAGATGGTAGTCTCTTTGACCTGTTGTGAAAATTGCATTTGATTAATAAAGTAATCATTAATAAGATAATAAATTAATTGTTATACTATGTATAGGTGGGAAAATGTACACATTTTGAAATGGTGCTCATTTCTGGAAGTGTGAAAAGAAGATTCAGAAGAGAGTTAATGCAGCCGGAAAAACAATAGAAAATAAAAACACTTAAACACATAAACCCAAAGAGAAACTTACATAAAAGTGGCAACAAGAAGTAAAAAGCAATAAAAGAAAGAAATGTGACAATAATTAATAAAAACAATAAAAATGTAAAACACATTAATCAGTTAAAACAGGAACACCTAGAAGTAAAATGTGATACAGTTAAACATTTAAATTACCCGAGGAATAAAAATGAGGAAAGCTTTGAATTGTTTTGCATGTTGCAGATGTACAATATGAAAAACTGGATATTCCAAGTTCAGTAAAAAACAGCCGACACCTGCAGCATAATCCAATCAGTAGACTGAGTTTGGTAAGAGCCCACATTAAAAGAAAGCATTGAACTGATGTAAGAAGGTAAAAGACCAATAAGAGCTTCATAAATAAATAAAACCCAGTGTCTCTCACGTCTTACACAGAGAGAGGGACACCCAACCTTAGTATACAAGTCACATTGATGCTATTATAACTGTCTTCAGTGATGAATCTTGAGGCAGAGTGATGAACAGAGTCCAGGAGCTTCAGAGTGGCAGCAGAGGTGCGCATGTATAAAATATCACCATAGTCTGAGACTGATAAAAAAAAAAAACAAGCATGTTTCTACAAAGCAGCAGAAAGGAGAGTCTGTTTCTATAAAAGAAACCAATTTTCATTTGTAAGAAGACACCAGCTTAGAAACATGATATTTAAAGGTTAAATTATCATCTATCCCAAACCAAAGGACTTATACTCTGTGACCCTTTCAATATTTGTACCATTGTTGGTAGAAATGATGAGACTGTCATATTTCTTGATCTGGTGAACAACATGAATTTAGTTTTGTCTGCATTGAGAACCAGTTGATGATTATTGAGGTCAACTTGGATATCAGAAAAGCAGTGTTGGAGGGAATTCATGGCTGAGTGTTCATCATTTGCAGTACAGTACAAATTGGTGTCATCTTCATAAAGATCAATATTACACCCAGTAACAGCTGAGGTAATATCATTGATATAAAGTGAGAACAGAAACAGGCCCCAGGATTGAGCTTTTTGCAATTTGTACAAATTCAGATTTAATATTACTAATAGACACACATTGCTGCCTGCAACTGAGGTTCTGAATTCTGAAACCATTTGAGAGTCATGTCATCAAATCCAAGACAACAAAGTCTTTTTAAGAGCATTGCATGATCCACCATATCGCACTGAGGTCAGACTCTGAAGCCTGTGAAGCTGAGGAAGGCCTTGATGTACATACCAATAGAGGAGCGTGCACTGTTCTCAAAACCACCTGAGCACAAGGGGGAGCTGGTGAGCCAATACCAGACTGGGATGATGGCAGTGTTGCAGGTAGAAAGTCAGCCAGCAGTTGGTGACCGAAGTGACCTATGATGAACACACCTGCCCATCTGAGCATGTGGCAGATAATAGTCAAACTATAGAAGCATGAAGGAGTAAAAAATGTTGTCCATTAAGATACGTGCTCCCAGCCTGCTAGGATGGATACCATCCCTCAAATAAAAGGAAGTGTGTTTACAGAGGAGGTTAAAATTGTCAATAAAAACCATCCTATGTGCTACACCGGCAGACTGGAGCCATGTATGGAGGCTGAGAATACAGCTAAAACGGAGACGTCATTGTATCCAACATGGATAACAAACATTTCCTGCGCAGGGATGATTCACCAGGTCACTGGGGATTTTCGCCAGAATATCAGCCACTTAAGCACCAGGAAAAAAAAAAGATCTCCACTGATCTTCTTCTGACGTGCCTCATAATTGAATCACTGATAACCAGGGTGTCACGAGACGCAGCTTGTGGTGGTGGATGAGACTGCGCACTCGGTGCAGGAGCGGATGATGGAGGACGGGCAAAAGAAGAACCCTGTGGAGCTGGGGTGAAATTTGGCTGTGCACGGTGGGTGTGGTGGGTGAGCGATACATCCACGTGTGTTCAGCGGGAGGGCCGGGAATGGTGGAGATCCACTGGACTCATTTATTATCACAGGAGGTAAAGGAGGAGGCCGTGGGTTTCCAACCAGTGAAGGAAATTGTGAGGGGAGCCATGGCTACCTAAGCATGTGGTTAGCTCGTTTCTCTGTTTACTTAACATCAAAGTGCCCGATTGCTAAAATCCTTGCTCTGATTAAGAGGGGTAGTTTAAAACAATTAAGATCTAAAAAGTGTGCTGTAAAAAGGTAGCTTAAAATAAAACAAAAAATCAGGTTTGACAGAGCTGTTTGGCGGGGAGACACCATGCAAACGCTGACACGTGCAGTAGAACGCAGAAAGTGAAAGCTCTAAATGACGACCACAACTCACAGAAGAAAACCTCCCAAAGGGCTGCAGCAGGCACAAGGAGAGGTGTTAGCTATCGTAGTGTATTAGTTAACACTGGCCATCATAAGCTACTGGTCAGACCAAACAAATCTGGCTATAGCAGAAAAACCCAGAGAGCACTGAACTGTGATCCAGTGCTTTTTATCACTTATAGATTAAAGTGCCAATGGAGCTCAACAGTGACCAACCACTTTTCAGTAGCTCCGGTTACATTTTATTAAAGAAAAAAAATCCTAATATAAAGAGTTTTAAACCTGGAGAAAAACCGTCCAGGTACAAGATAAATCATGACCTCAAAACCATTTAATTTGGACCAAAAGAGATTGGAAACAGGCAAAAAAGACTGTGGACATAATTATTTCCAGAATGAAGAAACTACCCATCCCATAACCCATTCCATTTGTGGTAAGTCCACATTGGAAGGTTATGACATGAACAATAATTTAATTCCTCTCTGCAGAATATGAACGAACAGGATTTTAACTTCTGGAACCTCACTGTTGAGCTCTGTTTGTGAAAAGAGGAAGAATGTGTTTGTCTTCTTTCAAAAGTTACTAAGTTAATATTATAATTTAATGTTAAATTTGATAAGATTAGCCATTGTTCTGTTAGATCTTTAGTTGTTATAAGTATAGTTTTATAAAGCAGGAGGAGGTTGTTGCAGACAGTGAGGGGTTTGTCAGTACAGCAGAACAGTGTTAAGATCCTCACAGTGTCTTTATCCTGTGAGATTTAGTCTAAACTTTAAACATGACAGTTTCATTTAGTTTTCTTTAGTTTCCTGTAGTAAACATTCATGGACTTAAGTCTGTTTACTTATAACTGAGTAATATTTCGTAATGTAAGAGTACTTGTACTTGAGTACAGATTTTCAGTACCTTTCCACCCCTGATAATGAGATCAAATATTCTGGATAAAAAATAAAGTTAACGGCATGCAGGCAAATACAATGATCATCACACGGTTGGCTCATTTTCCCTCCAGGTTTAACCGCTCTAACATCTCTTGATTTATGCAAACGTCTGCCAGAAAGCAATGAAGGAAGCCCCCAAAGTCACCTGTTGCCTGTCTCAGTATTGCCTTGTTTTTCACAGAACGACATTATATTCTGACCCCAGGTCTTTAACAAATGGCTGCTGTCATGTCTGGAGGCGTGTCATGGGGCGTGGGGGGGGGGGGGTAGAGAGGCGGGTATCTGACAGGAATTAAGTGTAAGCTATATAAGATCTAAGTCGCAGCGTCACAGATCATCAGACTGGCTGCTCCAGTTAGAAGTCAAGAAGACTCGCACACAACTCAGCTGATCTACACAACTTCACCAGGTGAGGACAAACTGGGCAACAAAAATGTGTTCAGACTTTTACTGACTGTGTTAGTGAGAGTCGATTCTCACTGTTAAAAGCTCTAGAAACTTGTGCTGCTTCAGAAAGTTTAAAAGAAGTACTGAAGACTGTGTGGTCACTCACTTCACATTTCTCAACAGTTTGGAAAAATGGCCTCAACTCACATGACAGTCGCTGCCTGGGTCGACCCTTCACCCTTGGAATGCTCTATGATGCTCGCAAAGATGAACTCATCCCAGGTAAAACATTCACATATTGAAGAAATGCTGGATTTGTAATTTGAGAATTGTATCCACCTGCGATCATCTGTTTCTAATCAGAATGTAAATTTTTATGCCTCCTAGAAGCAGAGTGAACGCATATTGTGAACCTCCTCCTATGTGAGCTCATCTTACTATCTGAATAAGGCCTTGTTTAAATAGCAAATAGAATTATAGCTGCTGCACAGCAATGGTCGGGGCCGGGCAATTTTAGGCAAAATTAGGCAATTCTGAGCAACAAGCAGAGTGTAGGAAGAAGAAAAAAAGGTGGCATTCTAATGTGCATTTTACATCAGTTGAGGCTTGAACTCACAATTTCTGGCACAAGAGACTCTGCATATTGACTGATAGCTAAGCCAAATAAACAGGGAAAAGAGACAAGGGATAACAGGGAAACGTGTTGATAAAGAGTATTTGTCTCTTCCCAAAACTCCCTGAATCATAATTATTTTAATCTTAGTAGTCTCTAATCCACATAGCATGATACCTGAACATAAGGCTTTCACATTTGAAAGTCCATCCTGCCTTAGCTGAGGCTCGAACTCACGATTTCTGACACTGAAGTCCGTCTTTTATCGCACTGAGATAATTGGCAAGTGACAGTTCACGTGTGGCTTCACAAATTGACTAAGCAAGGATCAGGGTGCCAGGCAGCAGCCATCCATGCCATGGAAAAGCCCATTTCAAAGTGAAAGTTCCAAAGCTGTAGCACATATGGTTGATTTGTTGTGAATTTTCAAAGTTTTGAAATTTAGAGGCTTGCTGTAGCGCCACCATCAGGACTATTGTCTTGTGTTTCCAGTTGAGGACATCTGGCATGGGACTGGACCTTTGTGAAAAGTTTGGGTAGATTTCTCAAATGGAAATGTTGAACAAGCTGAGGCTTGAACTCACAACCTTCAACACCAAGAACCATCCTCTATCTCACTGAGCTAATTGGCAAAAGGAAACACCACTTGTAGCTTCACAAATTGACTAAGTCAGTCACCTGTGTACAAGACAGCAGCTGTTAGCATGTAAAGGCAGATTTCAAATGGCTGTCAAAAATTCAGTTATTGAGACAAAAATCCCAAAATACACAAATTGCATCTAGACAGCATGGTTGGTCATTCGTTTTTAACAATGATTTATTGGCTCCAAAAGTGAAAAACTGATGTTTAAAAATGCCATTTTTGCATTGACTCCAATTGTTTGCATGAGACTGAAATTCAAAATGCTGTAAAAAATTCAGTTTTTGAGATAAAATTCTGATATTTTCCAAACATCATCTACCATGACTCCAAAATTTTGTCATTTTTTTCATGAACATTGAAAATGTGTTTAGCAAGAATTTGCAAGTATATGTTTATAATACCGTTTACAGTCAAACATTTTGATGCACTGTAGGCTCAATTTTTGATAAATCAAAAATCTGTGTGGATCGTTTATGTAGGACAGTCTGAAGATGCTCTGTAGCAAGTTTGGTGCCAATTTTTCGTGCATGGGAAGTAGGATTTCCTCAGAAGAAGAAGAAAGAAAGAAAGAAACATTCATTATTTGCAAACTGCTCCGATCAGTTCATAATTCACCAAAAACATGAGCACACTTTAGTGCATTCATGCACAACACTGTCTAAATTCATAAAATATTATTTTGGTCCCAAAGAAATAAGGGACAGCAGGTGTTTTGGCATTCTATTACAAGACGCCCTCAGTCAAGGCAGGCCCAGGCTGGTCAGATCTCAGTATGTCTCTCATGGTTGTCTTCTAGATGGTGACTTAGGAGCCCACACAGGATCTTTCCTCTTCAGCCACAGCCACATCATATGTGGTTTTGCTTTGGCACATTTCTCCATCAGACTAGGGATAGGCAGTGACAGGGCTCCATTCCTGTAAAGCCTTATACTGCTGAGACATCTCAGTACCCCAAGCCATTTCCTCAGCTGTGCATTCCCAAATCTCTCTAGTCGATTGTCATGAGTTTGACTGACATCGTACATGGTGACTGACCACATGAGTCCGGGCAGCAGTTCAAACTGAAAGCACCACAGCCTCAGCTTCCCTGGTAGAGTAGTGTGTTGATTTGCTTGAGGCCGCTGATTGTATCCTGCCTGAGTTGTTCCACCTGCTCAGGGTCTTTGAGCTGTTGTTCCATTGTTCAAGGCTGTTGATGGGCTTCTCCAGGTTAGTTGGTATTGGCTCGTCAGTGATGTGGAATCTTTCATCAGTTAGTCAATTAAAATATCAAAAGTAAAAGTGCTCATTCTGCAGTAAACTCCATTTAGTCTCATGCTGTGACTGACATCTGATTCTTTGTGACAGTATTAGATTGTTCATACTGATGCATCAATCCAGTGTTGCCAAATTGGGCAGTTTTGAGTCACATTGTGCAAATTAAAATGGGCGTGAGTGGTTTGGATGGTTTTTAAATACTTTAAAAATACAGAATATTAATATTATTTTCCAATTTCTGTAGGTTTGAAACTGTGGGATGATAAAACTCTAAAAGAGAACACAGTTATAAAGCATCATGGGAGCAGTCAATCTCATATATCTGCATCTGACACGACTGAATCCAAGTCCTCTCTGCTGGAGATTAATGCTTCTCTGAAGGCCAGTTTCATGAGTGGACTGGTTAAAGTTGGAGCATCTGCCATGTATATGAAGGACACAAAGAAGTTCAAGAATCAGTGCAGAGTGACGTTGCAGTACAAAGCTACCACACAATTCAAAGAGATGTCAATGATTACCCTCAAAACCATGGACACCCAACTGAAACAAGCTATTGAGAAGGGCTCAGCAACGCATGTAGTCACAGGGATCCTTTATGGGGCAAATGCTTTCTTTGTGTTTGACAGTGAGAAGTTAGAGGGCAGTAGTGTTCAGGACATCCAGAGCAGCGTGGAAGCTGTGATAAACAAGTTCCCGTCAGTGGAGATTGAAGGGAGTGTCGACGTCCACCTGAATAATGAAGAACAAGAGCTGATCAATAAATTCTCCTGCAAATTCTATGGAGACTTTATTCTTGAAAGCAACCCTGCAACATTTGTGGAAGCAGTGAAGACCTATGTTGAACTTCCTAAGCTGCTAAAGGAAAATCCAAAGAAGGAGAGTGTTCCACTGAAGATCTGGCTGATGCCACTGAAGAAATTGACTCTCACAGCTCCAGAGCTGAAGACAGATATCAGCGCTGGACTGGTGTTGAAGATGCAGGATGCTCTAGAAGATCTAAAGGAAATACAAATGAGATGCGATGAATCTCTGGACGACAACGTTGTCAAAAAAATTCCACAGATTAGGGAAGAGTTAAGCTGTTTCAAAAATTTGTGTGGTTCTTATGCATATGACCTCCAGCAGACCATAGCAAAGTCACTTCCCCTCATCCGTGAAGGCAAAGAAGATGAGAGCAAATTAGAGAAACTCTTTGAAGACAGAAACAAGTCACCGTTCAGTCAAGAAAAACTGACCAAGTGGCTAGATCATAAAGAGAGAGAAATCAACGTCATCAAGTCCTGTGTAGACATGATGGAGGGAACAAAGATTGTTGCAAATGAGTCAGAGCTGGACAGAGAGGTTCTTGCTGCAGGTGTACAGGATGCTCTGTGCTTTGTCTTCACCTCCCTGGAAACTACTGACCCCTTCATTCAAGAACTAAAATACTGCGTGGGACAAGTTACTGCAGATGCCAAGCAACCAACAAAAGACCCATGGTACAAATCAGCTGAAATTTTAACCAAAATGAGAGAAAAAGCCAAAGATTTCCACAAAGTTGCCAAAGCCTTGAAGAACAGCAGCACATTCCAGTTCCTGGTGGCAGCAGTTGCAAATGAGAAATACAAAGGAGCATCCATCTACCATTACAAGAACGGCATTCTGCTCACTGATGATTTCTCAAAACCAGACATCACTAATGTGGAGACTGACAAAGACAGAAGAGATTTAATCTGGCGTAAGTACTTTCATTTTCACTGTCACAAAAATACTACCAATTTACTCCCCTTCATAAATGTGAGTTGCAACACCTTTTGTTTTTCACAGGCTTCATTTTAAGCTTTTCTTTGAAAAATATGAGGGGCTTTTCTTATCGCTTATGTTAAAATTACTTCAGAAAAGAATCTCAAGAAAAATGACCATCAGGACTTTTGATGCACAGTGTTAGTGGAAATACTCTAGATTGTTTACTGTATATTGGTATTAATACAAAAATGTAAAAATACTTCATTATAAGTTAAAACCCTGCAATCAGAAGTTTACTTGAGAAAAAGAACAAAGGCAAAAGAGTCAAATGACAGTAGTCATCTTGAGAGAAGTGTGCACTGCAGACCCAATGGCCTGCAAGGCGCAGTGTCTGGACAGGGGTGTTAGCATCCAATTGTAGCACAATTAGCCACAACTTCACCATCTCGCTGTCCGACAAAAGCAGCCTATGAAAGCTGTGCGGGGTGTTGAGTGACATCCTCTTCTTGCAATTCGGATAAGCACAAACACGAACCATTGTTTTCAATAGTTACAGTAAAACTCTCAATTTAACTCCAGGACAACCAACTCCACTCTGACAGGCGCTCAGCATGGCTCCTCTATTTTCTTCCAGTGACAAGCAAAACTCCCGTGAGATTTCGCCACACACAGCAAGTAGTAAGTGAAGCAGAGATTACACTGGCAATCTGAGCCAGTCTGTGGGGGAAAAAAAGCACTTTTAATGCACAAACCTTTACGGGACGTTTGCCCCCATGTCTACCATTATAACTCGTTTCGCAGCTGCTGGCTACATCCACCTCCCTTAATACTGAACTAATTTTAAAACAAGTTGTACCGACCTATCATACACACACATACACATGGGGAAATAGGGCCCAAAATTATCCTTTAAGGTCTAGTATGCCTGCTGCTGGTACTCTCCAATGGTCAATATGTTGTTTGGGTATACACATGTGTAGAATATTATATTTATATTTATTCTGGAACTTAGTGAAGTAGAAGTATAAAATGAAGATACTCCACAAATGCAACTTGTGAATAAGGACAGTTTTAGACATAAGATTGTGGAATTTTTGGAATGCCATTTTAATCAGTATTGAATAAAATAAACTTTGCTATAAAATAACTAAGCGAGGCTGTACAAGGCAGTCATTCAATGAATGAATAAGTTTGTATTTAAAGTTTTTTCAGAGGAAAGGATTTATTTATTTCAGGGGACTTTTATTTCATCGTGCCACATTTATTTCCCAGATCTTTTTATTTCCAACTGTTCTATGCAAATGAAGAGGCGTGGTTATCTCACAGATTCAGATACAAAGCAGGACGTCCAAACACAGCATCAGAGACCAACAGATGGGAACCAGTTTGATGACAGAGAATACAAGGAGAACAGTACTGATATGGTTTTCTTGGCGAGTTTGCCTTCGGGCGTGGCTAATGTAGCCGTGCATCTTCAGTTGCTACAGACCACAGTCAGACCTCACTGTAGTCCTTTTAGCTGACTCTTCCTGGACTAGGAGCTTGGGGGAGTGTTGATGATTACACATGGTGGGAAGCAGCACAGGATTGGGCACCAGAACCAAGTCGGGTGTGTAGACAAGGAACTGGGCTCAGAAGCACAGCTATTTGAGCTCAGACTACAGCCACGCCCCTTCATTTGCATATAACAGCTGGAAATAATAAGAGTTGGGAAATAAAGGTCACATTATGAAATAAAAGTTTCCTGAAATAAATAACAGCTGTCTTTTGAAAATCATTTTCAACACAAATAATGTATTATATTTACACTTATTTACATATTTATATTTGTTTACATATTTATAGCCTTATCTATTTCAGGATTTATTTAATATTGACTAAAATGGCTGTCTAAAGTAAATTGAGTATGAGCTGTAATTATGATCACGTCTCTTTCTCATTCTCTCCCTCAGATGCCTGTGAAGTCACTCTGGACCCAGACACAGCACAGGCCAACGTCAACCTGTCTGAGGGAAACAAGAGGGCCACATCTGGAAAATCGTGTAAACGTCCTGACTACCCGAAGAGATTTGATTTCTATCGACAGGTTATGTCCACTGAGGGGCTGACTGGACGATGTTACTGGGAGGTGGAGTGGAGTTCTGGCGAAAGTGAAGATCTAGTTGTAGGTGTTGCCTACATAGGTATGGGAAGGAAAGGAAAAAGTGACCGCAGCAAGCTTGGACGGAATGACATGTCTTGGGGTTTAGGCCACAGATGGTCTCCACCAGGCGCTGCTCTGTATGTAGCTCCTCCTCATCAGACCAAGGAGTTGCAATTTCCTGTATTTGGCACCACCCGGCTGGGATTGTTTCTGGACTGGGATGCTGGCACTCTGTCTTACTACAAAGTCTCATCTGACACACTGAGTCACATCCACACCTTCCGCACCAAGTTCTCTGAGCCTGTTTATCCAACCTTCTTGATGTGGCGTGATTCCAACTACATATTCCTGCCTCTGTAATCACATGATTACGTCACGAGTCAATTGGAATTCAGTCCAGTTCACTACACTTTGACAGAATTATTGTTAAATAATTTTGTCATTGTTTTATTTTTATTGTGTGTATGTGTGTGAAGCACCACCATGTTATTCACATACACTGTACTCATGGACCAGAGTGGAATAATAGAATGGCTGAAGTCCAGAGTTTCTTTATTCATGATGTTCAATTTGACCATCGATCAACAATAATCAAAAGGGGTGAGGGAAATTACACATACTGCACAAATAATCAATATCTTTATTGTGCATGTGATCATATTTGAAAATCTTTATTTTGCATGTAATCATGGGGATTATAAGGGAATTACACATATCACATAATTAATCACGTATCTTTGTTATCTTTGTCTAATGTAATGTTTAGATATCTTCACATATAACCTATATAACATATATGTTTAATTTCTCTGATTGTTCTGAATCTTGTACCATATAACCTTTAACCTGAGAGAACACTCTAGCTTGTGAAGTGTTTGTGGAGTGTAGCTGATTAAAAGTGTTCTAAAGTTCAGGGTTCATCACATTGTTGTCAGGTAGTAAAACTAGAAACAAAGGTGCCTCAGATCAGCAACAGCCAGAGTGGCCGGGGCAGATAGTTGGTGGGAGGGCAGTAAACTGCCACAGCACCTGAGATGGGAACAGTTCCGACCAGGAAGACAGCCTCGACTGGAGGGAGAAGAAAATACATGAGATAAAGACCAGTCCAAACTATAAAAGGAGTGAAAGCTTTTCTAAAGTGTGCACATTATGAACTGTCCTTTGTGTTGTGTGCTGTGCTCTGAGCATTAATAAAGAGTGACAATAATGTGAGAGATTTTTGTCTCATTCTTATTTGTCAGCGGAATTGCGAAATCTCCAGGGAGTCATTTCATTTCATTTTTATTTCATTTTATTTATCATACAGGAAAAAAATTAAAGTAACATAATAAAAATCAGTTACAATTAATCAGGCCTGACTCAGTTAAAACTACAGCAGGTTCCTGTTCTGCAGCACATAAAAGACAGAAACATATCACAAAAACAGTGACATTCAACAAAAAACATAAAAACAAACGGCAACATGAACATTTAAAGAGGACTTGAATGAGGTATGTACAAATTATGGGCTGAGTCAGTGAATGCAAGTGTATCCTTCCATCAGGTAGTGTTTGTATACCTGTTTAAAATGTACAACAGGGGTTATTGTTCTAATATTATATGGGATCTCATTCCAGAGTTTGATATATGAGTGAAAAAATGATCTCTGACCATAGCTATTTTTATACGCTGTGCTTGGGAGACTGATATAGTGATGCGTTCCTGTCTTATGTTGTGTCTTGGAACTAGATCCGCGAGTGTTGAAGAAATGTAATTGTTTTGAATGCAATGATAACATTTAATAGCCTGATAATTTGTGTAGTTCTGAAAGGTTAAGGCATTAGAATTTGAACGTGCAGTGCAGTGGTGAGTCCAGAGTGGAAGTTTGCCATGGATTGTATAACTCTATTGTACAGTCTTGCTATTGGTTCAGTAATTTCCTTTGTGGTGAGGGACCAGATTGGGAGACAGTAGGATATTGTTGAGAAAATGACTGTATGTAGATACGTGTTAGAGATAACATTGGTATGGTATGGTCTGATCTTGGTATATACATACAGTTTCTGGTTGAGCTTCTTTGTTAGATAATGAACATGATTACTGTAAGTGAGATGTGAATTGAGAAATACTCCAAGATATTTATAGGTTTCTGTGATGGATAGGTTTTGACTAGCAAAGTGAAATGGGTCTGAGGTGAATATAGATCTCTTGGGTGAGTGGAAGTACATACATTCCGTTTTCTTGACATTAAGTGATTAGCATTCAACCAGTCATGTAGGATACCAAGATCAGAGCAGAGTTTAGAGTTTACAATATTAGGCTCTGGGTCAGAACGGAAATGACAGTGTCATCGGCATATAACAGACAGGTGGAGTATTTGTACACATCAGGAAGATCATTGATGAACAGGAAAAAGAGTAAGGGACCCAAGATGCAACCCTGTGGAACTCCCATATCACACATTAAAGGGGAAGATGTTCCATGACCAATTGTAACCACCTGAGACCTCTTTGATAAATATGATGAGAGCATCATTACCACAGAAGAAGAAACTTGAAATGAGCTAAGTTTGTGCAATAAAAATGAGGGGTCACCGAGATATAAATATTTTCAACAGGGCATGGAAAAATAAAAAATAAATATTGCTATTTTTCTGTTTCTGTCTGGCCAAAATATGGACATTGCCATCTTCAAAAGAGTGACCTTTAGCTTTCAGGTGTAGATGGACTGCTGAGTCCTGACCTGAGGAACTGGCTCTCCCGTGTTGAACCATGCGCTTTTG
This sequence comes from Lutjanus argentimaculatus, assembly GCA_034769285.1. Classification (NCBI taxonomy): domain Eukaryota; kingdom Metazoa; phylum Chordata; class Actinopteri; order Lutjaniformes; family Lutjanidae; genus Lutjanus; species Lutjanus argentimaculatus. Next base: position 675,960 of record JAWZSL010000089.1, read on the forward strand.
TCTCCCCAGTGTACAGGTCTGTGCACTCCTCACTACACTGCATACACTACATTTTCCAGCTTGTGTCTGGGTGTTCTGTCCTTGGGGTGGACAAGCTTTTGCCTCAGGGTGTTGCTGGGTTTGAAATGCAGAGGAAAGTGATGTCTGTTAAAAATCCTCCTGAGTTTTTCCGAAACGCCCGCAACATAAGGAATAACAATGTTTTTCCTTTTGATGTTGTTTGTGGAATGGATGGATGGGTCAAACAAACAGGACTTTCATCCTGGAGGCCAGAGTTTGTGTCCCATGTGAAAGCAAAATTCAAAGTTGACAAAGTTGAAATTTAGAAGTTAAATAAAGTTACATAAGTAACCACATGACCTGCATCACCTGACATATGTGACTTACATCGCGTCACTTATGTAACGTAGAGACATATTTGATCCCAAACCATGATTATTATCCCAAACCTAACCAAATGGTTTTTAGTGCCAGAAGCTAACCCAACTGCAGCCATTTTAGAGTAGACATGTTTAACATACCTGAGATCTGGTGCACCTACTCTAAACTGGTCATATATGTCATTGCAGTAGTCTTTTGAAATCTGCATATTCTGTTGTTTAGTTCAGTGAACATTCACATTCAAAGGTACTTTTCAGTTCTGATAAAATTAAAATTTAATTATTTACATTACTCAAACTAGTGTGACTGAATAAATTTCTATTTTTCTTATCATATTTATTAATTTAAGTTTCCTTTCAACTTTGTAAAAAAAAAAAATCCACACTGTCTTTCAGTATGACAAATGAAATATTTAAAGGCTCCACTAGTCCTTGAAATTGAGATATTCTAGATGTCTTGTGCATTATTTTGGACACTTTTCAAAAAATTCATCCTGAAGTATTTGTTATCTTTGGAAACTTCTCTACTTGAACTACAAAGTCATTAGGTTCAAACTCACAGAAAAAATGGCCAGGGAGGTTTCAGTGACTTCTCTAAACCAACAATAGTAAATTCATAGATAGATTTGCTTGCAGTGTTGTTTACTTTCAGACAGACTCTGGGACAAACGCAGGTTCAGTTCCCAAAATAATACAGTCCTTTGGTGATCTTCCTCACTGCACGGCAGAAGTCCACCTCGAAAAGGCAGCACAATCAAGCCAGCCACCTGGCAGCAGTGTTAGTCTCGTGTGCTTCATCTCTAGACTACAGGGAAGATGGCGCTGGCCTTCAGGAAGGCCTAAGGTGATGATTTTTTGTCTAGCCCACTGTAAATCAAAATGTGATTGGTTTAATTCACCAGTCATTTTTCAAACAAACACAGAAAGGGACTAAAGACCAGATAAATGGGGATGGCTGGTGCAATTGTGGACAAAAGCTCTGTCCCAAGGTGAAAAAATACTCTGAGGTCAGTAGTTAAGTTCAGGTTTAGTTTAAGTGGTAGAAGTCTCCAGGAAATGAATGTCAGTCTATGTAATTTGCCCAAATTTGACACAAGTAAATAGAAGGTTATTTTTTTAAATGTGACACAGGATAAAAAACGACAGATTTGAGAAATGAGGAAAAAGATATAGTTGATGTTCCAAACACACTTTCAAAAAATGACTGTCTCCCTCTGACCCCACTGTGTGTGCGCTATTGCGCATGATCCAAGGCACAGAAAAATGACTGCTGTGACATTACAGTGCACATGGAAATATTTCTACAGTAGGTTGATTACTGAAAGCAGTTTCTCTGATCATTAAAGTAAGCTATTAAAGACCATACAACACACAATAAATAAATCCCCTCAAAAACTGGTGCTACCTGACATCATTTAAACAATGATTTAATGATCAGGAAGGTCACTGCAGCACAAATTGTTAATATTCAAGCAGCAAAACTAAAATCTGTGGTTATGCACAGACAGAACAGAAGAAACTCTCCAGAGGACATCATTTTTCCAGATAGCTCTGATGATGGTCAGGATTTATACGCTGTTTTAATCCAAATAATTCCAACTTTGATTGTGTATGACACATTTTGGATGTGTAGAAGAACAGAGGACATTAACACCAGATCCTGATGATCCTTTGTGTTCCTGGGTGGTGTGAAACTCTGCAGGCACATCTGGGGAATTGCTAGTTTATCAGGTCAGTTCTTGTTCATCCTGTCACAAACTGACTACTATCTTTATATGAAGGTTCAGCTTCAGTTTTCCTGCCAAGAAGTTCAGATGGTAGTCTCTTTGACCTGTTGTGAAAATTGCATTTGATGAATAAAATAATAAAATTAATTGTTATACTATGTGCATGTGGGAGAGTCAAGTGGATGATCAGGCATGGTTTAACTACAAAAACAAAGGAGAACACTAAGTGACCTTTTGCCTGTCTGATTATTTCCTCTGTCTTTATGGAACAAAATGTACAAATTTGTCTGGAAGTGTGACAAGAGGATTCAGAAGAGAGTTAACAATGCAGCCGGGAAAAACAATAGAAAATAAAAGCACGAGAAACTTACATAAAAGTGGCAACAGGAAGTAAAAAGCAATAAAAGCCAAAATTAAAAATGAAAAAGAAATTAAAGTGTCAATAATGAATAAAAACTGTAAAAATGTAAAACACATTAATCAGTTAAAACAGGAACACCTAGAAGTAAAATGTGAAAAGTTAAATATTTAAATTACCCGAGGAATAAAAATGAGGAAAGCTTTGAATTGTTTTGCATGTTGCAGATGTACAATCTGAAAATATGATGATATTCCAAGTTCAGTAAAATACAGCCAACACCTGCAGCGTAATCCAATCACGAGACTGAGTTTGATAAGAGCCCACATTAAAAGAAAGCACTGAACTGATGTAAGAAGGTAAAAGACCAATAAGAGCTTCATAAATAAATAAAACCCAGTGACATTGATGCTACAGTATTATAACTGTCTTCAGTGATGAATCTTGAGGCAGAGTGATGAACAGAGTCCAGGAGCTTCAGAGTGGCAGCAGAGGTGTGCATGTATAAAATAATTACCATAGTCTGAGACTGATAAAAAAAAAACAAGCATGTTTCTACAAAGCAGCAGAAAGGAGAGTCTGTTTCTATAAAAGAAACCAATTTTCATTTGTAAGAAGACACCAGCTTAGAAACATGATATTTAAAGGTTAAATTATCATCTATCCAAAACCAAGGGACTTCTACTCTGTGACCCTTTCAATATTTGTACCATTGTTGGTAGAAATGATGAGGTTGTCGAGGTTCATATTTCTTGATCTGGTGAACAACATGAATTTAGTTTTGTCTGCATTGAGAACCAGTTGATGATTATTGAGGTCAACTTGGATATCAGAAAAGCAGTGTTGGAGGGAATTCATGGCTGAGTGTTCATCATTTGCAGTACAGTACAAATTGGTGTCATCTTCATAAAGATCAATATTACACCCAGTAACAGCTGAGGTAATATCATTGATATAAAGTGAGAACAGAACAGGCCCCATAATTGAGCCAGGATTCATATTTAATATTACCAATACAAACACACCACTGCCTGTTGCTGAGGTAACTCTGAAACCTCTTAAAAGTCATGTCATCAAATCCAAGACGACAAAGTCTTTTTAAGAGCATTGCATGATCCACCATATCGCACTGAGGTCAGACTCTGAAGCCTGTGAAGCTGAGGAAGGCCTTGATGTACATACCAATAGAGGAGCGTGCACTGTTCTCGAAACCACCTGAGCACAAGGGGGAGCTGGTGAGCCAATACCAGACTGGGATGATGGCAGTAGTGCAGGGAGGAAGTCAGCCAGCAGTTGGTGACCGAAGTGACCTATGATGAACACACCTGCCCATCTGAGCATGTGGCAGATAATAGTCAAACTATAGAAGCATGAAGGAGTAAAAAATGTTGTCCATTAAGATACGTGCACGACACGACAAGATACGTGATATGGACAGACACAATGCTGACACCGACACGTGCAGTAGAACGCAGAAAGTGAAAGCTCTAAATGAGAACCACAACTCACAGAAGAAAACCTCCCAAAGGGCTGCAGCAGGTGTTAGCTAACATAGTTTATTAGTTAACATTGGCCATCATAAGCTACTGGTCAGACCAAACAAATCTGGCTATAGCAGTAAAACCCAGAGAGCACTGAACTGTGATCCAGTGCTTTTTATCACTTATAGATTAAAATTCCAATGGAGCTCAACAACAACCAACCATTTTTCAGTAGCTCCGGTTACATAGATGAATTTCCTTTTTTTATTGAAGAAAAAAAAAATCCTAATATAAAGAGTTTTAAACCTGGAGAAAAAACCGGCCAGGTTTTAAGAGATAAATCATGACCTCAAAACCATTTAATCTGGACCAAAAAAGATTGATAATAAACATAAAAGATAATAGAGGTGCTGCAATATATTTTAGTTTGTATTGTGTTGATATAATAATTTTTGGTAAGTCCACATTGGAGGGTTATGACATGAACAATAATTTAATTCCTCTCTGCAGAATATGAAGGAACAGGATTTTAACTTCTGGAACCTCACTGTTGAGCTCTGTTTGTGAAAAGAGGAAGAATGTGTTTGTCTTCTTTTAAAAGTTACTAAGTTAATATCATAATTTAATGTTAAATTTGATAAGATTAGCCATTGTTCTGTTAGATCTTTAGTTGTTATGACAGTATAGTTTTATAAAGCAGGAGGAGGTTGTTGCAGACAGTGAGGGGTTTGTCAGTACAGCTTGTGTTAAGATCCTCACAGTGTCTTTATCCTGTGAGATTTACAGTCTAAACTTTAAACATGACAGTTTCATTTAGTTTTCTGTATTAAACATTCATGGTTAAAAAGTAATTAATATTCTGAGTAGTTTTTGAGGAGAGTACTTTGTGAGCTTACTTAAGTCCTTTTACTTATAATTGAGTAATATTTTGTAATGTAAGAGTACTTGTACTTGAGTACAGATTTTCAGTACCTTTCCACCCCTGATAATGAGATCAAATATTCTGCATAAAAAATGAAGTTAACGGCATGCAGGCAAATTCAGCGATCATCACATGGTTAGCTGATGTGTTTTTCCCTCCAGGTTTAACCGCTCTAACATCTCTTGATTTATGCAAACGTCTGCCAGAAAGCAATGAAGGAAGCCCCCAAAGTCACCTGTTGCCTGTCTCAGTATTGCCTTGTTTTTCACAGAACGACATTATATTCTGACCCCGGGTCTTTAAAAAATGGCTGCTGTCATGTCTGGAGGCGTGTCATGGGGCATGGGGTGGGCGGAGTCAAGAGAGGCGGGTATCTGACAGGAAATAAGTGTAAGCTATATAAGATCTAAGTCGCAGTATCACAGATCATCAGACTGGCTGCTCCAGTTAGAAGTCAAGAAGACTCGCACACAACTCAGCAGATCTACACAACTTCACCAGGTGAGGACAAACTGGGCAACAAAAATGTGTTCAGACTTTTACTGACTGTGTTAGTGAGAGTCGATTCTCACTGTTAAAAGCTCTAGAAACTTGTGCTGCTTCAGAAAGTTTAAAAGAAGTACTGAAGACTGTGTGGTCACTCACTTCACATTTCTCAACAGGTTGGAGAAAATGGCCTCAACTCACATGACAGTCGCTGCCCTGGGTCGACCCTTCACCCTTGGAATGCTCTATGATGCTCGCAAAGATGAACTCATCCCAAGTAAGACTTGACATTCACATTCTGAAGAAATGCTGGATTTATCATTCAGTACTTCAGATTTGACCTCTTTTTTTCAGGCAGTTTCAGGCAGAATGTAGTTCAAAGACATGTAGATGGTATGTTTCTTTTTTTTCATGCTTTTATTGCAAATAATAACTTTGTACATGATGTAAGAAGTTGTTGAATTTTTGCTGAGTTAAACAAGATAAATAATATAATCAAATACAGCTGCAAGTGGCAATGAACAGGGTCCAGGCAACACACAGCACACATCTAAACATCTTTCAGTGCACTTGTTATCTGCCATGCAAATAATGTTTAAATCAGGAGTTCTGGAGATGCAGATATTAACAGATTTTGCATGTTAAGAAAAATATAGAGTGATGGACTTCTGACTTGAATGCAGTTTCATTGTGAAATATCTAAACATTAAAAATTTGAACAATTTTCCTACAAATCCACACAGCCAATTATGAGATATAAACTTCTTGCATTTGTGGCACCACCGAAACATAAAACACATTGTTTTTTTTAATACATTAGCTCAGTGAACACTGAACACGTGTCTTGATTTTCACGTTGATATTTCATTGTGTTCATGAGTTTTGGCAAATTTTTGAAAATTAGCTACTTTGATAAAGAGTGATTGGCTTGGAAAAATTGATTGACGTATTGACATGATCTGAATAACTTTGGATCTGCAATGACTGTATATGATGCTGACTTATTTTTGTGTTGATTGGACCAACGAACAAAACAAAAAGAAAAAGGAGAGCAGAAAATGTCCAAGTCCATTATTGATCTCCTCTTGACAAATAAGAGAATAATGGGGACCAAAGTTCTTGAAAGATATGTTATTTTTTAACCAGTTTTGACCCTCTCTGCTCTGCTCTACAAACTAGGATTGCAACTTCTGTGAATTTTCCAAAACAAATTATCGAAAACGCTAACAATTGATTAATCTTTAATAAGACACACAAAACACTTGATTTTTTTCTCATTTTCATTGTTTTTTTTCCATCTTGCCATTTTACTATTAATGAAATTAAATTTAATCATCAATTGAATACAATTTTTTACTCCAAACCTGCTGCTGTTACAGTGTTTTGTTTTTCATCTGTATGTCATAATTTTCATTGGTCCATTTGTGATCAGATCACCTGATTGGCTACTAAAAGGCAGATTAAAAGTTTGGATATTAATTCAAACTGTACTCAATTATGATTTTAAAAGTAACCATGTAGATTAGATGGTATAATGCATACTTAAGTAGAAGTATACACAACTCCTAATCTACTCATAAAAGTGCAAGTACCCCCCCACCAAAAAACAACTTGATTGAATTAACTTAAGTATTTGTAATGAGTTACTCCCCCCCAGTTGTGCGTACATTACAAATTACGCAAGATATTAAATATCACTGCAGACTCAGTTTGAGGGATCTGAACATCATCTACAGAATGTCTGTGTTGTTGGCTGTGTCTGTGTCTGAATGAAGACTTGTGGAGAGAGATATTAATTGTTCATTGAACTTGTGTTTCACCTCTAATGCAAAAATCACTTGGTGTAATTAATTTTACTGGACTGGATGACAATGGATGGATACTCAAAGACGCTTTACAAAGAGGAGAGAAATACTTCATAAACAAAAACAGAACAAAAAAAGAGTAGGGGATGAGGAGAAGAAACTGTGTCTAGATCCTGTAATTTCTAAATTAATGAACTTTATGTCAAAGAATCAATCAATCAATCAATCAATAAGTGTAGTAGTTGTTTCTCAAAATGATTTTCCTTTATTGGATGACTGATGTTTTCCAATTTTTATAGGTTTGAAACTGTGGGATGATAAAACTCTACAAGAGAACACATTTCAAGAGCATCATGGGAGCAGTGACTCTCATATTTCTGCATCTGACACGATTCAATCCAAGTCCTCTCTGCTGGATATTGAAGCTTCTCTGAAGGCCAGTTTCATGAGTGGACTGATTGAAGTTGGAGGATCTGCAAAGTATCTGAAGGACACAAAGAAGTTCAAGAATCAGAGCAGAGTGACGTTTCAGTACAAAGCTACCACACACTTCAAAGAGTTGTCAATGATTGATTTCAAGGCCATGGACACCAAGCAGAAAGAAGTTATTGAGAAGGGCTTGGCAACACACGTCGTCACAGGGATCCTGTATGGGGCAAATGCTTTCTTTGTGTTTGACAGTGAGAAGTTAGAGGCCAGCAGTGTTCAGGAAATCCAGGGTAGCGTGGAAGCCGTGATAAACAAGTTCCCTAAGTTTGAGGTTGAAGGGAGTGTCGACGTCCAGCTGACTAATGAAGAACAAGAGCTGATCAATAAATTCTCCTGCAAATTCTATGGAGACCTTCTTCTTGACAGCAACCCTGCAACATTTGTAGATGCAGTGAGCACCTATGTTGAACTTCCTAAGCTGCTGAAGGAAAATCCAGAGAAGGAGAGTGTTCCACTGAAGGTCTGGCTGATGCCACTGACACAATTGACTCTCACAGCTGCTGAGCTGAAGACAGACATGAGTGCTGGACTGGTGTTGAAGATGCAGGATACTCTAGAAGATCTAAAAGAAATACAAATGAGATGCGATGAATCTCTGCATGACAACATGGTCCAGAAATTTCCACAGATTAGGGAAGAGTTAAGCTGTTTCACAAAATTGTGTGGTTCTTATGCATCTGACCTCCAGCAGACCATGGCAAAGTCACTTCCCCTCATCCGTGAAGGCAAAGAAGATGAGAGCAAATTAGTGAAACTCTTTGAAGACAGAAACAAGTCACCGTTCAGTCAAGAAAAACTGACCAAGTGGCTGGATCATAAAGAGAGAGAAATCAACGTCATCAGGTCCTGTGTAGACATGATGGAAGGAACAAAGATCGTCCCAGATAAGTCAGAGCTGGACAGAGAGGTTCTTGCTGCAGGTGTACAGGATGCTCTGTGCTTTGTCTTCACCTCCCTGGAAACTACTGACCCCTTCATTCAAGAACTAAAATACTACGTGGGACAAGTTACTGCAGATGCCAAGCAACCAACAAAAGACCAGTGGTACTACTCAGATGAAGTTTTAACCAAAATGAGAGAAAAAGCCAAAGATTTCCACAAAGTTGCCAAAGCCTTGAAGAACAGCAGCACATTCAGGTTCCTGGTGGCAGCAGTTGCAAATGAGAAATACAAAGGAGCAACCATCTACCATTACAAGAACGGTATTCTGCTCACTGATGATTTGTCAAAGCCAGACGTCACTAATGTGGAGACTATCAAAGACAGAGGAGATTTAATCTGGCGTAAGTCCTTCATTTTCACTGTCACATAAATTCTAAAGATTTACTCCCCTTTATGAATGTGAGTTGCAACACCTTTTGTTTTTCACAGGCTTCATTTTAAGCTTTTCTTTGAAAAATATGAGGGGCTTTTCTTATCGCTTATGTTAAAATTGCTTCAGAAAAGAATCATTTGTTTGTTTCGATTGTTTACTGTATTAATACAAAAATGTAAAAAAAAAACGTCATTATAAGTTAAAACCCTGCAATCAGAAGTTTACTTGAGAAAAAGAACAAAAGCAAAAGAGTCAAATGACAGTAGTCATCTTGAGAGAAGTGTGCATTGCAGACCCAATGGCCTGCAAGGCGCAGTGTCTGGACAGGGGTGTTAGCATCCAATTGTAGCACAATTAGCCACAACTTCACCATCTCGCTGTCCGACAAAAGCAGCCTATGAAAGCTGTGCGGGGTGTTGCGTGACATCCTCTTCTTGCAATTCGGATAAGCACAAACACGAACCATTGTTTTCAATAGCTGCAGTAAAACTCTCAACTTAACTCCAGGACAACCAACTCCACTCTGACAGGCGCTCAGCATGGCTCCTCTGTTTTCTTCCAGTGACAAGCAAAACTCCCGTGAGATTTCGGCACACACAGCAAGTAGTAAGTGAAGCAGAGATTACACTGGCGATCTGAGCCAGTCTGTGGGGGAAAAAAAGCACTTTTAATGCACAAACCTTTACGGGACGTTTGCCCCCATTTTCACCATTATAACTCGTTTCGCAGCTGCTGGCTACATCCACCTCCCTTAATACTGAACTAATTTTAAAACAAGTTGTACCGACCTATCATACACACACATACACATGGGGAAATAGGGCCCAAAGTTATCCTTTAAGGTCTAGAATGCCTGCTGCTGGTACTCTCCAATGGTCAATATGTTGTTTGGGTATACGCATGTGTAGAATATTGCATTTATATTTATTCTGGAACTTAGTGAAGTAGAAGTATAAAATGAAGATACTCCACAAATGCAACTTGTGAATAAGGACAGTTTTAGACATAAGATTGTGGAATTTTTGGAATGCCATTTTAATCAGTATTGAATAAAATAAACTTTGCTATAAAATAACTAAGCGAGGCTGTACAAGGCAGTCATTCAATGAATGAATAAGTTTGTATTTAAAGTTTTTTCAGAGGAAAGGATTTATTTATTTCAAGGGACTTTTATTTCATCGTGCCACATTTATTTCCCAGATCTTTTTATTTCCAACTGTTCTATGCAAATGAAGAGGCGTGGTTATCTCACAGATTCAGATACAAAGCAGGACGTCCAAACACAGCATCAGAGACCAACAGATGGGAACCAGTTTGATGACAGAGAATACAAGGAGAACAGTACTGATATGGTTTTCTTGGCGAGTTTGCCTTCGGGCGTGGCTAATGTAGCCGTGCATCTTCAGGTGCTACAGACCACAGTCAGACCTCACTGTGGTCCTTTTAGCTGACTCTTCCTGGACTAGGAGCTTGGGGGAGTGTTGATGATTACACATGGTGGGAAGCAGCACAGGATTGGGCACCAGAACCAAGTCGGGTGTGTAGACAAGGAACTGGGCTCAGAAGCACAGCTATTTGAGCTCAGACTACAGCCACGCCCCTTCATTTGCATATAACAGCTGGAAATAATAAGAGTTGGGAAATAAAGGTCACATTATGAAATAAAAGTTTCCTGAAATAAATGACAGCTGTCTTTTGAAAATCATTTTCAACACAAATCTATTTATTTATTTAAATACGTTGACTCAAATAATGTATTATATTTACACTTATTTACATATTTATATTTGTTTACATATTTATAGCCTTATCTATTTCAGGATTTATTTAATATTGACTAAAATGGCTGTCTAAAGTAAATTGAGTACGAGCTGTAATTATGATCACGTCTCTTTCTCATTCTCTCCCTCAGATGCCTGTGAAGTCACTCTGGACCCAGACACAGCACAGGGCAACGTCAACCTGTCTGAGGGAAACAAGAGGGCCACATCTGGAAAATGGCGTACACTTCCTAACTCCCCAAAGAGATTTGATTTCTATCGACAGGTTATGTCCACTGAGGGGCTGACTGGGCGATGTTACTGGGAGGTGGAGTGGAGTTCTGGCCAAAGTGAAGATGTGGTTGTAGGTGTTGCCTACATAGGTATGGGAAGGAAAGGAAAAAGTGACCGCAGTAAGCTTGGACGGAATGACATGTCTTGGGGTTTAGGCCACAGATGGTCTCCACCAGGCGCTGCTCTGTATGTAGCTCCTCCTCATCAGACCAAGGAGTTGCAATTTCCTGTATTTGGCACCATCCGGCTGGGATTGTTTCTGGACTGGGATGCTGGCACTCTGTCTTACTACAAAGTCTCATCTGACACACTGAGTCACATCCACACCTTCCGCATCAAGTTCTCTGAGCCTGTTTATCCAACCTTCTTGCTGTGGCGTGATTCCAACTACATATTCCTGCCTCTGTAATCACATGATTACGTCACATGATTCAATTCAAATTCAGTCCATTTCACTACACTTTGACAGAATTATTGTTAAATATTTTTTGTCATTGTTTTATTTTTATTGTGTGTATGTGTGTGAAGCACCACCATGTTAGTCACATACACTGTACTCATGGACCAGAGTGGAATAATAGAATGGCTGAAGTCCAGAGTTTCTTTATTCATGATGTTCAATTTGACCATCGATCAACAATAATCAAAAGGGGTGAGAGAAATTACACATACTGCACAAATAATCAATATCTTTATTGTGCATGTGATCATGTTTGAAAATCTTTATTTTGCATGTAATCATGGGGATTATAAGGGAAATTACACATATCACACAATTAATCACGTATCTTTGTTATCTTTGTCTAATGTAATGTTTAGATATCTTCACATATAACCTATATAACATATATGTTTAATTTCTCTGATTGTTCTGAATCTTGTACCATATAACCTTTAACCTGAAAGAACACTCGAGCTTGTGAAGTGTTTGTGGAGTGTAGCTGATTAAAAGTCTGTTCAGGGTTCATCAGTGCAGGAAAATATAACATTGTTGTCAGGTAGTAAAACTAGAAACAAAGGTGCCTCAGATCAGTAACAGCCAGAGTGGCCGGGCAGATAGTTGGTGGGAGGGCAGTAAACTGCCACAGCACGTGAGACGGTGACCAGACGACCAGACCAGGAAGACAGCCTCGACTGGAGGGAGAAGAAAATACATGAGATAAAGACCAGTCCAAACTATAAAAGGAGGGAAAGCTGCTCTTCAGTGTGCACATTATGAACTGTCCTTTGTGTTGTGTGCTGTGCTCTGAGCATTAATAAAGAGTGACAATAATGTGAGAGATTTTTGTCTCGTTCTCATTTGTCAGTGGAGTTGCAAAATAGTATTTTCAACAGGCCACGCAAAAATAAAAAAACATCTATTGCAATTTTTCAAACATTAAGAATGTTGTGTACACATAAATTCATATTACAGTTTTAAATTAAGTGATTGTAGTGTTTTTCATGAAGATAAAAGGCCCTGGCCTTAAATTATGTCATGCAGTGCAAGGGAAGTGTGAATGAGAGTCGCTAAGATCCCTTGGAAGTCGCTGACTCACACTGCCATCATGTGAGCCGTTAGGGTCACATGAGTGTAGGTGGGTATTCAACTGCCTGGGGAGTGATCTTAAGACTACGCTGTATGTGGCAGATAGATTGTGTCTTAGACCTCATCCTCTGGTGAGGGATAGATGTTCCAGGTTAACAAAAATGGCCTCTTTTACTTCCCGTCTTTGAATGGATTTCAACATTAATGTCTCAAAGTAGCTGTTTCTTGGTGGTCATACCACATGATATTTCATAAAATGGACATCGTTGGACAAAGTTTGTTTGTGTTTCACGATGGAAATGTAAATAGGGATTTTTTGATACTTTGTACGGAACTACTAAACACTTTGGAAATTATGCCCAATGGGCAGAATATAAATCTGGATAGACTGAGAGTAATTTCAAACAAGTTTTCTACACGGCATTCATGGCTGGACAGTCACACCACATGATATATTAGGGATATATTAGGACTTTAAATCACAGAAATAATAAAAAATACAACTTAGTTTTTGGCAGACAAAGTAAGCACATGTTCTTAGTATGCATCTAAACCTTTTTTCAACTGTGAAAAATGCAGTCAGACAGAAAATGTAGGCATCACGTTTTTATTTATTTTTTATTTATTTGACCCTTATTTAGCCAGGGAAACCCATTGAGACCGAGGTCTCATTTTCAATGGTGCCCTGGTTACATACAATACATTTTACAATCATGGAACAATACGACAATAAAGCAAAAAATAAGAAAAACAGCAATACGAAGACAGTAAAATATCAGTGCTTAAAACATTCACATACCTCAACATCAAGCTCATGAAACAAATTTTTGAATGTGCTCATTGAGACGAGGGCATTTAGTTTGTTTAGCAGACTCCTGGAACTTATTCCAGGCACTAGGAACACAATAGCTAAATGCAGTTTTTCCCAGTTCAGATTTGACTTGTGGCACCTCAAACTACCCAATCCTGAGATCTTGTCTGATAGAGATTGGAACGCCATGCAGTGAGGGATGTTAAGTAATTGGGCAGCTTTAAAATGATAGCTTTATACGCATACAAAAGCAAATGCTTCCTTCTCCTAGCAGCCAGGGATGGCCAACCCACTGCCTGGTAAAGGTTACAATGATGCATTCTGAAGTGCTCACCAGTTATAAAATGGAGTGCTGAGTGATAAACAGTATCAAGCTGTTTCAAGGTGGTAGAAGCAGCGTGCATATAAAGAATATCACCGTAATCAAGTACAGGCAGAAAGGCAGATTGTACTAACAGCTTTCTATTTTCAGCCGAAAAACACGAGCTGCTTCTATAAAAGAACCCAAGTTTCATCCTCAAGCTTTTTGCTAGCTCATCAACATGAAGTTTAAAGGTGAGCTTTTCATCAATAAAAACTCCAAGATACTTATAGGAGGGTACCCTTTCTATTTCAGAGCCATCCAAGGTGCTAATTTTGAAATGAGCTTCTTCCATAAAGTGGGATCCAGAGAATTGCATAAATTTTGTTTTTGCTGCATTTAAAACAAGTTTAAGCTCAAAAAGTGAGTTTTGAAATGACTCAAAACCAGTCTGCGAAGTGGATATGGCTCCCCTCAATGTGGAGGAGGATGAATAAAGCACCGTATCATCGGCATAAAAATGTACCTCGCAGCCATTATTAAAAGAGGCAATGTTATTAATATACAACGTGAAAAGTAAAGAGCCTAATATTGAACCCTGAGGTACACCTTTAGTGACATTCAAAACAGTGGACTGAGTAGAGTCAGCAACAATACATTGAATTATGTCTGTAAGATAGTTTGTAAACCATTGAAAAGCGTTCTGATCAAGATCAACAGAGGCCAGTCTATCTATTAAAACTGAATGGTCAACTGTGTTGAATGCTTTGGACAAATCAATAAACAAGTCAGCACAGTGCTGTCCATTATCAAGAGCACATATAATATCATCAAGAACAAGAGATGTAGCTGAAATGGTACTATGACCAGAACTGAAACCAGACTGAAAACTATTCAAAATACAATGTCTCTTTAAGAATGAATTAAACTGACAACTGACCAAAGAGTCAAGGGTCTTGGCTAGACAGGAAAGCTTGGAAATTGGACGGTAATTATTTAAGTCTCTACTGTCTCCTCTTTTGTGAAGTGGAAACATATATGCAGTTTTCCAGATCTTAAGGACAATTCCTGAGCCAAGAGAGAGATTAAAAATATGTGTCAGTGTAGCAGCTAGCTAGTAATACAGAGAGTTTACCTCTTAGTTAAAGGTTAGTCTTTAAGTTGGCTAAACTTAACAGCTAATGTTACTATTTAACAGAGCTGAAACTACTGATGTTTTACATTTTAGCTGAAGGCCATTGTAGGGTGGCCAGATGTCCCTGTTTTCCAGGGACCGTTTTTAGTGGCCTGTCCCCAGAGATGTTCTGTTTTTAACTGCACATTACAAACAGACAGTTAGGCAAGGCAAGGCAAGGCATCTTTATTTATATAGCGCATTTCATACCAATAGGCAACTCAATGTGCTTTACATAAAGACAGATCATTTAACAGTAAGAGTAGAAAATGTAAAAAGAAAACATTAAAAAAATTTAAAAATTAGAAATTTAAAATATTAAAAATACAGTTAAAAGAAAGAAAGAGAAAAGAATATAGGAAGTACAAGAAAGAGTGCAAATCCAAAAATTATAATTAAACTCTTAAGAGCTCAGCCATACGCACATGAAAAGAGAAATGTTTTTAACCTGGATTTAAAAGTGCTTACAGTTGGGGCTGATTTCAGTTCTGCTGGTAGTTTATTCCAGTTGTGTGCAGCATAACAGCTAAATGCTGCTTCACCATGTCTAGTTTGTACTCTGTGCTCCACTATCTGACCTGAGTCAGTAGATCTCAGAGCTCTACTGGGTTTATACTCTACTAACATGTCCTTCATGTATTCTGGACCTAAACCATTCAGTGATTTGTAGACCAGTAGCAGAACTTTAAAATCTATTCTGTAGCTGACTGGGAGCCAGTGTAAAGACTTAAGAACAGGGGTGATGTGCTCTGATCTCTTTGTTCTGGTTAAAACTCGAGCTGCCGCGTTCTGAATGAGCTGCAGTTGTTTAATACTTTTTTGGGGGAGTCCAGTCAGAAGACCATTACAGTAGTCAAGTCTGTTGGAGATGAAAGCATGAATCAGCTTCTCCTGATCTTTTTTGGACATGAAGCCCCTAATTCTTGTTATATTCTTCAGTTGGTAAAAGGCTGTTTTGGTGACTGATTTGATATGACTGTTAAAGGTTAGGTCTGAGTCTATCAACACGCCAAGGTTCCGGACCTGGTCTTTAGTTTCTAGTGACAGTGACTCAAGGTGTTTACTGACAGCAACCCTCTTCTCTTTATTGCCAAAAACAAGTTCAGAGTGAAACAATATTTTATGCCGCAAGAAACACCAGGCAGCAGAGACACATTGTGATTGTTTTGGCCAACAAAGGGCACTGCTCACCATAGTAGCTTTATGTCACACTTCTTCTACCAAGAAGAAAACCTCTGTGGAAAAGTGAATCCACAACATCACCACAAATGTCTTTTCAAGCCAAGTAGAATGGATAAACAGTTGGAATCTGCTAAAAGTAATGGATAAATGGTTGAAATGTGGTAGTGGTACAAATGGAAACTTAATCAAACAAACCTAATTCATTGTATTTAAAGTCATTGTAAAGATGCTCACTTTTATAAAAGTAATACTGTTGAATCACTATCATCAGAAAAATGGTCATATCGGTGATCTGTGCCTGCAGCTACTGAATACAGGCCTCTGTTCATTCCTACCTGACTTCTGGGTTTAAAATGACCTGGATCATCCACATCGAGGCGTCTAAAGAACAAACACAATGGAGACTTCTTTCTGCCAACTGGCTAACTTAAGGTTCAGCACTCCATCTAACTTGAATCGTGCAGATCTTCTAGACTTTCCAAATCTTATTGGACCAAATGGATCAAATTCAGATTGTCAAACAAGTCATTTTGTGACCCTCAAAATAATTAATTCATTTTTTACAGCCACTTCTTTCACAATATAAGCTTATAGGCAACGGTCTTTTTAAAAGACAGTCCACCCCAAAACCAAAAATACCTCCTCTGGCTTGTCCTGGTTTTCGTCTGTCTAAATTGTTTTGGTTTTAGATTCCAAATTTAGGAGACACCAGTCATAGAGATGTCTGCCTTCTTTACAGTAATGTAATAATGGTAAATGGTAATAATGGGACTAAATGGCACTTGGATTGTGGTGCTCAAAGCACCAAAAATACATTTCAGAAGTTGAACACAAGTATTTCTTTCCAGAAATCATGACCCAGTTACTCAAGATAATCCACAGACCTTGTTGTGGGCAGTTCCATGTAGGAACTACTTTCTCTCTACTAGAAAAATAATAATTCCAACATGAAACTGCTCACAACAAGGTCTGTGGATTATTTTGTGTAACTGGGGCACGATTTCTAAAAAGAGACATTGCTCTTGATTTTTTTTATTCTTTATTTATTTATTTTTTTTCAAATATATTGTTCTTGACTTGTGGTTCCTATATATAAGACAGAAAGCAGACATCTCTATTGTGCATAGCTCAAAAACTCAGCAACTCACACCAAAACCATATAGATGGATTAATAGCACAACAGGTGAGAGGAAAATTATATATTTCTTATTTTGGGGTAAATTGTCCCTTTAAACTGCTGTGCATCATGTGACATAATTTCACAGTTCAACCACTCAAAATGTTTACATTTATTGTTAAGCAGCGACCTCTAGTGGCAGCAGTAGATCTGACAGGAGCAGTGTTAAAAGCATTAAAGTCTGCATATGGAGGGAGTGGAGTGGATGGATGGGTCAGACAAACACAGGACTTTCACCCTGGAGACCAGACTTTGTGTCCCGTGTGAAAGCAAAGTTCACTCATTGAAATTTAGAAATTAAATAAAGTTACATACATAACAACATGACCTGCATCACCTGCACTGTGTGACTTATGTCATGTGACTTATCTATCATAATGTACATATTTGATCCCAAACCATGATTTTTTCCCCCCCAAAACCTTTATGGAACAAAATGTCCACATTTTGAAACAGTGCTCATGTCTGGAACTGTGACATGAGAGAATTCAGAAGAAAGTATCTGTCAGACTAGTGACATTTCATTCTTAGCACATTAGATTCAGTCTTCCTGTCTCTTATCTTTGCCATTCTGTGTGTGAGTTGACTTTTGGGGCCCGATGCTGATCCACACATGCAGTTCAGTGAGGAAGCTGTCATGCACAGGTTGAGGTGGGCAGTGTGTCTCAGGTGTAAGAAGCTGGAGAAATTACTTTACAAATGAGTACTGGGGGTGGATGTTTAGCTCAGTGGGTAGAGCGTCCGACCCATGTATGGAGGCTGTTAGTCCTCTGCAGCGGCCGCTGGTTCGGCTCCCACCTTCGGCCCTTTGCTGCGTGTCATCCCCTCTCTCTGCCCCATTTCCTGTCTACTCTCTGGCTGTCCTATCCAATAAAGGCAAAAATGCCAAAAAAAATATAACTTTAACAAATGAGTACTGGTGAATATTAGAGATATGGATAACAACTTATGATGGCAGAAGTACATTTTCATGGGGCCTGTAAGTCCCATCAGACACTTTTGAACACAGAGTTCCTGGCTGAGTGCTTGAGTCTAGTGAGCATTACAAATACTCAAGTTACTGTAATTAAACTGTGTTTTTAAGTACTTAAGAGTACATTTTCAAACATGTACTTTGACTTGTACTTGAGTCCACATTACACAATGTAATCTACTTAGTTACTCTAAAATCATAATTGAGCAGTGAGTACAATTTGAATGTATGACCAAAGCTTTCATCTGCATTTTCTAACCATAAGGCCATCTACTCACAAATTCATTCATTCATTTATTCAAGTTTTATTTTAACTCAGAAACACACTGAAGTAGAGAGCTCATGTACAATGCAGCCGAGGAAACCAATGAAACATAAGAGCACTTAGACACACAAAAACCCAAAGAGAAACTTACATAAAAGTGGCAACAAGAAGTAAAGTAACGAATAAAAACTGTTAAAATGTTAAACACATTAATTAGGTAAAACAGGAACACCTAGAAGTAAAATGTGACACAGTTAAAGATTTGAATTACCCGAGGAATAAAAATGAGGAAAGCTTTGAATTGTTTTGCATGTTGCAGATGTACAATATGAAAAACTGGATATTCCAAGTTCAGTAAAATACAGCCGACACCTGCAGCGTAATCCAATCACGAGACGGAGTTTGATAAGAGCCCACATTAAAAGAAAGCATGAACTGATGTAAGAAGGTAAAAGACCAATAAGAGCTTCATAAATAAATAAAACCCAGTGTCTCTCACGTCTTACAAAGAGAGAGGGACACAAGTCACAATGATGGCTGTTATAACTGTCTTCAGTGATTAATCTAAGTTAGGAGAGGTGTTAGCTAATGTAGTGGATTAGTTAAGCAAAGTGAGGCTGTAGCAGTAAAACCCAGAGAGCACTGAACTGTGATAGGGGGCTTTTTATTACGTCTAGATTAAAGTGCCAGTAGAGCTCATCAGTGACCAGTGATATGAATTTCCCTTTTTTATTTCTGATAAAAAAGAGTTTTAAGCCTGGAAACAAACCTGCCAGTTATGAGATGAACCCTGACCTCAAAACCATTTAATCTGGACCAAAAAAGTTTGGAAAAGAGCAAAAAAGACTGTGTATTTATTTTAAGAGTGAAGAAACTGCCATCCCATAATCCATTGTAATGATACAACATCTTTTTAAATTTGGCTTTGGATGTTATTATAGTGATAATAGAGGTGCTGCAATATATTGTAGTTTGTATTGTGTTGATATAATAATTTTTGGTAAGTCCACATTGGAGGGTTATGACATGAACAATAATTTAATTCCTCTCTGCAGAATATGAAGGAACAGGATTTTAACTTCTGTAACCTCACTGTTGAGCTCTGTTTGTGAAAAGATCAAGAAGTTTGTCTTCTTTCAAAAGTTACTAAGTTAATATCATAATTTAATGTTAAATTTGATAAGATTAGCCATTGTTCTGTTAGATCTTTAGTTGTTATAAGTATAGTTTTATAAAGCGAGAGTGTTGCAGACAGTGAGGGGTTTGTCAGTCAGCAGAACGTGTTAAGATCTACATGTCTTTATCCTGTGAGATTTACAGTCTAAACTTTAAACATGACAGTTTCATTTAGTTTTCTTTAGTTTCCTGTAGTAAACATTCATGGACTTAAGTCTGTTTACTTATAACTGAGTAATATTTTGTAATGTAAGAGTACTTGTACTTGAGTACAGATTTTCAGTACCTTTCCACCCCTGATAATGAGATCAAATATTCTGCATAAAAAATGAAGTTAACGGCATGCAGGCAAATTCAGCGATCATCACATGGTTAGCTGATGTGTTTTTCCCTCCAGGTTTAACCGCTCTAACATCTCTTGATTTATGCAAACGTCTGCCAGAAAGCAATGAAGGAAGCCCCCAAAGTCACCTGTTGCCTGTCTCAGTATTGCCTTGTTTTTCACAGAATGACATTATATTCTGACCCCGGGTCTTTAACAAATGGCTGCTGTCATGTCTGGAGGCGTGTCATGGGGCATGGGGTGGGCGGAGTCAAGAGAGGCAGGTATCTGACAGGAAATAAGTGTAAGCTATATAAGATCTAAGTCGCAGCATCACAGATCATCAGACTGGCTGCTCCAGTTAGAAGTCAAGAAGACTCGCACACAACTCAGCTGATCTACACAACTTCACCAGGTGAGGACAAACTGGGCAACAAAAATGTGTTCAGACTTTTACTGTGTTAGTGAGAGTCGATTCTCACTGTTAAAAACTCTAGAAACTTGTGCTGCTTCAGAAAGTTTAAAAGAAGTACTGAAGACTGTGTGGTCACTCACTTCACATTTCTCAACAGGTTGGAGAAAATGGCTTCAACTCTCATGACAGTCGCTGCCCTGGGTCGACCATTCACCATTGGAATGCTCTATGATGCTCGCAAAGATGAACTCATCCCAGGTAAAACTTGACATTCACATATTGAAGAAATGCTGGATTTATCATTCAGTACTTCAGATTTGACCTCTGGAACAAGGCAAAAGACAAACAAATTTCAGGCAGTTTCAGGCAGAATGTAGTTCACAGACATGTAGATAGTATATGTTTCTTTTTTTACGCTTTTATTGCAAATAATAACTTTGTACATAATGTAAGAAGTTGTTGAATTTTTTCTGAGTTAAACAAAAACATTAAAAATGCAAATATAGCTGCAAGTGGCAGTGAACAGGGTCCACAGCACAGTGGTGCAGTGGTTAGCACTGCTACAAATTACAGCAAAATATTTAATATCACTGCAGATTCACCGTTTGAGGGATCTGAACATCGTCTACAGAATGTCTGTGTTATTGTCTGTGTCACATTTGAATGAAAACTTGTGGAGAGACAGAAATTAATTGTTCTTTGAACTTATTGTGTTTCACCTCTAATGCAAAAAGTTTATATCTCGTAATCTGCTGCATTTTCATATGAAAATCATTTTTCATGGTTTCCTATCCTGACTTGGTGGATGCATGAATTTTACTAATGATTAATTAAAGTGGCTCCATTCAAATTTCTTGGGTCTGTGCACTGCAGGCATGTGCACCACTTTATGTCTGATGGCTACCTGCTTGTTCTTGTTAGTAGCATACGGTCGACTGAAAGCCATGATGAGAGTGGTCCATCCTAACTCCTGCAATGTTACTCTCCACAAAATGAGTGAGTCTTTCTGGTGATGCCCTATGATGACGCCAGCTCAAAATGTCCTCACTCTCCAAAAATTTCTTCTTTTACAAGTTCAAGGTTCATTCATTCATTCAGTAGGACTGGGTGTTACAATCCCTGATGACTCAGCACTATACTCACCTGAGTGGAGGTGTTCTTGGAGGTGACCACTATATGAAACTACCAGCACAACACATCTTCAGCTGTGGACCTCAACCTCAGCAGGTGTTTCAGCCTTCTATTAAAAGACATCCTCAGTCAAGGCAGGAACAGCCCAGGCTGGTCAGATCTTGGTGACTCGTGAAACTCTGTGTGTCTCATGGTTGGCTTCTAGATGGTCACTCAGGAGCCCACACAGGATCTCTCCTCTTCAGCCACAGCCATATCATATGTGGTTCTGATGGTGAAGCATATTGCAATGGAACAAATAACTAATAACAAGGACAGATGTTTTCATTCGTAAACTTGAGGAGTAATGTGCAACTGAGTACAGTAGTAATTATAATCTTAAACATAACAACTTACAGAGTGCAATTTGCAAAGGCTTACTGTGACCCAACAGCAATGTTATGTTCTTTTTATGCATCATATAAAACAATACTATACGTCAGGAGGATCAGGTATGCCTGTTTAGCAGGCTGTAAATCACAACCAGCAGCATCACAACATCAGGAGGATCAGTAATGTTCGGCTCCTCTGCTTTGGCTGCAAGGTCGGCATATCGCAGTTTCTTGCACTCAAAAGCCTCCTCCACAACATCCTCCCAGGGAATAGTCAGCTCAACTAGGAAGGCAAGCTGACAGGAATTGTACCAGAGAATCAGATCTGGTTGCAGGTTGGTTGCTGCATTTTATGGATGGGGATGTGAGTTTCTAGCCTCAGTCAGCACACATTTCCCAGTCCCTGGCTGGGGTCAGTGGGCTTGAGTAGGATGGCTGGGTGCATGTTTCACTCCCCTGAGAGGTGTGGGAACTTCTCCTGGGTCCGGTTACTCTCATGTGCTCTAGTTCAGCTGCCAAACAGGACAGTACTTGGTTGTGCCACCAGGTGTATCAGGCTGGTCTTCTATCCTACCAAGATGTGCTCGAGGGTTACCAGAACTGCACATAGAGGACAGGCTGGATCCTCTACCACCAAAAGATTTGGGTTTGTAGGAGAGGGCAGGACATTATATGGGTTTGTGACGGTGAAGCTCAGCATTTTAGCCTCCATGCTCCACAGCTCATTCCATGTGATTTTCCTCCCCTTGAGGGCATCCCACCTTGTCCAGCTGGCTTGGGATATGGCCCTGGCACACCATGCAGCTTCCTCTTGGTGGGGCCAGCGTTCAGGTGGAGTAGCCTTTTGCTAAGTAAGTTTAATTTCTCCCAGGCCAAAATGTCCTCTGCCATGTTGGACATGGCCCACTTTGTCCTTGTGATTCTGTATCCAATACTGCAGCAGCTGCGATCTACTTTTTCTAGTAGCAAGGGTTGGAGCATCACCTCATACCACCAAGTCCAGAGATTCTGTGAGTGTCATCTCCAGTCTTGCTTTGGCACATTTCTCCATCAGACTAGGGTTAGGCAGTGACAGGGCTCCATTCCCGTAAAGCCTTATACTGCTGAGACATCTCAGTACCCCAAGCCATTTCCTCAGCTGTAAGCTCCTCAATCTCTCTAGTTGAATGTCATGAGTTTGACTGACATCGTAGACGGTGACTGACCACATGAGTCTGGGCAACAGTCCAAACTGAAAGCACCACAGCTTCAGCTTCCCTGGTGATGGGCTTCTCTAGGTTAGTTGATATTGGCTCATTGGTGATGTGGAACCTTTTATCAGTTAGTCAGTGTGTCATAATGAATTGCTGCAGGGCTTGATGTTTTCTTGGACTTCGTCCCTTAGGCGGTGCATGCTTTTGCTGTAGTTAGCGCAGTTATGTCATGCATTCAAGCCCTGATTGGAGAAAAACACAGTCCACTCTTGAAGTGTTCCCCTCCAATCACCCATCTTAATGCCTCGATGATGAGGTCCACTGCCATAGTGAATGACAGGGGGAAGATTGTACAAGCCAACAAGAAGCTGCCATGCAGTGGTGTTGTCCTGTGTTGTTGTGTCCTGACTTATAGAACTTAAATTTGTTCATACAAACATAGTTGTACAAGTACACACAACACACACAACACACACACACACACACACACACAACTATTTAACATATCAAAAGTACTCAGAACAAAGTATTTCTGTAGTAAATTACATTTAGTCTCATGCTGTGACTGATATCTGATTCTTTGTGACAGTATTAGATTGTTCATATTGATGCATCAATCCAGTGTTGCCAGATTGGGCAGTTTTGGGTCACATTGTGCAGATTAAAATGGGCATGAATGGTTTGGATGGTTTTTAAATACTTAAATAAATTACTTTATATCAATATTAAAACATTTTTTATTCAGTGACACAGACAGAGTGATCAGCAAAGCAACTTTAGGTCAGAGGCCTCTGCAGAGACAATAAATTGGTGTAATTAATTTTACTGGACTGGATGACAATGGATGATTGTCAAAAGCACTGCGTCTCAATCCTGTAATTTCTAAATTTATTAACTTTATGTCAAAGAATTAATCAATCAATAAATGTAGCAGCTGTTTCACAAAATGATTTTCCTTTATCAGATGACTGATGTTTTCCAATTTTCATAGGTTTGAAACTGTGGGATGATAAAACTCTACAAGGGAACACAGTTGAAGAGCATCATGAGAGCAGTTATTCTTGTATTTCTGCATCTGACACGATTCAATCCAAGTCCTCTCTGCTGGATATTGAAGCTTCTCTGAAGGCCAGTTTCATGGGTGGACTGATTGAAGTTGGAGGATCTGCAAAGTATCTGAAGGACACAAAGAAGTTCAAGAATCAGAGCAGAGTGACGTTTCAGTACAAAGCTACCACACACTTCAAAGAGTTGTCAATGATTGACTTCAAGGCCATGGACACCAAGCAGAAAGAAGTTATTGAGAAGGGCTCAGCAACACACGTTGTCACAGGGATCCTTTATGGGGCAAATGCTTTCTTTGTGTTTGACAGTGAGAAGTTAGAGGCCAGCAGTGTTCAGGAAATCCAGAGCAGTGTGGAAGTTGTGATAAAGAAGTTCCCTTCATTTGAGTTTGAGGGGAATGTCAACATCAAGCTGACTAATGAAGAACAAGAGCTGATCAATAAATTCTCCTGCAAATTCTATGGAGACCTTCTTCTTGAAAGCAACCCTGCATCATTTGTAGACGCAGTGAGCACCTATGTTGAACTTCCAAAGCTGTTGAGGGAAAATCCAAAGAAGGAGAGTGTTCCACTGAAGATCTGGCTGATGCCACTGACACAATTGACTAAAACAGCTGCTGAGCTGAAGACAGGCTTGAGCACCGGACTGGTGTTGAAGATGCAGGATGCTCTAGAAGATCTAAAGGAAATACAAATGAGATGCGATGAATCTCTGTACAACAATGTTGTCAGGAAAATTCCACAGATTAGGGAAGAGTTAAGCTGTTTCAAAAAATTGTGTGGTTCTTATGCATCTGACCTCCAGAAGACCATAGCAAAGTCACTTCCCCTCATCCGTGAAGGCAAAGAAGATGAGAGCAAATTAGTGAAACTCTTTGAAGACAGAAACAAGTCACCGTTCAGTCAAGAAAAACTGACCAAGTGGCTGGATCATAAAGAGAGAGAAATCAACGTCATCAAGTCCTGTGTAGACATGATGGAGGGAACAAAGATCGTCCCAGATAAGTCAGAGCTGGACAGAGAAGTTCTTGCTGCAGGTGTACAGGATGCTCTGTGCTTTGTCTTCACCTCCCTGGAAACTACTGACCCCTACCTTCAAGAACTAAAATACTGCGTGGGACAAGTTACTGCAGATGCCAAGCAACCAACAAAAGACCCATGGTACAAATCAGCTGAAATTTTAACCAAAATGAGAGAAAAAGCCAAAGATTTCCACAAAGTTGCCAAAGCCTTGAAGAACAGCAGCACATTCCGGTTCCTGGTGGCAGCAGTTGCAAATGAGAAATACAAAGGAGCAACCATCTACCATTACAAGAACGGCATTCTGCTCACTGATGATTTCTCAAAGCCAGACATCACTAATGTGGAGACTAACAAAGACAGAAGAGATTTAATCTGGCGTAAGTCCTTTATTTTCACTGTCGCATAAATACTACCAATTTACTCAAGTGAGGATGTTCCTGTGGACAGTGACTTCATTAACCTTCATGTGCAGATATATGGTCAGTACACCTGACAGGAGGTAAGAATACATAATTTAAAGAATGATTAGTTGATAATAATGCCAGCATAATTATGGTGTGTACTTTATTTTTCAAACTAAAGAAATATTCAGTCATTAGTGAAAATCTTTTGGATTTGGATTACAGCAGACTAACTTCACATGACACCTACGACAGGTCTTGACCTTGTAAACGTTCGTATCTGAAAGAAAATTCAAAATATGAGAAAACTGGTGAATATGACAAGTTCTCCTAAATCACTCGTACACACAACTTAAGAACAAATCTGTTAGTACAAGTGGTTCTTGCATGAGGCCCACTGTTCTGCTTGTGCCTGGATGTTCTGTGGGTCCTGGGTGGACAAGCTTCTGCCTCAGAGTGTTACTGAACTTAAATTTTATTGATCCCACACTGGGGAGATTCAGACAGTATAGCAGCTCAGAACAAAAGAACAAGTAGAAAAGATAGTGAGTGATAAATAGAAAACAAATTAAAATAAACAAATAGATATTAAAATATCTCTTGGTGGAACTAATAACAACTCAGAAATTCTGAAACATTACAAGGAGACACAACAAGATATTTTATAGAAATGGTCACAAGCCCACTGGTTGGGGCTCAATGATTTAATATTCAAGTATTTTATAAACTGACAAGACCTCTGTTACAGGTGGATTTCTGTCAAAAGTTAATGATTTGTTCTGCCCAGAGGCACAGCTTGTGAACAAACCCCAGGTCATTAGCGGGGCCTGGAGGGCTGACAAACGTTCCTCCACAGCTGGACGACGTCAAACAAATCTGCCCAAAGAGTTTGTAAACTAACCGCTGCTTCAGACTTGTATTGTTTTTGTATTCAACATATTGAATAAGTAATGTTATATTTGTTCTTCTCAATTTTCTGTTTGGCCAATCCGTTATCAATACACCTATTTAAGTAGTACATAAAATTGGAGAGAGCGATATTTTGATCTGCTCGGTCTGCAGTCTCTCATCCACCACCGTAAATTCAAATTCATGTAAATTTATCTCCTGGCTGAGACGGTCCCTCCTCCTTCTACCAGTGGTAACCGGCAGACAGTGAATCACATCAGCAGCAGAGGGAGGAAGACAGACACACTGACCGATGTGTGTGATGTGTGTGATGTGTGTGACGTCAGGAATATGATATGCAACTGTTGCTGCTGAATTCATCTTTTTTTTTTCTTTTTTTTAAATAATAACAAAAAAGTTCAAAGGTTCAAAAGTTCAGACTTTTTCTTTTTTTCAAAAAAACTGCAAGAATGACATTATAAGTATATAGAATAAAGACAAACACATGACTTTCCACCTAGGAGTCAATGTTTACTTAAACACATTAACATACTTATTTTAACCCAAACCAAAATCTTTTTCCTAAACCCAATCCAGTATTTGTGTTACCTAACCAAAAACCAAACTGCAGCCATTTCACAATGTTAACCACGTGTTAAACATCATGTGACTTACGTAACATCCTTAAGGTTTAGTATGCCTGCTGCTGCTACTCTCCAATGTGTTGTTTAGGTATGAGCATGTGTGGAATATTATATTTATATCTATTCTGGAAAGTAGTAAAGCAGTATAAAATGAAGATACTACACAAATGTAACTTTTGAACGAGAACAGTAATTCAATGAATGAATAGGTTTGACAACTTTTATTTATTTCAGGGGACTTTTATTTCATCGTGCCACATTTATTTCCCAGATCTTTTTATTTCCAACTGTTCTATGCAAATGAAGAGGCGTGGTTATCTCACAGATTCAGATACAAAGCAGGACGTCCAAACACAGCATCAGAGACCAACAGATGGAAGCCAGTTTGATGACAGAGAATACAAGGAGAACAGTACTGATGTCTTAGGATGTCCTGCTTTGAATCTGTGAGCTTGCCACGCCCCTTCATTTGCATATAACAGCTGGAAATAATAAGAGTTGGGAAATAAAGGTCACATTATGAAATAAAAGTTTCCTGAAATAAATAACAGCTGTCTTTTGAAAATCATTTTCAGCACAAATCTTTATTTATTTATTGAACTACGTTGACTCAAATAATGTATATTTAAACTTATTTACATATTTATATTTGTTTACATATTTATAGCCTTATCTATTTCAGGATTTATTTAATATTGACTAAAATGGCTGTCTAAAGTAAATTGAGTAGAGCTGTAATTATGATCACGTCTCTTTCTCATTCTCTCCCTCAGATGCCTGTGAAGTCACTCTGGACCCAGACACAGCACAGGGCAACGTCAACCTGTCTGAGGGAAACAAGAGGGCCACATCTGGAAAATGGCGTAAACGTCCTGACTACCCGAAGAGATTTGATTTCTATCGACAGGTTATGTCCACTGAGGGGCTGACTGGGCGATGTTACTGGGAGGTGGAGTGGAGTTCTGGCCAAAGTGAAGATGTAGTTGTAGGTGTTGCCTACATAGGTATGGGAAGGAAAGGAAAAAGTGACCGCAGTAAGCTTGGACGGAATGACATGTCTTGGGGTTTAGGCCACAGATGGTCTCCACCAGGCGCTGCTCTGTATGTAGCTCCTCCTCATCAGACCAAGGAGTTGCAATTTCCTGCTTTTGGCACCACCCGGCTGGGATTGTTTCTGGACTGGGATGCTGGCACTCTGTCTTACTACAAAGTCTCATCTGACACACTGAGTCACATCCACACCTTCCGCACCAAGTTCTCTGAGCCTGTTTATCCAACCTTCTTGATGTGGCGTGATTCCAACTACATATTCCTGCCTCTGTAATCACATGATTACGTCACATGATTCAATTCAAATTCAGTCCATTTCACGACACTTTGACAGAATTATTGTTAAATATTTTTTGTCATTGTTTTATTTTTATTGTGTGTATGTGTGTGAAGCACCACCATGTTAGTCACATACACTGTACTCATGGACCAGAGTGGAATAATAGAATGGCTGAAGTCCAGAGTTTCTTTATTCATGATGTTCAATTTGACCATTGATCAACAATAATCAAAAGGGGTGAGGGAAATTACACATACTGCACAAATAATCAATATCTTTATTGTGCATGTGGTCATGTTTGAAAATCTTTATTTTGCATGTAATCATGGGGATTATAAGGGGGATTACACATATCACATAATTAATCACGTATCTTTGTTATCTTTGTCTAATATAATGTTTAAATATCTTCACATATAACCATGTTTAATTTCTCAGCCTCGAAGACAGCCTCAGCTGGAAGGAAAAGAAAATACATGAGATAAAGACCAGTCCAAACTATAAAAGGAGTGAAAGCTGCTCATCAGTGTGCACATTATGAACTGTCCTTTGTGTTGTGTGCTGTGCTCTGAGCATTAATAAAGAGTGACAATAATGTGAGAGATTTTTGTCTCGTTCTTATTTGTCAGTGGAGTTGCAAGATTGCCAGAGGGTCAATGAGGTATAAGTATTTTCAACAGGCCAGGCAAACAATAGAAATTTTTCAAACATTAAGAATGTTGTGTACACAGAAATTCATATTACAGTTTTAAATTAAGTGATTTTAGTCTTTTCATCAAGGTGACTTGGTTCTGGCCTTAAATAATGTCATGTAATGGATAAATGGTTGAAATGTGCAGCAACTGCCACTGCAAGTGGTAGTGGTACAAATGGAAACTTGGTCAAACAAACCTAATTGTTTGCACATCACTCCTGTATTTCAGTCCCTTCACTGGCTTCCTATCACCTCCAGAATTCAGTACAAACTTGCTCTCCTCACCCATCAGTGCCTTTACGGCAATGCCCGAGCCTAGCTCCAGGAACTACTACACCAACAATCCACAACCTGCCACCTTCGATCACAAAACACTCATTTGCTCCAAATCCCCAGAACTAAGTTACGGACAATGGGAGACCGCACATTCTGCTCAGCTGCTCCCCGCCTGTGGAACTCCCTTCCTGATCACCTGAGGGTGCCACAGTAGGTGGATGTTTTTAAAAAGGGACTGAAAACTTTCCTTTTTAAATGCGCATTTGATGTTGACTTCTGAGCCACTTTTATTATTTTTTACTGTTTGTGTGCTTTTTTTGTGTGTGTGTTTGTGCTTTGTAATTGTATTCCTTGCTCTGTGAGCACTTTGAGATTTTTTTTTAATGAAAAGTGCATTATAAATAAAATTTATTATTATCATTATTATTATTAATTCATTGTATTTAAAAAGTCATTGTAAAGATGCTCACTTTTATAAAAGTAATACTGTTGAATAACTATCATCAGAAAAATGGTCATATCGGTGATCTGTGCCAGCAGCTAATTGTCAAGAGAGAACTGAATACAGGCCTCTGTTCATTCCTACCTGACTTCTGGGTTTAAAATGACCTGGATCATCCACATCAAGGCGTCTAAAGAACAAATGCGATGGAGACTTCTTTCTGCCAACTGGCTAACTTAAGGTTCAGCACTACATCTAACTTGAATCGTGCAGATCTTCTAGACTTTCCAAATCTTATTGGACCAAACGGATCAAATTCAGATTGTCAAACAAGTCATTTTTTGACCCTCAAAATAATTTATTCATTTTTTACAGCCACTTCTTTCACAATATAAGCTTATAGGCAACGGTCTTTTTAAAAGACAGTCCACCCCAAAACCAAAAATACCTCCTCTGGCTTGTCCTGGTTTTCGTCTGTCTAAATTGTTTTGGTTTTAGATTCCAAATTTAGGAGACACCAGTCATAGAGATGTCTGCCTTCTTTACAGTAATGTAATAATGGTAAATGGTAATAATGGGACTAAATGGCACTTGGCTTGTGGTGCTCAAAGCACCAAAAATTCATTTCAGAAGTTGAACACAAGTATTTCTTTCCTGAAATCATGACCCAGTTACTCAAGATAATCCACAGACCTTGTTGTGGGCAGTTCCATGTACGAACTACTTTCTCTCTACTAGAAATAAATAATTCCAACATGAAACTGCTCACAACAGGGTCTGTGGATTATTTTGTGTAACTGGGTCATGATTTCTGGAAAGAGACATTGCTTCCCGTCTCAGACAACCAATAGTCAAAACAAACCGTTACAAATTCTCCTTTATACCCTCTGCCATCTCACTGCTCAACTCGGTACAGTACAGGTAGCACTATCATTACCTTTACTCCACACTTTTTAAGTATGTGTTCTTGACTTTTTTTTTTTTTTTTTTTATCTTGTGTCTTACTCTTGTTATTATCGTTGTTTGTTGTGTGTTGTTGTTGTTCTTATTGCTACTGCAGCACAACTAATTGCCCCATGGGGACAAATAAACGTCTTGAAACTTGAAACTTGAAATTGCTATTGAGTTTTTTTTTTATGTATTGTTTTTGCCATGTGGTTCCATTATATAAGAAAGACAGCAGACATCCCTATTGTCAATATCTCAAAAACTCAGCAACTCACACCAAAACTACACCAATCAGGCATAACATTATGACCACCTGCCTAATATTGTGTAGGTCCCCCTTTTGCTGCCAAAACAGCCCTGACCTGTCGAGGCCTGGACTCCACTAGACCTCTGAAGGTGTGCTGTGGTATCTGACACCAAGACGTTAGCAGCAGATCCTTTAAGTCCTGTAAGTTGAGAGGTGGGGCCTCCATGGATCAGACTTGTTTGTCCAGCACATCCCACAGATGCTCGATTGGATTGAGATCTGGGGAATTTGGAGGCCAAGGCACACACACCCGGTCATCCATGTGACGTAAAAGAAAACATGACTCATGAGACCAGGCCACCTTCTTCCATTGCTCCGTGGTCCACTTCTGATGCTCACGTGCCCATTGTTGGTGCTTTTGGTGGTGTACAGGGGTCAGCATGGACACCCTGACTGGTCTGCGGCTGTGCAGCCACATACACAACAAACTGATGCACTGTGTATTCTGACATCTTTCTATCAGAACCAGCATTAACTTCTTCAGTAATTTGAGCTACAGTAGCTCATCTGTTGGATTGGACCACACGGGCCAGCCTTCGCCCCCACGTGCATCAGTGAGCCTTGGCCGCCCATGACCCTGTCATCGGTTCACCACTGTTCCTTCCTTGGACCACTTTTGATAGATACTGACCACTGCAGACCGGGAACACCCCACAAGAACTGCAGTTTTAGAGACGCTCTGACCCAGTCATCTAGCCATCACAGATTGGCTCCTGTCAAACTCACTCACATCCTTACGCTCGCCCATTTTTCCTGCTTCTAACACATCAACTTTGAGGACAAAATGTTCACTTGCTGCCTGATATATCCCACTAACAGGTACCATGATGAGGAGATAATCAGTGTTATTCTCTCCACCTGTCAGTGGTCAGGATGTTATACCTGATCAGTGTAGACCTAAAAGTTCTCTTGTGTGGCATCTCAAACACTCTTGGGGTCCACCTTGTGGCCACAGGGGTTCAAAGCAGGCAATTGTGTCAAGCCAGTTTCACTTTCATGTAGCAAATGCAGTGACTCAGCTTTCTGTATCTGAGATAGTTTCTGTGAAATCATGTGACCACAGAGTGCCCGCCCTCTCTGCTGATAGTAAACAAAACCCCTGCTCTCTTCTGTCTCCGCTTCCTCAGAATTAGAGAGCATCATTAAACCACAAGGTAAGAGCACTTTGATAAATGAACGATGAAATGCTTTAAAATGTTAGGATCAGGGGTGAACACCTCAGTTTCTCAGCTTTAATGGACCATATCTGTGTTTTTTAGTGATTAAGTCCATTGATTATAGATCATTTTTAAAAATCATCTTTTAATGTTTATTAGAATGATCTGAGGTGTATAGACAGACACAGAAGGGGCAGCAGAAAAGAATTAAGCCTGTGACTTATGATTCTCTGTTTGCAGGATGGTAAATAACAGATTTAAAGTCCAAATTTCCTTGCTGTGAAAACATCACATAGAGATAAACTGTTGTTTGTTTTTGTTCCTTTTCAAGAAGATTGTTGACAGAAACACTTGAATGGTGGTGAACACCCCTGACGTGTAAAGATAACATTACAATATTTAAATGTAGCAGCTCTTGTGAGAAATTTTAACACTACGCTGAAAGTGCACGGCAGAATGGATTTAATGTACTCAAGATGTGTCCAAATCCATCTCTGGCATCTTGGGCCAGAGTCGTAGCGGTATCCTGTCCTGTCCCTTGTACTAGCATTGCACAGTGGGATACACCTATCAGCTGTCCCCAAGCGTCTTGATTAAAGGGATAGTTCACCCAAAGATGAAAATTCAGTCATCATCTCTTCACCCTAATGCAGAATGGACAGGTTTTGTTTTTTTATTCCACAAAACTCTGCTGGATTTTCAGAGGAAAAGAGTGTTGCAGAATCCCCCAAACAATGGGAGTGAATGGTGACTAGTTTTCAAACAGCAAAAACAACTGAGAAAAAACATGAAATTCCTCCATACTCCTCCAAGTTGACTTGAAAGACGTTATTGTTTTTTACGTTTGAAAACTGGTCACCATTCACTTTAATTATTTGTGAGATTCTGCAGCATTGTTTTCCTGTGAAACTAAAAAACTAAACACGAACTTTGAGTGAGTATATAATGACTGAATTTTCACTTTTGGATCAACTATTCCTTTAATTCATGGGCGAGTTTAGGCCAAACATGCAAAAAAAAAACAAAAAAAACAAAATCAGAAAGTAAAGTCAGCTTTCATCACCTTTAAGAAGCGAACCAATCAGTGTCCTCGGAGAGACTGCTGGTGGCTATGTGTGTGGTTTTAGGTGCACCGACAGCGAGCTGCATCCATGGATATGAATCATCAAGTCTGTTTTATACTGCACTCTGACTGACTGGTGCATTATCCTACGTGCATCAACATAAAGAAGAGAGAGCTGCACTCACAAGTATCATTTAATACATTTGATCGTCCGTCTGCAGATCAGATAATAGACAGATGATCAGTAAATGTATTAAATTATATATTTCCCTCCCACGTCAGTTTGACAGTGCTGGGTGCAGCTGATAGAATAAGACTAAGGGCCTGATCTTACACCTGGCGCACAGCTGGTAATGCAGGTGGATTTGCTATCTTACAGCGGTGAAAGTGCCATTGTTGCCATGTCTGCAAGATAGCAAATGCACTTGCACCTTGTCTGTGCAGCCATGGGTGGGTGGTCTCAGAATGAAAGCAAAACAAAGGCGTTGCCCAGTGCCTTTGCTATCTTGTGCTCGGTGCATTGGAGTGAAAACCACTGCACCTTAGACCAGCTACAACCTGGTCGAAGCACAAAGTCTGTGGCACAGTAGGTCTGAATGCACAAGATAGCACCCAGTGCATTTGGTCAAGGTACACACACATCTCCACAATCACAAAACACCTACATTCATGTTTAACAGCTGTGTGCATGTGTGTGTCTTTAATGTTCATCTCACTAATAACAAATAAAGAATTATTATTATAATTATAAAATCTCAACAGACCTGCAAAGTGCGCACAGGACGGATCACAGCTATCAGATCGTCTTTAACAGATCAGTCACATGACAGCTGGAGCAGCTGGTGTGTTTGTGTCTGTTTGTTTACTGGGATCCAGAAAAAACAAGGATGTAACAATTATGATCTATAACATTCAAAATGAACCAGACTTTATGTCTGACCATGAGACCGGCCCGACCCGGGGAGAAACAGGTCTCTTTGCTTCTGTTGGAGCCTGATGCTGGTTGGATAATGACCCAGTGGATATACCAATATACTTTGGACTGGTCTCCTGATCTCTGTTGCAGGGTGGATAGTTGTGTCTCTCACTCATTTCAGATACCTGCATCAAATGTTTGAGGCTGTAACGTTGTATATTATCATATGTTGTTAAATTTGTCCAACCAGGCAGAAGACTTGTCTACAGATGACATGGCAGTGGCTGCTCTGGGCCGACCTTTCACCTTAGGAATGTTGTACAACGGTCGGACAGATGAACTGATCCCAGGTAAGTTCTGATATAGACTTTCAGGCAATAAATAATAGAAACATGTGTCTACATATCTGCCTGTGGTCTGCTTACAGGAACTTTAAATCATTTTGGAAGGTGCATGGAATTATTTAAAGAGTCGGAGCTGACATGCACACTCCCACACTGCACAGTGTGGACCAGGGGCTCATTGATTGTCACTCACAAGTAAATCATAGATGAATTAACAAGATCCATAGTGCTCTCACATTCTCATGTATGGATCACAACTATGATGGTTTTTAGGATTTACTGAATCAAAATTAACATTAGAAGAAATGAGTTCCTGCAGCAGGTTGCAGGTTACAAACTGAAAATTCTGACTGGCTGATCCAACACCCTGTCAGGAAATGTTCTTGTTACTGTCCATTTCCATGGATAAATCCAAATTCATGTTTGTTTCACAGATGTAGCAGTTTACTGACACAGTCAATAGGGTGAATTGATTTAGATGTTTTCTTTACATTGTGCTTTGCTGACCAGGACACCTCCATGATAAACCCAGTTCAGACAAATATAAAAGAAACACACATGCAAACATCTTTAAATAAAACTCTTGCATGTTTGTATATGTGCAGCCCAGAGAAGCAGAATTTTATCTTTAGTGGTAAAAAAAAATCGCTTTGAAACATACACACTTTTATATATAACCTGTATTTATTCAGATAATCTAAGTCAGAGCCCAGAGTTTGTCACAACAAATGTTGTCTTGTTGGTGATAAAGAACAAGACAACATGAGTTGCAGCTTGAGTTGAGGAGGAACCAGTGTTTTCCTTGTTTTAACACATTGTATGTCTGCAGGTTTCACACTGTGGGATGAAACAACTCTACAAAAGAAAACAGTCAGCAGTTCTCAGCACAGCAGTGCATTTGAAATTTCTGCATCTGACTCCATTGAATCCAAGTCCTTTCTGCTGGATGTTAATGCTTCTCTGAAGGCCAGTTTCATGAGTGGACTGATTGAAGTTGGAGGATCTGCAAAGTATCTGAATGATACGAAGAAATTCAAGAATCAGAGCCGAGTGACATTTCAATACAAAGCTACCACACACTTCAAAGAGTTAATGATTGACTTTGTAACCATGGACACCCAGCAGATAGATGTGATTGAGAAGGGTGTTGCAACACATGTAGTCACAGGGATCCTTTATGGGGCAAATGCTTTCTTTGTGTTTGACAGTGAGAAGTTAGAGGCCAGTAGAGTTAAGGACATCAAGGGCAGCGTGGAAGCTGTGATAAAGAAGATCCCCAAATTTAATGTTGAGGGAAAAGTTGATATCAAGCTGACTGATGAGGAAAAAGCACTGACCAATAAATTCTCCTGCAAATTCTACGGAGACTTCATTCTTGAAAGCAACCCTGCAACATTTGAAGATGCAGTGAAGACCTATGTTCAACTTCCAAAGCTGCTGGGAGAAAATGGAGAGAACAGTGTTCCAGTGAAGGTCTGGTTGATGCCACTGAAGAATATGGACCCCAAAGCTGCTGAGCTGAAGAGAGAGATCAGCTTTGAACTAGTGGGGAAAGTTCAAGATGTTTTAGAAGATTTAACGGAAATAGGAATGAGATGCAATGATTCTCTAGTCAACGTTGAGAATTTTCCACAGATTCACAAGCAGCTTAGCAGTTTTCAAAAACTGTGTAATTATTACGTATCCAAACTCCAGAAGACCATGGCAATCAAACTTCCTGCCATCCGTGAAGGTAAAGAAGATGAGAGCTCAGCAGAAACACTCTTTGAAGACAGAAACAAGTCACCATTCAGTCATGAAAAACTCAGCGAGTGGCTGGATCATAAAGAGAGAGAAATCAACAGCCATCAGGTCCTGTGTAGACATGATGGAGGGAACAAGGATCGTCCAAAATCAGTCAGAGCTGGACAGAGAGGTTCTTGCTGCAGGTGTAGAGGATGCTCTGTGCTTTGTCTTCACCTCCCTGGAAACTGCTGACCCCTACCTTCAGGAACTAACTGACTATGTGGATCAGTTTAAATCACAAGAGACTGCAGGTGTCACACCACCTACACAAGACCAGTGGTACTACTCAGATGAAGTTTTAACCAAAATGAGAGAAAAAGCCAAAGATTTCCACAAAGTTGCCAAAGCCTTGAAGAACGACAGCAGATTCTGTTTCCTGGTAGCAGCCATTGCGAATGAGAAATACAAAGGAGCAACCATCTACCATTACAAGAACGGCATTCTGCTCACTGATGACTTCTCAAAACCAGACGTCACTGATGTGGAGAATGTCAAAGACAGAAGAGATTTAATCTGGTGTAAGTACTTGATTTTCACTGTTTTACTAACAAATTGCTCTGCTTGAGAAACATGATTGGCCACGAGTTTTATTACTCAGGTTCAGGTTCAGGTTACTGTATTCATGCCCGTAGGCAGATTTGCCCATCCATACATCCAATACATACACAGACCTCAGGACACCTGCAACACTAAACAGCATAACAAACTAGAAACCATGCTAAAAAGTACTCAGGGCTCAACAATATAATAAATAGATAATAAATAAACCCATAAATAAATAAATAAATAAATAAGTCCTGCGCAATCAAGTTGAAATTGGAAGAAGCTATCATCTGTAACTGCCTGGAATACAGGGACGCTGGGAGGAACTGAGACTCACCAATCAGTCGAGAGGACCATTTAACTATGTGTTTCAAGGCATTCATCTCCTTTCAGGACGTATGACTGAACCATGACAGCAAAGAAAAAGATAACACAGATTCAATAAAAGCACGATAAAACATGATCATTATAGTTCGGTCAATATGAAAGTGCAAGAGTTTCCTTAAACAGTGCAAACGTTGTCGACCCTTTTTGCACACAGCTTCACAGTTTCCTTCAAAATTCAATTTGTCATCAATGACCATCCGCAGATATTCATAAGATGCACAACCTCAATAGTTTGCCCTTTAATTACAGTATCATCATGCATGTCGGTTTTCCTCCTAAAATCAATCACCATATCTTTTGTTTTTGAGATGTTAAGTTGGAGGTAAGATTCCTCACACCAGTGCAGAAAATCATCAACCACTGGACCATGGCTGGATTCATTTTCTTCCAGTAGACTGACAATGACTGAATCATTCACATATTTAATGATATATCTATTTTCATACTTGCCCAGGCTGATCCATCAGTTTACAAGTTATTGTGTTTTTTTACGTAGATTAGGACCCCGCCCCCATTGCCGTGTATACGGTCTCTTCTAAAAACGTTATATTCTGGGATATTAAAAATGCCGGATGGAGTTGTTGGTGTCAGCCAAGTCTCTGAGAGTCCCAGGTAGTCAAGGTTAGAGTCTGTCAGGAGTCTTTCAATTTGTTCTGTTTTGGATGTCAAACTTCTGACGTTAATGTGACCACCAAAAAAAGTTTGACACTAGGATCCCAGACAACTTTTGCATGGTTAACAGTCTGTAGAAGTTTAGTTTGTTGTTGTTTGATTACTGCAAAGTTGCCAGTACCTTGTGTATTTAAGCTGTTAGGACGGGGGGTGCGGTTCTTACCACCAGGAGCCTGGTGAATCAGGTGCCAGGGACGTTGATGAGGTGTTAGCCCCTGGGCTAGCTCCGTAGGTGTTAGCCCCTCGGCTAGCGCTGATGGCGGAGCAAGGCGCTCTGCTGCTAGGCTTGTGGCCGTGGGCGCGACCCCGCAGAGGGCCGCTCGCGGTGGCGCCAGCCTCCCGGTTAGTGCTGGTGAAGTTAGCCCTTCGGCTGGCGCTGGTGGTGGAATTAGCTGCTCTGCTGCTAGGCTTGTGGCCGTGGGCGCAACCCCGCAGAGGGCCACTCGCGGTGGTGCTGGTGGTGGAGTGAGCCGCTCTGCTGCTGGGCTTGTGGCCGTGGGCGCCACCCCGCAGAGGGCCGCTCGCGGTGGTGCTGGTGGTGCTAGCCTCCCGACTAGCACAGGTGATGTCAGCCCCTCAGCTAACGCAGGTGGTGTTGGCCCCTCGGCTAGCGCTAGGAGTGGAGTGTGCTGCTCTGCTGCTGGGCTTGTAGCCGTGGGCACGACCCCGCAGAGGGCCGCTCCGCGTGGTGGTCTAGCCACCTAGCTAATGCTGGTGATGTTAGCCCCTCGGCCAGCGCTGGTGGTGGAGTAAGCTGCTCTGCTGCTAGGCTTGTGGCCGTGGGCGCGACCCCGCAGAGGACCGCTCACGGTGGTGCTGGTGGCTCTAGCCTCCCGGCTAGCATTGGTGATGTTAGCTCCTCTGTTGGCGCTGGTGGTGTTGGCCCCTCGGCTAGCGCTAGTGGTGGAGTAAGCCGCTCTGCTCTCTCCTCAGCTGACGCTGGTGGTGTAACGTTAAGCCTCTCGGCTAGTCGCGCTGTTAGCTCCCCAATTGGCGCTGGTGGTAGTTGGTCCCTGGCTAATGCCTCTCGGACAACGGGGAGGCATAGCTGGCTGAACACCGGGGGAGGGAGATGGAGCAGCGACAGTAGCTTGCAGGCCGGGGTGGTAGTTAGCTGTGTTGTGCTTCGTAGGAGCTAAATTTGGCTATTAGTGATAATTAATGATCGTTGAGGATGATTATTAATTATTAAAATAGAAAATAGATTTATTAATCAAAATTAATAAATGAACGGGGCACCACCGGGAAAAACCCGGACCAATAACCAAATTGATCTCAGTCTCAAGAAAACAGTTCACCTGAAATGTCAATATCTGGGAGATATTGGCATAACAGGATGAACAGAGAAGGTGTGTGTTCGAGCACTGACTGTTCTCAACCAGCAGTTATTACGATACTTATGCACAGAAGACCAGACAACTTCTCTTTAAATGCAAACAGGATTTATTTACAAGAGAACTATGAACAAGAAATTATTTTACAGGCTAGCGAACATGTGTGTGTGTGTGTGTGTGAAGGAGAGGAGAGAGAGAGAGAGAAAAGGAAGGAGGAGGGGCAGGAAGTTGGTCGTACCACGTGAGGGGAGTGGTATGTTCTGGTTCCGGCCACGAGGAGTGGCCGCGTGATTTAAAAGGTATGTGGCTAGTGGCCTAAGCTCACATATGCCTTTACAGAAAAGGGAAAAGAGATAAAATAGCAGCACTACACTAGGGGGTTGGCTCACCACCTATGGGGAGCGAATGTGTAGTTAAACGTGTATGGGTGTGTAGGTGTGTGTGGTCGGTAGGAGGACAGAGGGAAAGAGAGAAAGGAGAGCGGTGGCGGACACGGAGATCGTCTTTGATCACACAGAGACGCGGGAAACGGATTGGGGTCCGTCTGCCGTGGTCGCTGGCTTTTACAGATGAAAGACGATCCGCCGGTTTACACCCCACGACCGACTATCACCGGAGCGGTCCCGTGAAGTGGGTCAAACAAACTCTTTCACACTGGCACGGCGACCAGACACAGAAACAAGTTACCAACACAGAGTAAAGTAGAGAAACAATAACACTGAGATAACTTCCAAGCAGCACACGATAATCAAGGCACTTTAACAACACAGACAACTAAAACTAGCTCTGCCCAGACACTAAGCCACTAACACTTGGCTCGCTTCGTCAAGCGGACGGGCGTCTTCTCGTCGTTCTGAGGTTCGGCTCGGCTCCTCGCGGCTCGAACAACGACGGGTCCGTACCAGCTGGCGTACGGTGGCTGATCCTCGGCGGGGATGCGGGGAGGATTCTGATCCTTCACTTCTGCAGGTAAATGCGGGCTGTGTTGCGCAGCGTCCTCGGCGTGGATCCGAAAGTGAAACGTGCGGTTGAACAAAAAGAAAAAAGTAAATCCCTGAGCTCGTCCAGCAAGGTAGAGAACACGTGGCCTTGTTGCCAAAAGAGAGTTAAGGTACCGTTACCCGCTTCCTATCGGCAGCGCAGCGTTGCACGGAAGGGCTGCGCCGCACGGAAGGGCGAACGTCGCACGGGAGGGCGAACGTTGCACGGAAGAGCGAGCGGTGCACGGAAGAGCGTTGCGAGGAAGAGAGCGAACTTCGGGCGTCTCTGGTTGATATAGCAACGGTGACGTCATGGCCGGAAGGCGGGGCGTCACGTGGGTTCCGGGGACTCTCATCCAATGAGAGCCCAGGGTTGGACTTCACCGGATTTCACACCTGGGTGTGAAAACCGCAATGATTGGTGGGAAAAGGAGTTTTCTTAGGACTCCCTTTGTTTGAGCTCTGTGGGGTTTAGGCTGTCGTAAATCCATGTAGGCCCCAACTGTCGTAGGCCCAACAGCTGCCAGGTTGTTGTGGCGACGCGCGGGAGCAAATGCGGAGGGATGACCATCCCTGTGTCC
This sequence comes from Lutjanus argentimaculatus, assembly GCA_034769285.1. Taxonomy (NCBI): domain Eukaryota; kingdom Metazoa; phylum Chordata; class Actinopteri; order Lutjaniformes; family Lutjanidae; genus Lutjanus; species Lutjanus argentimaculatus. Next base: position 716,775 of record JAWZSL010000089.1, read on the forward strand.
GGCCGGTCTGGTCCGGGACAAGGGTGGATGTCACCGGATAGCAGCAGGCACAGGGAGATGATGGTGAGGATGTCTTCCTTCCCTTTCTGCGTCAGCGGGCGTAGTGAATGCTGCTCCAGCACTCCATGAATCACGCCGTTACCGTGCCCGAGATGTTTTGCATCTGGGAGAACTGCCGGGATGTAGAAGTTTGGATAGTTTTCCATGCTTTCTCCGACAGAGGCTTTTGGGATGTGGCGTGACAATGCAGTCATGATAGTTAAGATCATGCAAAGAACACGGACTGTGCCTGCCACTGCACTCCTCGCACGGTTCACCATCGCCATCTTAACAGTGTTAACTCAACTCTCTCATGATGGATGAAGATCTTCAGTTCACAAAACAATCCTGGAGTTTTAGAGAAACAGGGTAGCAGCCTCATCCAGTACAATGGCAGTGAATGGTGACCACGGATAAAACGTTAAAAAAAGAACACAAAACAAACACAAAATGTCTCCATCCTGCTCGTGTGGTGTAATCCAAGTGTCCGCGAGCCGCGACATTAAAAATTAACCGCAAAAGACGCCATTTACACCATGTTTTTAGCCGAAATGTCAACTGTAGCATGTAGCCGGTAGAATGCAAACATGGCGTCGATCTTGCGAGACTTCGTATATCTCTTAATGGACGCACGTGCGAAAGTCTCGCGAGATTGACGCCATGTTTACATGCTACCTGCTACCTGCTACAATAATTGTTTTGACTCCTCGAAGGTCACAAAGGTTTCATTTATCCGAAAGGGAAGCGTTCCAATCACTCCGAGAACCTACTCCCTCAGAGTTTGCTTACGCATCCTCCCCCTTCAGGGATGTACTCTGTTCACAGTTTCCCTTGCATTGTCAGGAAATCGACAATTACATTGCAATCATTCTAAATTTTGCTCTTCGTTTCGGTAGTAACGGGTTCTATCAATACCAGATTCATTTAGCCTCCGAAGCAGCCTGGCCGGCTCCAGCAGTTTAACAAGGATACATACTGGGGCACGCCCAATAATGAAATATACTGCCGCATCTTCGCAGCATGAGCCTTCATCTCCCACTCACTGTCAATTGCTCCCTCTGTCCCCTCACTCTCAAGTTCCACCTTTTGGATGGCCCAAGACGTGCTAGTCTCCGTTTTTGGCTCTACCTTCTCACCAACTAGAACGAGATCGCCTTCTTCTATGACAAGCACTTGACTCACCCACATGGCATCCACCTGTACACCAACGGCGCACCCTCTGTTGGTTTTGGGGGCTTCTACGATGGGAGATGGTTCGCATCAGTATGGTCTTTGGAGCTTGCAAGCGAAGGCCAGGTCGCATCCTCTGCCCGCATCCTCTGCCTGTCATTTGTGGGGCCACGAATGGTCTTGCAAGTCCATTCTCATATACTCTGACAACCTCGTGTCGCTGACACAATCAGCAGTGATTGTTCCAATTCCGTATCCATCACGCCGTTCATCATCGCCTCACTCGGCACTCTGTTACTCACCAGTACATTTTTCGTGCAGTTCACGTTCCCAGCCATTCCAATGCCATCGCGGACTCCCTGTCTCGATTCCTATTCCAGATATTTGGAGCTTGGTCCCATATGTAGACACTCACCCCATTCCAGTTCTTCTATATTTGGTTCTGACGTTCAACCTGTAAATCCGGCCCTAATACCTCTGTTCGTCGAGTCCCAGAACGCTATTGTCAACAGCATAGCGCCCTCAACCCTGTTATCCTATCGGTCCATTACACTACAACCCTTCCATCGTTCGATCCCGTCACCTTGACTTCTTTCAGTACTCACCCCTGGTCTATCATGGCACCAAAACGCATACCATAAAGTTTACCTTAGCAGCATTAGCCACTTCTCAAGATTCATAACTGGCCATCCAGACATAGCCTCTAACCATCCACAGTTAACCTCACTTCCCAGACGACTCAAACGTCAAGAGTCACCTCAAGGTCCTTGGCACCTTTCTCTTACTTCAGACATACTGTCGTTTGGATCCAAACCATCCACTCCAGTTAACAGCCCCGAGGTTGGCCAAACCTTAGAAGCCATGTTCGTGCTCACCTTCTTCGCTTTCCTCAGATATTCTGAATTCACCTCGACCCTTGCCGTCATGCCTGTATTGCGTCTGGTTCCACCAGTACTTCTGCCACATACCCCATTCATTTCTCCGGTCACTCCTTCAGAGTTGGAGCTGCAACCACTGCCTCTTGTAATGGCTTCCCAGAGCACCTAATACAGATCATGGGCCACAGGTCCTCCCAAGCATAGCACCACCATGTTTATCAGACCTCAAAGACCTAGGAATTGCTCATTCCCATCTCAAGTAACTGGAGGCTTTTGGGTGCTACGGCGGATTCCCCTCCGAAGCTTCCCCAAACACAGCCAACATACAAAGTTAATCAAGATCTAACTTCATCCATGTGTTTCACTTTGTTAATAAACACTTAGACGTCCTATGGTTGATGGTGTGGTCCTTGCTAGTGAAACTCATACAAAAAAATCATCACCCATAATCCACCAGAGGTGTGTGGCAGCACCTGCCTCTGCAGAGACCCCGCCTTGCTGCTCAGGATGCTGCACAAACCCAAAATGCTGGTATTTGTAGTTCTGGGAATTACCAATTCAACTTATTCTACCTTTAAATAAAATTAGAGAAATATAAAACAAAATGTACTTACAGATACAGTCCACCACAGACAAATAAGACAAATCAATAAGATAAATCAATAAAAGAGTATAAAAAAGGGAGCGAAATAAGAGAGGAGCAATGGAGATGAGACGGAAAGGTACACTAATGCTACTACTTATAGCAATAATAATAATAATAATAATAATAATAATAATAATGAGAACCAGTCACACTGTTACAACAGGAACATGTGATTAAATGTTAAAAAAATATGAACCTATCCTTTAAAATAATAATCAATAAATGTAAATAGAGTGTAAATTGTAATCATGATCGTGTCTCGTTCTCTCCTTCAGACACCTGTGATCTCACTCTGGACCCAGACGCAGCACACAAGAACCTCACTCTGTCTGAAGGAAACAAGAAGGCGACATACGGAGAACCACAGTCGTATCCTGACCTCCCACAGAGATTTGATTATTTTCCTCAGGTTCTGTGCAGAGAGGAGCTGACTGGGCGATGTTACTGGGAGGTGGAGTGGAGAGTTGGTTGTAGACAAGATGTTTTTGTTGGTGTTTGTTATGGAGGAATGTGTAGGAAAGGATTTGATGATCAGTGCAGGCTTGGAAGGAATCCCATGTCCTGTGGTTTAGGCTACGACAAAGTGTCAGGCTACGACATAGCGTCTATGTTATTATTGCTTTTCGATCCATTATCATCACTTGCTCTCTTTGCAATGCACAACAATCGATGGCACAGGTTGCGTGTTCCTGCTGGCATCTCCCGGCTGGGAGTGTATCTGGACTGGGATGCTGGCACTCTGTCTTACTACAGCGTCTCATCTGACACACTGAGTCACATCCACACCTTCAAGACCAAGTTCTCTGAGCCTGTTTACCCAGCCTTCAGGATTTGGAATCAATCGAGTTATGTGTTTCTGTCTCTGTAAAGTGGGCACCACATGATTAAATCTAAGTTACAATACTTTTATTACAAAATAGCAACAAATTTGCAAAATATCTACTCACAAAATACAACTTAAATACAAATGGAACAAAAAAATCTAAACATAAGCCCTCCAATCCATATTATTGTTATTATTACTGTCACTTCAAAAATTAAATGATTCTATTTAATAAACACAAAAATGTTTCAAACACTGTTCTACATATGAAGAAATGAAATAAAAAACAAACTTATGGCATGAAAAGTGCTTAAATAGTGGTGAAGAGACCAGAAAGGCTCCAACAAGGTGGTGAGCAGCAAGTCTCTAAAATACAAGAAACAAATGTAAACCAAAGTTTAAGCCTGTAATAAAGAAATTCATATTAAACTTAATTTGAATATAAAAATTCATGCTCACAATATTTGATATAAAAAGCAACATGAACCATTTCTTTTAAAAGCTGCAACAGTTGTCAAGCAGTTAGAGATGAAGATAGACCAACTATTTTATTCTTTATTTTAATTGTTAATTCAGGTGGATGAGGGTTTCTTCTTCTACTTGTTTTATGACAGTTGGTGGGCACATGAACAGAGTCAGTTCTGTGGTTTCTATATGGAGTCAGTGTAAAATGACATGCAGCTTGACGTGCTGCATCAGACGTGCTGCATACATATCACTGCTGTCCTGCATGTGGAGTGAAATAGTCTTGAGGGTCTCATGTACCCACACAGCGCTACATTTCTTTGTATCCAGTGTAGTTTTTGTGAACAGCATCTCAACCTCCATCAGATCCTGAGCAGCTGCCCTCCACCTGTCGAACTTTTAAAGCAGATGTTGTTCACTCAGTAAGTTCAGTAGCTCCTAACTAGTTAGCAAACTCAAAAATAAAAGGTAAAGATCTGTGAGTTTACTGAACAGCAAAATAATTAAGTTAAGGGTGGGTGGTTTACTGGTTGCCTAGCAACAGTAAAAAGAAAAGAGGCAGCAAGCTGCTCTTGTTTTAAATTGTTGGCTTCAATAAAACAGACTCGCTCTGTCTGATCAGAGCGAAGACTGAAAACTGCAGGTCACCAAACACAAGACGCACTGATCTGCCTTTTCTGTTGGAAACAGCAGCACGATGCTTTTTTTGTTTTGTTACTAGGCAACCACCAAATCACCTGCCTTTAACCTTACCATGATTTTACTGAGAAGTAAATTGTACCTTTGTATTTTGGTTAGCTGGAATTACTTAACTTTCTAGTTAGCATAGTTAGCTACTTAAGCATCTGCATAAGAAATAGTCACAAAGAAGAAGCTGCTCTGGTTGAAGGTGAGAGGCTGTTTCCAAATAGTATGCTGGACACATGTGGGTGAAGGAGACCCTCAGAAAGAGGAGAAATCACAGGACAGATTAAATGGTTTAAATAAATGAAAAAAAAAAAAAAAAGACCAGAAATCTCAAGTATTTGTCTCCAGGCTGCTGTTTTCTGTTCAAATCTTGGTAACTATGGTTGGTAAAGTCACTCAGCTGAACATATTTGTCCTCTTATTTCCAAACGTGAGCTTTGTAAGCTTTGTTGTCTCCTCCACAGAAGGCTCACCCCACAATTATAAGTATTAATAATTATATGGTTTTAACGCTGGATTTTTGCTGATGGACTGGTTAGAACCAAGTACCATGAATAACATGGTTCTTGGTTCCACCCATCCAACTACTGATCACAAGTCTACATTTAGAACCATACCTAACTCACTGGCTGTGAGTTCAGACATGTATATAGTTGAAATAGTTCAAATGATGATCAGTGGAATCAATCAGAACAGGTACTACTTCAGAGCAAAGCTCAGGTGTGTTGGTAAAGATGTGAATCAGTACAGGTTGGAGTCATGGTGCCATCATTCTGTAGACATATCCTGGTAGGTTTGTTAAATACTTCTGATAATCTGCAGGAATCTGTAACAGTTACAAGCTTCGTCCAACATTTCACAGCTTGTATCAAGATAAATCTTGTTTACACTGGGTGGTTTGTAACAACAGATTTTAAATGAGGCAGGTGTATGGCTCTCTTCTGAAAATGTTGCACCCCTGAAAAGTCCACACGTGTCTCTGAAATAGTCAGGAAGTGTAGGTCATCAGAAAATAACATTTCATTTCTCTGGTTCCTAATGCTGATTCTTTCTGCAGTCTATGATGTTGTGTGTGAGTGTCTGACATGAGGTGTGTTTGTGTAACAGAGGTAGTGTCACAGCTCTGCATCCCCAGTGAGCCACTCCTTTAGCTGGTTGGCTATTCATACTGTTTTCTGCCAAGCCCAAAATAAAGGTCATTACAAACTATTCCTGTTGTACAGTGTGCTGCATTTGGGTCCAGAACTCATCCCTTACAGGTAGAACATGTGAGTGAACATACCTGCTCAGAGTTCAAATGTCTCTAATGTGCTTTGTGGTGCTGCTGTGATGGTGGATTATCAGTTTGTCTTGCCTCAAAAAGAAAGTGTCCTCTCTGTTGCGTGCAACTCTGTTTCAGAAGACGTTCTTTACTTTTCAGTCAGACAGAATCTCTTTAATCTTCATTGATGTTGATTTTTGTGTCTCTAAAACTTTTGGCTCTCTGCAAGACCACATATCTGAACTTGTATCTTAAAAACTTTGCCACTATCAGTCTGGGTCTGTCACTTGCAGGCACAGATTTACCTGTAATTTTTTTTTTTCTAGACTTTCCTTTAAGATTTCCTTTAATTACCCAAAGTAACTTCTGCTCACCACTCAACCCTTTTTCTTTAAGCGAACCTTTGAGTACCTCAGCATCAAACTGTGTTTTTTTGTACTATGAAGCCTCATGATTTTATAGTAACTTCCTGTTATTTCTTTGTAAAAGTTTTCATCCAGCCAAGTGAACTACACAAGCTTGGCTGAAGAAGTCAGTGCAGTAAACCACCACCACCACCAGGACCCTACTGAAGGAAGGACTGAGGTGCAGATCAACTGATCAACAGACCAGCTTACTCTCCTGGAGCCACACAAGAGTAAGACCAGCACCCTGCCAACTCTGAACGACAGAGAACCTGTCCGACTCTGGGCTCTAACACAACCACAGTTAGAGACAAAAAGACTTTGAATCCTGTTTCTGACGGGGACCACAACAGCTGACTCTACCACCACTTTGGACTGGACCTGAACCACAGGCTGGGACCACTGGGAACACCTCATCTCTGCCCAGCACTTCACAAAGTCAACAAACCTCAGGTCAGCTGTGATCAAGAGCTGGGGTCAAATTTCCATTTAGTCGTCATGTTACATTAGTGTCTCAGTGTTTTATTGAATAATCAGGTCACATACTCCATCTCACTGTCACTGACAAGATCAGGTCTGTTTCATCATTTAATACAGTTGTTCACCTGTTTATTTTATTGATCATATATCATATCACCCTTTTTGTTGTTCATTTATTCTTTCATCAAGCATTGAGCTCTAAATAATGTCACCATTAAATCACTAAGACCTTGTGTTTGTTTTCTTCAAAGCAAAAGACCTGGTCAATATATTGAAATGAATTCAATAATTAAGAAACTGATCAAATTATTTATCTAATTTATAAATTGTGCCATTTTCCCTGAATTTAGGTGGTGCACCAAACAAGGGAAGTTATTAATGAATATTAAAGTAGTAATATCACCACACTGACTTCAACAGGGTTGTGATCATATTACTACACAACTGGTTTTGTCACTTGTATATTTTTGTTGTTTTTCTGCTTTTTTTTTTTTTTTTGTGGCCAAGTTTAGCAGGATTTATGGCGGGTGTATGTAACAGTTAAATAGGTTTCTGCGTAATCAGAGGTTAAATCCCACTAAAAGGGACAGCACCATCTGCTGTTTGAAACTGGCACCTGCATACAGTCGTAGTAGCAAAGGATTATGGGTTATCTTCAGGATTTACACTGAGGTACCATGTCTGTGAATGTGTGGACAAAACAATGTTAGCTAACATTAAAAATTTACAGGACTTAAAGGAGCAATATGTAGAAATGACAGATGTAAAAATGAGTACATCGGTCTAAACAGTGAGTTGGAGCCATAGATGGTTTATTAACTAGGTTGAAATCCTATGTAAAGGTGCTATAAACAACATTCAGCCTCAGAGGATGTCAGACATCAATCAACAGTGCAGTTATGCCTTCTGTAGCAGAGAATGACATCACATTTAGTCCTCTCTGTTTCAGCCGCATGTGCATGTTTGTGCATGTGAGTCTTTACTGGATCCATTTTCAACATGGTGGCCTGGTGAGGAACGTTCTCATTATGCCGGCCTTAGAACCTAAAGAGTTTGTATGCGATCTCTCTGTCGTGGACAAGTCAAGGTGCGTTGCCATCATTACGATCATTTGGTGTGAGGTGGTCCTAAAACTCACTCTGAGCTGTCTTTAGTCAGTCTTTTTCCTGTCTTGAAGTTCCAGTAAAATCAAACATGTTTAATATTATTGTAAGTTGGCTCATGACAGTTGAGAAGTTCGATGACATCTGCTTCCCTCGCTGTGCGCAGACTGTCACTGTGTGTGTGAAGGACAAGAGGACGCTGCTTGCTGTCCAGTCCAGCTATAATGAAACTTGTCTAAACTTCCTTTGTAGATGAACTTTTCAAATTGTAAGTGAGTTTCTCACTCTTTATCTCTTTATCTTTATCTCTCTTTATCAGGATCCTACAGCTTGTAAATAAATACTTTGTCTGAGCCTTTCTTGCTGTTGTTGTTGATGTTCCCATATGAAGTCAGAGGAGTTTCATCTGAAATAAAATCAATAAATATGCATGTATGAGGTCACACTACCTCACCCATAAACATGACATCGTGTTTTTTAATGATCCCCACTGACATAATACAGACCTAACAGCTCTCTTGTGGGACATCTCAAACACTCTTGGGGTCCACCTTGTGGCCACAGGGGCACAAAGCAGGTGGTTGTATCAGGTCAGTTTCACTTTCATGTAGTAAATGCAGTGACTCAGCTTCCTGTCTCTGAGACTGTTTCTGTGAAATCATGTGATCACAGAGTGCCCGCCCTCTCTGCTGATACTAAGCAAAACCCTGGGGCCTCATTTATCAAACAGCGTGTAAAAGTCCTCGTAAATTTTCACGTACGACGAAAAGGCAAATAGCGCGTACGACCAAAATATTTGCACTCTTTTCAGATCTATCAAACTCCGCGTACGCACAGCTGCACGCTATTCCCCTTGATAAATCACACCGGACCCAAGAAAAGCGTGGATGTGAACACACCTCATATCCCGCCCTCTACACACCCGGGCACAACCATATATGGTCAATGCAAATCAGCCCTTGCATATAAGTTAGCCATGTGCTCTTTGGGACTTTGTGGAGTGACGTCAGTGGAAGACGGCATGGATAACAAACGAAAGAAAAGAAACTTCTCAGAGAGCGAGATAAATGTGCTCGTTGGTGAGGTGCAGGCAAGAAAAAAAGTCCTCTTCGGCAGGTATGTGCACTAATTCTATATGATCACTTCGTCTTGTGTTTATTTAGGCCGAGGTTAAAAAACATAACTAAGAACACGTGGAGACTCACAACAGAGATGAACATGTTGGACCAAACAATATTTTCTCCAGGAAATTTAAACAATCTCATCCAATCAGCCACAGCCCCGGCCTCACCAACAAGAGGAAAACGTCAGACTGGCAGGAGGTAACACAGGCGGTCAACGCTGCTGGTGCCACGGTGAGGACTGAGGGCGAAGTCCGGAAAAAGTGGACCGATTTGAAAGTGAGTTTCAATCTGTATATGCCATACGCTGTCATAACATAATCTGTATTGAAATGTCAACACTGTCACTATTTTTACAGAGAGAAGCGAAAAAATGCCTCACCACCCACCGCCAAAGTGTGGGGGCCACTGGTGGGGGCCCGGCAACCCCTGACCTCACCCCGGTCGATGTCCTGATCGCTGACATCATCGGCACCGAGTCGGTGGAGGGTGTGGTGCCGGTTGAGGAGGGGGACTCGGACATGGTGAGGGAAACCCAGATAACCAACGAACCCGGTAAATCACAGTTTCAATCATTCATTCGCCACTATGGCTGTCCAGTGAGGCTAAATTAATTACAATGAATATGTGCTCAGACAGGACACAAACACTGGATTTAACACACACTTATTTCCTCAGACACGGAGGTGGATGACACTGAGGGGGGGGTTGGTTGTTCTTGACCTCAGCGTCATTCCCCCACGGTCGCCGGTCCGAGCGCTCCAGCCCCCAGCTCGGCCCCCAGCTTGGCCCCCAGCTCGGCCCCCAGCAGGGCAGGAGGCGACCGGTTGGGGGTCCTGACGGATGCGGTGCTGGAGGCCCAGAGGGAGACCCTGCATGCCCAGAGGGACACAGCGGCTGCAGTCGGTGCTGTGGCGGAGCAGCTGAACCACCACCAGGGAAACATCGCTGCAGCAGTGCAGCAGGTCGTCACAGGCCAAGAGCGCATCACTGATGCCATTGTGGCCCTAACAGCTGCAGTAACCACACTCACTGAGGCAATAAATAAAAGGAAATGAACCTTCTTCTTGTTGAATCTTTTGTCACAATGCAGGAGGTGTGTAATTTGTTTCAGTTAGAGGGACAACAATTACAATGTCGTGTTTGATATGTGAATGTATTTCTGACAAGTATGAGAACTGAAATATAATAATGTTCATACTGAAACAAATGCTATTGGGGAGGGGGGGTCGTTACTCCCCAACGTTACAAGTTCTGTTTTAGCTAAGCAGTTGTGGCCCCTGCTGGCCGGTTAAGAGTAGTGAGTAAAAGTCGACACTCAGTAGGTTAAATAGTAAGTTTATAGGAGTTTTTTTTAAACCACCACAACTACAAAACGTTCATTCAAATCAGCATGTTAAATCAATCGCTGCATCACTGCATTTCGTGCCCTTAGTCCCCGTTGAAAGCCCTCATGGCGGGGAGGGGGCTGTGGGTCCGGGTCCACATGCTGGGGTGGAGGGAGGCCCGGCGGCAGCGCAACCCCCCGTCTCACTGCCACATTGTGCAGGATGGCACAGGCCCAGATAATTCTGCAGACCTTTTGTGGGTGGTAGAGGAGCCTACCACCCGACGCATCCAGGCAGCGCCAACAGCCTTTTAGAAGCCCGATCGTACGCTCAATGACGCAGCGCGCACGGGCATAGACCTCGTTGTACTGGGTTTCCTGGCCACCCTGTGGGTCCGGGAAGGGAACTAGCAACCACTCCCTCAGGAAGTAGCCACTATCACCTGTAAGTCACAACAATGGGGTGAGTATCAGCCTTGAATGTATGATTATAAGCAGCAGCTTTCAATGAATGAGTGTAGTATATGCACTCACCAAGAAGCCAGCCGTCATGCGCAGCACCTGCCTCCAGTCTCGCCCCCACACTGCTGTGCGTCAGGATGAATGAATCATGTGTAGAGCCAGGCCACCGTGCCACTACATTAGTTATGAGCATGTCGGCGTCACATATGATTTGGGTGTTGATGGTATGCACATTTTTGCGGTTCACATGTACAAATTCGTTCACCGATGGTGCCCTAATCATGATGTGAGTGCAGTCAATGGCTCCGATTACAATGGGGAAACCGGACATTGCTGCAAATCGCCTTTTGGTGTCGGCCTGCTCCTCCACCATGTAAGGGAACCGAATGTACCGGTCATTCATCCTGATCAGGCCATCCCATACTGCAGGCATTATGGCGCTCAGTGACAGCTGTGATATCCCGGACCTATAGGAAAGATGTTGCAAGTATGTGTAAATCATTCCCAGCAGGGGCTTCAGCCACAAGGGTGAACAATGTTCAATCATACACACCTGTCTGCTAGTTCCCGCTGGTAGGTCCCGGTTGCCAGGAAACCCAGTGTGGTTAATACCTGTGCCAAATCATCTGGGTCAGTTCAGCATGTCAAAATGTAAGAAGCACGTTCATCATTTTGTTCATTTGAAGGGAGCTGCCATTGGCCTCATTATTTAATGTTTCTGTATGTGGTCCATGGACCTACCTGTGTTGGTACCGGTATTGCGTGAGTGCGGCGGGTGCTCCTTTCCAATGCTGGACCCAGTTCAGCACATAGCTCCAAGAGCACGGCTCTAGGGAGTCTAAATCGGCTGATCAGCCAGTCATCATCATGGGCCAGCAGATCTTCTTGCCTTGAAGACTTGTCTTCAGATGACATGGCAGTGGCTGCTCTGGGCTGACCTTCCACCTTAGGAATGTTGTATGACAGTCGGAAAGATGAACTGATCCCAGGTAAGTTCTGATATAGACTTTCAGGCAATAAATAATAATAGAAATGTGTCTACATATCTGTCTGTGGTCTGCTTACAGGAACTCTAAATCATTTTGGAAGGTTCATGGAATTATTTAAAGAGTTGGAGCTGACATGCACACTCCCACACTGCACAGTGTGGACCAGGGCTCATTGATTGTCACTCACAAGTAAATCATAGATGAATTAACAAGATCCATAGTGCTCTCACATTCTCATGTATGGATCACAACTATGGTGTTTTTTAGGATTTACTGAGTCAAAATTAACATTAGAAGAAATGAGTTCCTGCAGCAGCTTACAAACTGAAAATTCTGACTGACTGATCCAACACCCTGTCAGGAAATGTTCTTGTTATTGTCCATTTCCATGGATAAATCCAAATTCATGTTTGTTTCACAGATGTATGTGGGCAGGGGGGAGGCCATGGCTGTGGATCCCCTGCCCATCAACCCATCAACCCACCAACCCTTCAACCCATCAATCAGTCAACTAGTCAATCTATCCATCAACTACATCCAGTTTGCCCGTCCACCTGCTGGCTTATACCAACATCCCTTGCTCTTTTTAGTTTTTAGTATGTTTCTATTTGAACTTGTATTATAAGGATGTTATTCTATTTATTGCACCTCACACTTTCTTTCCATTCTCTCCTCTTGGATATGTCTGCCTGTCACGGTTTTATTGTATATTTTTTTATTGTATATTGTGTATGATGTATGGATGTTTTACATGTACATGGCAGCTGTTACAACTCCCTGCCCAAGACAAATTTCCCCTAGTGGGACAAATAAAGTTTATTTGATTTGATTGATTCACGATGTAGCAGTTTACTGACACAGTCAATAGGGTGAATTGATTTAGATGTTTTCTTTACATTGTGCTTTGCTGACCAGGACACCTCCATGATAAACCCAGTTCAGACAAATATAAAAGAAACACACATGCAAACATCTTTAAATAAAACTCTTGCAGGTTTGTATATGTGCAGCCCAGAGAAGCAGAATTTTATCTTTGGTGGTAAAAAAAAAAAAAAAAAAAAAAAAAAAAAAAAAGACTCTGCATCTTCTTTTAAATCGCTTTGAAACACACACACTTTTATATATAACCTGTATTTATTCAGATAATCTAAGTCAGAGCCCAGAGTTTGTCACAACACATTGTTTGTTGGTGATAAAGAACAAGACAACATGAGTTGCAGCTTGAGTTGAGGAGGAACCAGTGTTTTCCTTGTTTTAACACGTTGTATGTCTGCAGGTTTCACACTGTGGGATGAAACAACTCTACAAAAGAAAACAGTCAGCAGTTCTCAGCACAGCAGTGCATTTGAAATTTCTGCATCTGACTCCATTGAATCCAAGTCCTTTCTGCTGGATGTTAATGCTTCTCTGAAGGCCAGTTTCATGAGTGGACTGATTGAAGTTGGAGGATCTGCAAAGTATCTGAATGATACGAAGAAATTCAAGAATCAGAGCCGACTGACATTTCAATACAAAGCTACCACACACTTCAAAGAGTTAATGATTGACTTTGTAACCATGGACACCCAACAAAAAGAAGTTATTGAGACGGGCTTGGCAACACATGTAGTCACAGGGATCCTTTATAGGGCAAATGGTTTCTTTGTGTTTGACAGTGAGAAATTTGAAGCCAACAGTGTTAAAGACATCCAGGGCAGCGTGGAAGCTGTGATAAAGAAGATCCCCAAATTTAATGTTGAGGGAAAAGTTGATATCAAGCTGTCTGATGAGGAAAAAGCACTGACCAATAAATTCTCCTGCAAATTCTACGGAGACTTCATTCTTGAAAGCAACCCTGCAACATTTGAAGATGCAGTGAAGACCTATGTTCAACTTCCAAAGCTGCTGGGAGAAAATGGAGAGAACAGTGTTCCAGTGAAGGTCTGGTTGATGCCACTGAAGAAACTGTATCCCAAAGCTGCTGAGCTGAAGAGAGAGATCAGCTTTGAACTAGTGGGGAAAGTTCAAGATGCTTTAGAAGATTTAAGAGAAATAGGAATGAGATGCAACGATTCTCTGGTCAACGTCGAGAATTTTCCACAGATTCACAAGGAGTACAGCAGTTTTCAAAAACTGTGTAATTATTACGTATCCAAACTCCAGAAGACCATGGCAATCAAACTTCCTGCCATCCGTGAAGGTAAAGAAGATGGGAGCTCAGCAGAAACACTCTTTGAAGACAGAGACTAGTCACCATTCAGTCATGAAAAACTCAGCAAGTGGCTGGATCATAAAGAGAGAGAAATCAACGTCATCAGGTCCTGTGTAGACATGATGGAGGGAACAAGGATCGTCCAAAATCAGTCAGAGCTGGACAGAGAGGTTCTTGCTGCAGGGGTAGAGGATGCTCTGTGCTTTGTCTTCAGTTCCCTGGAAACTACTGACTCCAACTTTCAGGAACTAACTGACTATGTGGATCAGTTTAAATCACAAGAGACTGCAGGTGTCACACCACCTACACAAGACCAGTGGTACTACTCAGATGAAGTTTTAACCCACATGAGGGAAAAAGCCAAAGTTTTCCATGAACTTGCCAAAGTCTTGAAGAACGAACAGCAGATTCTGTTTCCTTGTAGCAGCCATTGCAAATGAGAAATACAAAGGAGCAACCATCTACCATTACAAGAACGGCATTCTGCTCACTGATGATTTCCCGAACATCACTGATGTGGAGACTGTCAAAGACAGAAGAGATTTAATCTGGTGTAAGTACTTTATTTTCAGTTTTACTAACAAATTGCTCTGCTTGTGTAACGTGAATGGCCATGACTTTTATTACTCAGATACTCCACTTTGAGCTATTCTTCAAAAAATACTGAGCATTTTTCCATCTCTTACATTGAAATAGTTTTAGAAAGGTTTCTGGAGTAAATTGATACTATTATACTGTACTTTACTTGAGCAAAAGTACCAGTTCAACATTGTAAAATACTCTATTACAAGTTAAAGTCCTGCATTTAAAAGTTTTATAGACTATATATATAGATGGAAAAATCATAACCCACAATCCACCAGAGGTGTGTGGCAGCACCTGCCTCTGCAGAGACCCCGCCCTGCTGCTCAGGATGCTGCACAAACCCAAAAACGTTGGTAATTGTAGTTCTGGGAATGAGACTCAACAAGCAAGTTTCTTTTTTTTTATTCTTTCTTTCTTTTTTATTTAATTTACAAACAGCAACTGACCAACCAACCTTTTCTGGCTTTAAATAAAATTATAGAAATATAATCAAAATGTTCTCACAGATTCATCCACCTAGAATTCTGACTGGTCCACGACAGGGTCCAGACTGATTTAACTGTTGTCAGTGTTTGCTGCCAACTGTGTAACATGATGTTTAAGTAACTTAATATTAGTAACTAGTTACTAAAGTAACATTAACCTGCCAAATCAAGTTGAGGGGTGTTCTAATGTAACTTATCAGATCTCAACTCAGCCTAGTTATGATGTAAAACATATCAGCTTGTTAGCACATCAGCTAATGTCAGCAGTAAATTGTATATTAACAATATTTACTTTAGTACTTTGTTTAGTACTTTTTACTTAAGTACTGAAGTAAAAGTAAAAGTAGTCTGCAGTAATTACAAACAGAGGATTGGTTTATGAACATGTCACCCTTTTCACTTCTTAAGAGTTTGCAGGTCTGTTTGACAGAAGCTCTTTCATTATTATATCATAAGTTGATGATGCTGAAACTTTTTGAAGAAAACAGAACTAACTGTGTGAGGAGAAAAGATTAAAAAGGGAGGAGCAATGGAGAGGAGAGAAAGGGAAAGGTACGCTAATGCCACTACTTATAGCCATAATATTAATAATAATAATAATAATAATAATAATAATAATAATGATAATGATTCCTTCAGAAGCAATAGGGTCCTCACACTTGAGGGTGCTCAGGCCCTAATCATAATAATAATGAGAACCAGTCACACCATTACAACAGGAACATGTGAATAAATGTTAATAAATATGAACCTATCCTTTGAAATAATGATCAATAAATGTAAATAGAGTGTAAATTGTAATACTGATCATGTCTCATTCTCTCCTTCAGATGCCTGTGATCTCACTCTGGACCCAGGCACAGCAAACTACTGCCTCACTCTGTCTGAGAGAAACAAGAAGGCAACATACGGAGCATCACAGTCGTATCCTGACCTCCCACAGAGATTTGATCATTATCACCAGGTTCTGTGCAGAGAGGAGCTGACTGGGCGATGTTACTGGGAGGTGGAGTGGAGAGTTGGTTATGGACATGATGTTGTTGTTGGTGTTTGGAGGAATGTGTAGGAAAGGATTTGATGATCAGTGCAGCCTTGGAGGGAATCACATGTCCTGGTGTTTACGTTACTGCATACGACCATCAGTTACTTTCTATGCAGAGCACAACCATCAGCAGCAGCATTTACCTGATCCTCCTGCTCTCATCTCCCGGCTGGGAGTGTATCTGGACTGGGCTGCTGGCACTCTATCTTACTACAACGTCTCATCTGACACACTGAGTCACATCCACACCTTCAAGACCGAGTTCTCTGAGCCTGTTTACCCAGGCTCCTGGATTTATAATGGATCTGTATCTCTGTCTCTGTAAACTGGGCACCACATGATTCAATCCAAGTTACAATACTTTTTATTACAAAATAGCAACATATTACAAAATATCTAATCACAAAGTACAAAGTTATTACTATTATTATTATTATTATTATTATTATTATTATTATTGTTATTGTTATTATTATTATGACAGTCAGGACTGTCACTGTAATGTACATTTAGTTCATTACAATCAATGATTCCAACATGTTTTTCTCTTCATTTTATACAACTATCACCGCTGCACCTGTAGGAGAGTCTCTGTTGTCATCATCTTCCTTCAGAAAACAACAAATGATGAACTCATAAACTCAGCATATGTTCTCATGAAGTCAAAGTAAAGATTTTGGGGTGTATCTGGACTGACCTGCTAGTATTCGGTTTTTTTTTTATAGAGTCTCTTCTAACACACTGAGTCACCTCCACACCTTTGATCCCAGATTCACTGAGTCTGTTTATCCAGGATTCTGGTTGGACAGCAGAGCAGGAATGAGGACAGCCTGGGGCGGCTTTTTGTGTTTTTTGTGCTTTTTGTGACAGTTTTCAACAACTGAAGAACATTCTGAATTATTTGTTATCTTTGGAAACTTTAGCATCTCCACTAGAACTATAAAGTTCTGTGGGTTTGAGCCGTGAGTCCAACATCGTCTCAGAGGTTAAACAGGGATGGATTCAGAGAAAATGACCAGGGAAGCTGCACTGAGCTCAAGAAATCAGCAAACAGCAGCATTTTCAAGTTCACTTATCACAGAAAAGCCTGAATGTCAAATTGTAATAAAAACAAAGTCTTGTGCTGCTCTTATCTTCTGTTTTCATCCATACCTAAGTTATAAATGCTCCACTGCTCATGAGTTTAAGATAGATGCTGATGGATGATGTTCACCATCTAGTGGACACAGCATCAACTACATCAGCTCATCTCATTTTTACATGTTGGACCAGTTTGTAGTGACGTGCAGTGATGGGGGGGTTGAAACCTTATTAAGCTTCAGGACTTAAAACTCAGAAGCACAGAGACATCTGGTGTCTTATAAAACATGCAAAACATGACTGGAGCCAAAGTTCTGCAACACCTCTGTGGTCTGAGTGATTTTAGCCTCATATGGGAACAATTAATGTCCATGTTAATAAATCTGTTATACTCTTGTTCATCATTGTGGCATGAAATGTAAATGTTTTTGTGGAACATGTTGAAGTAAAATAATTATTAAATGCATTGTCCAAATGGATTTTTTGCTGACACAAAATGTGCTGTTATGTCCTGAGAGGTAGCATCATAGAGGAGAGATACATTCCTTACTTCAACTCCTACAGGTACACAGGTAGGGGGGCAATCAGGACAGTGGTTACTGCTCAGCTGTAACATATAAAATGATTGTCCTGAAGGAGCTGAAAGAGAGACCATCTGTAGCTCCTCACTTGAACCAGAAGTTCTTGTGATCCGCCATCTTGCCAGTTCGTCCCAAGTCTCTTATTGTGGCTCGGAGGATCGAGGAGTGACGAGGGATCTCGGAGGAGCAAGGAGCGAGGACACACAAGAGCAGCCTTCACAGAAGTCTTCTGACTGG
This sequence comes from Lutjanus argentimaculatus, assembly GCA_034769285.1. Lineage (NCBI taxonomy): Eukaryota > Metazoa > Chordata > Actinopteri > Lutjaniformes > Lutjanidae > Lutjanus > Lutjanus argentimaculatus. Next base: position 734,831 of record JAWZSL010000089.1, read on the forward strand.
CTGACACGCCCCCTTATTTACTGATTGGACGCTGCAGCTGATCAGGCTGATCTGATAGATCACAACATGACTGGAGTTTCACAGAGGAGTGAAGACAAATGTCAGATTAAACTTTCATATTTAATTTATTTCCTTTTTCACAATCCACTTAAAATCTCAGGTAGTTGCAGGTCTGTGATGCTCAGATTTCAGTTGATCTGTGGATCAGGCAGGCCAGCTCACAAAACTAACTTCATGAGTAACAGTGGATGGATGATGGGTAGAAGCGTCTCTCCCTCAGGAGAGAAGCAGTGTGCAACTGGCTCAGAAGCTGCATGCAGGGAAACGTCTGTGGCCGCTTCTCCAGTGATTGAAGTTAATCCTTAAAGAAAACACGATTTACAATAAAGAAATCAGCTGTTCTGAAATCTGAGAAATGGTTCAGGTGGAGGCAGGTGGATGACTGATGCTCACAGGAGGATTCAGACGAGCTCAGAGCCAATTATCACTGAATATCCCCTCAAACAACCTTCTTCATTTACTAGACACATTTTTCTCTGTCTTGATTTCCTGTGTTACTTTTCTTTTATAATTACAACTAAAGTCAGGGAGAGAGGACATTTACATCAGTTATTCATCACATTATTACATCATCATTTACATGTCATGACTGATTCCTGTCTCTCTCCGTACATGTCCGTCGACAGGTACGTCTCAGGTCTCTTAAACTGCATCCCCGCGTCCTGCTCTTGTGTCTGAGTCTCTCCCACAGAGGATTCAAGGAGAGACACGAGGAAACGATGCGAGGATAGAGGACACGAGAAAATCTGTTTTAAGAGACATGAGACATCCTTTCCCCTGAGGCGTCACGTGAAGCGACGTCCATGATAGCAGCTGGATCAGGTGTCTGTCAGCTTTAACAGCTGTACAGATTTCTGATGGAGTGTGTGTCAGGTGGGCACTTTGCTCTGTGTTCATATTAATAAAACCTCACAGTTCTCATCAGCATCACAGCAGCAGCTTGTTCAACAAACACCTGCACATAAAGTGTCTGTGAATGATTTTATATTATTTATTCACCTGTGTTTCATGATATTTTGATCATGAATTAATTGCTGAATTACTCAGACTATAATTATTGTGTACTTATTCCTCAGGAGAAGGCTCAAACAGACTTAGTAAAAAGTCAGAAATCCAAGGCTCCTTCAAAAACACACAAAGGCACACTGTGAAGTTTGTATAAAGTTAAAATGGCTTTATTTTACATGGCAAAAAGAGTTCAGATATGACCAACGCGTATCAACCAACACAGGTCTCAAGTTACTCAGACTTCACAGTGTGCCTGTGTGTTTCTGAAGGAGCCTTGGACCATCTGACCCATGTAACGAGGGGAAGTATCCAAAGAGCACCTGTACTGTGACTAACCGAAAGACCCAGCAGCACTTCCACTCTATTGTCTTTATGATGATTGTGTAGTTTGAACATTAGACATGTGAACGAAGACATAAAAAGGTTGTATTTATTTTTATAACATGTTGCACAGAGGTCCTTCCTCTTCCCTCTTTCATGAACACTGACCTCTTTGTTCTTGGAGCAGTTTAAGGAGTGGTGTTCCACGGTTGTTTGAACTTAGGGAAAATAACTTCCTTTAAATCATCCAACCCTCCTTGAATTCCTTGTTACACCAACGAGGGTGGCCTGTTGTGAGATGTAATTACAGTGTTAAAGAGGGGAGCTGAGTTTGTATTAAACTTCCGGTGATAAAGTTCTTATCTTTAAACATATAGATGTTGATCTGCTGAAGCTGTGATACTGGGCAAAGTTCTTAGAGATAAGAGATGTTTGGTATCAACAGAAACTGACTGTGGTCATCAGAAGGTGGGTGGAGGAAGTGCTTCTGAAATTTGATAATCTGGGCGCACAGTGTCACACAGGTTATCCAACAGGTGTATCCAGGCAGCATCAGGCTCTGACAGAAGCACACAGACCTTTTCTCTCTGGGTCGGGTCGGTCTCATGCTCAGATATAACGACTTGTTCATTTAGTTTAATCCTTGTTTTGTGGATCACATTAAACACACAGACACAAACACTCCAGCTGTCATGTGACTGATCAGTTAAAGACGGTCTGACAGCTGTGATCTCGTCTCATGTGTCTGTTGAGATTTATCAGACTTTATAATCATGACTATTAGTGAGACACACACAGACAGGCACACTGTTTAACTTAATCGAAAGGTGTTTCGTAGACTTTACTAATCTTTTACTAAGACTGAACATAAATATTTTGTGATTGTGGAGGTGTGTGTGTGTGTGGTGTGTGTGTGTGTGTGTTGTTTGTGTGCTTCAGCCAAATGAACTGGGTGCCATCTTGAGCAGACAGAGCAATTGTGCCATAGATTTTGCGCTGGTCTGAGCGTTTTTGACAGTTTCCACAGAAGTTTCTCCTCTCTCTCTCTGTCGATCTGTTCAGTTTCCCTCTGCAGACTTACGGTGTCCTCATGTCTCTACAGTGAACAGCAATCTGTCGTCTCCATCATAATATTTTTATTTTCTTGTATTTGTCATCTCTTGAATAAGAGTTTCCTTAACTTCATTTACATCAGTTTACCAAATGCAGCCACAGATTTAACCATAAATATCAAAGACAATGGACCATGGCTGTACTTAGAAATGTTTTTCTTACTGCCGTTATCATGAGAGCACAAGTTAATTATGTCTCTATCTCGAGATAACACAGCTCTTTATCTTGTGATAATGGGTGATTATCTCAAAGAGAACAAAAGCTTGTTTTCATAAGATAACTTGATAATTAACTCATTACCATAAGAAAATAAAAGGTAATTTCCTCTTTCAGATGAAGTTTTTACTTGTGTCATACCAGTGTAGAAATTGTGTCCTCTCTCTTACATTGTGTGATGAATACGGCACAAGCGTCTCTTATTGGCTCCAACCAGCCGTTTCTTCTGATAACAACACTTTCATATTCCTCTCTCACAGCCAGCCTCAGAGTAAAAACCTCCAGGAGTTACACAGGAACAAGATACAGGGTCTAAAACAGGCTGCTCATGTTACACACAAACAAATATCTCCAGTTGCCACCTTTGATGTGAAAAAATATGCAACACCTTGCCAACGGCCCCATGCCCGAGGGACACAAATCAAGCGGGGGATTCTTGTATAGCCTGATGTCTGTCCACAGCGCTCAAAGCTGAAGAAAGGTCTGTCTCCACACATGCACATTCTGTTTTCAGGGGAAAAAAACGCCTTGTCTTGTTTGCATTTCTTTACATCAATCACAAACATCTTGGGCGACACTAAACCCAGGATACAGCGACAGTGCTGCTGCAAAAAAGCTTCTTTATCTTCATACCATCAGCATCCCAGCTGTTACTTTGACGTTTTCAGTGCTGCTTTAAGCAAGTGATCAATGACAGGACTTAAACCAGCAGTGGGCTTTATGTATTCTAGTGTTTTTTTATGCACCAATTTCAAAGTCATTTCTGCTCTCATTAAGGATGTAAAGATATAAATTATGAATTAAATATAAATATAAATGATAAAAAGCACAGTTAAGGATTTAAACATCAGATCATAGATATGGGTAAAATGTTTGACCTGAAAATAAACTATGATATTTTTTGAAAAAGTGAGAACCCATTGATAAATGACAACTGATGGATGACTGAACAACACTAAATGACAAATAAATGTGATTTATTGTGTACTTTTCTCACAAACTCAATAGCAAACTGTACAGTTTTATCACTACTAGAAGGCTGGCAAACGCTGCTAGTAGCAGAGGTGTCATGTACGGGGCATGTTGGGTTTTATGGCCACCCAGAGTTGAAGTTGGGGTGCAGCGATCCCCTGATCTTGAGGCAAAGCAGGAAAAAATGCAGTTGTAAAACAGCTCGAGACTGTCAAATTTAATTGGCATTCGATAGGAAAGGAAAATAAAGTCATAGCATGTTGCTGTATTATTCTTAATATTTCATTTTCACGTGAAGTAGTGTGTTTTGCTGCTCTGTGTTACCGGCCAAGCACACCGAGCAGCATGAATTTAAACACTTCTGATCTTTAATGCCTTTAATACGGTAACTTGTGACTCCCTGTCTGAATCAGACACACAACATGATGTCTGACACCAGCTCTGTGTGGAAATTCTTCAAAATATTAAATAATGAAGTTGCAAATTGTGCATTGGAGGGAAAAACTGCACTGAACTGAGGGCTGCTGCCACATTTGGACTCCCAGACAAAATTCCAGTTGAAGCCCAAAGCTTCATGAACACTGGATTTAAACTTCATCCAAAACACTTCTTAGTGAAACACTGCAGCATGTGATGGATTCACCTTCAGCAGGTGGCTGTGACAAAAAGCGCCACTCACTGAAGAAAGACGCCAAAATCTTCTGAAGCCTCACACTGAGTGACTAAGAGCTTTTTTTAGGGTTTTCCTTTTAAACCTCTGAATGTTCATTAACTTCATTAAGCTGACTATATTGAACATTTACAGTGTGCACAGTGTGAGCCTCCTGCTGCGCTCAGCAGCAGCCTCTGACAGAACATAGAGTTTAATAATGTGACTTTGAAACACCAAATGATTTGTTTTAATGACTTTCGACAATTTAAAATATTACAAGGTGAAAAAATATCACTTTCATGAGCCTGTTCAGTCAGACAGTGACAGATCGCAGGCTGAACTTGGCTTCTCATCCTTCCTAACTGCCACAAAGTTCATGCGCCATGCTCGGTTTATATTCTGTTTATCATAATGTTGATCAGGTTTGGAACCCACATATATGTGTGCCCATAATTATTCAGTACCCATGATTATTAGTAATACAAAATTGACAAAAACGAATTAGTAAAATAATGGAATGGGAAGTAATGGGAAGTTGAACCATGAACTCTTTTAGCTGAAAACAGATCAAAGACGTCAGACTTCAATGGTGTCCTTGTGCAGGTGAGTCCACAGTGAACTTATACAACCTTTATTTCATGATAAATTATCTCAAGGAAACGGCTTTTTGTTTTCTCAAGTATCAGGTATCAAGATGAAACACTTTGTCACTTTGAGATAACGAAAATTGTTAACTTGTGACCTCCAGATAAGAGCATTAAAACATTTGCTTGTTTGGCCGTTCTTGGGTTCTATAGGACACAATATGTCACCTATTACAAACATTTCAGCACAATGCACACGGAAATGTCCTGTGATCTCCTCAGTTGACGGGTGTATTTCCTTATAATTTGTGAGTCATGGATTATAAAACTTACTTGGGGGAATTCCCAAGTATCAGTATTTCCTTGGTTGATGTCACATCTTGGGATGTGTCATGAGAGGGAGTCAGGAGAAGAGGGAATCTGACAGAATATAAATCATCTCACAGCATCACAGACCATCAGATTAGCTGCTCCACTTGGAAGTCAAGAAGACTCGCACACAACTCAGCTGATCTACACAACTTCACCAGGTGAGGACAAACTGGGTAGACAGACAGAGACTATCCAGGTCAGACAAGTGTCCACTGGTGTAAATGTCTTCATTTGTAAACTGTTGTAATTTTTTTTTCTTTTAAATTAGATAAAAGTTCTCACCCTATCATGCATGATTATTTTTTCCTGTTTTTTTAGGGTTGTAACAAAGACTGTGTGGTCAAATTTATCAACAGGTTGCAGAAATGGAATCAGATCACATGACGGTTGCCGCCCTGGGTCGACCCTTCAGCCTTGGAATGTTCTATAATGCTTGGAAGGATGAACTCGTCCCAGGTCAGTCTTTATTAGGGGCCGGGCAGCCTAGGCTGCCAGGACCCTATTGTTTTCTTCAATGTTCTTCTTTCTTTCTTCTTTTTCTTCTTCTGGGGAAATCCTACTTCCCATGCACGAAAAATGACCAAACTTTGCACAAAGGTCCAGTCCCATGTCAGATTGCCTCAGCTGCAAAAACAGGCCAATAGTCCTGATGGTGGCGCTACAGCAAGCCTCTAAAGTTCAAAATTTTGAAAATTCATAATAAATCAAGCATATGTGCTACAGATTTACAACTTTCACCAAAATGTAGCCCCAATACTGAAGAAACTTTTGTACATTTAAACCTATTGCAAATTATGAAGTCCATCACTCTGTTTTTTTCAAAAACTGTAAAACTTATTAAACCTATCTCCTCCCACAATTTTTGCTCAATTGGCACCAAACTTGCTACAGAGCATCTTCAGACTGTCCTACACAAACGATCCACACAGATTTTTGATTTATCAAAAATTGAGCCTACAGTGCATCAAAATGTTTGACTGTAAACGGTATTATAAACATATACTTGCAAATTCTTGCTAAATACATTTTCATGTTCATGAAAAAAAATGACAAAATTTTGGAGTCATGGTAGATGATGTTTGGAAAATATCAGAATTTTATCTCAAAAACTGAATTTTTTACAGCATTTTGAATTTCACTCTCATGCGAACAATTGGAGTCAATGCAAAAATGGCATTTTTAAACATCAGTTTTTCACTTTTGGAGCCAATAAATCATTGTTAAAAACTAATGACCAACATCTCCATGCTGTCTAGATGCAATTTGTGTATTTTGGGATTTTTGTCTCAATAACTGAATTTTTGACAGCCATTTGAAATCTGCCTTTACATGCTAACAGCTGCTGTCTTGCACACAGGTGACTGACTTAGTCAATTTGTGAAGCTACAAGTGGTGTTTCCATTTGCCAATTAGCTCAGTGAGATAGAAAACCAACCTCAGTCTCAGAAGTCGTGAGTTCAAGCCTCAGCTAAGGCAGAATGTATATTCTAATTTTGCCTAAAATTGCCTGGCCCCGACCATTGCTGCGCAGCAGCTATAATTAACTCTACATTTCTAAACATATCTGCTTGTCACAGCTCTGCTCACAGGAGTGTGTAATCATCTCACAAACCAGAACCACTATTTTAATCTAACACTCACATGCAACAGAGATTTAGCACATGATTTTAATTCTATAATGTAGTTGTGACTATTTATTAATGACTTCAGGGATGTTGATATATCGGTGTATTATATGTTACCCTGTGATAAATATCCTGTGGTCTCTAGCTCTATGGTTTTGTCTGCATGAGAGTGGGGCTGAGCTCTTTGACCTGAACATACAAAGACACACATATACACAGGGCCCTATCTTACACTCAGTGTAAAGTGGAGGGCGCTGGTTGCATTGTTGTCTGACACCGGTGCAGTTGCCATGTTTGCCATGTCTGCAAGATGACAAATGAACCTGCTGCTGATCTGTGCAGTCATGGGCAGCAGGTGTTAAAATGAAAGTAAAACGTGGTCAGAGGCATTTGTAATCTTGTGCACGGTGTATTGGAGTCGACACAGACCAGCTAAAACCTGGTCGAAGCACAAAGTCTGTGGGACAGAAGGTCTGTCTGCACAAGATAGCAACCGCCATGTTTGGCTGAAGCACACACACAGGAATTAAAGAATTATTATTGTAATTATAAAGCCTAATAAATCTAAACAGACCTGCAAAGTGCTCACAGGACGAGATCATGGCTGTCAGATCATCTGTAACAGATGAGTCAGCAGATGACAGCTGGAGCAGCTGGAGTGTTTGTATCTGTGTGATTACTGGGATCCAGAAAAACAAGGATTAAACAATTATCATCTATAACATACAAAAGGAACAAGAAGTTTGCACACACGTCATTAAACATGAGACACACAGCAGTTTAAGCAGGTCAGAGGAGATGATTAGAAAAAGGAGAGGGAGAGGGAGCTGCATCTCAGTCTGGCTCTGGTGTGTGTTAAGCCGGTTTGAAATGCAGCTTTGGCCGCTTTGAGCTGCATAATAATGATGATGACAATAAGAATTTATAAAATATAACATCATTTCAAGGTGCTTCAGTGTAAAACATGACCAGTTACATATCTGCATGACATTAACAGTTCATGTATTGTTTTTAGTTTTTGCTGTATTTAGTTTTGGAGACGTCCTGCTGTCTCTCATGCTTTCACTTCTCGAACCAAGAGATCTTGAGCCCTTGGTGCACCTGTTCTTAAAGGTGATGAGAGCTGATTGGTTTATTGCACCTGCATGTTTGTTGCATGTAAACTCGCCGGTGAATTAACGAGGGCACTTGGGCACGGCTGACAGGTGTATCCCACTGTGCACTGCTGGCACAAGGGAAGGGACAGGACAGGATACGCCTACACACCTGGCTCAAGACAGCAAAGGTGGATTTGGACACACCCTGAATAAATAAATCCATTGAGCCTCGTGCTTTCCACTCAAGTTCAGGTTATTCAGTGGAACAACAAGTTTTTCAACATTTTGAGGCTTGAATAAGTTATATTGTTCCTTTGTCACTTACTTACTTTTACTGATGACTGATGTTTTCCAATTTCTATAGGTCCGACATTGTGGGATGATAAAACTCTGCAAGAGCATACAGCTGACAGATCTCATCACAGCAGTGATTCTCATATTTCTGCATCTGACTCCATTGAATCCAAGTCCTCTCTGCTGGATGTTGATGCTTCTCTGAAGGCCAGTTTCCTGGGAGGACTGATTGAAGTTGGAGGATCTGCAAAGTATCTGAATGATACGAAGAAGTTCAAGAATCAGAGCAGAGTGATGTTTGAGTACAAAGCTACCACACACTTCAAACACTTAATGATTGACCACGTAGCCATCGACACCCAACAGAAAGAAGTTATTGAGAAGGGCTTGGCAACACATGTAGTCACAGGGATCCTTTACGGGGCAAATGCAGTCTTTGTGTTTGACAGTGGGAAGTTAGATGCCAGCAAAGTCCAGGAGATTCAGGGCAGCGTGGAAGCTGTGATAAAGAAGATCCCTTCATTTGATGTTGAGGGGAAAGTTGATATCAAGCTGACTGATGAAGAAAAAGAGCTGATCAATAAATTCTCCTGCCAGTTCTATGGAGACCTTCTTCTTGAAAGCAACCCTGCAACATTTGAAGAAGCAGTGAAGACCTACGTGCAACTTCCAAAACTCCTGAGAGAAAATGGAGAGAACAGTGTTCCAGTGAAGGTCTGGCTGATGCCACTGAAGAGTTTGGATCCCAAAGCTGCTGAGCTGAAGAAAGAGATCAGTGTTGGACTAGTGAGGAAGATGCAAGACGCTCTAGAAGATTTAAGGGAAATCGGAATGAGATGCGACGATTCTCTGTTTGACAAAGTGGTCGAGCATTTCCCACAGATTCACAAGGAGTTAAGTCGTTTCCAAAGCTTGTGTAATTATTACACAACTAACCTCCAGCAGACCATGGCAGTGAAACTTCCCCTCATCCGTGAAGGCAAAGAAGATGAGAGCAAATTAGCGAAAGTCTTTGAAGACAGAAACAAGTCACCATTCAGTCATGAAAAACTGAGCCAGTGGCTGGATCATAAAGAGAGAGAAATCAACGTCATCAAGTCCTGTGTAGACATGATGAAGGGAACAAAGATCGTCCCAGATAAGTCAGAGCTGGACAGAGAGGTTCTTGCTGCAGGTGTAGATGATGCTCTGTGCTTTGTCTTCACCTCCCTGGAGAGTGCTGACCCCTGCCTGGATGAGATGACCAAATACTTGGATTCACCTAAATTAGAAGGTACTAATGAAGACCCATGGTACTACTCAGCTGAAGTTTTAACCCAAATGAGAGAAAAGGCCAAAGATTTCCACAAAGTTGTCAAAGCTTTGAAGAACAACAGCAGATTCTGTTTCCTCGTAGCAGCCATTGCAAATGAGAAATACAAAGGAGCAACCATCTACCATTACAAGAACGGCATTCTGCTCACTGATGATTTCTCAAAGCCAAACATCACTGATGTGGAGACTGTCAAAGACAGAGGAGATTTAATCTGGTGTAAGTATTTTCACTGTCACAAATAATGACAAGAATAAACAGCCAACAGTACGATGGGTGCACAGTGTTAATGTTATTAAAGATTTGTATCTGAATCTGTGAGATAACCACGCCTCTTCATTTGCATAAAACAGTTGGAAATAGAAAGAGCTGGCAAATAAATGTGGCACGATGAAATAAAAGTCCCCTGAAATAGACCCTTTTACAGCTGATGGCATCAAAAAGCTGTACATGCATCTCAGCAACAGAAACAATGTTGTCCTCCAGTCAGCACCAAAATGTCTGATTGTTGCGTGTACGACACGTCAGAATTGATATTTTCACTGGTCGACTTAACTTGTTCAGAATATTGGCAGGATCACGTTTCTGGACTGGACTGAGGACACAATCCAAACTGCTGGTGCTTGCAGCGCTCATTGACAGGCTGTTGTGGTCCACTGTACTTCTGTCTGCCATCTTTCAAACACACATTTATTTATTTATTTCACCATGTTGACTCATTTGTGTATTTATATTAACATTTATTTACATATTTATTGCCTCGTCTATTTCAGGATTTATTTCATAGCCACATTTATTAAATTATTTATTTAATGTTGACTAAAACAGCCTTCTAAAGTAAACCAAGTACAAAGTGTAATCATAATCAGGTCTCGTTCTCTCCTTCAGATGCCTGTGATCTCACTCTGGACCCAGACACAGCAAACTACTGCCTCACTCTGTCTGAAGGAAACAAGAAGGCCACGTGTGGAAAACCACATTCGTATCCTGACCTCCCACAGAGATTTGATTGGTATCGACAGGTTATGTCCACTGAGGGGCTCACTGGGCGATGTTACTGGGAGGTGGAGTGGAGTAGTGGCCATAGTGAAGATGTAGCTGTAGGTGTTGCCTACATAGGTATGGGAAGGAAAGGAAAAAGTGCCCAGTGCTGGATCGGAGGGAACAAAATGTCTTGGGCTTTAGGCCACAGATGGTCCCCACCAGAACCTACTCTGTATGCAGATCATGATAATCATCAGCAAAAGTTCCCTGTTCCTCCTGCTGGTCTCACCCGGCTGGGATTGTTTCTGGACTGGGATGCTGGCACTCTGTCTTACTACAAAGTCTCATCTGACACACTGAGTCACATCTACACCTTCCGCACCAAGTTCTCTGAGCCTGTTTATCCAACCTTCATGATTTGGCGTGATTCCAACTACATATTCCTGCCTCTGTAATCACATGATTACGTCACATGATTCAATTCAGATTCAGTCCAGTTCACTACACTTTGACAGAATTATTGTTAAATAATTTTGTGATTGTTTTATTTTTATTGTGTGTATGTGTGTGAAGCACCACCATGTTATTCACATACACTGTACTCATGGACCAGAGTGGAATAATAGAATGGCTGAAGTCCAGAGTTTCTTTATTCATGATGTTCAATTTGACCATCGATCAACAATAATCAAAAGGGGTGAGGGAAATTACACATACTGCACAAATAATCAATATCTTTATTGTGCATGTGATCATGTTTGAAAATCTTTATTTTGCATGTAATCATGGGGATTATAAGGGAAATTACACATATCACATAATTAATCACGTATCTTTGTTATCTTTGTCTAATGTAATGTTTAGATATCTTCACATATAACCTATATAACATATATGTTTAATTTCTCTGATTGTTCTGAATCTTGTACCATGAAACCTTTAACCTTTAACCTGAGAGAACACTCAGCTTGTGAAGTGTTTGTGGAGTGTAGCTGATTAAAAGTCTGTTCAGGGTTCATCAGTGCAGGAAAATATAACATTGTTGTCAGGTAGTAAAACTAGAAACAAAGGTGCCTCAGATCAGTAACAGCCAGAGTGGCCGGGGCAGATAGTTGGTAGGAGGGCAGTAAACTGCCACAGCACCTGAGATGGGAACAGTTCCGACCAGGAAGACAGCCTCGACTGGAGGGAGAAGAAAATACATGAGATAAAGACCAGTCCAAACTATAAAAGGAGGGAAAGCTTGTCTTCAGTGTGCACATTATGAACTGTCCTTTGTGTTGTGTGCTGTGCTCTGAGCATTAATAAAGAGTGACAATAATGTGAGAGATTTTTGTCTCGTTCTTATTTGTGGAGTTGCAAAATTTCACATTCACAGATATTCTTTTTAAACATCTCAAAATATTTTCAGTGCAAATAAAATCTTTTTTTGTGGGGCTCTTATCAAAGAAGCCACATCTGTCACATCTGCTTTTCATAAATAATTTATGCATTGAATGTTCAGGCTGCAACTTCCTGTTTTCACGATCGATTGATCTGTCATATTCTAAATGAATTCATGAGTTTGGTCCATAAAATGTCAGTTTTGTTTTAAAGACGTTCAGTTTATTGTCACAGAGGACTGAAGAAACCAGAGAATATTCACATTTGAATATTTTTTGTTAAATCATCATTAATCAATTATAACAATAGTTTGAGATTCATTGAATAGTTTACAATCAATCGTTTAATGGATTAATTGTTGCAGCTCTGTTGGTTATCATGAAATAATTTCTGAATTTTATAAAGTCTATATTTTAAAGATGTAATCAAGTAATCCTTTGCAATGTAACTATTTACACATTTTTCAAATGTAATCTGTAACTTCACTTCTATATCAGACTGAAGAAATATTGTTAACATATGGCAGGACATTTTTAATGCAGTAATAACAGGAAGTCAAGAATCAAACTCACCACAGAAGAGAAGCTTCAATGTTCCTTCAGTAAACTTCAATAAAATAAAATAAAAGAAGTTGAAAATATTCCTCTGAAAAGTGAATAAAAGCTCTGTAAAAGCAGAAACATACATGTGAAGATTTAGAAACTGTTATTAGAGGAACAGGCTGGAGCACTTGAACGCCTCAGCGGGTCTGTGGTGCGTTCAGATCCAGTGCAGGATGATGCTGCTGCTGCTGCTGCCGCTGCTCCTCCGTGTGTGAGACTGAGACTCACCTGCGCAGACTCAGAACGCAGCTCTGCCAGTGTCGTCTGCAGAGCCTGCAGACCGAGGGTGCGCTCGATTTCGGCTTCATTACAGCACAACTGGGCGGGGCTTCACGGCACTTTCACGTTCAAAAACAACAAGAAGAAAAAAAAAATCAGACAGTTTAAAGGATCAGCTGTTTTTATATCAGAAATGAACAATACACAGCAAAAATATACAGCCTGAATTACTAAAGTCTTAACAAATAAGATTGTATTCTTAATCAGAATCACAATTAGATTAAAAACAAAATTTAAATAATTTATTGATCCTTGTGGGGAAATTGGTCACGTTACAGATTCTCCCATTCAGAAATAGAAAAATATAAAAGCATAAAGAAATATTAAAAACGAGAAGTATGTAAAAATATGTGTGTTCTACTAAAACGTATAACAGATAATATTATAATAATATAACAAAATATATACAAATAAGAAGGGCCTTATTCTATAAGTAACAACAACATATATAAATATATATAAATATATATAATAGAAGTAAAAGGAAATAATGAATAATAAATGTAAGAATTATGTACAAAATGTGCATCATGCTACATTCTGTAAATATCGATACTGTATGTAGTGCAGCAGAGTTATCAAGTTAATGCAAGTTAATCAAGTTTCTTCTTATCCGTGTGTAATTTTATTATTAAGAATCTGAGGCCTGTAATGTAGAAAAAAGTGTAAATTAAGGCAGAACTGAATTATTCCTGAGAGAATAAAGAGAATAAAGATGGAAAGAGAACAAATGTACACTGTCATTAACATGCAAGTATCAAAAATATCTATCATGTTTTAACATGATTTTTTAAATTAAAATGTGAAAATATCTGTTATAATATAATATTTTTTATTCATTTTCTGGCTTGGCTGCGTTCTGCTGTAATAAATATGTTAGATATAAACATGTTGGCTCTGCAGCTCCGCCCGCCCGGGCGCAGCCAGATAGACAAATGAAACCATCCTTTGTGCTTGTCTTTTTTTTTTTTTTTTGTATTTTTTGTAGGGGAGGGGGGGCTGTTCCGTCCGACGGGTCTCCTCCCTCCGTCAGCAGGTTGGTCTCCTCTCTGTGCTTCAGATCCGCGTCTTCAGCTCCTCTTCAGCTCTTCCTCTTCTCCTCTTCCTCTGCTCGCCGGTAAAGCCGCCGTCCTCCCCGACAGGCCGCACCGAGAGGCGGAGGAGGAGGTGATGGAGGGCCGGGGTCTGTCCGCAGCCACGGTCCAATAAACAGCCGTCATATCTCCATCACATCCCGGTGAGAGCTGCGGTGCTCACAGTGAGTTCACTCACGGCCTTTTGTTATTATCGGCCCTGTTTATTATTATTATTATGATTATTAATACTCATATTTCATCTTCAATCACTGCTCAGCCTCAGAGCGCTGCAGCTGTTTGTCCTCCAGACATGATTTCTGGTATTTTCCTTTTCTTCTGTCCAATCAGAACCAGAGCCAGACCGATAACTGGGGAGTCAAAATCAGAATTATTTATTGATCCCCATGTGGGAACTGATCACGTTATAGATTCAATAATATATCGAATAAAGAAATAATAAGAAACTAGTATGTAAACATATGGATATATAACATCAATAACATAATAAAATATGTAAATAATCAGTACGTAAAACATAACTGTCTTATTCTACTGTATATAACAGCAACATGGAAATATAAAAATATGTTCTGATTTCAGCTTCTTAATTTCTGTTTTCTTAATATTTTTAAATTATGGACAAAACAAGACGTCAGGACGTGATATTGGACTTTGAGAAACACTGATTGACTTTTTTTTTTCCTGACATTTTATGAACTAAATAACTAATTTATTAATTTGTACTGTTTACTTTAATATAAAAGTAAATTAAAGTTAAGATATATGTGGGAAAAAATAAAATAAATAATAATAATAATAATAATAATAATAATAATAATAATAATAACTGGCAGTTGTACAGAGTGCTGAACATTAAGCTCATTTTTAATCAATAATTAATGTAAAGGGTGGGTGGAATGCCAACAGTGCAGTTTTTTTAACTTAATGGTTGAAAAACATTAAAATTATCACTGTATGAATTTTATCTACCATGAAAAAAATGAAGGATATGATATGTCACACGCTGTGCTGTAAGAATATTTCAGCCTGTTTTCAATTCGAATATTTTCTAAAATCAAGTTTCTTAATTCTGTGTCGTTCTTTTGTTTTCAAACAAGCTGATTTCATTTTTAAAAACTTGAAATGTTCTCACTGCGTTTGTGATCTCTATGGTTCTGTTTCCTGTCTCCCTGCAGGGTACCGGGACTCGTCGTTCCTGCATGGCCTCAGTGGCTGCAGGGTTCTGGGGTTCGGCTGCCTGCTGCTCGCATTCCAAACTCTCCAGAACCGGCGGTCTGAAACTTGGACAAGGCCGTTCTCCGCCGCCCATGTCGTCCGGCCGGAGATGCTCGGGCGTGTCCGGCCTCGGGGGCGGAGCCGTGTCCCCGGGGCCAGTGGTGGTGGCGGAGGTGGTGGAGCCCGGCGAGGCCAGCAGGGAGCTGTTCGAGGCCTGTCGGAGCGGAGACCTGGAGCGAGTTCGTAAGCTGGTGACGGCGGAGAACGTGAACAGCCGGGACACAGCGGGCAGGAAGTCCACGCCGCTGCACTTTGCTGCAGGTGAGACACACCTCAGTCTGGGAACCGGACGAATCTGAACACACGTCTTATTTCCTGCTCCTGTTCAGACAGATTTCCACTCGTTAAATCTAGCGTATAAAGTCAGAATATTTTCACATCGAACTCTGTGAGTTAAGAGTTTCTTTCAGCCAAACCACAGTCAGTGATTGTTTGAACAGTTGAAAGATGAACCAAGACAGTTTGGCTGAGTTTTAATTTGATCTGTCGAGTTTGAATGAAGCGTTTTTTTAAAGTGATCTGTGAGGTAAAATCACTGTTTTCGTCAGTGGAGTCTGGTGGCTTTGAGGCCAGAGATGTTCCAGCAGTTTAGAGTCAAACAAAAAGGATCTTAGTCTTTAATAAAAAGTTTCATAAAATCAAGCCCAAACTTCTCAATTTCAACATTGTTATTTATTTTAAATATTTTGCTATTCATAAAGAGCATAAAGTCCCTCTCTCTCTCCCTCAAACTGTCCCTACAACCTGCAGAGAAAACACCCAGTGTCTCTGTGAATACTCTGCAGTACACAGTTACCCACCACTCCCTTTTTCCTTTACACAAACCTTAGTGATAAGGAATACCAACTATTGAATGTTTTCTGCTCTGTTTGTGATCAAGAAATATCAAGAAAAGAAGAATATAAAGATTGGATCAACCACTCACATTCTCTTTGAGGATTCTTAGCAACAGAGTCGAGCTCACCTCCTCACTAAGAGAAACGTTTCTGGACCTGCCTCGCTCAGAGCTGCTCAGAGACTCAGTTTCTTTGAGACTCCTTTCTAGATTTTTTATGCTCTGTCTCTTAGTTTTCCTAGAATGTTAGTGAATACGAGCTCCTGATGTCGGCCTTTTCCACCTGGATGATAGCGGTTTAATGTGGAACCTGCTTCCTCTCAGTGAAGTCTCGTTAGCTGCTGCAGCGCTCTGCTTTATTGTAAATTTACTGAATAATTTATTGTGATAGAACCAAACAAGACACAAAGACATCTGCAGGCTCAGACGGTGAATGAATAATAAACTGCAGGGCAGACGAGTGAATTATCCAGTGAACCCCCTGTGTCCCCTCAGGGTTCGGGCGTAAAGACGTCGTGGACTTCCTCCTCCAGAACGGAGCCAACGTCCACGCCAGAGATGACGGAGGGCTTATATCCCTCCACAACGCCTGCTCCTTCGGCCACGCTGAGGTGCAGCACCACACCTCCAACCTCCACCTGGAAAATATTTTTCCTTTTAACCATCAGAGTTCAAAACACCTTCACAGTGCTGCATCCTGTTGTGTGTTTGTGCAGGTGGTGAGTCTGCTGCTTCACCACGGGGCGGACGCCAACGCCAGAGACAACTGGAACTACACTCCACTTCACGAGGCGGCTATCAAGGGCAAGATCGACGTGTGTATAGGTACAAACACACTCATGCTCTGAGTAACACCTACAGCCAGGATTTACCGAGGAATACCGAGTCCAAGTCCACTATATCCAGGAAAAATAATATACAAATATAATATACAATACATGCACAAACACACAGTTTTTGCAATGATCCCTTAAAGGGATAGTCCACACCACAATACATATTTTCCTCTGGCCTGTAGTGCTGTTTATCCATCTAAATAGTTTTGGTTTTGGAGATATCAGCTGTAGAGATGTCTGCCTTCTCTCCAACATAATGAAACTAGATGGCACTCAGCTTGTGGTGCTCAAAGAGACAGAAAAAAAGATGTATTTGTTTCTTTCCAAAAATTATGACCCAGTTACTCAAGATAATTCACAGAACTTGTTGTGAGCAGTTTCATGAAGGGGTCGAGGCATGGGACGAAGGAGAGGGATGAAGGGGTGGAGGAGAGGGATGAAGGAGAGGGATGGAGGGGTCGAGGAGAGGGATGAAGGAGGGGGATGAAGGGGTCGAGGAGAGGGATGAAGGAGAGGGATGAAGGGGTCGAGGAGAGGAATGAAGGAGGAGGATGAAGGGGTCGAGGAGAGGGATGAAGGAGGGGGATGAAGGGGTCGAGGAGAGGGATGAAGGAGAGGGATGAAGGGGTCGAGGAGAGGAATGAAGGAGGGGGATGAAGGGGTCGAGGAGAGGGATGAAGGAGGAGGATGAAGGGGTCGAGGAGAGGGATGAAGGAGGAGGATGAAGGGGTCGAGGAGAGGAATGAAGGAGGGGGATGAAGGGGTCGAGGAGAGGGATGAAGGAGGGGGATGAAGGGGTCGAGGAGAGGGATGAAGGAGAGGGATGAAGGGGTCGAGGAGAGGGATGAAGGAGAGGGATGAAGGGGTCGAGGAAAGGGATGAAGGAGAGGGATGAAGGGGTCGAGGAGAGGGATGAAGAAAGGGATGAAGGGGTCGAGGAGAGGGATGAAGGAGGGGGATGAAGGGGTCGAGGAGAGGGATGAAGGAGGAGGATGAAGGGGTCGAGGAGAGGAATGAAGGAGGGGGATGAAGGGGTCGAGGAGAGGGATGAAGGAGAGGGATGAAGGGGTCGAGGAGAGGATGAAGGAGGGGGATGAAGGGGTCGAGGAGAGGGATGAAGGAGAGGGATGAAGGGGTCGAGGAGAGGGATGAAGGAGGGGGATGAAGGGGTCAAGGAGAGGGATGAAGGAGGGGGATGAAGGGGTCGAGGAGAGGGATGAAGGGGTCGAGGAGAGGGATGAAAGAGGGGGATGAAGGGGTTGAGGAGAGGAATGAAGGAGAGGGATGAAGGGGTCGAGGAGAGGGATGAAGGAGAGGGATGAAGGGGTCGAGGAGAGGGATGAAGGAGGGGGATGAAGGGGTCGAGGAGAGGAATGAAGGGATAAGAAGGGTGACAAAGGCTATAATCGTACTATTAGGTTCAATCAATTATCCACTAACTATGAATATCCAGCATTAAATACAGTTTAATAGGAATTAAATGAGAGTCTGAACTTCACAAGTTGTCAATCTGTGTGTGTGGTGTGTGTGGTGTGGTGGTGGTGTGTGTGTGTAGTGTTGCTGCAGCACGGTGCCGAGCCAACCATCCGGAACACAGATGGTCGAACCGCTCTGGATCTGGCAGAACCGTCCGCCAAAGGAGTACTGACAGGTGAGGAAGAAGCTTTTAGCTTCACATGTTCCTAACAATAATAATAATCATAATATTAATAATAATAATAACTTTTATTTTTACAGCACTGTTCATAGATAACATGCAACTCAAAGTGCTTTACAGTGTGGCATCAAAAACAACAGCATCTCAAGATAAGGAGATAATTAACCCATTAAGACAAGAAAATAAAGAGTTGTTTCCTCGTACAACATAATTATCCTAAAAAAAAGAAAATTTAAAAGAAAAGATGTGAACGTTGATTATATAAAAATGAGGAAAAGCAACCTGTCCAACATGTACTAGTTAAAGACATTTTTGTCTGGTTTTTGCTGTTTTTCAGGTGAATACAGAAAAGATGAGCTTCTGGAAAGTGCGAGGTACAGTCGTGTTCATTTCTATCATTGTGAGCCCGCAAACGCACACTTTACATAAATACACGGTTGTGAGTTTTTAAACAAAGCTTTAAGTTTATCCAAAGAAGAAAAGTAAAGATCAGTAGAACTATCCCTTTAATCACTAATGAAAATATTCATGACTCTCAGCTGTAGTATATTATTGTTGTTGTTGTTGTTGTTGTTGTTGTTGTTGTCAAACGTTGGTCCATCGTGATGCTGACGTCCTGACAGGAGCGGTAATGAGGAGAAGCTGATGGCTCTGCTGACGCCGCTCAACGTCAACTGTCACGCCAGCGACGGACGAAAGGTGAGTTTGTGTCCTTTTCTCTGCAGCAGTTTTTTTTTGGACCATGATGACCTCAGAATCAGCTCCAGCTGGCAGCTCTGGGGTCAGTTTTGAGTCCATGTCAGCACCTGGAGGTTACAGCAGCCAGAAAAGCTGAAGAATTTGAGCTGCTGTTGGGGAGAGCGGTTTGGGTTGCCATGAGTGTTGTCTGGTCGTTTCAGTCGACGCCGTTGCACCTGGCAGCGGATACAACCGCGTGAAGACGGTCCAGCTGTTACTGCAACACGGGGCAGATGTGCACGCCAAGGACAAGGGGTACGACAGCGTGTGTGTGTGTTAGTTTATTTATTCATTATTGTTATTTGATTATTTGATTTGTTTTTAAGCCTCTAATATAAAACAACGGTTCCCAAACTGTGGTTGGCTGCCCGTTGAGCTCCTCTCTCACTGTTTTTAATCTGGTCATTTTTCACCATCACAACTAATTTATTGATTTAATCAGTGCCTTTCTAATGTAATTTTGGTGCCATTTCCTCACTGTTTCTTTTGAATGTGACGGGCTGTAAAGTCACCTCTCCATGAAGATTTTTACTTTGAGTTAATTAATTTATTAACCTAACGTTACAGTTAATAAGGATAATAAACAGCCTCAATAACCAACAAAACTCAGGTAAGTTGAGCAAAATTAACAGGACGTGTCAGTAACTCATTAAGTTTTTGTGATTCGGCTCCTTTTAGTCAAACATTTATTTGAAGTCAGTGATTTCATTCAGAGACCTGGTGGCCGTACTGAGAGTCAACTAAAGTTTTACACAATATATTAATATGATATGAAAGACAAACAGATTCAACTCTGAAATGCCATTTTATGATTGAGCCAACAAAGATTTACAAAACTGTGCAAAATGTACGATGACTACAATCTTTAGACCAGATATCAAAGTGGTTTTGCCCCCTGAATGTGCACAGGAAGCCCGTCTATTAGCCATTGCAGCAGTATTTGGAAAGCAGTAGCCGTGGTACTTGCAGTTGTAACAGTAATATTCAATGTACTCTGTGTTTCAGGGATCTGGTTCCTCTTCATAACGCCTGTTCATACGGTCACTATGAGGTCACAGAGCTGCTGGTCAAGGTAAGTTCTCTTGGTTTGATAAATATCTAAAGCAGGTCCACCCCTCCAACATACACCACAAAACATCACACACATCATGTAGAAACATAATTCTGCTGCACATCAAATAAAACAGAACAAACTCGGCTACAAGTTCACAAAGACCATTTACACCAAAAACTATCCTCACAATAAGTCATAACTATAAGATAAAAAAAGTCAAACTGTCACCAGTGTGTGACGGTTTGTGACAGACACCCGGGGATGGAGCGCTCTCTGCCCCGGCTGTGGATTTATCTTCATGTTTGCTTGTAAACCTGTGCAGAGCAGCGACCACAGAGGAGCCGACTGTGTTGTGTGCAGTAAGATGATTATTCTGTCTGTCCATGTTGACTGCTGACCAGAGGAGAAATGTTTTTGAAAGTCATGTTGTGATAGTAAAGGGAGGAGGGATGTAAAGGAAAGAATCGATTCGGACTGTGTTGTCCTGATTTGCATTTCCATTACTGTTTTTATTGCGATGGAGCGACTGTGGAGCAGGGATGAAGTGAGCCCGACTCACCTCCAAGCTGGATGCAGTCCAGAGTGTTGTGATACTGAGGTTGTGTTCAGCTCTCAGTATTTCTGTAGCTTCACACTGAATCTCTGTTTTAATATATAGTTTCTCTCCTCTGTCGCTGTTTGTACTCTCAGGTATCTGCTTTATTACACACAGCTGATGTCTGTCGGTCTGTTTGCTCACAATTGCCTCAGTAAACTGTTGTGTGCTGCTCGTCTGGTGGGCGGGGCTCAGGATGGAGAGAATAAAGCCTAACTCAGATGAGACTCTACGATCCCACCTGTCTGACAGATTTAAAGTGGGATCACTGACTGCTGGCTAGAAAGTTGAGTGTTTCCTGCCTTAAATTTCATAAAGTTTGTGTGTGTGTGTGTGTTCAGCATGGAGCCTGTGTTAATGCCATGGACCTGTGGCAGTTCACTCCTCTTCATGAAGCTGCTTCCAAGAACAGAGTGGAGGTACAGTACAGCGATTTTTTAATTCTCACTTTACCTGAGCTGAATACACTGACAGACAGCAGGATGTGTCTCTGCTGCTTCAGTCTCACCTCTGAGCAGTGATCAGGGTCGGACTGGAGTCTTTAAAATGGCTGCAGAAGATCATGTATTCATGCTGATTTGACCTGCAGCACAGTTAATAACACACACCGGTCACTTCTCTTTTTTACACAACATGTAATACAGAAAACCTACTTTTTGCATGATGGGGGACATTTATGAGGACAAATGGACACAATTGGTTGGTCATATGAATTATTAATGTGTTAAAATAAAATGTTATACTCTATAAGGAAGTTATTTGTTCAAGAAAAGGGCCGTCTGAGTACTTTTGCATAGGCAAATTGGTGCACAACCACAGAAAAGGTCTGTTTTCTCTTTAGTTAAGAAACCATATTGGTAATCAATGAATTTTCCTCCTGGTTCCCTCAGTATTAAAATGAAATGAACTTATTCTGTGTATGAGGTTCTAGTGTTTCTGCGTCCACTCCCGTTCTCTGTGTCCTCTGACTGCACCTGTGTTCGTGTCCAGGTATGTTCCCTCCTGCTGAGCTACGGGGCCGACCCCACCTTCCTCAACTGTCACAACAAAAGCTCCATCGACCTCGCTCCCACATCGCAGCTGAAGGAGCGACTGGCCTGTACGTCCCGTTTATCTCCACTGTGTCTGTCAGGGACGTAAAAACAGACACATCGAGCTCAACATGCGCAGTTTTGCATTAATAGTCTCCCACAACTCAAAGTCATAACTTCATACCATCAGTGGGATACATTCTTACTAAGAACATTGTATATGTTCCTCTACAAATTGCAATTATCCTACACACTTTTTTTTTTAAATGAGGCCACTGGAGTCTCTGCTTCACGTCATCATGTCCTGTTCATGGTCTTTGACTCAGTTGTCCTGGTGCATCTTTGACAGATGAGTTCAGAGGACACAGCCTGCTGCAGGCCGCGCGGGAGGCCGACATGGCGCGAGTCAAGAAGCATCTGAGTCTGGAGACCATCGCCTTCAAACACCCTCACAATCAGGAGACCGCACTGGTGAGACTTTTCATCTCCACACACTGCATGATGGAGAAAGAGGCTGAATGTTTTGTTAAAAGAACTGACACTCTTGTTATTATTCTCAGGTAATGGTCAGTTCTCAAATAATGAAACTAATCAAATAAAATCCATCTTTGTCTGAGAAACAAACGTGTGTGTTTCCATGCCTCAGCATTGTGCGTCTGCCTCTCCATACCTGAAGAGGAAACAAGTCTGTGAACTTCTGCTGAGGAAGGGAGCCAACGTCAACGACAAGAATAAAGAGTGAGTACTGACACGTTTTAGAGTTTTATTTTGGTCTCAGTTTAGTAACAAAACTGAGCAAAGAAAATGGAAACTAAACATGACTTCCAAAAACATCTGAAACCACAACCACACTGTCTAATATACATAAATACATTCAAATAAAACATTAAAAGAACATTAAAGTTGCATTTGAGATCATAAAAACAAAAGCCAAAAGCAAGCCAATAAATAGTTAAAACATAACAGAAAATACATTTAAAAGACATAAAAACAAATATAAAAACAGTAGCTACAGATTATCTTAACATGAACTTATGTGTCTGCTTCACTGGAGCTGCAGTAAACAGTCATGTTTTAAGCCCTGATTGAAATGAACAGTTTCAGGTGTTCAGGAAGTTTGTTCCCGGCTCGATTTTGATCCTGTGAACACCGAGTGAACCTGCTCCAGATGATCTGAGGGGTAAATCAGAGTTGAGACCATTTAGTGTTTTATAAAAAAGTAACAGGAGTCTAAAATCTATCCTCTGACACTCAGGAAGTCAGTGCAGTGATTTCAGCTCAGGTGTAATGTGCTCCTCTCTCTCGGTGGTGGTCAGGACTCTGGCAGCAGCATTCTGGATGAGCTGCAGCCGTCTGATTGATTTTTTTTCCTCAAACCTGTGAAGACACCGTAACAATAGTCCAGCCTGCTGAAAATGGTCTTTATGTGACTGTTGTCCAGATTGACACCGAGATTTTTGGCTTGATCTGTAGGTTTTAGTGTTCATGGATTCAAGGTGAGCACTAACTTTTAATCTTTGTTCCAAACACAACTACTGCACATCCAAAAGAAAGGATAGTAAATAAGGAAAAATTGGACAATATAATAAAGAAATTCAATAGGGTGCACCAATTATTTAATTAAAATTATTAAACATTTTGCAATGCCCCAAAATACACTGCATCTGAAGAGACACAATGCAAATATTCTGACAACCTGGACGCTGTAGCAGTAAACGAACCCCACAAGGTGGCAGTAATGTAACACCTAGTGGCTGCACGCTGCAGGTAAACCTCAAAGAAGGAGAAGAAGATGCAATGCATGTTGTGACAGATGAGTTTGTCCATTAAGCTCACACTGCATACACAGAAATTCTCTCCAATGATTGTGTCCCATGTGACCTGTGAAAGATCTTGCGAGTGATCATTTTAACCCAAACCATGAAAACTCCAAACTGTTTTCTTTCTCTTGCCTGTAGTGCTGTTTATCTAGTTTTGGTGTGAGTTGGTGGTGTGAGGCTTCTCTTCAATATAACAGAGCTAGATGGCATTTAAACTGCGGTGCTCAAAGCACCAAAAAATAGATCTGAAAAACTCAACAGCCGTCTGTGTTTTTCTAGAAATCACGACCTGGTTACTCAAGATAATCCACAGACTGTGTTGTGAGCAGTTTCATGTGGGAACTACTTTCTTTCTACTTGAAATAAAGCAGTTCTGGTAGTTTCTGTCACAGAAATCTATCTCCATAGCTCAGAAACAGTGTGCACAAATCTTTCAAGGGTTGTGGACTGATAAGGGTCATGTCTAGATGGGAGGGTTACCGTCTCTAGCCAGTCCAGTAGACATCTTGGCATTCTCATGTACACAAAGTCCACATACTGCAGTTGGAACACACTACATACTTAATTTAATGTGATGAATATTGTGAATAGCTCATTAATGATGTCACTGTGCTCCCTCAGCCTGCTGACCCCCCTCCACCTGGCAGCGGAGAAAGCCCACAACGACGTCATCGAGGTGTTGGTCAAACACGAAGCAAAGGTCAGAAACCAGAACTGCTGTTAACCTCTAACACCCCGGGCTGTTTGTCAGCGATGCAAACCTGGATGTAGCTAAAACGATATTTTGTTGCAATAAAAAACGTGATCAGAAACAGATGAGGCTGACCTCCTTCGCCTCCTTCCAGGTGAATGCGGTGGATCATCTCGGCCAGACGGCGCTGCATCGAGCCGCTCACTGCGGTCACCTGCAGACCTGCAGGCTGCTGCTGAGCGCCGGCTGCGACCCGCTGCTCACGTCACTGCAGGGATTCTCACCTTCACAGCTGGGCAACGAGAGCGTGCAGGAGATACTGCAAGGTGCGCTGGTGATGGGATTTTAGACGTGATTTATGTCAGAATGAGCAGCTCTCATACCATCCGGAATCATTACCGTTAGAAAGAGCGCCATCACCTGGTTTCATTGAGCTGTGATTATTATGTTCTGGTTTTATATCTGTGTGTGTCTCAGCAGAAGGAGTCCTGATCGGGAACTCTGAAGCTGATCGACAGCTGCTGGAAGCATCCAAAACAGGAGATCTGGAAACTGTCAAGGTACTTTAAGTTTGCAGCTAAAACACAAACAAAGAAAAGAGACAAGTCAAAATCCAGTATACGGCTGAACATGTAGGATATTAAAGGGGGCTTTTAATTTGAAACAAGGGCTTTTAATTTGAGACTGTCAAAGGAAGTGACAGCATCAGTGATCCACACAGGAGGCAGTTGAGGGCTGACAGCTCCTTGCATTAAATGTTTATGCCCAAATTTACGAATCCCACTGTGGCAAAAGCATGACCTGCCTTACTCTGCCTTTGATTGGCTTATTCTGATATTGTAACCCAAACCCTAACCAATCATGTTCTTCAACCAACCCAACCAACAAAGGCAACAAGTACTAGCCAATCAGAGGCAGAGTGGGGTAGGTCATGCTTTTGTCATAGTGGGATTTGTAACAGAGTTCCCTAGTGAGTCGAGCATCACCTCCTAAGAACATAATTCAGGGCTGTTCATCTTAAATCGTCCTGAAAGAACAATGAGAAAACTCAGCAGCAGAATAATTGTAGAACTTCTTCACTCAATCAGATGTAAAAATCACCCAAAACAAGCTTCACAAGTAGCCTGACTGTCTGCTAAAGACACCTGGATACTGGTGGATGATGAAGTTAGTTAATTGTCTATCTTTGACCCTTGCTCTGTCTCTGTCCATCTGTGTAGAAGCTCTGTACACTGCAGAACGTGAACTGCAGAGACGTGGAGGGTCGGCAGTCGACGCCACTGCACTTTGCTGCCGGCTACAACCGTCTGTCCGTTGTCCAGTTCCTGCTGCAGCACGGAGCCGACGTGCATCGCCAAGGATAAAGGGTGAGGAAACGTGGTGAATGGAGCCTGCAGACTGAGTCCTTTATAATGTAGAGTTCTTTTATTGAGTGAGAGAGAGTCCTCGATACCAAACTACGACACATGGGAGAAGTTAGTTTTTGTGTCAGTTGACTAATCCATTAGTCAACTAATCATTGGAGCTCTAACTTCAGTCTGTCATGGTCAGCAGGGGGGACAAAACAACGATAAAACGTCTTTGGGCCACTGTGCATCACGTGATGTCATACATGGTTTGGCCACTAAGTCAAATGTGCTTTGAAGCCTGGCCCACTTCCTGGGGGGTGGATGATGCCAATACTTGAAATAAGGCTGTGAAAACTGTTGGTTTCCTGTTTCAGGGAAACAGAGCACCTGTCAATCATTTATCCTGACTACATGTAGTGGCAAGCCCCGTCCAGTGCTGGGACGCAGCACTACCCTTTGTGTCCAAAAACGCCCCTGTGGACATTTTCCATGAAATTCAAATCTCTATTCAGTGATTACATTTTAGCAAGAAAACAAAATACAGCAATAATCACAAGATTTAAGCTAATTAAACAGTTGAGTCCTTCAGAGCTTGTACACAGTACCATGCAGACTGATTAAATAAAGTGTCTCTGTCTCTCAGAGGTCTGGTTCCTCTCCATAACGCCTGTTCATACGGTCACTATGAGGTTGCCGAGTTGTTGGTCCTTCATGGTGCTGTGGTCAATGTGGCCGACCTCTGGAAGTTCACACCGCTGCACGAAGCCGCTGCCAAGGGCAAATACGACATCTGCAAACTCCTGCTGCAGGTACACGCTCACTGACGCGGGTCTGTGATCAAAGGTAACACCGGACATGTGACAGTTTGTTGCGTCAATGTTTCTTGTGTCTCCAGCACGGTGCAGACCCGACCCGGAAGAACCGGGACGGTAACACCCCTCTGGATCTGGTGAAGGATGGCGACACGGACATCCAGGACCTCCTGCGGGGTGACGCCGCCCTGCTGGATGCCGCCAAGAAAGGCTGCCTGGCCCGAGTGAAGAAGCTCTGCACGCGCGACAATGTCAACTGTAGAGACCGCAGGGGAGACACTCCACACCGCTACACCTGGCTGGTACACAAACACACACACCTGAAGCATCACAACTACATGTGTAACTTTTAATCTGAACATAAGTCTGACTTAATCCTAACTCAAAATCTCCTTTGAAGAACTGAGGACAAGTCCAGGTCTGGACCTCAACCTGTCCCTCAAACTTAGCGTCAGACATTTTCATGCTCACGTTGTTCAGGTAGCAAATGTAGAGCACCCGTCTGTTACATGCCCATGGGTGCTGTGGTCTTACAGTGAGGTGTTGTCAGGTGCATTGTTGGCTCATTGTTATCTTGAGGGAGCAGGAAGTGATGCAGTGACATTACTGCACACATGGAAATGTTTAAATGTTTAAAGCAGCCCCTCTGATCATTAATCATTTCACTGGCATCAGGCAGTGCCAGGTTTGCAGGTGATTGATTTAATGTATGTTGTATTGACGTCTCATTGTTTTCTTTAACAACATTTGTTGCAGTGACATTACTGCACACATGGAAATGTTTAATATATATTTAATATTTTCAGGTGATTTCTTTCTTGTGTGTTGATGTCTGAGTGTTTTCTTTAACAGTTTATTTTAATGATTAGAGAGGCTGCTTTCAGTTATTTTAAACGTCTTCATGGATCCGTCATCTCGATAGCAGTGCTCAGTGCGCCTGGCTCTTAAGGAGAATGTGAGATGATACTCTGTTTGGTTAAATTCATGTTAAATCATGTTACGTGTCATTTAAATACACACACCAGTGCACTTTAGGACAGGAACTACAAATTGTCTGAATCGGTCTCGTTGTTTTGAGATAATAAGTAATTTTTTTGAGAAAGTTTGCCATAATAGTGATTTATGTGTGTGTGTGTGTGTGTGTGTGTGTGTGTGCGTGTGCGTGTGCGTGTGTGTGTGTGTGTGTGTGTCACAGCGGGCTATAATAACCTGGAGGTGGCGGAGTACCTGCTGCAGCATGGAGCTGAGGTCAACTCTCAAGATAAAGGAGGGCTGATTCCTCTGCACAACGCTGCCTCCTACGGGGTGAGCAGGGGATAACACACACACACACACACACACAAATTAGCTAGATTTAATGAGCAATTTGAATGATTAATTATTGTAATTATTTGGATTAAAGTAAATCAAATTAAAGTCCAGTCTGTCTGTGTGAACGTTTGGACTCATTTTGACTGGAGGACTGTGGACACGGCAGTGACTGATCGACACATGGCCTGTAAGAACACTCCAGTTTCTATTTTGGTTTAATGATCGAACTGACTGCTTTCATTTAACCCCCCACCCCACACACACACACACACACACACACACACACACACACAGTCATTGTGTCCTCTGATGAGCTGCTGATTGAAGAGACAGAAAGTGGACGCAAACACACACACAAGTGATGAGGAGTGAAATGACAAATGGATGTGTGTGTGTATGTGTGTGTGTGTGTGTGTGTGTGTGTGTGTGTGTGTGCAGCTCTTCAGGCCTGTCGTCCAGTCAGATCAGTTGATTAAAGCAGACTCTCTTCACCCCTCGCTCTCTCCTCCACCTGTCAGATCATTTCACATTCGTCCTCTTATTGTTCATGTTTGTGTGTATTTTGTGTGTTTTGTGTGTTTGTGTGTTTTGTCTGTTTGTGTGTGTTTTGTGTGTTTGTGTGTGTTTTGTGTGTTTGTGTGTATTTTGTGTGTTTGTGTGTTTTTGTGTTTTGTGTGTTTTGTGTGTTTTGTAGGTTTGTGTTTTGTAGTGTTTTGTGTGTTTTGTGTGTTTTGTGTGTTTTGTGTGTTTTTTTTGTGTGTTTGTGTGTTGTGTGTTTTTGTGTGTTGTGTGTTTGTGTTGCCACAACAGCAGTTTGTTGTGTGTCTGCCTGCTGCTGTTGGTTCAGATGAGAGTTTGCAGAAACATCAGAAAAATCATTAACACATAAATAAACAGTTTTAAAGGGATATTTCAGGTTTTTGGGGGGGTTCTATAAGTTATTTATGCATAGTCAGGTTTGGGAAGTAATGGATTACATGTAACAGGATTATGTAATCTGGATACAAAAAGTTAACTGTAATCCATTACAGTTACAAATTAAAAAAGACAGTTACATTAGTAAAAATGGGGATTATTAGTAGGATTACATTTAAAATAAATTAGAATAAAGAATAATATCCATGCACAGTGAACACACAGCTGCATTCATCACATGGCCTCTAGTGAAAAAATTCTTCACTGGGGGGAAATTTCACCATTTTTTGTCTTTAAATCCATCAACCAATCAATTGTGCACAACAAAGTAAGAAACAGCTGGACAAACCTATAATAAACCTGATAACAAATATCAAACACTCTGAGCTGCAACGATTAATCGACTCTTTAATTAATCTGCATCTATTTTGTCAATTTTTTCAATAAAAAATCAAATTTCAGCTTCTTAAATGTGAATATTTTCTGGTTTCTTTGCTCCTCTCTGACAGTAAACTGAATATCTTTGAGTTGTGGACAAAACAAGACATTTGAGGACGTCATCTTGGACTTTTTCAACATTTTCTGACATTTTATGGACCTAATAACTAATCAATGAATTGAGAAAATAATCGACTGGTTAATCGATGATGAAAATAATCATTAGTTGATATTTCATTTATTCACGTGAAGGTCTGAAGAGTCAAAGATT
Organism: Lutjanus argentimaculatus; assembly: GCA_034769285.1. Taxonomy (NCBI): domain Eukaryota; kingdom Metazoa; phylum Chordata; class Actinopteri; order Lutjaniformes; family Lutjanidae; genus Lutjanus; species Lutjanus argentimaculatus. The sequence continues at coordinate 764,430 of JAWZSL010000089.1, forward strand.
TTACAGTAACAAAAACGTTCCAACTATCAGTTATTGACCTGAAACTGAAACTGATCTCAGACCTGTTGATTGTCTCGTCTTGTGTTCCAGCACGTAGACGTTGCCGCTTTGCTCATCAAGTTCGACGCCTGCGTCAACGCCACTGATAAGTGGGCGTTCACTCCGCTGCACGAGGCCGCTCAGAAGGGCCGGACGCAGCTGTGTGCGCTCCTATTGGCTCATGGAGCAGACCCCACCCTCCGAAACCAGGAGGGACAGTCGCCGCTGGACCTGGTTACAGTTCGTCTAATGCTGATTTAAAGGGACAGTCCACCATAATACATACAGCGCTTTGTATTGGTTGTTTATTGGTTAATTTTTTTTGTTTCTTCTTCCTCCTCCTCCTGCAGGCCGATGATGTCCGGGCTTTGCTAACAGCCGCCATGCCTCCCTCTGCTCTCCCCGGCTGTTACAAACCACAGATCATCAGCGTGGCAGCATCGACCTCCGGTGCTCCACCTGCCGCCGTGGTCCCACCACTCCTCTCCTCCTCCTCCTCCTCCTCCTTTTCTTCCTCGTCTTCCTCCTCCTCCTCCTCCTCTAGTCTTGTCGTCACATCAGCAACTACGGCTAACAGCAACGCCACCGCTGCCTCTAATGTTTCAAACTCCTCCTCGTCTTCACCGCTGCCATCGTCTTCATCGTCCTCGGTGTTCCCTGAGATGTCGGCGCTGCTGTCGGTAGCCGAAGCCTCACTGAGCGCCGAGAAGAAAGAGGAAGGTGAGAAAGTCCTCAAATGCAACATAATAATTTTTTCTCCTCCAAAAAGACCCACAAGACTGTTCTGAAAAAGAGTCTGTGATTTCTGATTTGCTGCCTGTCTTCTTAAAGGGAGAGTTTGACTTTTTGAGTTTGATTGTCTGACTTCTCTCCAGTTTAATGGAACTAGATGGCACTGAGCTGCTCAAAGAGACAAAAAATACATTTGAACTCAACAGCAACATTAGTGTAACTTACCACAGCTCGGAGCTCTACGACAGGTCTGTACCTCGGACATTGTGTTTGTATCTGAAAGAAAATTCATAATACGAGAAGACTGGTGAATGCACACTCATACACACCACTGAAGAAGAAATCTGTTCGTACGAGTGGTTCTTGCATGAGGCCTGATGTTTTCTTTGTGGCGTGTATGAGTGTGTGAGTGATGAGATACAAGCTGCTGTGATGGTAACACACTAACAAAGGCAGAGAAGAAGACTTTTTGTTTGTTTGACCTCCAAGGACACACACAGTGAGTTTTGTTCATTTAAACAGAACTTTACATCTGTGTGTGTGTGTGTGTGTGTGTGTGTGTGTGTGTTTGGTTCCAGGAGTCGAGCTCAGTATCTGTCAGTTCTTGAAGAACCTCGGACTGGAGCACCTTCTGGAGATCTTCGACAGAGAGCAGGTGAGATCATCGACTCACTGCAGCTGAAACATCAGAGCAGCTTCAACTACGCTGCGTTATAACTGCACCACGTCAGCCAGAGCCGATCGTCTACATGATTCTACACAATACCTGTGATTCCACACACTGCTTGTTTTTGACACGTCAGTCTGCGCAGTCCAGAGGACAGGAAAGGTTCAAAATAAGATCTCGTCTCCTAACATGCAGCCATTTTCCTACATTCAGATATCTAATGTTGGTGAAACACACCTTTAATTCACAGTCTGAGTAGCTGGTGAGTGAAAAGTGACCAAACACTGTAAACACTACATTTTACAGCTGACATGTTGTAACTGTGTGTGTGTGTGTGTGTGTGTGTGTGTGTGTGTGTGTGTGTGTGTGTGTGTGTGCGTGTGTGTGTGTGTGCAGATCACTCTGGACGTGCTGGTGGAGATGGGTCACCGCGAGCTGAAGGAGATCGGCATCAACGCCTACGGACACAGACACAAGATCATCAAGGGAGTGGAGAGGCTCATCAGCGGGCCGCAGAGTGAGGACACACACACACACACACACACACACACACTTCAGGACACACTCTTAAACACACACAATACATGTTAATCATGTATTTTTTGTGTCAAATACAAGAAAAGATTTGAAGAAGAAGCAACATGTTATACAATCATGATCTGTACTCTGTGTGTGTGTGTGTGTGTGTGTGTGTGTGTGTGCGTGTGTGTGTGTGCGTGTGTGTGTGGTGCGCGTGTGTGCGTGTGTGTGTGTGTGTGTGTCAGGTCTGAACCCCTACCTGACGTTGAATACCGCCAACAGTGGGACGATCTTGATCGACCTCGCAGCTGATGACAAAGAGTTCCAGTCAGTGGAGGAGGAGGTGCAGACTTATCTTCACTATTTCTACTGCTAAGATGTAATAATAATGATAATAATAATAATAATAATGAAAAGATGAAGAATCAAGAATAGAAAAAGTTACACTTTATTGTAAAACAGTTTTTTGTTTTTTGATAAAAACGGTTCTATATGAACATTTTCTAACATGTTGTCATTATAATTTTTTGTCATAGTTTTCATCAACAACTTTTTGAATAGACAAGAGGTGTGTTTGTGTTGATCAGATGCAGAGTACGATCAGAGAGCACCGAGACGGCGGCCATGCTGGAGGAGTTTTCAACAGATACACACTGGTCAAGGTAACACACAGTTACACAGTTACACTTCTCAGGAAAAGATTAAATCGAAAGCAACTGGACTTGTTTAAAAGTCTTATTGAAGACGTTTCGCTTCTCATCCAAGAAGCTTCATCAGTTCATGCCTGTCAGACTAGTCAGAGCTAGTCTAACTAAATGGTGGGAACCCCAGGTATTTAACCTCTGTGGATGTGTTCAAATTCATGAGTGCTCCAATCAGATTGACAACAGTCGATTTAATCTTTTCCTGAGATTTCAATGACCTGGACGAATGAGAACATTCACGGACACAGTTACACTTCATACACACTGGTTACCATTCACGTCAGAGTCTGGAAACACAGTTTTGCATATCTGGACCAAATTTCATCCACCGAGTCATGTAGGAATAAAAGCATTTAGAAGTTAATGACCTGCTGTTCCTGCTGTCCAATCATGGAGCAGGTCCCAGCTTTGCTAAGCCTGGTCCCAACTGGTAAGTCAGTTTCATTTAGACTAGTCGACTAGTCTAACAGTAAGAAAACACTCCGACAGCAGCTAAAGTTGAGCACAATTTATTAATTGATCATGTTAAACAGTCTGAAAAAATACTGTGTGTATTAAGAGTCATTTGAAGCCGTTAATCACAGTCTACAATCAGCAGATCGTATTTAAAATGCAGCTGAAATGTGACACTTTGCGTCGTGCAATACAAACGTTACACATTAACCTACAAAACATAACTCACTAAATACTTCAACTTTTCAGACTGAAAAGGATCACAGAATGAGGGGCTAAACAACGTTGTTTACCTGGAGCTGACGTCATCTGCAGCCTGACACACAGTGTGGCTAACGCTAGCAGTGCTAACAGCAGCAGCAGCTGCTCTGCCTGCAGGTTAACGTCCGTCTCTGTGCTGAATGTGGTCACATGTTGCTCCAGTCGAGTGGTTATATATCAGTTTATTCTGACACAGTTTACATTCAACCTTATTTTCATTTTCTGTATCAAAACACCACTAAACCACACTGGTTTTATAAGATGTCATCAGTCTGACTGATAAAACGGGGCCATCGGGGGGCGTTCACGCTGGGCGACAGGAGCTTCTGTCTGATGAGGCTGCAGCCCCTCCTAGTTAAACTCAGCTGGCTCACCACAGCTGATTACTACTAAAAACACTCCCTAACTAGAAGCAAGCGGCGCTCTTGAGACTCCTCCCTCTGTAGATGAGTAAATTAGGTGTAAATTAGGAAAAGTAATTTTCTTAAATCAGCCATGTTCCTGTACAGTTGAAGGACACTTTATTTACTTGTAAGTCCCAAAAGTCCCCTTTATTCCTTCCAAACTCCGTCCTTTTTGAGGACATTCCTATAAACAGGCTGCTGTGGAGCACCTCATTAATTAGTCTGTCGTCAAACATCGAGGACGTCATGTCCATCTGAACCAGATAAAACTGGTTGGAGGTCAATCAGCTGTTTGCTTGCTCGCGCCTACACACCACCTCCAGTGAGGAGGCAGTGTGAGTTCTGACAGCTGTGTGATTCACTTAAAGCTGGTTAAACTTGATTAAATTTGAGCTAAACTACGTCTGCTTATAAGTAAGCTAGGCTAAGCTAATAACAACTTATTTGATTCTTATATTCTTGAGTCAAATATGCTGTATATCTGTAAAAATCATCCTAGAGTTTGACTTGATGCCTGCTCCTAAGTTTTACAGCCGGTCTCAGTGAGATGAAGGCTTGAGGCTGTTGGTGCAAACCAGACCCAGGTCTCTGTTCTCACCTGTGATTGACCTTCAGTCTGACCTTCAGTCTGACCTTCTGTGTGGCCTCTTGTGTTTCAGATCCAGAAGGTCTGCAACAAGAAGCTGTGGGAGAGGTACACCCACCGCAGGAAGGAAGTCTCAGAGGAGAACCACAACCACTCCAACGAGCGCATGCTCTTCCACGGTCAGAATATGAACAGTGTCAGAGGAAGTAGCAGCAGTGAGCGTTGTAACAGTTCTGCTTTTGTTGGTTTCAGCAGCTGAATTAGACATGATTGTAACAGTCCAGTGAAAACATGCTCTAATACAGCTGAACATGAACTTTAAATGAAGGAGTCGTAATGCAACCGCAGTTCTAAAGAAGTCGGGAACATAAATAAAAACAGGATGCAGTGATTTGCAAAAACTTTTAAACCTCCATTCAAAAGAATCAGCACAAAGACAAGATATTTCATGTTCAAACTGATCATTTTTATTGTTTTTGTAAATATTCTCTCATTCTGAACTTGATGCCTCCGACATTGTTCCAAAAAGTTGTGACAGGAGCACAAGTTGTGGAACGCTCCAAAAACACCTGTTTGGAACGTTCCACAGGTAAACAGGTGACAGGATCATGATTTATTAACGGGGCGTTGTCAGTCAACACAGTCCTTCGCTGTGTTTTATCGTAGTGTTTGTACTGATCACACTGCGGCTGTTTCCTCCCAGGCTCTCCGTTCGTCAACGCCATCATCCATAAAGGTTTCGACGAGCGTCACGCCTACATCGGAGGGATGTTTGGCGCCGGAATCTACTTCGCCGAGAACTCGTCAAAGAGCAACCAGTACGTTTACGGGATCGGAGGAGGGACGGGCTGCCCACTGCACAAAGACCGCTCCTGCTACGTCTGCCACAGGTACGCTACACAGTTACACGAAATGGAACAAGACCTTAATTAGTATCACTGCTCAGACCTGTGTTTACTAGTCCCTCCAGGATTCTGACGCCTATTTTTAAAACTTTTTCTAAAAAATTGTGATGCATGTTGTAATGTTTTCAGGCGCAAATATCACACCTCCTCTTCAATCTCCAGGCAGTCAATCCTGAATGAATTATGACGTATACATGTGTCATATGACATATATCTGTCTCTGCGGTGCTTGTCCTCAGCATGAATCTTCTTTATGTCACCGTCGTCGTGTTTTCTGTCCCTCGCAGGCACCTGTTGTTCTGCAGGGTGACTCTGGGGAAGTCCTTCCTGCAGTTCAGTGCGATGAAGATGGCTCACTCTCCTCCGGGTCACCACTCTGTTACCGGCAGGCCGAGCGTGAACGGCCTCGCTCTGGCCGAGTACGTCATCTACAGAGGAGAGCAGGTCAGAGACGCCTCGGACATATTTTTATTTTTCATTTGAGCATTTTAATTTCACATGGTTAATTATTTGTTCATCAGGTCTGGTGTGTTTGTGTGACCTGTTTTAATTGTTTCACTGAAGTTTCTGGTTTATGAGTGAATTAAATATTTGTGATTTTAACATTCAGAATTCCCCTGAATTAAAAAATAGAAAGAAATCATAATTATAGCTGCTGTGCAGTGATGAGTCAGAGAAAAAGGAGGAAGAAGAGAATAAAATGTTCCTGCAGGATTTACTGTGGATTTATCAAAGAATTCTGAATATTAGAGTGAGAAAGAAATATTTCTGTCTTTTAATGTGAGTCAGACTGTAAATGTACGTAAATGAGGGCAACTTGTAAATTCTTTCCTTAATCGATCATTGGTTAAATTAACAATCAATTAATCTATTCATCAAACTTACAAAATCTTAATGTTGTATTTGCCAAACAACCCCTCAATCAAGGTTTTAATTCCACAGCAACATGTTCCACGTTCTCTGACAGCTAGAACCATATAGTGTTCTTCAGCTCTTGTCCCCATATCTCATTCTTGTGAGAACTTTTTATAAAAGTTCACAGGGAACCCTTTCCTCCTAGAACCCAACATAAAGGGTTATACCTAGAACCATCTGTGAAAGGTTTCACCTAGAACCCACTGTAAGAGGTTCTACAGAGAACCCTTTTATGGTGCAGTGGTTCCACCTAAAACCCTCTCTCAAGGTTCTATCCAGAATCTTTCTACCTTTCGAAAGGCGCAAGCAAGAATCCGCCCAGGGGTTCTACTGAGAACCTTTTAATGTCCCAATGGTTTTATCTAGAACCAAACCAGTGGTTCTGCCAAGAACCTTTTTATATTCCAAGGGTTTTATCGAGAACACATTTAGGAGGTTCTATTTAGAATCTTTTTTTATTCAAGGATTTCAACAATCCTTGAAGAACTCTTTCTTCTAAAAAAGGTTCTTTTGAAGAAAAAGATTCTTAATGGAACCCTTAGTCTTACAAAGAACCCTTGATAAATGCTTTCTTCCAAAAAGGGTTCTTCAGAAGCAGATTGTTCTGTTAGAACCACAGCAGCCTGTGAAACATATAGGGTTAGGGTTAGATGTTCATTTGATAGCAGATCGATCAAACTCTTAATGAAGGACTGATCGATCATTGATTAATTATCATCCCTCCTATAAACATGATGCTGATTGGCTGGCTGAGGCTGTGGCTCAACCTTTGGCTCTGCAGCAGCGTCAGGTCCCCTCCAGTCTTCCTCTGAAGGGTGGAGTTGTCTCCCATATGGACGGCAGATAGTCTCCTTGTGAAGTGGACAGACGATTGGACGTGTAATGTCTCCTGCAGAAACCAATAACTGTTCAGAAGTGGCACTTCACAAATCCAGCGTGAACAGACGTCCACTTGAGTAATCAGCGGCGCTGTTAGTGTGTGAAGAGACGTGACGGTCGGCAGGACGGAGGAGATGAAGAGGAGCTGCAGGCGGCTCTTCACTGACACGCTGCCACATTAACACACAAACGTTTTCTGCAGCTTTAAAACCCTCAAAGTGATCCTGCAGATTAATGTGTGACTGTCGCAAAAAGTCACTGCCAGACTACACCAGGGGGGTCAAACATACAGCCTGTGGGCCAAAAAACGGCCCACCGAGGGGTCCGATAGGGCCCCCTCACAGTTTCCTCCAGGGGTCAAAAGTTTGACACTGTGTCTTACAGAAAGTTTTTTATTAGAGGAGCTTAGTGAACATACCCCCAGAAAAACATTTATAAAATGTTTATTTCCTGTTTTGTTTTAATCAAATTTAAAATTGGTCTACACTGTAAAAAATGCTCATATTAATTAATTGTAATAAGTAGTGAAAAACTTTAAAGTTTAAGCTTCACCAAACATGAAATATTTTTTTTAACTCTCAAAACTTTGAGAAAGTTTGGAACTTTGAAAGTTTTTAAATAAATTCAACAAAGTTTTGCCGTCCCATAACCTTCTTCTTTAAATAAAATTGAATTTTGATTTTTTTTTTTTTTTTAGAAAACCACTCAAAAGTTGTATTTTAAAAATATTTGGATTTATTTCAATAAAACATTATTAGAAGGTAAAACGTTTCTAAAACTTGAGTTGGGCTCAAAACTCAAATCTATGGATTGAAACTTTATTTTCTCAGCTGTTTTTGTTTTTACAGCGTGTTAACTTGTTGCAGTGAGACGTGTGAATGAAAAGTTGCGTTTACTGAAAATATTTGAGTTGGTTCATTTTAATTGAACTGTAATCAAACACTGACTATATTTAAACTCTGATATCCTACAACTTTTAAGTTTATCAACTCAAAAATAATACTTTTATTAAAAGTATCACTAACTTGTTTGGTGTCACAGAAAATAAATAAATAAAATAAAAATAAAACTGAATGCTCAAACTAATTATTTTTAATAACTAATGAAAACTTAAAATTAGTTCAGAGGTTCCACTAACTAAAAATGTTGAGTGTCATTTGGATTTTCTTTCTTTTGTGTTTATTAAACTCTTAATTTTTGATTAATGAGGGAAACTGAAAAGGTCCCTAAAATACAAATATCTTAAGAGATTAAAACAACTATTTTATTTATTATCATACTGAGTGTTCCAAACATGAAATAATGTGTTTTTATATTTAAAATTTATTCAGTTCTGTTGATTTATTGCAATGAGAGGTTTGAATACACATTCTTGTCACAGTCTTGGAGTTTATCTGGTCATTTCCTGTTTTATTTTGTAGTCCTGGTCCTCCCTCAGGTGTCTTGACTTTACTTCCTGTCTTTGTCCTCTTTGATTACCATTTGTTCCACCTGTGTCTGGTTAGTTCTGTGTCTATTTAGTCCTCATGTTTTCTCTGTTTCTGTGTCAGTCTGTCGTCGTCTTTTTGTGTCTCCTCTTGTGTTTCTGTGTTGCATTTGTTTTTTTTGACTTTGTGTTCCTCGTTTTCTCTCCCTGGATTTGTATGTTTTAGATGCTTGTTTTTTCCTGCCGGCTTTGTGTATTTTCTGTTGCTTCATTAAACACATTTTGAACAGTTTCTGCTTCATCCGCCATCTTTTTAGTGTCACACAAACTGTGACAGTTCTGAGCTGCAATTACTGAAAATAATTTTAATTTAACTGCAATCAAAGTGCACAGGTACACATAACACAACTCCAAATATTTCAGCTCTGATAACCTCCAACTTTTGAATTTATAACTCAAGAAAACTGTAGCAACTGATGGTCCATGGACAGTAAATATACATGTTAAACACCAGAAGAGAAAAATCGATCGAAAAATAAAATATCTGAGAATAAAGAAAAGATATACATGAATAAACAGTACTAAAATGTAAAAATATACAAGAGGAATATACGAGGATACACCACACCTAATATATAATACAAATAGTGTAACACAACACTGTACAAAAATATCAAACATACAGAAGTAGAACAGAATGACAATTATAGACATGAGACAATGAGAAATGAGGACAATAACAATATTTGAGTTGCAGAATAAATCAGATCAACTTTATCAAGTTATCTGCTCCAAATTTCACGTGTTAGATGAGAGTCCCGGCCTGAAGACGTCTACGTGACAGTCATATATTTTTATTATCATCTCAGAACAAGATCATGTCCTTTTGTTTCACTATAGTCACACATACATAAACTAAACAGCTCACAGCAATTTGAAAACTTGGTAACAAAAGCAGAAACAGACAGCGAAGACATCAGAAATTATTTTTAAATGCGGACCGCCTCTAACGCGTCAGCAGACTTATTGTGTCTGCTCCTCTGGCCTCGAGTCTCTGTTGTTCCGGAGTGTCAGTGAACGCCTCTCTGCCGCCCACAGGCCTATCCAGAGTACCTGATCACTTACCAGATCATGAAGCCCGACGAGTCTGCGGACGGATGAGGAGGAAGATGAAGACGAAGGACATGTAGGAGGAGGAAGATGACGAAGAGATGCAGGAGAAGAAGAGTGCTCATCTTATCCCGTCAGTCGAGCCTTTGCATTCCTAACTGCATGCACAAAGAAATTATTTATACAATGTATAAAACATGTAGGTTTTTAATCAGATGCCTGTTTTTTCTCTTTTTTATATTATTTGTTTTATGCACTTTATTAACCATGATGTATCATGATGTGATGTGACTGTTGATTTTGTCCTTTTGTCACTAAAACAGTTTTGTTGCAGTGATTCAGCACTTTTAGAAAGGATGTGTCAGTTTCATCACGTCGCCGTCGCCAAACCTCCAGAAATGTTACCAGTCACCTCAGAGACAAACGTCTTGTTTTTAGTCTGACGAACACGCCTCTTTTTTAAAATTTACCCAGAATGCTTTCAAAGTAGGGTTGTAAACTGTAAGCCCTTTCATTAATCGCTCATTAGTAAAATTAATGATCAATTAATCGATTAATCATACTGACAAAATCTTTAAAATTCTGCATTTGCCAAACAATATCAAATGAATTTCCCCTCAATCAAAGAGGAAACTATCTCTGACAGCGTTACACCCTTAGAAATAAAGTGACAACTAGAACCATATAGGGTTCTTCGGCTCGTCCCTGTAGGAGAACCATTTTTGGTCTTTTTTATAAAAGTTCACTTGGAACCCTTTCAAAGAGTTCTACCTAGAAGCCAACATAAAGGGTTATACCTAGAACCATCTGTGAAAGGTTTCAGCCAAGAGGTTCTACAGAGAACCCTTTTATGGTGCAATGGTCCCACCTACAACCCTATTTGGAGGTTCTATCCAGAACCTTTCCACCTTTTTAAGGTGGGTGCTAACAAGAATCCAACCAGAGGGTTCTACCAAGAGCCTTTTAATATTCCAAGAGTTTTATCTAGAACCAAACCGGCGATTCTACTGAGAACCGTTTTATATTCCAAGGGTTTTATCTGGAATCGACCCAGGAGGTTCTACTGAGAACTTTTTTATATTATGGAACCCTTGAATGGAGGATTTCAACAATCCTTGAAGAACTCTTTCTTCTAAAAAAGGTTCCTTAACCTGATAAAGAACCCTTAACAAACGATTTCTTCCAAAAAGGGTTCTTCAGAAGGAACCACAGCCCTGCAGGAAGACCCTTATTTCTAAGAGTGTAGCCTATGAAACATATAAAGAGTGACGTGTTCCAGATGTTTATTAGATAGAAGATTGATTAAATTTTACATGATCGATCAAATTATTAATGACCGACTAATCAATCATTGATGAATTGTTTCAAAGTAATTTACAAACTGACGAATCTTCTTGATCCACACAACAACATGTCGTTTTTAAACTGAAGTGACTCAAAAATGATCAGAATCGCATCGATGACTCCCCACATCATGAAGACGTTTTCAAAACCTGAACCCGAAGGCTCGCCGGTGTTTTTGAAAATGACTCATCCCTTCTGAAGAGCCAACGGTTGCTCTGAACAGCTCCATGTGTTGCCTGGCAACATCCTAACGAGGTGAAGTATCGTCCTGTTTTATGAAGATGTTGAGTATACTTATTTTTTTGTACAAGCATGTCGGTTTATTAACATTTTTAATGTGAAGAGAAGAATCTGTGTTTGCGCGAGTTATTGAGGCCGTCTGAAGAGCTGGTTTTCTCTCTCAGTTCATGTGTTTCTCAATCAGCCTGAATGAAAAGTCTCTGATTGGCTCGTATTGTGGTGATCAGCCGCTTACACAACGTGAGAAAACCTGGAGATCAGCAGCTTAAGCCTCTTTTGAATCTGTACAAACGCACAAACATGTTTTTTCCCACTGCAGATTGTGTCCAGTGAGCAAAGTCACAAACATATTTTAGTCGACCGTTTAGCTGCAACATGAGACAGTTTGGAAACAGCCATTTTGTGCCATGCTTGGAAATGGACCAAACGCTGCGTTGTCACACAATTCATTGCTCTGATTGGTTGTAGGTCTATCCAATAGTGTCCAGATGCATTTTGCCGTTCTGCCCACATCTCGAGCTGCTAATCAGACTGTAAACGGTACGATCTGGTGCACAGAAGAGGGAATCTTTTTTTAAGGGAAATTGTAAGTTGTCTTGTCCGTGAATGTTCTCATTCGTCCAGGTCATTGTAATCTCAGGAAAAGATTAAATCGAAAGCAACTGGACTTGTTTAAAAGTCTTATTGAAGACGTTTCGCTTCTCATCCAAGAAGCTTCATCAGTTCATGCCTGTCAGACTAGTCAGAGCTAGTCTAACTAAATGGTGGGAACCACCTATCTGAAAAACTCAGGAGGGTTTTCAACAAGCATCACATCCCTGTGCACTTCAAACCCAGTAACACACTCAGACAGAAATTGGTGCATCCCAAAGATCGCACACCACATACACAGAAAAGCAATCTGGTGTATGCTGTCCAATGCAACGAGGATTGCAAGGATTTATACATTGGTGAAACCAAACAACCACTAAACAGACGCATGGCTCAACACAGGAGACCTAACTCCTCAGGTCTAGACTCAGCTGTCTATCTACACCTTAAGGAGAAGGCACACTCCTTTGAAGACAGCAACGTCCACATTCTAGACAGAGAGGACAGATGGTTTGAGAGAGGAGTTAAGGAAGCCATCTACGTCAAAATGGAGAAACCCACTCTTAACAGAGGAGGAGGCCTAAGACACAACCTCTCTCCTATTTACAATGCTGTTATTTCATCTTTGCCCAGGAAATTCAACAACTTGACCTCCAAAAACAACAATGTTTCACATTCATGTAACTCTAACGACTGTGGTCCACAGTCCTTTGTCTCTAACGACTGACACTCATACCTGGTTTCGGGTCACACCCAGTGATCAACGACTCCAAACGACTGTTGTCAATCTGATTGGAGCACTCATGAATTTGAACACATCCACAGAGGTTAAATACCTGGGGTTCCCACCATTTAGTTAGACTAGCTCTGACTAGTCTGACAGGCATGAACTGATGAAGCTTCTTGGATGAGAAGCGAAACGTCTTCAATAAGACTTTTAAACAAGTCCAGTTGCTTTCGATTTAATCTTTTCCTGAGATGTAAGTTGTCTTACAAAAATAAAATAATCTTAAAGGACCAGTGTGTGAGATTCAGTGGCATCTAGTGATGAGCTTGCAGATTGCAAAGATGGTTGTTGCAGAACTGTTCTTAACCATTTGTAGTGTTGATGTCTGGGTTCTTAACCATTTCTAGACTCTGTATCTGGGTACTTAACCATTATCAATGTTGGCGTCTGGGTTCTTAAACATTTTTTAGTGTTGATATCTGGCTTCTTCATTTTTAGCACTTACATCAGGGTTCTTAATCATTTTTAGCAGATATAAGAGGTAAAAAATGGTCAAGAACCCAGATGTCAACAGTAAAAATATCTTTAGAAACATGGAGGTGCAACATGGAAGAGGATCCACACCTTCTGTGGAGAGAAACGGCTCGTTCTGAGGTAACAAAAACACAATTTGTATTTTCAGGTGATTAAACACCAATTAAGACATAAATGTGAATATTATATTTAATTTCTGCCATAATCTGCCTGTGAATCTTACACACTGGACCTTTAAATCAACCCAGACATATTTCTTTGACAAACATTGTCATTGGTTAGAGCAAAACACACCTGTCTCACAATAAAGGAGGGGGGGTATACTGGTATAATCAGTTTCTTGGTAATGACGAAGCTCGTGTGGGTCACAGTTTTATGAACTAAAAGAATAAATGAATCAAGATACAAAGAATTAAGTACTAAAGATTAATATTCAGTCATTAAAGCTGTTATTTTGTGCGTATCTCCAACCCTTTGCTTTGACTCCAGTGTGGTTGAATCATGGGAACTGTGCAAACCAGGAAGTCAAAGACGAACCCTGCTGTTAAACACTGTGGTTTTCTTTGTACACTGAGAGGAGGAAAAACAAAAAAATGAATGTCATGTATGTACATTTACTCTGACTGTTCTGCTGTTGTGAGTTCTTCTCCTGTTGTCTGTAATGTGACGTTAATGGGCGGTAATGGGGACGTTTGGCGCCCCAATGCATGATGGTACCGTGCTGCTGTGTGACTCTGTGATGTTGTGCAGACTGGGAGGAAACCAGCAGCTGAATGTGGACGGTTTGAATCCAGAACGTCTCACCAACTCTGCAAAACTGACCGATGGAACAAAATGGTGCTATTTAAAGGATTTCAGCTCCTTGGTTTAAAAACTGTTAATATTTATCCTGTACGAGATAAATGAGAAATAAACTTGACGTGAGGATTTGTGGCATTTTGGAAACTCTCCTCCCCGAAACTCCTCACTTTGTGTTTCACATGTTTGTAATGGTCATTATCATCCTGCTGTGGACAGGGTCAGCAGCAAAACCTGTTTTAGTTTCAGTTTGAGTTATTTTTAGAGAAAACCACCATTATATAAGTCAAATATCCCTCTCTCCAAACCAAGTTAACTCCATCCATTCAAAATTATTTATAACCTCACTGAACACAGGAGTTGATGGTCCACCGCAGCCTCGATCTGTTAGGTCTCTTATGTTTTTATGTGATGGTGATAGTTTGGATTCTCATGATCTCTGAGGTAAAATGATTGAATTTGTCATTGGAGTTTGGTTGGTTTGCAGACAGTGATATTTGTCTTATATAACAGTGGTTTCCTGTCAGAAAGGTCTGTCTGACAGAAAGGTCAAGAGGTGAGAGTATTCTAAATATAGCGTACAGTAAACATGATGTTAAATACTTTCTTATTGTACTTTACTTGAGTATTTCTTATTCTGACAATGTTTTACTTTTACTTCCTGCATTTGAACACAAATATCTGAACTTTCTACTCTTCACATTTTCAAAACAGGCTCGTTACTTCAGTTTTAATGAAGGATGAAAACAACGTTAAAGAAGTAACAAGACGAAAACGACAGAAAAGATGTAATAAGACAAAAATGATGTACAAGATGGAACAAGACACAATGTGATGAAAAAGGTGTAACAAGAGGAATGTGACGTAATAAGACAAAAACAACAGAACAATACAGAACAATACGAAACATTGAAAAAGATGTAACAAGCTACCAATGACAAGACGGAAACAACGTGACAGGACACAGCAAGACAAAAACTGTAAAGATGTGACAAGCTGCCAATAACAAAAAGAAAAGATTAAAAGACATCACAAGACAAAAACGAGGGCTACTTTGGACTTCTGCCACCTCTGTTAAAATGGCTTAAAAAAAAATTTATGTTAGCTTCCTACACCAGTACTCCTGCTGCTTCTCTGAACTGGAGGCGTGTCGACCTCCATCTACTGCAGGTAAAACACTGACTGTGGAGAAGAAGCTCATACAAGCGCACTTCAAAAAGCCTGAACTGTCCCTTTAAGTCTGCAAAGTGTTGGATATGAAGAGTTGAGTCCAGTCAGCTGTGATCCTCAGCCGTCACACACCAACACTGAACTCTTCCTGTCTGCTCGGTGAGTCCCGACAGCAGTTGAGAGCTGGATGTCAGACTGACGTCTCATTGGCTGCAGGCCTGTCAGTCAGACTGACAGTGGTACAGATTGTTGGAACACACACCAGCTTCAGTCGACGTCACACCGTCTGTACTCGCAGCTGCTGGACGTCTCATTTACAATGTGATCCTCGCTGGTTTCTCAGCTGCTGTTTTTCAGAATCATCACCTGAAAGAAACTGTCAAACTAAATGTTCAGGTGCAGCACGACCTCCTGTTAGCTGCTGTCTTTGAAAAATTTAAAAAAACAAAGACCTCCATAATCCTGAGGGGATCAATGCTGGATCATAAAAAATACCAGGATAGTCAGTCCCTCTAGGATTTCACACTATTTTTGGGATTGTTGTGACCTGAAATGTCTGATTTAACAGCAGCTTTTCTAAAAAAAAAAAAAAAAAAAAAGTGCATGTTGCAGTTTAGGCATTATAAAATATAAAACTCCAGAGCTTTCGATTAAATTTCAATAAGGACAAACCTTGTGTTCTTCTCAGTACCAGTGACAAAAAAAAAAAAAAACTAACAGTGCATCAGTACACTGAGACGTACATGCATAATGTAGGGGACAGGGGGACAGCTATAATTGGTGGAACTTACAGGAGACTGATTGGTCAGATTTGCACAAAAATGGCAGTGATTGGACAAAATTGCAAGGTTGCACAGAATTTACAGGGATTGGTTGAATTTGCCTGAATTGTTGCAATTGCCATGTCACAACTTCCTGTAGGGACTGAACAGAAAGAAAGCAGCACAATGAAAGGCCTGTTTCAGGAGACATCTTTCAAATTTTTAAGTAATTCATGTCAGAAATGAAAGAAATACTGAATAAAATGTGGTTAACTTCTTTGCTTTCTCCACTTAAGAGACAAGATCTGAATGAGCACATTTCTAACACAACTGGGTGAAAATGAAGCTCCAACTTGTTTACTTGTTGCCATGGTGAATTAGAGTGCCACCCATGATGGCTTTCATGTATGAATTTGGCTCACTTGAACTAGTTCTGACCAACTCAGTTAAGGATTAGACTGATCTTTTTAAATTTTTGGGGCTTTTATTTATAGGACAGCTCAATATGATGGGAAAGTGTTAAGGCCATGGGCAGGAGTCAAACCCACAACCACTGCAGAGGACTCAACCTCAGTACATGGGACATAAACCACCAACTGAACTATCAGACCACCAGCTTCAGTTTTAGACTCCCAGAGGTAGGGACTAGAAAGCCAAGCTGAACAATCCTGTAGTTAATTAACACTAATAGCCACCCACTTACCCTTTGTCAGCTGCAAATAAGTACAAGTAACAGATTCTGTATGGCACTGACAAATCACAAAGTTTTTATTCTAAGATTTTTTTTTAATATTTCAGTGGTTCCAGGAAGCTGAACAGTCATAAAGTTCAACCTGCAAGACAAGAAAAGGAGAAAAGTTAATTATGAAGCAACAGTTAGAAACATTCAGACTCAAGTTCACCTTTTACCTCATTAGAGCTTCACTCCTCCTCCGGTCCCAATCACTGGTCCAGTCTTGCTCGGTGCTCCGACAGCATTGACGGGAAACGGCGGCGGTTCAGGGTACTCTGGGGAGTATCGTGTGTTGGAGAGGACCTCTCTTGCTCGCAGGTAGCCATTTCTGGACTGGATGATGTAGGATGAAGGCGGCAGAGGGGACGTCTCGCTCACACCCTGCGGCATCGCATTGTTGGAGGCCGAAGCAGAGACCGAGACCCTGAAGTCCGGGAAAGGCTGGGAGGGCATCCAGTTACTGAAGTCGTAGAACGAGGCGTCAGCTCCACCTGCAGGCTGCACGACCCAGGGAAGACCTGGAGATCCATCAGAGTCGGAGGGTGAAGGAGCAGCAGCATAGGGAACAGAGCCGTCATCAAACCTGAAGCTTGTTGGACTCTTGGAGCTGGAATCATGAGTCACAGTAAACCTGGATGGCTCATAACTCTGTGAGGAGGCTGCAACCACACTGGATGTGGACTGGATCCCAGCAGGAGAGCCGGCAGGTTGGAGGGCTGGAGCAGATCCACCACTGGAGCCCCAGGTCGCTGTGTAGGGATATCTGTAGTCTGGACACAGTTCAGAGTCAAGGTGTGAGAAGATTTGGCCTGAAACATTCTAGATTCAGTAAACACTTAAACATGCTAAACTTCAGGTTCTTTGAGTTCCAGCAAGAATGTAATTAACATTTGTGCCAGTCAAGTTAGAAAGTTTAGCCTAGAGACAAAGAATGAAAAAAAGTGGTGGACTGGAAAACTAAAGTTTACACAAGTTAAAAAGATGGTTGTTGTGTCTGCATTTGCATGACTGAGATACAGGATGGGGGAAAACAAGTCCAAAGCTCAGAGTAGACACTGAGCATTTAATGGTTATTTCTGTTATACACCCTAAAACTCAAAGGTTACTTCAGACAGTCTCAGGAGCCTCACGGTTTAACAGACAGTGAAAAGAGAAACTCACCTCCTTTCGTGGCAGGAAAACAAGCAGTGCTGCTAAACAACAGCAGGCAGATCCAAGAAACACTGGAAGATAGTGTCAAGAAAACACAGTTATTTTCTCCCTGAAGGTTAAATTGAGTTGGAACATCAGTAATTGTTGCCAATATTGTCACCAAAACTGCAGATAACTGACCTCAAAGACAGTCCCAGCAGCATGTTGGAGTGTGAAAAGCAGCAGTTTGAACTCCAGCAGCCTCTCTTCAGCAGCAGTCTGGTGGAGGTTGTAGACAGAAGGTTTGTGCTGTGATCTGCATGTGGCTGCTCTGCCTTATATTGGTGCTCCACATGCTCTCTGCACTAATTACACTCATTAATGACACCTGGAGACCAATCAAACCCTGCACAGGAGAAAACGGTTTCCAGTGTTTCCACTTCTAATGTAGGTAATACGCTGACTGTGGATAAACACCTCATACAACCACCTTTTAAAAAGCATGAAAAAATGTCCACTTGAGCGTCTCATGTGGTCTTAATCAGGAGGACTTGTGAAGACACCTTGTTAGAATACAAACACACACACTGTGAACGTCTCGATAGACTCACACAGCCGATCTTCAGCAGGGATTGTCCCTCTGAGTGCAGCAGTGTTTCCTGCCTCTCACTGTTTGAAGCTTTTGTTTCACTTGTCAAAGTGTGGCTGCTGCCACATGGCAGTGGGGTCAAAGGTCAGGGAGCAAAATCAGACAACAAACATGACCGGCCTCAAGAGCTCTTTCTACCACACGCTCCACTTTCATCTGCAGGAGAAGAAGGCGCTGATTGTGCTCGAGTCTCTTTTCATTCGCTGTCTGAAGTCACTTCAGCTCCGTCCAACAGAGACTGTCTTCTAAATGACGGTCCAGTCGATCAGTAAAGACGAGTAATACAGTGTTTATCCTCTCAGGGAAGATAAAGGACTGAACAAAGGAAAGAAAGTGACTGTAAATCCAGTGTGAGAAGTTTGACTACACCATGGGTGAATAGTCTACTCACTGATTATCTCTTACTTTACTTATATCATTAAAACACATGTATCCCCTTTAAACATTGCATTAAAATGCATCTTGCATCCAGATCTGATGTAATCTGATTACATTTACGCCTGGTTTTAAAATGTGTCCACACTGAGAGACAATCAGGACCAGTTTTACCAACTCTTTTACACTGAAACACATGCATGCATCAACACTGCATCAGCTTTTAGATCGTATGTCGACATCAACGCTGTTTTCATTTGGGCAAAACTAGGGCTGGGCATCTTAAAAAAAAAAAGACGATACCAGTACTCTTAAAGTTAAACTGATACCAGTGTAGTACTTCATTAGATACTTTCTTTTGAAGGTTCTTCTTTATGAAGAATGTTTGTGGTGGTTGCCTGCAGAAAAAAATCATATTAATAGTCGTGTTTTTTCTGGATCATGGTACAAAAAAGACTGAATGCAGGTATCGTTTCAATACCACTGGTGCAGGGTATTTTCAATCGATACCTTAAAGGTATTGAGTACCAATATGCAGCTCTGATCAAGACTGACCTGTGAACTAATACATTTTCTGACAAAAAGCACAATAATGTTTATTCAGAACTGATCTCAATGAGTGCAGTTACATTCAAGGGTTTATGATCTTCATGGAGTGAGAAAGAAAAGTTTAGATTTTTTTTACTCCATGTAGATCAAACACATTAGTATAACACCTGTCTCGCTTTATGAATAAGTTTGGTCAGAAAATTATTTCTTTCAATTAAAAGAGTGACTGAGCCTTGAAGTAGTTTCTCCTGAACTCTGTTATTCTCTCTTGTTGGACTTTTAACAAAAGACTTAAAACGTCTTAAGATCCTCTGATTAAATTTGTTCTTCTTGATTTTATTTATTTTGACCTCTATTTTTTTCAATTACTCATTTTATGTTTTTATTTTATTTTAAATAACTTTGTGATGTCTGGTCTAGAGAAATTCATTTTGCACCACTTTATACCCCAGTGTATTATTTTCCAGAGTTAATTATTGTACTTTTTACTCCAGTACATTTATCAGACAGCCACAGTTACAAGTTACTTTTTAGATTTAGATTTTATCATAAAATAAAATGATCTGAATACTAACTTCCACCACTGGAACATAATTCTTAGAACGAATGAACCAACACCAGTTTGACTGATATTACTTTGAGTGCATCCAAAAATCTGTTCCACAAACAAACCCTTCATCTGAGAACTAACCTCCACGATTGGAAACCGTTTTCTCCCGTGCAGGGTTTGATTGGTCTCCAGGTGTCATTAATGAGTGTAATTAGTGCAGAGAGCATGTGGAGCACCAATATAAGAGCAGAGGAGCCACATGCACATCACAGCACAAACCTTCTGTCTACAACCTCCACCAGACTGCTGCTGAAGAGAGGCTGCTGGAGTTCAAACTGCTGCTTTTCACACTCCAACATGCTGCTGGGACTGTCTTTGAGGTCAGTTATCTGCAGTTTTGGTGACAATATTGGCAACAATTACTGATGTTCCAACTCAATTTAACCTTCAGGGAGAAAATAACTGTTTTCTTGACACTATCTTCCAGTGTTTCTTGGATCTGCCTGCTGTTGTTTAGCAGCACTGCTTGTTTTCCTGCCACGAAAGGAGGTGAGTTTCTCTTTTCACTGTCTGTTAAACCGTGAGGCTCCTGAGACTGTCTGAAGTAACCTTTGAGTTTTAGGGTGTATAACAGAAATAACCATTAAATGCTCAGTGTCTACTCTGAGCTTTGGACTTGTTTTCCCCCATCCTGTATCTCAGTCATGCAAATGCAGACACAACAACCATCTTTTTAACTTGTGTAAACTTTAGTTTTCCAGTCCACCACTTTTTTTCATTCTTTGTCTCTAGGCTAAACTTTCTAACTTGACTGGCACAAATGTTAATTACATTCTTGCTGGAACTCAAAGAACCTGCAGTTTAGCATGTTTAAGTGTTTACTGAATCTAGAATGTTTCAGGCCAAATCTTCTCACACCTTGACTCTGAACTGTGTCCAGACTACAGATATCCCTACACAGCGACCTGGGGCTCCAGTGGTGGATCTGCTCCAGCCCTCCAACCTGCCGGCTCTCCTGCTGGGATCCAGTCCACATCCAGTGTGGTTGCAGCCTCCTCACAGAGTTATGAGCCATCCAGGTTTACTGTGACTCATGATTCCAGCTCCAAGAGTCCAACAAGCTTCAGGTTTGATGACGGCTCTGTTCCCTATGCTGCTGCTCCTTCACCCTCCGACTCTGATGGATCTCCAGGTCTTCCCTGGGTCGTGCAGCCTGCAGGTGGAGCTGACGCCTCGTTCTACGACTTCAGTAACTGGATGCCCTCCCAGCCTTTCCCGGACTTCAGGGTCTCGGTCTCTGCTTCGGCCTCCAACAATGCGATGCCGCAGGGTGTGAGCGAGACGTCCCCTCTGCCGCCTTCATCCTACATCATCCAGTCCAGAAATGGCTACCTGCGAGCAAGAGAGGTCCTCTCCAACACACGATACTCCCCAGAGTACCCTGAACCGCCGCCGTTTCCCGTCAATGCTGTCGGAGCACCGAGCAAGACTGGACCAGTGATTGGGACCGGAGGAGGAGTGAAGCTCTAATGAGGTAAGAGGTGAACTTGAGTCTGAACTTTTCTGTAACTGGTTTTGTCATGACTAACTGTCCTTTTCCTTGTTTTTACAGGTTGAACTTGTTGATGTGAGCTTCAGGCTTTCTGGAACACTAACATGAATGTTCCAGATGTTAATAAAATGGCAATTTAAACTTTGTGCCCTTTGGAATTTTTGTTGCCTGACAAGAAAATGCAACCCAACTTTGCCAGTTAAATGTCCTGTAATGGGTTCAGATGGCAAAACTTCATATGCTGGAGTAGAGCTCAGCATCACCATTTTTCTTAGTGCTGAATAATAAACTCTTAAAGTAAGACTTTGTGCAAATGAGAAACTCGAAGATGCCTAAAAACTCAGCATGGTCATGCTGGCCCTTAAACTGATGAAGTGAGAAGTCTTGACTCCCTGTCAAAGCTCACTTTAAGGTCCAACAAAAGGTTTACTACTCATGTTGGCACTAACCTGGTTGTGCTGCTATAGTAAACAAAATTGATGGCTTGAATGCTGAAGTTCTCCAAAAATACTTTAAGATACTTGGTCAGCAAGGAATGAGGTGCAATATTTTGAGAAACTAAGGTTAATAGCTGGGAAAGACTTATTTGTTTTGAAATGTTACAACTTTGCCATCTACTTCCAGTCCCAACAGAGTGAACTGGCTTTTTTTTTTTTTGTTTAATTTTGCCAAGTCCTTAAAAGTTACAGGTGTGGAATCCCACAGCCACAGGTGAGGGAAAAGGAAGCACGGACTCAATTAGTGCAGCAGACCTTGAGACGGGTCACCCAGCCAGACCACAATCACCACAGGAAGAGAGCTGAGATAAGAGCTAAGCTAACCCGGCTCAGACCTGAGACAGTGAGCTAGACAGAGATGCATCATCGTTGACCCACTTTGATTCTTCATCAGCCCACATCCTCCTCCTCAAACCCCCACAGAACAAATGCAGATGCAGTGGATCTAACAAGTTTGTCTGGAGGTAAAATTACTGCAGCTAGTAAGCTGGTGTTAGTTAACTGGACATGCTAATGTTTGCAGCTTGTTAGAGCAGATGAAGACAGAGTTGAATCCATTCACCAGACGACATAAAAAGTCCAGACTCATGAAACACTGAGTATCGCTCCTCTCAGAGCCTCCTGCACACCTTCAACAGGTAGAGAAATGAAGAGCTTGACTTTAACTTCAGTGAAAACAGACTGTTGAGGCCATTTTCATTGAACTGATTCCTCATCTTCAGTTTATTGTGAGAATGAAGCCACTTCACAACACATCAGCAATGAAAATACCTGAAAATGTTGATTCTTTTCCTCTGGGCACCAAAGCAGGTAATTAAGGAGAAGGTAATTAAATAAATTGCAGGATTTAAGCCCACAAATCATGAAGGATTATGGGAAGAAAGATGTGAATATTCAGCTCATTTAAACTGGAGGATTACAGACAGATGGAGATGAAGTTAAACAAACTGCTCACACATCAGTGCTGAATGTGAAAACTGAGTTTCTCATAATTAATCTGTCTTTTGTCTGCGACTCTCCTCTCGTCCTTCATCCTTTCTGTCTGTCTGGCAGGAAAGCTGAACCTTAATGAGCTCCGACTTCTCCATCTGGATGGAGTCAGAATCACAGCTCTCCACCTGTTCCACCCAGGACCACAATCATCTGTGAGATAGTCGGAGTGTGTTCGTCCTCACCGTGGCCCCGAGTGCCCCTTCAAAGTGACACTGAAACCTCTGCTCACTGTGAAGTAGTCATGGAGGAAGTGAGTAAAAATACTCTGTTACACCAGTTTGGAAAAACTGATGTCCAAGGACAACCTGTGTCAAGGTGCTGTATCAGAGTTGTCCACTTTATTAATGTTTAACTCAACAGAAAACTCTGATTGCAAACAGAATTATATGGAGTGACGACCTGGGAGCAGAGATCTCCTCAGAGGACTGGAGGATCAGTGTGCACTGAGGCCCACGTCCAATCAGTCAACACAAGATTAAAACTGTCACAATATAAAAGGACAAGGAGAACATACAGGACATACAAAGAGGGAAGCAAGACTTACTTGAGAAGGTTTGGGGACCATTTAATTTGTTAGTGAAAGGTATGGAGCCACCTGACTGATGTAAAACCTCACAACATGGCGACTGAGTTCAAATGATAAAACTATGAAGTTAGCTTAAATTTCAGATGATTTTGAAATGTATGTATGACGTTTACTTGGTCTTTTCCTTTTCTTTTTTGTTTATTTATTTATTTTTATTTCTGTGTTTTGTCTTGTTTTATCTGTTTGTGTTTTTTTATCATCTGTGCGTCAGAATGGGCTTGGATTTATAATTGTGTACATGTGGGCTTAAATACACAAAATATTAATAAACACATGGTTAAAAATTTTTTTTATACTTTTCCCTTTTTGCAGTACATTTTTGAGAGCATTGCAATACTCGAACTCTCACAAAAATCAGCACACATGTCTGATGATATATTATATTTTTCATACTGCAGTTGATTTTTTGTCGACCACCTCATGGTTTTTTGTACACAAACAAAATGAACTTTGGTCTCATTTTTTTCAGCGGATCTGGGGAATTAACGCTGCATTCATCTGACGCAGGAAGAATTGGAAAAATGAGTTCCCGACCGGGGAGGTACATGTGAACGCCCCCTCAAATCAGACAACAGGTTGGAAAGTTAAATCATGGCTGATGAAATTAAATATTTGGCTGATAACCTTCCATTATTTCATGTATTGCATATCAAATTTTGCTCACATGTAATGTGTAATATCTTTCATTAGTCTGTCACCAATTCCATCTGACAATGTTTGAGTTGAGGACCTCCAACATGGCCGCCAGCTGCGACCAGCACTCTAGTTTGCCAAAAACACCAAGAACCAGTGTGAAGAAACTCAGTGCCAGACAGAAATTTTTCACAACACGATCCAGTCTGAAAGGACAGAAACACCGGACTGTTTCATGTCTTTGTATTTTATTTGTCTCAGAGTCTCGACAGCACTCCAACTGGAACAGCCTGCAATTACCTCAAGGGGCAATTAGATACTGAAACTAATGATGTAATTGCTATTAATTATCCTTCTTTAACATATCAAAGGCAGCTAAGTGAACCTGAACACTCACATCAAACAACGTCAGTTCAAAATCTCACTCAATCACTGCATCAATTAATCAAAAAAGTGGATTTTACTGCTGCTGACAATCAGCCGGTCGAGTCTTTGAGTTATTAGACATTATTTGTGTTTATGAGTATTAAGGACAGATCAGGGACAGTTTTTGATCTTTGAATCTTTCAATAAGGGCTTGAATTATGTTAATCAAAGCACGCAAATTAAATAATTAAAATTGTTTTCTTAATTCTGTAGAATATGATGTGTAGTGTTGACTTATATATAAAGATGGATGACATGACAGCTCCCCGAAAGTGAAGTAAAAACATTTGGATGTCCCCCTGGTGGTTGGCTGCAGTATAAGTCATAAACTCCGCCCCCTCCATGTTAGCAGATGGAACATGGGCCAAACTAAAACAAACAAGTTCACATCAAATAAATGTTTCCCAAAGATGGATTCTGTCATTTTAGGTTGTTTTCATCATGCTGATGTTTGTTCAGCTGTTCATTTTTCTGATCAGTCTGGTTTTGATTAATTATTTCATGATGTATCAAAGATATCCGGGCCTCAGTTTTGTACAGTTGGAGGAGGTGGAGACATGGCATCCATCTTTACTTATGTCAGTGGTCTGTAGCACACGATATTTAATTTAAAATTGTATTTTGGCACACATTTTACCTTTAACAAGGCCATATTATCATTGATTGGTTGTTCAGCCCTAATGTAAACAGGAATAACAGCTTAGTCAAAATATATATGATCTTTTTCACAATAAGGGCAAAAATTTGAATATTTCATGCATGTAAACATTCTCAGTGTGGCTCATTTATGTTTTTAATAGTTTTTGAACAGCAGTGGAGCTCTGTGGTACAGAGGAAAGTAAAAAAAGATTTAAAAAATGAATTGTTTAGTCCGACTAAGCAGCTGTTACATTCCAGTACTGGTTTTTGTTAAAGCTGTGCAAAGGTTTGTGGGTCAATCAGATCAATACTGAGTGGTTATTACCTATATATCTATATATATATTTATACCAAAAAACTTAAAAGATTATTAATACCAACACTTAAATTTGGTCTTTAAGGATTTATGAATATGAAATATATGTAATTTATGAAATGGTTCACTTTAATTTTGTCCCAAACAAGAATTCACAACTTCAAACAATTTAAAAATGTGTTAAAATCCATCAAAATCTCAAACTAACAATAACTCCTCATAACATACAGTAGATGTAAAAATGTTCTGTTATAATCATCTTTAAAATATAATTATCTCCATCCAATCAGAACAATATGTTGTGAATAAATTATACATGTTATTTATCTGTTTAAACACAAATAAAAAATACTTCATTAATCACATTCCTCCACCATTCCTGCAAAACCTCCCACTCAGACGTCCACATATTGAACCTGATTGAACGTGCAGATGTACAGATATGATTCTGGACTGACTCTCGTCATAAAGACACGATGTGCTCGTCTGGCAGGCGTCTTATGTCTGCAGGGCTGGTGCACGGAGCTGAGCTGAGGTCCTTTTGAGTGTTTATTGTTGCTCACAGGTCCTGGATCTGACCAGGAATCAGGTAACAGTCGGCGGGTCCGGACGAGTTAAAGGGCATCATGTCTAAAGAAATCTCCGCCTCGCACTCGTACTGCAGGATGGCGGGCAGCAGTAGGTTGCTGTGGTTGCGGGAATCATCTGAAATGACCGAAACTTTGTCAAAGTTCTGCTCCAGATTCCCCCCTGTCTGTGGTGGCTGCATGATTCTCTGCGCCCCGGGACCCGGCATGGCGCAGGCCTCTTTCTGCATGGTGGTGTCGTGGTGATACGACACCAACTCGTTGCTGAAGTCCACCGCCTCCACCGTGGAGGTGGAGCAGTACTTGTTACAGCCCAGGATGGTGGAGAAGGCCTTCCTGAAGTCGGCATTGAAGGCGTAGATGACCGGGTTCAGGGACGAGTTGGCCCAGCCGAACCACACAAAGATGCTGAAGGTGGTGTCGCTGACACATGGTGGCTCACCGAGTTTGTCCAGGTCACAGAAAGGAACCACGCAGTTCAGGACGAAGAACGGCAGCCAGCAGAACACAAACACTCCCATGATGATGGACAGAGTCTTTAAAACCTTTGTTTCTCTCTTAAAAGACGTTTTCAGTGAGCTTTCGTCGTGCGTTGACGAGCGGTGGAGCTGGTTTTGCGTGCGAGGCCCAGCGGCCCTCTCCAAAGACGAGATCCGTCTAATTTGGGTTTGTGCGATGCGGAAAATGCGCGTGTATGTCCCCACCATGATCACCACGGGGATGTAGAAGCTGATGAGGGACGAGGAGATGGCGTAAGTCCGGTTCAAGCTGGCGTTGCAGTCGTCCGGGTTATATGCCGTCAAGTTGTCGGCGTCCTGTGCGGTGCCAGTTGAGCTGCACAGGGATGAAGGAGATGAGGATGGAGAGAGTCCATGCGACGCCGATCATCAGGAAAGCGAACCTGCGCGTCATTTTGCGCTCATACTTGAAGGGGCTGGAGATGGCCCAGTAGCGGTCCATGCTGATGATGCACAGGTTGAGGATGGACGCCGTGGAGCACATGATGTCGAAGGCGACCCAGGTGTCGCAGAAGCGTCCGAAGAGCCAGATGCCGGCGACCTCGGACACAGCACGCCAGGGCATCACCAGCACGGCCACGAACAGGTCGGACACGGCCAGGGAGATGACGAATGAGTTAGTGACTTTGGAGCGCAGGTGGCGGAATTTGATGACGGCGGCGCACACCAGAGTGTTCCCCAGCAGGGTGGAGATGATGAGGATGCACAGGACGCAGCCGGTCAGCGCGCGGAGACTGAGGCCTCCGCCTGGCCTGGCGCTGTCAGCTCCCGCTGTGACCACCTGGTGCTGGTCCACGTGCTCCTGGTGGCTCTTATTGTAAAACCTCTCCATGGATATCCACAGCCCCGCCTCCTAGAAAGGATGTTTACACACAACTGATTAGCAACAGCAAGCGTGATTTGAGGGAAACATGAGGACGACTGAAATACACTTTTCTGAACAGTATGAGGAAAGGTTAATAATCAGTGTACCTGGAAAGTCACAAAAGTAAACTTTATTTGAATCCTAATTACATAATCTCATTACATGTAATCTGTTACTCTTCAAGCCTGCCAAAGCCTCAAGATGACGTCCTCTAATGTCTTGTTTGATCCCCAAACTCAAAGATACTCAGTTTGATGTCAGAGAAGAGTAAAGAAAGCAGAAAAAAATCACCTTAAGAAACTGAAATCAGAGAATTTTGACTATTTCTCTACTAAAGTAATAATAATCTAACTGGGTAATCGATTATCAGAATAACTGGCGATTAATTTAATAGTTGATAACTAATCAAATGATGCTTTTAAATACATCCAGCTCGACTCAGACAAATGAGCTCAGCAGGATAATTTTTTAAGCATTCCAAAGAAATTCAAGTATTTAGATTACATTACTTAACTTCAATAATTAATTGGAATACGTTACAAATTACATTTCAGAGCATATGTTCAGTCATTTTTAGTAAAGTAATCCTCCCCACACAAACGCTGTCTGTGAACATTATCCAGGCGTTATCCCTAATTATGAGAACAGTTCAGTAAAATACAAACTTTAATTTCTCGGAGACAGGGTAGACATCCAGCCTTGTCCTCATGAACGTGTCTCTGCTGTCCTCTGTCCACCATCACCTGCAGCGCGTCTCAGCTCCAAACTCTCTGCTCGTGTTTCCAACATGAAGACAAACAGAAAATAAAAATAAAAATCCTCCAGAAACCATCCGGAGCTGCAGAGATCCTCCTGCAGGAGACGGTTCTCCGCCGCTGTCCGCTCACAGTGACCGAGTGAGGCTGCAGACGGAGACACTCAGCGCCTGAAGGACATTTACCCTCTCCAGTCTGAACACAGCCTCACGTGCAGATCAGGACAACATATCGATCTCACAGCAGTCTGATCGATCAGTTCATTCACTGGTTTACAAACACTGGAGGGCAGGAAAGACACCTTAAAACTGTAAATTTATATAGAGATATTATAATACAAGAGTAGGGGAGACCAGGGGCAATTGTAACCGCACTATAAAAAAAAAAAAAATCACCAAAGTTTTTCTGTTTTCTATTTCGATCTTTATTTAACTTGGAAGTATTTTCAGGTAAGGATCTCGTTTACAGTGTAGCAGAGTAAAAAAGAAAGAAACACCAGTGAGAAACTGACATGAAAGTGTCATTAAGAGGCAAAAAAAGAGAGAATAAAACCTTAAGAATAAATAAAACTGTCAAAATAATAAAATAAATAAATTGTTTTACATTAAGTTCGTCACATTTTTATGAAGTCAACTGTCAGTTTTTCACAAGCGATAACGGCTCTGCCTCCTTTGTGATTAATGCACAATATGTCGTTTTATTAGTGTAATAATGTTTAAAACATGCAGCCAAGGTATTTTTCTGTTGTGTTATTTGCCCCCTGTGTGTAATAATGTAAGTTACATCATTGTTATAAAATGCAGTAATGTAGAAAACATTTCTGCTTCACCACATTCATTCTTTTAAAGTTTTTGACACATTTTGTCTTTAAACACCTCCTGCAGAAATGATGCCATAATGTGATTTCAGTAAGATTTTGATCAACTGTGCAGCCCTGCTGTAGTTGTTGTTGCAGGTGTCGTTGACGTCTTGTTCACCACTGTAAATGTGATGCTGCAGACACAGACAGGATGTTAGAAAGTCCTCAGAGCAGCAGGAGAGTAAAAGGGAAAGTGAATCCTGCCCTCTAGTGGACAAACACTCACAACACACCAACAGCAGCACAAGTCACAACACCTGCTCTCGGCTACGACAGGACAGATTTTGTTTTTTCAGGTCTTTGCCAGATCAAAAGTAAACATCCTTACAATCTTCTACAAGCTTCAAAAACAGAAAATAAGACAATCTGATTATTGCAAACATGACAAACTCTTTTTTTTGTCTGCCCCCACTACAGGGCCTTAAGGGGAAGTGTTGTTGTGTCTGAGTGACTAATGGCCACAACAATTTTTGAAATTGTTCCAGTAGTGAGGAAGACTGCTGCAGCCTTCAGCAATGTAAGAAACCAAAGTGCCTCCACTAAGAGTTCTTGTTTTTGCCACTGACAGGTTCAGATTGTTATTCTAAGTGTCTGACAACATCATGGAAAGGATCCAGAGGCAGCCCTTTTTATTCAAGACTAAGATCCTTTTTTTAAACCAGAAACAAACAATTTATTGCTCTCTCCAAAGCCACCAGACTCCCTTTGCAGAAATGTTAATTATATCATCGTCATCTTCATTCAAACTCAACAGAGACAAAATAAAACTCACCAAAAACTGCTCTAACAATGTTGGAACAGTTTGTTTAGGAACATAATTTAATGAACTCTCAACTTATCATCTCAAGCTCCGGTTTTTAAGTTGATTTAAGTTTAATTAACTCAAATAACTTAAATAAATAAAAGAGAAAGGATAATTTGATTCCACTAATGTCCTGAATTATTTTTTCAGAGTAATCAGGATAATGTACAGTGAGCAGCTCATTATCTCTTAGCTATTTACAGTTTGCTAGATTAGCCCAGTGGTTCCAAACCGGGCTCGGGCCCCTTCAGAGGGGTCATCAGATGATTAAAGCAGCAAGAAGGAGCTTTTATTTTGTGGTGATTCTGGTGACCTCTGCTGTTGTGTTTCAATCACCTCACAACCAAGAAAAATAACCTCAAAAAGGGAACGATCAGACCCAGTGACAGGCGGTAAGAGCCAGTCTTCTCACTGATGGTCGCTTGTTTGCTTACGTAGGTCATATGGAGACATTAGCTCAAAACTGAGACTGTTACATAACCAGTTAAAACTCCTTAGCACTTATAAATAATATCAATATAATATCATAATATAACAATTTTCATCTCTTTGGGTCTTGAACAGTTATTGAAATGAAACCATGTGAGATGTTTAGAGGAGAAAAGTCACAGAAACATAACTGATTTTTATGATCTTTACAGTGTGTTGTACTTTGGAAACTTATATGTTACTTAACATTAAATATACATTTTTAAAGTGGCTGTAAGCTGACAGATAAGTGCAGTGCAGTTAAAAAGTACAATATACCTAGAAATATAGAACGAAGAGTAGAAGTGGCATTAAAAAAGGGACTTGATTAAAGTACACATATCTCAAACTTTGACTTAATTACAGAACTTGAATAAATGTATTTAGTCAATTTCACCAGTGACTGTTACAGAAGCAGCTCCTGTGATATAACATTTGGAATTATCTATTGATCCTGTTCCCATTACAGGACTTTAGTGTTGTTTAAACCATCAATAACTTAAAAAATCAGCATTTGATTTCAGATACCAACACAGTTGTATTTATACCGTATGTTTATTCAAAGAGGCAGACACATGCAGAAATATGATTGAATTTTTATTTAATTAATTGATTGAAGTATTTTTGATGCATGTCTTTGTTTTTTTTTATTATGAGAGGAAACCTGAACACCAGGAGGAGACCCACACAGACACATGGAGAACATACAAACTCCACACAGAAACAAGATGGAGGTGTTTCACCTCCATCTCAAACACCTCCAGAAACTTTCTCCACACAGCCAGCGTGCCAGCCTGTGTTTC
This sequence comes from Lutjanus argentimaculatus, assembly GCA_034769285.1. Taxonomy (NCBI): domain Eukaryota; kingdom Metazoa; phylum Chordata; class Actinopteri; order Lutjaniformes; family Lutjanidae; genus Lutjanus; species Lutjanus argentimaculatus. The sequence continues at coordinate 795,481 of JAWZSL010000089.1, forward strand.
AATAAGCTTCACTAGAAGTTAAAGAATACTTTTCTAGTAGTTATGTAAAGCTTTAGTAGTTATATAGTGTTTTTTCTAACAGTTGTTTCCTGCCTTTTTAACAGTTGCATCATGCATTTCACAAAATTTAAATGTAAAATGTAAATTCCTTTTAATGAAATTCAAATAATTAAAATCTAGTGGCTGCTATAGTTGCCTAATCTTCTGCAAACATAGACTTTGAATGCTTTTTGATGTTTGATGTCTAAAAGTTTGATCCATATAAAAAAATGAATAAACATTAAAACATAAGTAGATACTGCAGCAGTAATGTGATTACTTACTGACGTGTACTTTTATTTGAAATACTACTTATTTTTTCAATGTTATAATTGCCATCACTCACTGTCACACTTGCCTCCACCAAAGGGGAAGTTAAATTAAATTTACTATGATTGTCTTGTCCTTATTAGTAAAAATACAGTTTAGTTAAATAGTTTCAGTTTTGTAAGTTTGAAAGTACCATAAAATATTTATGATTATTTTAAAAAAGTAATCAATAACAAAGCCATGGGATTAAATAATATTATTCTTCGTTTATCTCATCCAGTTTAACAGGTGATTGACTGTATATTTGTTGATTCATCAGATTAACTCTGAGACTGATCTTATATCTCATCATTGGTACGATTAGTCCCACTGTGATGTCAGAGTTGTGATTAAAGGTTTGGGTGGGCAGCAGAAGATTTTTAGATTTCAAACTGGGCCATAAACTGAGCCATGGCATTCTTAGGTTTGGGAATTTAAACTAGGAAGGTAACATAGGTAAACATTACATCTGCTAAACATAAGCATGTTAGCATTTTAATAGTGTATATTAGCATGCTAACACACTATACTAAGAGGGTAACATTGGTAAACTGCTAAACATAGGCATGCTAGCATTTTCAGTCTGGGTATATTAGCATGCTAACATGCTAAATTAAAGGCCTCATAAACATACCTACAAAACATAGCCTAAACATTTTAGCATTTTAGTGGTGTGCATTAGCATGCTAACAAACTAATGTTACTACTAAGATAATAAGATAACATACCTGTTAAACATGAGCATTTTAGCATTTACACAGAGGGTATGAGCCTGCTAACGTAAACATTATACCTGATAATCATAAGAATTTTACCATTTTAATAGATAGTGTTAGCCTGCTAACATGCTAAACTAAGAAGGCAACATTGGTAAATATTACACCTGATAAACATAAGCATTTTAGCATTTTAATAGTGGGTATTAGCATGCTAACACGCTAAATTAAGACAGTAACATTGATGAACATTATACCTGCTAAACACAAGCATTTTAGCATGTTAATTGTGGGTAATAGCATGCTAACATGCTAAACTAAGAGGTAACCTTGGTTAACATTATACCTACAAAAACTTGCATGTTAAAATTTTCATTGTGGGCATATTAGCAAGCTGATGCTTTTAGCATTTAGCTCAAAACACAGGTAACATGGTTTTAAACTGCCTTGTTATGCATCATTTTTAAAATGAGGGCTAATGGGGGCACCAGTGGGCCTCATTATTATTATTATCAACATTATTAATGTATTATTTAAAATGCAATTATTATTGCATTTATGAAATTGCTGGAAAGGGTGAGAAGACACAGGACGATACATGTGATTTTACCTGCAGATGTCTTTACACTGCTATGTGTAATTATTACTGCACCTTTAAGTTAAAAAGCAGTAAAAATATTATGATAAAAACAATGAAGGAGATGGTGAAAAACGTTACAGTGGTCCCCAGTCTCCCCTAACATAAAAAAAGGCTCTGGTCAAGGAAAATAACAATTATTTTTTGTTTATTTGTAGGTATTTATTTTCCTTGTGTGTGGTGAGGAAAGGGTTATGTTTACAGTGGGCAGATGACGTCAGCGTCAGCTGTGCCTCGCGCAAGCGATGTCCGCGTGCACGCACATGTGTGTGTGTGGATGATTCAGCAGCTCGTGCAGCAGCGGTCAATCGTCCTCTGCAACACAAAGAGATTTGAGCAGAAAACAACAATCAACCGGCGGCTTTTATCTCGATATCCACTGTAAACCCGTGCAGGTGATAGATGATGTGTGGGAGACCCCGTAGAGGTGTGTAGTTTGTACAGGCCGGAGAGCAGCAGCAGCGAAACACGCAGAGAAGAAGAACCGCAGTTTGTCCTGTAGAACCAGCTCCCTGTGGATTTTATCTTCATTCATCTGGACTCATACCGTCTCTCGTGTGTCCTCAGACTGTCTCCGGGTGGATTTAAACAAAATACACCCTGACTGACCTCCAGCTGGATTCATTCAACCGTCTCAACTTCGACGTTTCCGCATTTTGACATCTGATGCTGCGTCTCCCCGACAGGTGAGTCTGAGTCTGTTACACGTTACACTGACGTACATTAACATCATAGAATACATAGACTTATCTTTGACTTCTAGAACAGATGAAACTGAACCGTCAGCTTTCATTCACAGACAGACAGCTGGTTGTCAGGAGACGTTTTTCTCACCAGTTTATGGAAAACCATTTCCGCCAGTAAAAGACAAAATATCCCCATGGTAGGCCATAATCATGGGGAAAAAAGTTCTATATATACAATAATAATAAGCCAAAATATCATAATTATGATATAACAAATCAAACCCGTGAAATAAAACAATCAGGATTATGATAGAAAAAGTCAAAATTATGGGAAGAGATAAAAAATATAAATTATACGATAAAAAAAAGAAAATATTAGATGAAACATGAGGTATAGCTATAATCATGAGAGAACACATTGAAAGTGTGACATAACACCTAAGAATCACGAGCTGAAAAGTCAGTTTTGATATAAAATGTCATATAATGAGATAAAAAAAATCAATTTTGGTGTAAAGTCGTAATTGGATAAAAATCTAAATTGTGAGACAAAATCTAATATATGAGATAAAAAGATAAATGCGCCATAAAAGGGGATTCTTATGAGATAAATTGAAATAATGAATTGAACTTAAGACTAAATTAAAAAAATGAGATAAAAAGACAACTATGCAATAAAAAGGCTTAATTATTAGATAGTAAATTGAAATTAAGAGATAAAAAGCCATAATTATGACCTGAAAAGTAGAAATTCTTAGACAAAAGGTAAAAATTGTGACATAAGAAGTCAAACTTATGAGATAGCCTTAAAGTCATAGGGCTATATTATTATTATGACTTTTATCTCATAATTTTGACTTTGTCTCATAATTACCATGTGGATATGGCATCAGACCACATTACATTGAAGTCAACCTGCTAAAGCTATATTGTGTATAGTAATCACCATTAATGACCTCATAATACTCTGCGATGTTTTATAAATCTACCAAAGCTACCATATCTAATTACCATATTACATACATAACCCACTGTGTGGATAAATTAGAAAAATGCATAGTAAAGTTGTATTAACCCAGTTTTTATTGAACCAGTGAGAGCCATAAGAAACATTACCAGTGACAGTAACATCTGGTTTATGAAATGACGCTATATTACATTTTAGTCTGGCTGAATGCAGTATTACAGTATATACGGTATAAAGAACATACGGATTTACGAGCATCATATATTCAGAACATTTGCTAAAAAAGAGAAAAAAATTTATCTTTAAGTACTATATCTTAAAAATGAAGTGTCATGCCAAAAAATAGATTTGTTTCAGTGATATAAATTTTAGTAATTAAGTTTTTCGTTAAGAAAATGAATTGAGCTGGCAGTTTGATTATTGCAGAACCATTCGATAAATTTTTCAGCTGCAGAGGATGCAGTCAGTGATTATTTTCATCCATAATTTTTAGATTAATCCATAAAATGTTAAAATATTTTGCCTAAAAATGTCCACTACAAGGTTCTGCAACCCAATTCAAATATCGGTTTGTCCAGCCAACAGTCCAAAATCCAAAGATATTCAATTTACAACAATAAACAGAGAAAAGCTGAATAGTTTAAGTGCTTCCAGATCGACAGACGCTGTGTTTCAGAGAAGTTAGAGGTGGTGTGAGGAATGCTCCCAAGGCTGATGACTGTGTCAGTGACATTCCACATTTCTCACGTCTTTAACCCACATTATTTCCATTCTTTGGATCCATTTGGTTCCATTCATTCTTCACTTTAAAGGGACAGTTTGGGTTTTCTGAAATGTATGAGGTTCTTCTCCACAGTCAGTGTTTTACCTACAGTAGATGGAGGTCAACACGTCCTCAGTTTGGAGAAGCAGCAGGAGCACTGGTGTAGGAGGCTAAGCTAATGTGCTGCTGTGAACAGGGTCAGCAGCAACATGTATTTTAGACACCAACTTTACCTTGCAAACAGCAATTTTACATTGCAGAAGAGAGTTGCTGGTCTACCACTGCCTTGATCGGTTTGTTTGTTTGTTTGTGTTATTCTGTGACTTCTGTAAATCTTTGAAACACTAAAGCCACACGATAACACAAACATACTAATCAATCAAGGCAGCATTCGACCAGCAATTCCTGTGTTCTGCAAGGTAAAATGACTGATTTTGTCAATGAAGTTTGGTTGGTTTGGAGAGCGTGATATTTGGCTTTTATTACAAAGGTTTCCCATCAGAAAAGGCGGTCACACAGCAAGTTAAAGTGGTTAAAATATTCTAAATCTAGCATACACTTTTAACTTATCCTTTTAATTCATTTGCTCATAATGTTTTCATCCTTTAGTCTTTTGGTTCTGCAGGTTCTGTTATCTAGTTTTTTGGCGATTTTGTCCTGGTTTGGTTCTGTCCTCTACATCTTGAGCTCCACTGGTTCAGTCCTTTTCAGCCTTGTTCTGCAGGCTCTGTCCTCTAGTTGTCTTGTTCTGCTTATCGGTTCGGTCTTATTGGGTTCCACCTGTGGTGTGTTCGCTGTTGATGTGGTGTCAGTCCAGAGTGAACCTGCTGACACCGTGACCGATCTGCGTTTGTGTCCATTACAGTCTGGCGGGCGTCCAGTCCATCTTTCCATCTGTCTCTCTGTGATGGTTCCACTCTGCTGGACTTCATTTCTTTCTTCTCTCCTCCTCCTCCTCCTCCTCCTGCTGGTAATTCACCGTCTGGCTGCGTGAATCCCCACTGAGCTGAAGAATCTGTTCTCCAACAGAGAAACGACTCACAAACTGAGAATATATATTTTACTGGTTTCATATTTCCTCATCTGTTCTGTTTGTCTTCAGCAGATCGATGGATCAGTACTGTGATACAGGCCTTGTGTGTCCAGGATGTAGGCTGGACTCTTTGAATGGGACTGTCCCTCCTTGGTAGGACACAGTTGAGTTTGGGTCCAGCTGATGAAAAATGAATTTTTCCAGCCTGTTCTCAAGAACAAAAAACCCCATGTGGTGAATAATTGATGCATAAAGTGCCGTACTAACTCTGCACCCAGAGTAGGGATTTAACTATTTTTTTCTGTTTCTGGCAGATCACAATTTTTCATTTTTTTATCCCCAACAACAATAAATGTGTCCAGGGTTTCCACATATATAACTGGAGTTAATTAATTATTGCAGCTCTACTTAACTTATCACCGCAGCTGCTTCCACCCTTTGGAGCACACAACATGTCATCAGTCACGGCCTATATGATCAATAATTATCGATATCGACTGATGTGAAATTTCACTATAGTGATTGTTTTTTTTAGCTGTATCACCCAGGCCTAACAGAAGTGCACAGAATATTGATAAATGTCAGTAACCGTGACAAGCCTTGTGTTCTTTTCAGTTTGAACTTGTGGGGAGTTGATTGGTCAAATGGTTGGTCAGATTTGCGCAGAAGTTGCAGTGATTGAAGAAAATCACACGGTTGCGCAGGATTCACGGGGATCGGTTGAATTTGTGTGAATTGTTGCGATCGCAGCTTCCTGGAGGGACTGGATAATAAAAGTGATGCTGTGGACACGAAGCACTGATGTGAAGCTGTGACCTTACTGTGTCCTCAGACCTCATCAGTCTCTGTGGTTTACTACTGAGAAGATTTTAATGACTGCAGTTTGAGGCAGAATCATGATGATTAGAGGTTCTCTCCCTGCTGTTCTGCTGCTGACTCTTTATTTTAATGACTTACTGACTTTCTCCCTCACTGAATCTCTGTCTGTCCCTCTGTTGCTGATTCACTCCTCTCAGTCGCTGACTCCCCCTCTGTCTGTTTACTGAGTCTCTCTCTTGACCTTTCTCCTGTTCTGCCTCTTTATGACTCTGTTTGTTCTCTTTCTTTGTCCTCTCTGTTACACTGCCATGACAGTTGGTTTCGATCGGTCAACTGTACATTTATTTACTGTCATTTAAACTCTACATGGAGAAGAATAGAGACAGACATATCAACAGTTTTTGAGTCACTGATTGGATAATTTTTTAGTTCAACAAAATTGAAAAAATAATAACGATAAATAATATTCTTTTCAAAATGCACCCCTAATGTTAGGGATGTAACAGTTGGTATATTCATGTCAAATCCTTATATTTTGGTTGTCACAGAGTTTGGGGGTCGGAGGGTCACAGTCCGGTGCATGAAGCTGCATGCAAACTAGGCCTGCAAGTTCTGTAGATGAACATAGAATAGAAGATACGTATATTGGCTATCTGTAGAGCTGCAAAGACTAATTGATTATTAATCGATTAATAAATGAATCGCCAACAATCTTGATAATCGCTTTGAGTTATTTGTATTAAAAATATTCTCTGATTTCAAGTTCTGAAGTGTGAAAATTTTCTGGTTCCTTTAGTCCTTTTATGAAAATGAACTCCATGTCTTTATTTTTTGGACATTTGAGGACATCAGCTTGGGCTTTTGAAAAGAGTGATCAGCATTTTTCACCAATTTCTGACATTTTACAGACCGAACCACTAATTGATAAATAATCGAGAAAATCGACAGATTAATTGATGATTAAAATAATCATTAGTTATAGCCCTAGGTATCAGCAATTAGGGGTGCAACGATTAGTCGACTTAGTTATCAAAAATCAATGACAAAATTGACGTGTCTCTCACCAATAGCTATCGTTTTATCGTACAGGCCAAGAAAATGATTACCTGCAAGATTTGTAAGATGAACCTTACTTATCATGGCAGCACGTTGGTAATGCACGAACATTTGAAGAGGAGGCGTGTTGGACACGTGGACTTGGACTCGCCCAGCTAGCCTGCAGTTAAAAGTCACTACTCTGTCTATTCCTGCTGCAGGATTTAAGAATCAAGAATATAAATGTGGCTTGAATACCAGTGTTTCCCAGACATTCATTTATTTGTAGCAACTTGACACAATTAAAACATGGATCGTCATCAATTGATTTTCTATTTTTGGAGCTGTGCTTCTCTCTCGTGTCTTGAACCTTTGATTTGCTCTTTATTTTTTATCATTCTCTTTATTTCCAATATTATAGCATACGAGATCTAATTTTATAGCTTATTGTGACCTATTTTTTTTTTTCCTTTTGGGAAAGTGTTCATACAGTGTCATACAGAAATGTTTAAAATGGTTTCTGTTTTCCTAATGAAAATACCAAAGGTGCCAGTGGGTGAAATGCTTCCACAAACAAACAGGATTTTGTCTGTTTTTGATATCTACACAACTGTGTGTTTCAAATGAAAAGAGACTTTTTCTTAATAATTAATGCAAGTTTTAGACAAAGTTCGTGTTGTTGCTTGTGTTTAGCAGTTAAGACGTTAGGCTTTGGGTATCGTATCTGCACTAGTGTTGAGAAATTTCAGATGATATCCAGTCTCTACTGACATGTGTCCTCCTCCAGGTATATAAAACCAGTGTGGACAAACTTTTTCATATTTTTGTCACAATTAAGGATGATAACTGTTCAGTCCAGTGCAACAGAAACCATGATTCAGAATGAGATCAGACTTCATCCTATCAGTCTCATTTATTCTCCTCCTCCTCCTCTCTCCTCTCTCTGTCCCTCCTCCTGTTCTGTTTTCCTGTAGTTGACTCCCATCTCCTCTCTTCTCTGTGAGTTTATTCAACATCTCATAGATAATTGATGCTCTCTGTCTCTGCTGATGGATTTTGGTGGCAGGAAATGTTTGGTGAATCTTTTGATCTCTCTGTGCGTCCTCTCGTCTCTGGCTGGGTGGTGACCGTCTGCAGTGTTTCCTCACTCTGATCAGATCATCTGAGCTGCTGATGTTGTTGATGTTCGGCCACTTAGTGGTCAGAGAGGTTTCCAGAAAGAACTTTCGGAAGAAGTCCACAATACTCTGCTGCAATACTTACTATTATGTTGTTTTCTGAGGTACTTTGTGGCAATTTTCATCAATCTTTTAGACCAGAAGGAAAGATTTTTTTTAATGTTTGTGTCTCAGCCAGATTAGTTAGCTCCTTTCTCCTTCAGATTTCTGGATGTTTGTAGGGCTGCAGTTAATTTCTAAATTTAACTTCATTACCCAAAGAAGAGAATTCCTTGGTCAAAGGTGCAAAAAGTACACAAAAGCAGCAAAAAAGCACAATATTTATATTTTTCATCAAATACATTGATATTGATATTTATAGATACTGCAACAGTGTTGTAGAGATGACTGTTTGTGCTCCATGAGATTTTTGATAAATGATAAGTTATGTAGATATTTTTTAAATGATTAATCTAATGATTCTTTTTAAAATTATTCTATTAATATAACAGTTAATTTAGCCCAAATAAATATCAGAAACATGCAGAAAATATGAGTCTTCTTCAGTAACAGGAAATATCGAAGCATCAAAGATCTTCAAAAAACATATAAAAATATGGAACAAGATGCAAAGAAGTCACTCCTCTCTCCATACGACGGGGAAAAAAACACAAACTATGAGCCGTGTTTTTTGTTGCTGCTGATGGTTACAGTTGGTGGCACTGGTTGTTACCATGGTAACATGGGTCTTAGGCCTGAGTCACACTGGGGGTAAGGTGTCTAGTTAGTCTTTATTTCTATAAAATAGTCTAACTTGCAATAGACTAATGTATGAGCAAAATTAAGACTAGTCTGAAATATCTTTGTGAAACCGTCCCCTGATGTTTGTTTTGTAAAGACCCCAAAAAATGTCACATCATCAGGATTTTAATTTTTTTTTTTCTGTGAGAATGAAAATTGTAGGCCTTTAACTAATGATTATTTCCACCATCAAATAGTTTGTTAGTTATTTTCTTAATTAATTGAGTAGTTATTTGGTCCATAAAAATATCGAGTCCAAGATGATGTCCTCACTCAAAGATCTTCAGTTTACTGTCAGAGAGGAGTTAAGAAATCAGAAAATATTCACATTTAAGATGCTGAAATCAGAGATTTGGGCTTTTCTTGTTTTTTTTAAATGACCCAAACTGATTACTTAATTATTAAAATAGTTGACTATTAATTTAATAATTGATCAATTGTTGCAGCTTTAGAAAATTGTTGTGCCAAAATTATCACTCCCACTAATTATATTGCCGTTTTAGTCAAAATGATGGCAATAGGTCTGTTTTTCACCATGTTGTGCAGGCCTGTTTCACACTCACAGCTACAGATGTAGTTGTGCTCAGTTCGCAGCTCTGCAGCAGTGTGGTATTCATGTGTCCTGCTCATGGGCACAGAAGTGAGGCAAGTGATTTCCCCGGCTGTCTGAGGATTGAGGCCATATTTAAGCAGCCTTCACGGGAAGTTTGTGTTTTAAAAATACTTTCTGGCCCTCAGATAATCAAACCTGCTGCTTATTAGCTGCTGGATTCCTCAAAGTATGTAGGTCTCTAGGCTGTTTGGATGAAGTGTGGTGGATTAGTGCATGGCAGCAGAGAGAAAGAGCTGCTTTGTGGCAGATTAATGATGGTGGTGGTGGGGTGGTGGGGTGTATTGGAGTGAGTGGAGGTCCACAGCTCCCTCCCTGCACAACAGGGATGTTGTCCATGCCAAGTTGCTATGAAACCGGAGGGGTGGAGGGGGAGGGTACCAGTCCTGAAGGGCCCTGAAAGGCTCCCAGGCAACATGTGCTACCTTCAGCTGTAACTCCTGAGCTCATGTGGTCGACACGATGAGTTCACAGCGAAAACAAACAGACTGTACACTGACTTTCTCTCTGAATTATTTTATTTTAACTCTTTTAACAACATTTCACAACATGAACATGGGGGATGATGTTTTCATAGAGGACGAAAGAGCTCACTGAAGCGTTTGATGAGTATGAAGATGATGTGAACCATAAATTATGGCATTTATATGAATTCAGATTGACCAAAACCTCACTAGGCCTGGAATGGACAATTATTTTCACAATAAATCAATGAACTGTTTAGTCTATAAAATGTCAAAAATTGTGATAAATGCTCATTATAATTTCCCAGAGCCAGAGACATTTTTGCTTGAAAACTGACTGAAATAACTAGGTCAAATCAATTATCAATATAGTTGCCAACTAATTTTCTTGTGATTGACTAATTATAATTGATCAACTGATCGTTGCAGTTCTAATTTTTAACTGATTTCAGTCACAATTTTCCTTACTTTTTACAGCTGTATCTATGTGGTTTATAGATGATTCAAACAAAATAAAAATAAAATAATAACTAAAACAAAAGTTCACTTGAGCTTGAAGTAATAATTTTAATGGTTAGAACAGAACAAAAGTACAAAGTAGAACAAAATGATAAGTAAAATTAGAAAAGAAATTAAAAGAAGAAAGGAAAAAAGGTAGGGATGCACATTATGGATTTTTTTTCAGCTGATGCTAATAACCCATAATTACCTTTTTCTCGTGGCCAATACTAATAAGATAACCAATGATTTCATATTTTTGTATTTTAAAAAGAAGTTTATGTAATCTGTATTTTTTGTAAATAGTAAAAAATGCTGTTTTCAGCCTTTCAAACATAGAGATTCCTCACTTTCCTCTTTTCATTATCATATTAAATTGAATATTCTTAGGTTTTAGTTAAAACCTTTAAACCTTGGACTTTCAAAAACTGGGATGGACAGTTTTCACTGTTTTCTGACTGATTTTATGTATGTTGCAGCCCCAAATTTAATGTGAAATTCTTAATACTGGTATCGGCATTGCCCCTAAAAATCCAATAAAAAAGATTTGATTGAGGAGGGAAAACACATTTACTATTTTTATGTTTTTTTAATAACAGTTAATCGATTTATTGATCATTAATGTTACCAAGGATTGATTGAAATTGATTGAAAGTGCTTACAGTTTGCAGCCCTAGCTCTGGTATTTACCAAAACCTGATGTTTAAAACACTGAAACATGTTCTGATGTCTCAAACTTCAGCAGAGCTTCAGAAACATCTCAACCAGTTTGACAGGTAATCTGATCTGTGGGAGACAAAAAAACAAAACAGAGCCACAAAAATGCAAAGAACTAAACCTGAGTGAGGTGGAGGTGAAGCAGTGACGTCTGAGGTCTGTCTGTCTGTCTGTCTGTCTGTCTGTCTGTCTGTCTGTCTGTAGACTCATTCAGGCATGGTCCTGGTTCACTCAGCCATGTGTGTGTGTGTAGAGAGAGGAGAGAGAGGAGGAGGAGGGTGTGTTGTTTATTGGTTTCATGCCCAACAAGACAGGGCATTCATGCTGTGTGTGTCATATCGGGCCTGAAGCTGGGCTCTGTGTGTGTGTGTTGTGTGTGTGTGTGTGTGTGTGTGTGTGTGTGTGTGTGTTGTGTGTGTGTTAAAGTCTCTGAATGGAGGCTGTAGATGCATGTTGTTGTTTTATAATCCTGCTTCAGATCAACATCTCTGCCTTTGGTTGTGTTCCCCAAAATGACGATTGAATTTTTTTCCTTCTAATATTTTGGAATTAGTTGAAATCCTGTCTGTGTTGGCAGAGTTTAATGTTGACATCCAGTCAGCAGCATCAGCCTTGTGAGTTTTAGTCTGATGCACTTCAAGCTAGAGGTCAGATTCCCACCCGACAACAGATGGTGAAACACCTACACCTACACCTGAAATATCATCACTTTCATCATTTTATCCTGTGAGACATTTGGGTTTTATGAGGTCACTGTGACCTTTGACCAACAGAATCTAATCAGTTCGTCATCTGGTCGAGGCGTTTTAGATATATCACGTTCACAAGGATGGGATGCACAAAAACATAATGTCTGTGGGGTGGAGCCATAAAAAAAGGTTTTTCAAGGTTCAAACATTGTAAATGTCCTTCAGTATGTAGTCAGGAACAGGGTGGGAAATGTTAAAATTCACCTGACGCACAATAGCAAATCATTATTTGTTGTTTGACATCTATCAGCCTCACTCATATTTTACCAGCGTTTGGCTGGTGCTGATTAAAATTAGGCTGATAGGTCCAGTTGTATTCGAGGTTTGCTGTGGACACATGCAGGCACATTTAAATTAATTAAAATTAAATGAAAATAATCTTTAGGTACAACCCTAATCAATATATTTTGTGATGAATAAATAGAAATTTAATAAGATAATGTAGAATAATAACATTATAAAGAACATTCCTGCATACATTGCAACACAAAGTGCTAAACATAAAAGCAGGTAAACATAACATTTATTATAAAGCAATAAAAACAAGTAAAATAAAAATAGATAATATATAATGAAATTGAATTAAAGCTGCAAGATGAAATAAAATAAACATCATTAAAAACACTTAAGGAGAAAGTAATTGTGAAAAGATGTGTCTCAAGATTTAGAGCGGTAAGCTGAATTTTTGTTTGAAATAGAGAAGAAACTGAAAATGAATAAAACAAAATGTCTGTTTTGGCTAATTAGGTGATATTAATATGTGGAAACTGAAATGTTACCATGAAGCAGTCCTGCTCATAGTGCTGTCATACAAAAAGAGATATTAAAGAAATAGAAATAAATGCTCAATAGTGACTGTTATCGTCTCTCTAAAGTAAATAAACAATAATAAAAGTACTTAATGATGAATAATTCACAGAGGAAACAAAAAGGACAGCGTGTGTGTGACTGTTACAGCCTATAAAATGAGACGTGTCCTCTCTCTAATGATACAGTAGATTCAGGTCAGATGTTGACATTATAATCATTTAAAGTGACGGTCTCCTTGTCTCAGTGTCTCAGAGCAGACGACAGCAACATGTCTCAGTGTGCTGCCTGTTTCCTTTTCTGTCTGACTGGATATTTAGGCTAACAGTCTGGACATCAGGCCGGGAGGAAACCTGTCGCTCCACAGATCAAATGTCTGCCTGACGCTCAGACACACCCAGCGTCCAACCAGCAGCCATGAATAATAAAGACACAGCGGCTAAAAGTGGCTTTTCTATTTTGATTAGGAGTCGTCCTGACTGAGGTGCAGTCAGAGAACGAGCCGAGTCCTGCAGACTGATAACTGACCGTAACATGATGATGATGTTTAAATGTAGAACAGACTGATGCAGAAGTTTTTAAGTGTTTGGCTCATTTCAGAACCTATTGGTTGATTATTATTCAGTTAAATCACATTTAGAGATGCAATAATTAATTGTTTAATTGACTTACAAATTAACTACAAATTATTTTGATAATCAATTAATTGTTTTGAGTGATTTTTTTTAAGAAAAAATGTCTAAATTCTAAGTTTCTTTACTCCTCTTTGACAGTAAACGGGATATCTTTGAGGTGTGGACAAAACAAGTCATTTGAGGACGTCATCTTGGACTAATTGACTTTTTTTTACGATTTTCTGGACCAAACTAAACAATTAATCGAGAAAATAACAGATTAATTGATAATGACAATCATTGTTAGTTGCAGCCCTACAATATACAACTATTAAAAAGTTATATAAATTATTTTTTTCATTTATTATATCAGTACTTTGCACACATTCATCTCTCAATACAGAGACAAATTCTTATACCCTGAAAGAGTTTTCATCAAAGTGAAGGTTTTCTGTGCTTGTGCAGTTGCCGGATGGTGGGAATTATTGATTCTGACACAACAATGATCCTGATTGATTGACTCTTTTTTTTTGTTCCCCTCCACCCACACACCAGGAGGTCTGATTGGCTAGAACTCAGTGCCTCTCTTGGTTAGGATGGTTATAGTGGCTATTTTGCATGGACATGAATACAGGTGTGTCTTGAGATTTTGGCTTACCCCTTTTTTCCTTGAAACATGTCACAGACGCTGGTAGAATCAGCAAGATTGAAATTAAAAGCTAATCTCGATAGAGTTTTCGATTTAATATTAAAATTGTGATGCCCTTGAGTGGGGCTGCACAATTAAGTGAAATTTTATTGAATTTTTTTTTTATTTAAGAAAAGAAGTCAAAATTCCTTGTTAAAATGGTTTGCATAAAGTTCTGCACCTCACCTTCATTTAGCGTTCAAGCATTCATGAATATGCAAACAGACCCCGCCCCCTCCACCCCTCCCTCTAAGTAGCTGCACCTGACTTCTCCTCTGTGTTGCTAGCTAATCACGATAACTAGCTCCGTCCGGTTTCTCCTGTGGGCTGGGCACTGCCGCTAATGATATGAATAGCTCCACCTCCTCAATTAACAGGATTGGTTCCTTAGGTTTATGATGTCATATATCCAGCCTGACTGAATCTGTTTTTATTTTGTTTGTTTTTTTTTAGACAGGTGCTGTTTAGTGCTTATGTCACTCCTGACACGTCACATGAAAAACACCACATGGACAAGTTTTGTGATCTGAACAGCACTAAAACTGTTTCTTATGTTTCTGGACAGCAGTTTTTACAAGATAGTGAGTGAATGAGAGAAAAAGCTCAGTAATGAAGGCAGGGAGGAAAGAGAGGAGGTTATGTTACTCTGCCCTCTGCCAAGAATATCTCTGTCCTCAAGTGATCAGAACTGAGACTGAAACCACAGAAGACCGAGAGGAGGAAAGCGAGGATGGAGAGGCAGATGGACTAAGAAGAGGACAGGGTGGATGATGGATGACAGCTGAGCTTCAACATCTCATTAGTTCAGAGCAGTTAACAGCAGACTTTCAGTCCTCTCCTCTTACCCATGATTCCTTGCTGTTTGTGCTTAGTTCAGATTACGGTCACATTTGCACAGAGTAGCGCCACAGATCTGCTGTTAGGAGACTCTGTCCATCAGGTGCTCAGCTGCTGATGTTATTTTTCTCATTGGGACAAACACACCGAAGAGTTGAATTAAAGTTTTTGATGTCTGTGGCTCGATAACACAAACAAGTGTTTCCTCATGGGTGGGTTACGTCACATCTGGCCTTTTAACTCCCCACAGCAGCACAGAGTTCACCTTATCTCTGAGAAGGAGCAGTGGGAAATCTTACATAACACAGCAGGACAGTTAACATCAAACATCGTCCTACATGTACACTACGTCTCAACTCAATGTTTAATTATTTACTGTTTTTTATATTTATATTTTTTTATTTTCTCACTGGTGAAAAATTACTTTCAATAATTAATCGATTATCAGAAATACTTAGTACTGTAATTCTTTTTTTTTTTTTTTTTTAACCTTTTTCCTGATCAGGCAAGTGAGTTCCCAGATTTACCAGCCTGACATGCCATTTTAATATGTCAGATAAAATGCTTATATTTTATGTGTTAAATCCCAAAGAGCAGAAGTAGATAAAGGTTATTGGATGTTTTGCAGTCTCCTCTCTTCGTTGTGTTTGTGAGCAGCAGCCAGCCGATCAGGTTTCTATTGATTCATTTATCATTGAGCGATAATGGAAGATGATCCTGACCTGCAGAACTTTGTCCTGTGAGCATTTTTATTCTCAGCTGCTCAGAGCTCATCTTACACTTTCAAAGCTGCTCTCTGGAGCAGCAGAGTGTGTGTGTGTGTGTGTGTGTTGTGTGTGTGTGTGTGTGTGTGTGTGTGTGTGTGTGTGTGTGTGTGTGTGTGTGTGTGTGTGTTTGTGCCCTCCGTCCTCCTCAGCATGGGGAAAGATGAGATTAATGGTGTCCACTTTGACGTGCACACGGGGCTCAGTCCGGACCATCTGTCGCGGCGCTGGTCCACCTGTGAGTTCTGCTCCGGCAGCTTTTGGCCTTTTCCCGGTCTGAGAGTGTGAATGAAATCTGAGCTCACAGCCTCACCTGAGGGACGACAGCATCTGTCAGGTGACAACGAGACTGTCATCACTGAGAAATGAACCCTGAGGACACTCGCTGTGACGTCGTCCTGGTTATTACATGGAAAAATAAAAATCTTTAGCAGCTAGTGTGTAGCTAATAACAAATCTGATTTAGGGTTCTGTCACTTTACCAAAACATGACATTTAAAGGTTAATTTGGAATTTTTTAAGTGTGGTATTTGATATTTTCACCACTTTACCTTGCTGTCAGACAGCCTTTTCAGACAGGAAACCACTGTTACATAAGACAAATCTCACTCCCTTTTGCTCAGCCAAACTCCACTGACAAAATCAGTGATTTTACCTGTCAGGACACAGGAGTTACTGATCTACCGCTGCCTCGATCTTTTAATTTGTTTGTTATTGTGTGACTGTGGTGTTTTAAATGGTTAGTTCGCATTCACCAAAGTCCCACAGTAACACAAACAAACTGACAGATTGAGGCAACTACAGACCAACAACTCCTGTGTTCTGCAAACTAAAATGACTGTTTTTGTTAATAGAATTTGGTTTGTGTAGAGAGAAATGTTATTTGGCTCATATAACAGTGATTTTCCAAGTCTGTCTGACAGCACAGTAAGTGGTGAAAATATTCTAAATATAGTGTACACTTAAAAAAAAATGGAACTATCCCTTTAGTCCAGAACAAGCACCCCCTTTTTGTGGTAGTTTTTGTTATTATTATTTCTACTACTAATTAATTTAACTAAAATATAAAAACACTATTAATAAAATACATAAAATATGTGTATCAGTGAGATATGGGGACTCATATGGATGCAGTTGACCTTTTCTGGCCCGCGGCCCTCGATTCCTCTCAGCTGAGTGAGCGGAGAAGTAGAGCATGAGGACATCGATGACCTAGAGTGGGACTGATGTACAGTAGAGGAGGAGGAGGAGCAGGAGAGGAAGATGTAGGAGTAATAACAGGCTAATGGTAGAGGCAGGAAGGGGGGTGGAGGTAGAAGACTGGGGTCAGAGAGAGGAGACGGAGGGCAGGGAATGACAACAAAGAGATGTTGAGGGCTGAATCTGAAGTTCAGGTTTGAACATGATAAAACTCAGAGATTTGATCTGTATCAGATGTTGTCTGAAGATTTTATTTGCAGCTAATTAAAGTTAATGACCTGAAGATGAGATGAGCAACAGAAGATGTGAAATTTTGATTTGAATATATCTGAAATGTCAGATTAAAGTCTGGAGACTTCTGACTTTATCACCTTTTTTCATCAACATCATCCAAATACTGGACGTCCTGATTCAGAACTGTTAAACATTCATCTTCATCCCATAATTTGACCTTTTTATTTCATCAGTTTGACTTTTTATCTCATAATTAGGACTTATCATGGAAATATTTTTTTTCTGGCAGAAGTGGGCTTCCATTGATATCAATTTCAGTACGTAATTTTCAGAATATTTTTACGTCTTTACCTTGCTGTCAGACAGACTCTTCTGACAGGAAACCTCCATTATATGAGCTAAATATCACTCTCTCCAAACCAACCAAACTCTGTTAACAAAGTCAGTCATTTTATTTCACAAAACACAGTCATCTAGTGACCCTAACTGTGTTTACATGTTTTATTGTGGTCTTCTTTCCCTGAAAGTTTGCATAAAGTCCAGTTCTGTGTCTCTGCTGGAGTTATAGAGTTAAATATAGCTGCTGGCCGGCAGCCACACTGATATATCACACTTCATATCTCCCACTCTGTCCGTCTGTCTGTCCATCAGTTAGCCTGCACAGCCGAGCACAAACCAGAGTACAAACTGCTGGTGAAAACATTTGGTGCATTAGTTGAGCAGCTAACTGATTAAACTTTAAAGTTAGAGCACGTCGCTGGTGGACCTGCAGATTTATCAGCTGCTGCAAACACAAAAATCACAAGTTTTCTCTGACTGTGACGGTGCAGCTGCTGAGTGAAGAGGTGAAACTCTGCAGCTCTGTTTGCTGGCTGCCCTGCTGTGAACTCCATTAGTGAAAGTGACTTGTAAGCAGCACGGTACAGTCGGTCTGAGCTCATCATGGGATCCGTCATTGATATGGTTCTGTCGATAACACGGCTGTCAAGGTCAGGAACACTGGAGCTTCACTCAGGAACACACTGCAAATCATTTGAGTTCTTTTAAAGCAATCATTTATTTCATTTAAATCAACTTGGAAGTAAACGTCTACTGTAAAAGTGCTACTTTTAAATTTCTGATACTGACACTGATACAGTATTTGCAGACAGTAACAACAGTCTGATCGTAGGCGAGTTTCACAAAATAATCTCCACTCAAGATCCAAATACTGAGATTAAATTAAACTAATCTTACATCTCCATCTTCTCAAATATGAGGATTTGCTGCTTTCTCAGTTGTTCTATTTTACTGTATATTGAGTAAACCCTTAACTTTTTGTTTAGCACCATCAGCAGGTCAACATTTTAATTTGTCCAAACTGTCCTACGTGCTGACCTAAAGACATAATCTGTTACAAATTAGCAAAGGGTTAGCATGCTAGATTAAGATGGTAAACATTAGGCTATAGCTACTAAACGTCAGCATGTCAAAGGTATGCTCACAAGTATGAGAACTGATAAGATTTTATTGATACTAATGCCATTATCAATTCTGATCAATTTCCTCATTGTGTCTTGATCAGTTTTAGTTGAGCTGTAGTCCAAAAAGCTAGCTGTAGCAACAGTCTGTGTTTATTTTTATTCAGGCTTTCTTGATCAAAGAGGAAATCTGCAAAGCAGGGCTGCAATCAGTCGAGTAATTTTTAAAAACAAAAGTCCAAATTCTCTGATTTCAGCTTCTCAAATGTGAATATTTTCTGGTTTCTTTACTCCTCTCTGACAGTAAACGGAATATCTTTGAGTTTGGACAAAACAAGACATCATCTTTGATCAGCACTTTTGGACATTTTATGGACCAAACAACTGATTGATTTGTGGGAAAATTACCGTGAGATTGATCACTAGAACAGGTCCAAACGTGAAAACAGGTGGACGCTTAGATGTACATCAAGGATTTCAACAGTCCTTGAGGAACTCTTTCTTCAAAAAAAGGTTCTTTTGATGAAAAAGGTTCTTAATGGAAACCTTAGTCTTACAAAAGAACCCTTGACAAAGCCTTTCTTCCACAAAGGGTTCTTCAGAAGCAAATTGTTCTGGGCAGAACCATAGCCCTTCAGGAAGAACCCTTACTTCTAAGAGTGTAGCCTATGAAACATATAGACCGACATATTTCAGATGTACAGTAGATCGATTTAAGTTTATATCATCGATTAACTTCTTAATGACAGATGAGTCTCAACATGAGATTTACTGACGAGAAGGAACATGTAGAACAGATCTGTAGTGTCTTAGAACAATGATTATTTTTACTTTCACTACTGTTGGTTTAATTATGAAGCTTTTCACTTCATCACCCCTCAGAGCTGCTTGCTCTGACTGCTCGTCACCTCAGTAATCACAGTTTAGCTTTTTCTTATCCATTAAACAAATGAACCGAGTTTACACCTGAACCATCGCTCAATAATTCAAATGGACTCTGTGGCTCACAGCCAAACACAAGAGCTTCAGTGCTCCTGGTGAGACAGGAAGTGTACAAGTGTGTGTGTTTCTTTATCTTGAATGCAGACACACACACGCCTGGCACAGTGATTTTGCAGCAGAAATCTCTGTTGTGCATCAGCCAGCAGCTGTAAACTCAGATTGGATCGCTGCCGACACATGAAGCTTTAAAGTTCCCTGCGGGGAAATCAGGAAACGATTCAGAACAATTCAACCACAAGCGTCTCTGATGTTACAGAGCAGCTCGCACTTTATCTTAAAGACAGAATTATACCTCAGATTTAATGAGAGCGAGCACCCTTTGAGAAATATTCAGAGTGAGAGATATTTGAATATTTTCTGGTTTCTTTCTCCTCTCTGACAGTAAACTGAATATCTTGGAGCTGTGGACAAAACAAGACATTTGAGGACGTCATGTTGGACTTTGATCAACATTTAATGACATTTTATGGACCAAACAACTGATCAGAAATTATAGTGGACAAAAAATAGGCCCAAACTGTAAAACACAAAAAAATAACTTATGATCCCAACGGGGGGAAAAGCATAAAAATACTACGTCTGCCTGTTTTCACATGTTTGGACCTATTTTTCAATTGACAAGATTATGACAGGATTAATTAATCAGCCCATATCCCCCCCTCCCAAAGCAAAAGAGCTAGGGGAAACACTGGTAATCATTACTTGAATATTGTGATACTTGGATTACAGACTTCATGAAGTAACCCTCCCTCCTCTCCTGCGTGTTTGTTTTTAGTGAAAGTGAATAGAACTTTCTGTCAGCGGTCACATGTCGACACTTTGACCCCGCTGACCTCGTTCCTCCAGCTCACAGTTCAGTAAGAAAACTGTGTCCAACTAATGTGTGTGAAAGTGACCTTTCTCCTCAAACACTTAAAACCTTGTGTTGTGTGTGTTTAGAGAGTTATCTGACGTGTGTCTTTGCTCTGTGGGAGTGTTTTGTTCAGACGTTGCTCTTCTGTTGTTTATGAAAGAGAAAGAATTACCAGCAACAAACAGACTTTGTCACTAAACTGACCTTTATCAGAACATTTGCACATGTTGCATCCTTCCTTTTTATGATTTTATAAGCCTGATGACATCTGAGAGTTGGTGCAGATGTGTGATAATTAATGTTAGGACTGTCATATTCTTTCAGTTGACTAATATTCTGCTCTTCCTCTTAACCTTGATGTATTGTTGCACCTCTAGCTAAAGAAATATCTACAACTGTTAAGGCTGCAGCTCGATTATTTGCTTTACGATAATATCTGTCAAAAAATGCAGAAATTGTAAAGATGAAGTAGAGCAAATTATAAGTATATAAATCATCATCAAAATAGCTGAGTAATGAACTAATCGTTGCAGTTCTACCACCAATGCATCTAAAATCAGGTGTATTCCAGCATGCACACATGATTTAATGATTTTTTTCTATAATTTAACAAAACAAACAGTGATCGCTGGATGTATTTTGTGTTTTAACGTTTGTCTGGATGAGAATGTTGATCCAGAAAAGTGTTTCCTTCTTGCTCTCTCGAGCACACACACACATATGACACACAAACACAGTGAGTGGGTCAGGACTGCAGCTCAGTTTCAACTTGAATAGAGTCCAAAAATGAAGAAGGAGGCAGTGTGATTGGCACAGAGAGAGAGAGAAGACGGAGAGAGAAAGAGAATCTCATTATGAGTCTGTGGTGACCTCGTTCATCAGTCTTCATTCCTCCTGTGTGTCCTTGGTATCACAGCAGTGTTACTGCAGCAGTACAGCTGCACACAACACACACACACACACACAGGAGGAAAACATGGCTGCTTGCTCTGTGTCATCATGACTGTAGATTTCTGATGGCATTTAAGGTAAAAGCTTGGAGTTTGTTTTTACTGAAATCAGAAACCGCATCAAATTATGGAGAGTAGAATCGATGAGTATCTGTATTGGTATAAAACTGTACTGAAATGAATCCTACTGAAAACTGATCATTGCCTCCAATTGTATCACAGTAGCACTTGACCTTTTGTGAAGCCCCGCCCTCCTTGGTTACTGTTGCTATGCCTGTCAAACTTGAACTTAACTTAAATTCTCGCTCTGCATTTATGCAGGTTACGGTGATAACGGTGGAAGATTTAACATCGATATTGGGAGTAATTGTGGAAACATGACGTCTGTGATTCCTTAGAGAAGTAAACAAAAGCAGATTCTCATTTCTAGCTAACGACGGTGGATTTTGTTGCTAAAATAATGACTCACAAGCAGATTTCAAAAGTGTAGCTGGCTAAGCTAATGCTAATGCTAATGCTAACTCTACTTGAGTCAGCTGAGGAGATGCAGTGGTATCTAACAAGTTTGGCTGCAGGTAAAGTTACTGCAGCTAGTAAGCTAGCATTAGTTAGCCAGGCATGCTAACTTTTGCAGCTTGTGTTAGAACAGATGACGACAGTTTAATCCATTCACCACATGTGTGCTCCTTTTTTTCACGTTTTTAAGAGACAACAAAAAAGACGCCACCGTCCAGACTCATGAAATGCAGAGTATCATTTGACAGGCCTAGTTACGGTTGCTAAACTGTGATTGGACAGTTAGGAAGTGGTGCATTATTACCACCAGGTTTCAGTACCTAAATGTATTTTTGAAAACTGCAGCATGCTATCTAAAATCATACACTGAGACGACATCATGCCAAAGTTGTTTGTTTCAGTGTAAAAAAGCAAAGCCGGCATTATGACGGATCTTATTCACAGCAGAATTGTGTGATCTCTGTTTTATAAGGGCCATTGTAGCTCTGATGATGGATGTCGTCACTGAAACAGACTTTTTTCCTTTGTGACTTTGGACAATTCGGACAATCCTTTCTTTTTTTTTTTTTTTTTGGTGATCTAATAGTACTTCCCAGTCTCTGCTGTATCTGGCAGAGACGACAGTTACTGTCTGGAGGTTTTGAGGTCGTGATGAGTCTTTATACTTCTGCTTCTCGGCCTGTGACTGTGACACAGCAGTAGGGAAGTTATGAGTCAGCTTAATGCAGCTTCTCTGATGGGAAACACTTTATTAGTTTATCTTCCTCTTTAAGTCAGTGTGTGATGGGAAAATATTAAAACAACTTCAACATTTGGTTGACTCTGTTTACAGATGACGAATTTTGCTGCTGGGTCTCCGTAGGTTATGTAACTCTGTGAACAGTTACAGTTACATCACGGCTGTAATTATCTACGACCGAATCACAGCCGTCATGTGATATTATTTTTATACAACAGTTCTACAAGTGCCATTTATTAGTTAACAGTAATAACTGACAGGATGTTATGATTTCTTTGTTTATTTACTTATTTATTTGACAAATAGTTCACCACCAGCACCAATGGCCTGGACTGTTGCCAAGCAACAAACATTTTCCTGCACACTAATGTTAGCCTGCTAACTACTTTATGTAGGTCTAGACACCACACACACCACACACACCCCAACACACACCACACACGCATACACACACACACAATGCACCACACGGCCACACACACTACACGACACACACACACACAACACACACACACACACACACGCACACGCACCACACTGCAGTCAAGCTCTGCTTTAGTTGTCCTGATGGATCCATAAAAAACTGACTCAGGGCTGCGTCCAGCTCGGATGTCTTAAGAGACCAAATGTCCAAATGTTAAATTTTGAGACACACCCTGGTGCATAAAAGATAAAACCACAGGAATATAAAAAGGTTCTCTGTGGAACCTCCTAAATGTGTTCTAGATAAAACCCTTGGAATATTAAAAGGTTCTTGATAGAACCCCCTGGGTGGATCCTTAGAAACCCCTAGAAAGATAGAAAGGTTCTTGGTAGAAAGGGTTCTAGGTGAAACTGCACCATAAAAGGGTGGTTCTTGGGCTAGCTGAAACCTTTTACAGATGTTCTAGGTATAACTCTTTCTGTTGGGTTCTAGGTTGAACTCTTTGAAAGGGTTCCAAGTGCACGTTTATAAAAGTTCTAACAAGAACCAAAAATGCAGTGAGCATGTTCCAAAGAATTGAGAAGGTAGCACATCTCAAGTCTTCAAGTCAAGGAGGACGGGAGAGGAGGAGGACGGAGGAGGACGGAGGAGGACGGAGGAGGCGAGGAGCGTCAGCGTTTGTTTATTGTCATGTGAGACAAATAAATAAGTGAAATGTGAGTGTTTTGTCCTCCGTGACTTATGACTTGCTACCTTTTCAATTTTTTGGAATATGCTCACTGGATTTTGGGTCCAGGATTCCACTGAGAACCCCATATTTCAAGTGCAACCTCGTTTTCTAAATTCAAGAACCAAAAATGGTCAAGCCAAAGAACCCTATGTGGTTCTAGTTAGCAGCATTATTGCTAAGGGTTTATCACATGTTGCTGTGGAAATTAAACTTTGATTGAGGGGAAAATACATTTGGTGTTGTTTGGTATTTGCAAAATCTTTAAAGATTGACCAAATAATGGGAGGATGATTGACCAAATAATTGATTGTTAATTTTAACAATGATTGATTAAGGAAAGAGTTTATAATTTGCAGCCCTAGTCAGACCTAATTGTTGTCTAATATTATTTATTTCTTGTGTGAAAATGTGTGTGAAATCTAAAAATACGTGCAGTTACATGTCCGTCTGACCTCAGGATCAGTCCGTTCTTTCTGTTCTGGAGGTTTTATGTGATGTAATCTCTGAAGAACCTTGGGGATGTGCAGATGATATTT